>OW052200.1:2525000-3775000 GCA_932527185.1 Ecliptopera silaceata
TAAAATCAGGCAACAGACACTTTGCAACGATCATATGCCAAAAATTATACTAAAGCATCTGTCCTACTTCATAAATTGTAATCGATTTAAAGAAACAATAGTTTACAAAATGCATAGAGAGGATAAGGACGGGGTACGAGTAATTATCATTAGTAAATGATAACGAGATAAATTAACAAAATAATCATGTATCTCAAACTCTTTTAAAAGGCCATAGAGATATACTGAAGGGAATTGAGCTCTGTAGACGACTTCATACAAATCCTACGCACGCCGTCGCACTAACTGCCAGGTACTTTACACGCAAACTCATACTAGACTAGACTCAACTTAAAGCACAGTCCAAGTTAGTTTTCATTGTAAACGGGATATTTACCATGATTTTTGAGTTTGATTATTTCCCGATATTTATTTATTTCCCGTTTACAATGAAAACTATGTTCAAAACCGTGATAGTTTCAAATATTATACATATATTATACAGTCCAAGTTAGTGATTATTATGAACATTATAGCATTTGATAATAGTCATATCATCCAGTGTGTGTAATACAGCGCGACACCCGTGTTTCCTATGAGTAGAACAAACCCAATGGGTCTTCAGTCCTCGAACCTGGTTCTTGGAGAAGGTGAATCCTGCGATGTGGATTAGACGTCGACCTCGTTTGGATGTCACAAATCGTGCGTCTGTAATTTTCGTTTAAATATATGAAATGAAATGTATTTATTTATCTTGACAACACAGATAGGTACAAAACATAGGAAAGGCAACATGAGATAATACAAGAATAGTAATAACAGAAAAAAACAGTAAGATATGTATCACTATGTGTATCACTTTAATTTGAATAAGTCAGTGATTATGTTTATTATCACACTTCGTCACGGTCATATCACATAATGTGTGTATCACCGCGCGGCAACCTCTTTTTTTATGAGTAGCGCATTTCCAGTGAGTTTTTGGTCCACGAACTTGATTTTTGGCAAATCTATATCCAGATGCAATAATAACACGACCACCCTGTTTTGATACACCGATTTTGATGTCTGTAAAATAAATGTATCTAAGTTCTTAATAAATCTAATGTATCTAAGACCGTAAGCGGTCTTTCTTATAAAAAGTTAAGTCAAGGCAGGTCATCTGCTTACCAAATAAAAAAGTTATTGATATTATTTAATTAATTATTATAATTAAAACTACACACTATAACTACATCTACCCATCATTTTTACATGTTATCAATAAAAGTTTTTTAACCATATTGTACACTATTCTTATACTGAGATTTTAAAATAAGTACCTACTTACCTACTATATTTATTTACGAATACTATTTACAATATAAATAAAATTTATGAATACACAAGAAACAGATGAGCTATTATTAATATAAATTTTATATAGAGCTTTTAAATAAATGTTAATATATATTTATAGCTAATAGTTATTTGCGGCAAAGTTTGATCGGTAACGAGTGGTTGTGGACATTATATATCTTCACTATAGCATCGCCGATAGTGTGTATTATAGCTCGGCATCCTTGACTGCGAGTTGAGCAGCGCCAATGAACTTTCCCAGATTGGGTTTGATTTTTTCGAAATCTAAACCCGGATGCCATGATGATGGGATATCCTTGCAACGATTTTGTAAAAACAATTCCTGAAAATAGTTAATATGTATAGCATTTAAAAGTGATATTATATTTGAAAACAACGCTATTCATATAATATATTTAGTAGTTATAGTTATTAATATATTTAAATTATGTAGCTAAGCACAAGCATGAATTTAAAAAATATACAAAGAATAAAACATCTTTTTATTGTCTGAAAATATATTGATGATGTTTAGTTTTTAAAAATACATAACTGTTCTACCTAAATACATATTTAATATTATTTTAATATAACGCAACTTTTAAATTTGTTAATATTGTATCATTCAGTTTTCATTATTTTATTTGAAGCTTGCAGTTACTTTTCATTTATACAGTTAAACTGGTCATCTTAGACTAGTCTGAATGTTCTGAGTTTAACATTATTGCGCAGAATAAGTCGATAAACTTCCAACTTGTACGTATCTGTGTTTTTAAGCAGTAAACTTATTTGTTTTTGTTTCATTACAGCCTCTATTCAGTATGGAGCAAGTATCTTCGCAATGTAGCACCTATACTATAACAACAACTATGTATGTGACAAGAGACGAAGACCGAGCTCAGTGGCGCATCTTGAGATAGAACGTCTAGCAGTAGGCTGATGATTATTAACATTTTCTTCGTCGTGAAAATTCCGCTTTTGTAATTAATATATCGTATTTATTTTACTTGCAAACTACGTCACTGATGATAACAAGTTAGTGGCTATGTTTATAATTAGATTTAACTATTGCGCACACATCTTTGTCATCCATTGTATACAAATGTGCACTGCAGCCGATAGAACTATGTTTGATACACCGCCAGCGACTTTTCGCCCCACTGGTCCTTTGCTTGGTAAACGAGTAGTCGCCAACACAAATGGTGGTGTTGCCACGTGCAGTCGTGCCAAATACTGGCTCTACAAAAAAGTAAACAAACATTAATACATACAAACTGAAATAGAGGTAGATACTTAAAAACAAACTATTCATAGTAAATGTATATAAAAAATATTAGACGGGTTTTTATTGCGTATACCAGATCATCTATACTTCTATACTAATATTATAAAGAAGTAAAGTTTGTGTGTTTCTTAAATTGAAAGGGGTAATCTCGGGGTCTACTGAACCGATTTTAAAAATTCTTTCACCAATAGAAAGCAACATTATTGCTGAGTGTAGGTTATATAAAAAACCGAACGCTTTTACGTGGTAGTCCGTTTTGCAAAGTGAATCGGAGAAAAAACGGCCCAACGAAGTGGGCACGGGTCAGCTAGTGTGGTGTAAAAATAATATTTACATTCACTTTAATCATTTTTTTCATTCATTTGACAGAATATCAGGCACACAGGTGTGTATCATCACGCTTAACGCAGTTATTGCTAGTAATAATTAAAGTTGCTTTGCAGACAGTTCTCTTAGCGCACCTCCACACACAAGAACCATTTTTGTTTTTTCTGTCTTCATTGTACTTATATCCTCCTGCACGAATCAGCACCGATTTGCCTCGCTGGGATATTAATATTTCATATCCAGCTTCATTGTTAGAATACCGTTGCAGTGATTCACTGCCTGAAATAATGTTACAGTTCTTTTCAAATGAATTGCCTTAGAGTAGGAAGTTATCCGGTTTTATAAATTTATAAAATTAAACTACACTGTACTTAGACATGATCAATGCTATAGTTTTCATTATAAACGGGATATTTACCATGATTTGTGAGTTTGATTATTTCCCGATATTTCGGCACAGTTGCATGCGCCATGATCACGGGTCGAACTCGTAAATATCCCGTTTATGACTACTAACTATGTTCAAAACCGTGATAGTTTCAAATATTATGATCAATGCTTTTAATTTTGTTAAACTTTGCTACAAAAATCAGGATAATATGGAATTCGTGGCCTGTTTGTGTATTCAGAGTGTAGACGAATAGATGGGGCTTGTTCAATCATTTAGTTGTACAAAAAATTAAAGGCTTAACCTAAATTTAAGGGGAACCAGAATGAGTTGAAGAGTTTCCCCGTAGGACGATATAGGTTAAAGAAAAAAGTCCCAAATAGTACCTAGTTTTTAATTAAAATGAAATATGTATTCATATCACTAAATTATATTTCAACTATTTGTTATCAATATACGTTTACTCATATGAATATCCATAATTAAAAAATCTATACAATCTTTATTATAATAGCCGGTTACATAACTAGATTTATTTCATACCAGATCATTTGGTATGGAAATAATACATTCACTTTTGACGTTTTCAATGCAGTTGGTAAAGTTAATCTCTAATTCATTAAACACAACATCGGGCACACAGGTGTGTCTATCGTCACGTTTTATGCAGTTATTGCTAGTAATCATTAATGAAGCTCTGCAAACAGTTCTTTTCGCACACCTCCAAACACAGGAACCGTCTTTGTTTATTCTATTTTTATTATATTTATATCCTGCACGAATCAGTATCGAGTTTCCTCGCTGGGACGTTATTATTTGATAATCACCTTCAATGAATGGCGTACCTTCTTGTGATTCACTGCCTGTAAAAATTGTTAGTTAGACATCTAATACAAACTTTTCCAATAAATGCCTGAGAATATGAAGCTTTTGAAAGTTCTATAAAGAGGTATCATAAATTAATATTTTATTATAAATAACTTTTAGTGTTATTTATTTCTTATAAATTAAAATACTCGGTAACGAACCATATAGCGAGTAGATACCTATTTTAAACAATGTTGAGTTATAAATGAGAATTTTCTATAAAAAAAAATATTTAAACCTAATACCTAAACTGTATATCTACTTGACTGGAAGACAAATTGTATTATTGAAAGTGTATATTTTTCACACTTTGGCTGCGGCAAGTAAATACATAAACCTTTATCAGGTACGTTGAAATGCGCGGATCTACCAAACAGGAAATGAGAAATAAACCAGAGAAAGCAGCAGGAAGATATCGACCTGCACTAGACAGTATTTTAAGCAGTGATGGAAGACAAAAATAATAATATATCATATTATTATTTATAGTATTTATTTACTAATGCCTGTCTTTAAAACATTTCACGCAAAGGTTAAGGTTGCATTTTCTGCAATATTTTTTAATTTTTTTAACTTTTCTTTTTGCTTCGGCACTATTAAGGCTTCTTCGAAGTCTTTTGTAGCACCCAGCACAATTCCTCCGTTTAGCGCTCAACTCATGGATATGGTCATTGTCCTTCGGTATTATTTGATTTTCTGAAATTATTGCTTTTTAATTGCTATAATTTATTTACCACGTGAGTTTTACAGGACTCATTGTTGGGAACTAATAATTGAAATCAAAAAGTTAAGATAGCCGACGCTTCAAACTATGAAGTGGGGAAGTGTTAGGTAAACAATATGTCACGTCGCCATAGTGTAAGACCGTGTTTGATTTCATTTGTGCGTTTGTTTTGTCTGTCTATACACGGAAGTCTAGAGAAAAGTTTATAATGAAAAGTGCAATTTAATAACTGTTAAATCTCAACATGCAAAGAAAAATCCTATAATTTGGATATTTTTAAGAGATGAGTGAATAGGTATCTTCTAGGCAAGTGTGCTACATCGTAGAACGCATCGTCACTTAACATCAGGTGAGATCGCGGTCAAACGCTTGCCTATAACTTGTGAAAAAAAACAGAAAAGACAGACAGCGAGAAACTACTATATTTTTAACTAGTATTTTTTATAATAGTAAGTAATATTAATGATTATGGTTATTGTTAGATTTGATTATTAAACACCCATTAATATCACTGTCTATCGTGTAAACATACGCTTTGCATTGGGTAAAGCGGTGTCTACATTGCCAACGTTTTTTGACTCCACTTTTTCTATGATAGGTAAACGTGTAGCCTCCGACAGAGATTGTGGTTGCACCGCGATTGGTCGTGCCAAATACTGCTTCTACGAAAAAAAAAGTAGATATTAAACTTAACATAAAAAAATCCTCAAACCAGCCAAGTACCTTACTTGGCTGGTTTGAGGGTTTGAGGCTGGTAAAGCGGAACAATCTTTTAGAGCCATTACGCACTGTCGACTTGTTGCCGGCGACTCGGTCGCTGGACGACCAAAACATAGGCAACTAGGCCCAGGAGATCAAGCCGAGCGTACATTTGTGTAGAATGAACGTCGAAGAAGCTGCTATAGTAGCGTTATCATTTCTCGGTATCGAAAGCCATTTTTGTGCGCGACGTCCGGTCGTTACGAGAGTCGCTCGCAGTGTGAATGCTTCCATTTGAAGCCGTGCTCCTAGTCGCCGGCGACTGGCAGTCGCTTGTGCGTCGCCACGACGCGGCGAGTCGCCCAGTCGCTTGGGCGACCGACGACCAAGTGCGTAAACACCCATCTAAATTGTAGTAAGTCACAGTCGTCAGCGACCGAGTCACCGGCGACTAGTCGTCAGTGCGTAATGGCTCTTAACATCAGGTTGTAAGACTAAAACTAAATTTAAAGGAAGCCGAGGTGAGTGGAAAAACTTGAAAAAGCCTTTGCAGTGGGACGGTTTATAAGTTAAAAGAAAAACAGAAAAAAAGCCCAATTAGTTAATACCTCGTTTTTAATCAAAATTTATATTACAAAATCATATTTGTAATCAATATGTAGTCTAATGATATTGATTACAACATACATAATTTGAAAAATCTTTACAATCTTAGCATTTACATAAAGTACTGACTGGCTTAGGTACTACTTGAAACTGATTATTTAAAGAGTAAAAAATGTAGTATCAAAAGGTACATTGAAGTTTTTTAAAAAAACCCAATGAAAAAGCTCAAGATAACATGCATCTAGGATGTTTTTTCACCAAAACAAAAAACGGTACCGACTTGTACTCGGCTAATAATATAATTATTATATATAAATTAATATTTTTTAATTAAAACAAAACAAATCAGTCCACATTTAACAATTTGTCCAAAACTTAAAACTCGTTATCTACTATTTTCGGTTGACAAATATGTCTTCTTTCTTTAACCACATATTTCGAGCTACCGTCATCAATAATTAATAAGCCACGACAGTTTTTACGCCAATTAACACAACGCCATGTTACTAAGCCATGTTTACTCTGGCGCACTCTAGTGTACTTGTATCCGTCTCTAATTAAAAACTTTCCTGCTTTTTTCTTGATGAATAGATTTATAGGTATAGTGCTTTCACCGAAGACATCTGAAAGAGAAAAAATAGCATATTATTACTGTCTATTTTTTTTGTAAAGATCGAAAATAAAAGTTAATATTTTTCAATAGTTATATTTTTGTTATTATTATGGTATAATAGTGTTAGCGGCTTGTTGTTATTGCCTTGTCTAAAATTGGATAAATAATTTGCATTAGGCATTGTAACATTCATCACACAAATACAATTCTATTATTAGTGACTTGAAGTTGAAATGTGTCGCAAAAATCGTGATCAGTATACCTCTACCATGAGTTGTCACAGTAAAATCGCCTGACTTTACTACAGTAGTTACGTCAATATTAGTATGACGAATTTTAGTACCCAACTATCCGTTAGAGGCGCAGTACAAATCTTCATACATTTTTTTAACTACGCTAGCGAGTATAGTAAATATAGTATAGTAAAAACTCATGGTAGAGCTACAGAAGTTGAGTAACAAACCTGGTTTTTCAAATATTGTCATTTCATCCGCTTCACACGCGGTATGATCCCTTTCGTCAATAATATCTTCTGAAGTATCAGTTACTGTAGTAAGTGACCCTTTGCAGTGATTACGCCAATTAATACAGCGCCATATAACGGTACCATTTTTATTCTCGCGTTGCTTAGTGTATTTGTATCCGGCTCGAAGTAAAACTATTCCGCGATCACATTCCTCATACATGAATTCTGTAAGTAATCAATCAGAAATATTTTGTTTTGATAAGATGAAACAAATATATGAGTTCGTAGGTAATTTGTAATAAAAATGTACAAAACTCCTTTCTAAAATGATAATTTTGAAATAAAAATAAAATTATCAGTACATTAATATTTATTTTATTTCACTCGTTCCTATTCCACTCTTCTCGTTCACTCAGCTCTTGCATTACTTCACATTATGGAACCTAACTTTCCATTCCAATACCACATAAATATTTTATAAAGATTGCATAAAATCTGTATTAAGATAAACGTTTAAAATTCAATGAAACATTTATATTTTGATAGTTTATCTTATTTTCTTTATATTGCGGTAGAAAAACGAAGTCTCAAGTAACGGCGAATTAGTTCAAAAAGTATAATTCATCGGCCGCTCCCTCGGTTCACATTCTGTGTGCGCTTTTTCTTCAATTACATTATTTGAACTACAATCTTGCATTGTTAGTGCACCTTTGCAATGTTTTCGCCAATGGATGCATCGCCATACAACAGTACCGCACTTATTTTCACGTAGTTTCGTGTATTTGTATCCTGCTCGGAGTAAAAATTTGCCACCATTTTTCTTGATAAGCAGGTTGGGAGGTTTATTACCTTTGTCGACATCTAAAAGTAATCAAAAATTTCATATGGCTTATTAAATATATACTGATATTTAGTTAGTTAATATCTGCAATGTTTTACGTGTATCGTTTGTATTGATACTCATATATATTTTTAGGTTACAAGTTTAATTACTTCATAATAAATTAATCCGTATTATAATATATTATGTTAGAGTATATACAATTACCGTGGCTTACCTTGTTTTTCAAAGATTGCCGTTACGTCGGGTTCACACGCCGTGTGTACATTTACGCTAATTACATTTTTTGTAGTATCATTATTTGTAATAAGTGAACCTTTGCAGTGTTTCCGCCAATGTGCACAGCGCCAAAGTACTGTACCATCTTTGTATTGGCGTTTTTTAAAGTATTGGTATCCGGCTCGAAGTAAAACTGTGCCGCTTTTATTATTCACAAATATGTTGACATCTGAAATAGTAATTAATAATAAGTAACATTTTGTATTCAATGGGTATTTGTTCAGAAAAAAATCAAGGCACAAAAGTTGCATTTACATCCATTTAATATAATAATACTAAACGAACTAAGTAATACATATATACATTTTTTTTCTCTATTCTATATCGTCTCACTGCCGTGGAATTAAACTATTATATTTAATTTATTTAATAATTTATGTTATACAACGAGACCTATTTTTATAATTGTTTTTAATTTATTACTTATATTTATCTATCGGAGGCGTTGAGTCTCTGTATACGAAAAATCGTAAAAGAATACTCAGATACATAACAATTGAATTCATCTATTTTAATGATTATGGATATTTCTGTGACTAAGTATCGTAATTTCCCCGACATCGTCTTTTAAGGTGTGGATAGCAGCCCGGCAGCCCCGTCCTGCGTTGGTACATCGCCATCGCATCTTAACTCCATATGATTCATGCTTTGAGAACGTGTAGCCAGATACACTGATAAGTAACGCGCCATTTCTTGAGCGAATATATTGTGGTACTAAAAATATATTTATTCTATTAAGATTTTTATTAAACTGTTGAAGGGGTAGGATGGGGTGGAAGTACATATATCATCATATGGGTGGTCAATCGTGTGGTTTATTAACATTAACAGAGTGACTTTATTCACAAACAAACTTACGTCTATTACCTACAGTATTTACAAAATGTACATAAGTTTATATAAAATACATAAAAATCAGTTGAGCTATCTACAGACCGCTACAAACGATCTATACATATCTATTTATTGTGAACATGTTTGTTACAAAATAATTTATTACTACAAAAGAAAAAAATACGTGGTTAAGTGTTCATTTTTGCATCAAACGTTTGTGGTTTGACTCTTTTTATAAATAAAGTTGCTGTTAAAGATTTTATAAAATCCTTGTGATTTTATCATGCATTTTATTTTTAAATTGGCTTATATATTACTCTATCATTTACAGGCGAATGATTATGGATGTTTTTATGGTGTACTATTATTATTTTATTATCAACGTTGTCTTCGATAGTCCAAAGATTGGAATGGCAGCCACGATGAGTCTTATCACATCTCCACACTATCTTAACTCCATTTTTCTTCTGTCTCATGTACCTATATCCACATAAATTGATAACTAGCCTTCCTCGTTTTGAACGTGCATAATAAGCTTCTGAAATAACATCAATATTGGTCTACAACTCGGTAAATATGTTATGTACATACTTTTTCTTTAAAACATTTGTGTAAGATATACGCGTACAAATTTCTGCTAAGCGGGAAACACTTTCCTCTTTCCAATCTCACGGTTGTAAAATAACAAAAATGTTAAAAAAAACAGATAAATATAAAAAAAAACAATGATAATAAAACTGATAAATATTTTATAACAATCATCGTAAGATTACTTATCGATTACTTAAATTAGAATAATCTTTGTGTCTTGCTTTTCTTGATTGTGTAACTTTTTAGTTTTAAGTTAAGTATAATCATTCAATAAACAATTATTAATTGTATATTGCCTAAAATATACTTGACAAATTTCGGCGACGGGCATTGGTACTCCATATCACAATTTATTCCTAGTTTAGGTACCAATATTTTCCAATCTCAATCAATTTCCACAGTGATACAATATTGTTTATTACTATTCCATGCACGTATAATGATATGATGTTTATGAATAGAGTGATACTGGCGCTAAATGAACACGCCAAGCTAAACACAGAGCACAATGGAAAAGGTTGGCGGAGGACTATGCTCAAAAACTGGCAACCCCACAACACAGAATGAAATGTGATTACTGCAGTGAGTTTTGGGAAAATCAATGGCTAAAATAAATAAATAAATACATATCGATTATGAATATTTTTGCGACTCAATATTCTAATGTCGTTGGTGTTGCCATTGTCATATGTGTAAAGTTGTTGGGAAAATCAATAGCTAAAAAAAATAAATAAATAAATACATATCAATGGTTATGAATATTTTTGCGACTCAATATTCTAATGTCGTTGGTGTTGCCATTGTCAAATGTATAAAGTACCGCGCGGCAGCCTTTGCGTGCGCCGGCGCATGCCCACCGTATTTTACATCCATTTTGTTTGTTCCTCAAATATCTGTTGCCATTAAAACAGATCACTAACTTGCCTTGCATAGACGTTATGTAATACGGCTCTGAAAAAAAAACCTACTAGTTATCTGTACGAAAAATAAAAAAAATAGTTAAATATAAAAAAGCAGCTAAAAAAAATTAAAAGATAGGATACAATGAAATTGCATTGTTTATTATTTTAAAAACATTTATTTAACCTCAGATACCATTTACTAGAAACTAAGGGGTAAAAGTATACCTACTGATATTATTTATTATTATGTATTTAACTATGAATGTAGAAGTAGAGGGAGGCTAAAGAAAAGATGGATGGACTGTGTGAATGATGACATGTGTAAGAAAGGTGTGAGCATTGATGCGAGCGTTGATGACGTCTGATAGAAGTGAGTGGAAGAAGAGGACGAGTTGTACCGACCCCACATAATGTGGGACAATGGTAGGAAGATGATGATGTTTTTAACTATGTATTTACAAAAATCACCTCGACGACTTAACATCATCGATACAGCCGTCAATAGATGAATGTGGACCAAGACAGAGAGCAATGGCATAAACTGGAGGAGGCCTATAGAGGCCCAAAGAGGAAATATAGAAATACGATTTTTTTACATATCTCCTATTTGTGTTAAAACTATATAAACTATGTAAAGAAGGCTTTTTATTTATCATTTTATTTTATTATTTACAAAATAAGTGTAATTATATAAGATTATATCAGCAATATAGTTCCTACAACTTTACTTAGATTGAGACTAAAGCGATGTATAAAATGCCTCTAAACTATTGATTTATTTACTGCGACTTAAAACCATGAAGAAAACATGTAGGGGGAATGGGGTAGATTCATACAAGGGGTACCTACATTCACTAAAGATATCTGTTGCTAGGCGCACATCAATTGAACGACTTATGCGTGTATACATAGCTTATTTATGTGTGCGTTAGCTCACGGAGATTGACAGCTGTCGAAGTGAAACGCGCGACTAGGTGACACATAATGTGTTTCGGCCACTCCTAAGTAATTTTATAACCTGACTTTGAACATCTTTTTATTGATAAAAGCAGTTTTCTAGATTATTCAGTACTATTTTATTTACATGATAATAGGGTCAAGTTTGTGAATTCATCCGTAAATAATGAATAAATGCTTCTATTTTTTTTTTAAATAATTTTCTTATGATGGGGTAGTTTCATACAGCAGTTAGCGGGGTACATTCATACTATATGAATGTATGTAATTAAAATTTATCATGTTAATTGTCATATTTTATGTAAATTGTTGATACTATTACTATATAGGAATTAAGCAACAGGACTTAGATTTAAATACTGATATAACTGACCAAAAAAACTGCTAGGTTAAGTTCCATCAGTGCCATAAAATGAAATTTTATGTTATTCTTTTTTCACTTAGTATTGTGTGCTCATAGGGACTAATTGCTTTTGTTTTCAAAATCGTTGTACTTATTTTGATTTTGAATTGAACATTTCACGCTCAAAATGTGTATTTTTTCACATATATGAATCTGCCCCATAGCCTGTATGAGTCTGCCCCGCATGTGGGGTACATTCATACATTTTTAACATTTTTCTATTTCCGTAATAGAAAACCGCACAAGTGTATTCACACAAATCACATACTTTTGATATAAAGGCAGATAGTAAGACTATTCGTTTTTGATAAATCGATACAGATATTGATACCAGAGAAAATTCTACGAGTCAAAATATAAAAACTGTATGAGGCTACCCCATCTTCCCCTACCGATCCCACTTAGGGCGCCTTCAAATTAGCCGCAAATTGTCGCGCGGAGGCAGCGCGGCTGCAGCGCTGCGGCCGCGCTGCTGTCTAAATCCATATAAATTATAAACGCGCGGCTGCAGCGCTACAGTCGCGCGTTTTTAATTTTTTTAATTTATATGGATTTAGACAGCCTCCGCGCGACAATTTGCGGCTAATTTGAAGGCGCCCTTAATGTGGGAAGGAAGATGATGATGATGAATTAATCGACCAATCAGTGATTATGAGTATTATTAATCTTTGCTACAATTATTTTGTCTTCATCTGTGATTGTATGAACTGAAGCACGACATCTCAAAGAGGATGCTTTAGAGCATTGCCAACGTACCCTCAAACCATTTTTTCTATGCTTTAAGAATTTATATCCATATATTTCGAGAGCGTCTGTCCCTTGTGACGTTCTCACAAACGTTGGTGCTGAAATCATTGAAAAGTAAATAACGATGTTGTTCAGATAAACATTTTATATTTTTTATTACTTATATATACTTATATATTACTAAGATAATAATTTAATTTGTAATTATAAAACACTACAATAATATAAAAGAAATTGTAATTAAAAAATACGAAAATGTATTAAAAAAACCCTCAATTTCAATTTAGATTTTTTATTTTGTATAAGTAAGTATACCTAATTAAGTATATTTTCTGAAGTGATCCTGAATCGACATTAAACATTATTTTACTACTTTCACTTTTCTTCTAATCTATAAACAAATCAATGTGTAAATTTAAAAGTCAGTACAGCCGCAGTTCAGGCTTATTTGGACCCTATATAAAGTCAAAGTCAAAATTACTTTATTCAGTAAAATCACAAGGATCATTTAGAATCGTCTTACATACTAGGTGATTCTAGGTGCCAGTTCCACGTGACCAGAGCCTAGAAGAACGGGCAAGAAACTTACGGCCTGGTTCCTACCGTTTTTTTATATGATCCTTCTTACAAAGAATATAACTTACAATATAATAATATTTTTATTTTACACCAAATGGATCTACCTATCTCTACCAGCAAATCTTCCTAGTTAGAGAGGAGATCCATTAAGCCTCATAACCTATCATGATGGTTATGTATACCACTCCATTTCAATATAGTCATGGTCTCAGTTCCTATGTCTGTGAAGACGTATGCTTTGCAGCCGTGGTGTCCGTTTGCACATTTCCATCGAATCCTTTTAGCAGTTTTCCGATGTTTTATGTATCGATGACCAAAAACACAGAGAGCATGTCTTCCTCGTCGAGTGAGCACAAACCGCGGTTCTAAAATAATGATAAATAAGTAAATAAATATAAAATAAATGATAACTTCCTCAATTTTACCTTTTTACCTTTAAAACAACAGACAGCCGATTGACAGACTTGACGATTTGACAGAGAATTACATTCAAACACCTGACATTGGCAGACTGGCCTGTCATATTGACGGGAAAAAGCCACATAAAAAAGAAGATAATATGTCTAAATTGATGTCTCATTTCGTGATAGCATTGGTCACTTAAAACCAAATGATTTTTTTTTTTATTTTATTAATCTGACTGCATCCATGATTCCTTTAGAAATCATGAGAGGTGAAAGATTTTTTGAATACTCAGATATATTTAATGAAAATAATTAATAAAAAAAATATAAAACTAATACAAAAATTAAGTATTAAAATTATGAAACCAAGCAATACATTTCAATTTCAAACTCATCACAAAAAACCAGCGCTATAGGAAACCTCACGTCCAAATGGCTTATGCTGTGTAGTGTAGTCCCTTTTACGCATGTGTTTTTGTTTTCATTTGTGTTTTATCGTATTCTATTATTTTTTACGATGTAAATAACGAAAACCATTAACCATTAAGTTTGCTTCATCATTGAATTATCATGATCTTTCTCAGGCAAATCCGTTCTAAAATGATTATGATTTAAATTATGCTTCAATATTTGTATGTTATTATCGTCTTCGATTGTAGTCACATGTGCAGTACATCCCTTACATGTGTGTGTGGAGCACTGCCACCGTGTTTTGAAACCAATTTTTCTTTGTTTGCAAAACGGAAACCCGTCTATACATATGTTTAGATTTCCTCTTTTTGATCGGGTAAACACAATATCTGAAAGAAGCGAAATTATGTTAAAACAGGTTGAAATGCTCAATTTATTAATTATCATAATATACTACGGGTTAATCAACCTTATCAGTATGTTATCAATAATGTTAATAGATTTTTAGACAGTGTTTTTATTGTGTTAGTAAAAATTTATAAATAATCATAGACATTTCACACATCGCGCTCTAGTCCCAAACTAAGCAAAGCTTGTACTATGGGGACTAGATTTCTTATAGCATACTTATTTTTTTTTGCATATACATAGAATACACCTAGACGAAAACTATATAAATAAATAAATAATAAATAAATAAATAATGCTGGACAATCCACACAACATCATCTAGCCCCAAGCTAAGCAGAGCTTGTGTTATGAGTACTAGAAGACTGACATACTTAAATATTATACATTACATAGATAGATATTTTTTATTATACATATAATACCCAGAACACCCGGAATATATAATTGTTCTTGTCGGGGTTTTGTTTATCATACAAACATTTGCTCTTGGTGGGGATCGAACCCACAACCTACAGCGTATAAGGCAGAGCTTCTACCAACTGACCTGTGACGCCCATCAATTATTATTATTATTAATAAAATAACAATCACATGTAATGGATATAATAGGAACAAAACAATTTTACTCAACTTTTAATTAGCCTTCTAGCAATTTTTGTTTTTATATCTATATATGTACATGTATTAGCTGTTAGTTAACCTAAAATTGAAAAATAAATAAAATATAATATCTTACTATCTTATAAAAAGTTAGCGCAGACAATTGATTCCATACGTAATGATGACATAAAGTCAACGCTAACTTTTAATAAGATATAAGTTAATGATTATGATTACAATTGCCTTTAAGTAAGATAATAGATTCTTGAGTATCTCCTGAGGTCATCAAAAACGCTTGGCATTTCCTCCGAGCACCTACAGAGCATTGCCATCGTGTTATTACATCTCGCACTCTATGTTTACAATATGTATAACCTAAAAAACTGATATTCACACGTCCCGCTCGTGAAAGAACAAATCGTAAACCTAGAAACAAAAAAATAATTATCTAGATCATTTATCACCCAAAATGTATTATATCAACGGACGGTTTCTGGAAACCCAAATCTCGATTGATCCGAGTTTGACACATAGTAATTATTTGATTTTTTCGTTGATTATCGTTCGAGAAACCGGCCGTAAGTATTATATTTTATGCAAACACGAACATTAACTCTAATCTCGAAGTAAGACATTACGGGAATACCAATGCATGCGCAGAAAATCGATCGCGGTGCCATCTTAAATTCCTCACCCTTTCTGACAAAAACATATCTAGATTTCAATCTAACACTCAGAAGTAGCTTATATTATATTTTAAGCAATAGTAATTTGATATAGGTAACATACAAGATACAAGATTTTAATTGTAAAAGCATAATTATATATTGAATTGAATATCTATAATAAGATGCAACATGCAGGAGTTTGTCATAGGTTTGTCAATAATATATATCTACTAAAAGTAATAAAATATTACTGTTTAATGTCGAAAATTGTTTTTTTTTATTATATTTCAATAATAAATACTTACATTTTATGAAAAGTTTTTTTTTGACAAAGATAGCCGAACTTATTATAGATTCTTTTTAATTTATATGGATTTAGACAGCAGCGCGGCCGCAGCGCTGCAGCCGCGCTGCCTCCGCGCGACAATTTGCGGCTAATTTGAAGGCGCCCTTATGGTTTGTATTATGAAGGTGTACGACCTTTAAAAACTTTGGCTTTAACGAAAATTACCTTCATGATTTTATGGTTAGATTTATTTATTTCTCAAAAAATTAAGTACATATAATTTCTTACTGAGAAACATTTTTTCTTAAGTTAACTATTACAGCGAGTACAAACACAGAAGACATGACATTATACAACTAAGTTTACAATATTTAGAATTAATAATTACTAGAGAGAACTACTAATAGTTTTCATTGTAAACGGGATATTTACCATGATTTGTGAGTTTGATTATTTCCCGATATTTCGGCACAGTTGCATGCGCCATGATCACGGGTCGAACTGAAGTCTTTGCAAGTAGATATTTAAGTCATTGGCAGACATACCGATCTACCCTCTTTCGCACTCTTTTATTACGAACACTCTGTCTCTCACAAATCATGGTAAATATCCCGTTTACAATGAAAACTATGTTTAAAACCGTGATAGTTTCAAATATTAGAACGACTAATATTTTCATAATTAAAATTGATATTTATGATTATGAGAAGTATTGACTTTAATTGGTTTCTTGTTTTTATTCAATGTTTCTACAAATGCAGGACATCGACGATATGCGCAGTGCCACACCGTTGTTTTCTCTGACACCATGTGTCTGTAAAATAGGCAGTCTTTGGCTGTTAGTATAGGGTTTCCTCGCAATGAGACACCGAATAAAATTCCTGCAAAAGAATATTCGAATTAATTGATGCATTGATTCTCTAAGGCTAGGTTCAGATGATCGCGCGGTACCGCGCGGGTCGACGAACCGCGCGGTACAAGATCAATAGAAACGGTAACTATCGTCTACATGATCGCGCGGTACCGCGCGGCAACGCGCGGCGCGCTCCCATACAAATTCCGTCATGTGAATGCTCCAACCGCGCGGCGACGCGCGGACCCGCGCGATCATTAAACCTAGCCTAAAGGCGTTTTCACACAAAATAAGTGCACCTCTACGCAGCAGAGACTCTCTACGCGTCAGAGACTTTTCATACTTTTCACTAGGCTTTAGAATAAGTAGCCAAATTAATAAAATTGGTAACAAAATCGAAAACTAAGAAATATTTTTATATAAGTAATAATAATAAAACCTACGTATATTAAAACACTACTTAATTTAATTCATATATTTTTATATCACTATTTTTTTTCACACTTTTTGATCATGTGATGTGATCACATTGACAAATTCCACATTGACAATATGGTAATTTTTGAGGTGACAACGTCTTATAATTCGATAGAGCCGGCTTCACGCACGAAAAAACATGACTCATGAGGCGTTCTGAGGCGTTCTGAGGCGTTCCATGAAGTGACGTTGTCACGTTTAACTATCGTCAGTAAACCGACTTTACAGACAACCATTTTTTTTTCAATAATTTGTGTATAGCACAAAGGCTGGCATGTTTGGCGTAAACATGTTTAGTTCATACAATAACAAATTATTAAGTATATTAATAAAATAAGTACATAAAATACAAAATCTGTCTACGTGGTCGAGTTAGGGCCTGCGCAGACCGGGACGGCATGCCAAGGGATTTTCACTAATGGACATTCCACCGTACTTACTATTACAGAAATACGACATAAATTGCTATGCTTTAAAATGATGCCGTTCCGTTCACGTTCAATGCCACGGCATCATTTAAATAAAGCATAGCATTTTGTCGTATTTCTGTAACAGTACGGTTGAATGTCCATTAGTAAAAATTAAAATTCCTTGCCATGCCGTCTGCGCAGGCCTTTAAGCGCACTTAACTCCGATCGTATACCATAAAACTTATACTAGGTCCTTTGGCCATTAATTATTATGGATATTCTGAAATTTAACTACTAAATTGTCATTTTTAAGAGTATGTACGAGAGCACGGCAGCCCTTTTTTTTATAAACGCAGTACCATATATCTTTTAGCATTGTAGATCTATGTTTAGCAAATCGAAATCCAGAAACGTAAACAATAGGGTTGCCTCGAGCAGTTATACCGAACTGTAATCCATCTGAAATTAATTTGATTAATGAAACACATTTTATACTGAAAAATATTTAAAATGTTTCTTAATATTAATTCAAAACATATTTTATGTGCTTAGTGCTCTTGGAATATGTTTTGTCTTTTGTACTTGTTTTTTGACGTGACAACGTCTTATAATTCGATAGAGCCGGCTGCACGCACGAAAAAACATGACTCATGAAGCGTTCCGGCGTTCCGGCGTTCCGGCGTTCTGAGGCGTTACCGTATACCGTTCGTTGACGTTGTCACGTTCAACTATCGTCAGTAAACCGACTTTACAGACAACCATTTTTTTTAAGTTTAAAAATTTTGTAAAGTTACATAAATTCACATGGATCTATTCTAATCCGAACTCAAAAATACTTGAGCTTTAATAGTTAGATAAATTATGTACATATATTTATATAAGTTTCTTGTCCGTTCTTCTAGGCTCTGGTCGCGTAGAACTGGCACCTAGAATCACCTAGTATGTAAGACGATTCTAAATTATCCTTGTGATTTTATTGAATAAAGAAATATTTGACTTTGACTTTATGTACATTTAATGGTTATGTATATTTTTACATGTAACTATTATATTTTCATTTAACAGTGTATGTATGACTGCACGACAACCTCTACCCACGTGTGTACCACACTGCCAAATAGTTTTTGACCTAGTATTACTTTTTCTGCAAAACCGAAATCCTGCCAAAGTTAATATAGGTTTGCAACGAGCAGAGTAACTGAGTACTGCATCTGGAAAAATTATAAATATAATTACTTATTACATTTTCTCGAAATTTTGAAATACAGTTAAAATTCATTAGGTATTTTGTTAAATGAAAGCACGCGCCCTAATGATTATAAAAATGTTAATTTATTATAAAAAAGCTTGCATTAAGTAGGGTTAAAAACATAATATGCAATAATGTAAAATATATGTATATGAAAAAAATAAAACATAGTTTAAAAACGTTATTATATTTACTAAAATGAAGTATTCATCACTTATAAATAAATATTCACGGACAATTCACGTATCACATTCTAGTCTACTAGATTGCTGATACAATACTTATCAAGACTGAAATTAATATTTTCAATTTAATCATGATTATGAACATTGTATAAATCTGTTAATATATTCTGTTCTAGCAGAGTTCTAACTACTGCTTTACAACCATGGTTTACTCGCGAACAGCGCCACACATTGTGTTGAGCTGTAGATCGACCTCTGCAGAACCTTTTCCCCGCTACTGTCAGTATAGGATTACCTTGCCGAGACATACTAAAATATGGTTGAAAATCTGAAAGTATATTATATTAGATTACTTTTATTATATGGTAGCTAAATAACAGAAGTTTATAATAGAGATTGCTAAGATATACAGCTCAGTTGGTTGTGGGTTCGATTCCCACCCAGAGCAAATGTCTGGGCGTTTCTATGTATTCTATGTATGTATTTACAAAAACACGCATATAAGTATTTATCAGCAGTCTAGTTCCCATAGAACAAGCTTTGTTTAGTTTGGGACTAGAGTGTGATGTGTGAAATGTCCGTGAATATTTATATGGAAACAACTATTTTTTTTATAAATATTATCATTTAATTTCTTTAAGGACTAGGTATAGACATATGAATGTTAAGTAAAGTTACGAAGCCGACAACAGCGAAATAAAATAGATGTAATTATGTCTTAATTATCATACTTTATGGTAATAATGATTATTACCATTAAGCTAAACATAAACTATAGGGTTAATGTATAAACTATAGGGGGGTTTAAACTATACTAAATAAATCAATAAGCTTTTTTAGCATAAACTACACGCGAAACTGCAAGATTTTTTCTTAAATCCTATTGTGTCTGCAGGGCAACGTTTTTCTTCTTTCACACACATTACGTTCTTCTGCGATGATCCACCATCATATTTGTAGTCAGTCATACTTGTAATAAAACTCCCTTAAATTCAGCTATAATTATTTGTATCCATTCCTTCGAAGCACAGTTTACACAAGTCTTTAACTTTAAATTCCAGAATAATTTCCAATAATAGGAAATCCACATCATTTACCCCAGCTGGTAAGACT
The DNA here is from genome assembly GCA_932527185.1 of Ecliptopera silaceata. Lineage (NCBI taxonomy): Eukaryota > Metazoa > Arthropoda > Insecta > Lepidoptera > Geometridae > Ecliptopera > Ecliptopera silaceata. The sequence goes on from OW052200.1 coordinate 2,545,493, forward strand.
ACGTTATACTAAGAAATTTATACATAGCCAGAGGTGTTATACAATCATTATAGAATAGATAATACTCTAGGCGCATGGTTATGTATATTTTTACACTTAATTATAGTATTTTGATTGATCAATGTATGTATAACTGCATGGCAACCGCGGTTCATGTGAGTAGCACATTGCCATCGTACTTTGCCCTTAGAAACAACATGTCGAATAAATCTATAGCCAGCTATAGAAATTAACGGTTTTCCTTTATTGGAATAACCGAATATGGCTTCTGTAAAGGAACATATAGGTAGTTAATTGGAAGATAAAGATTAAAAAAGGTCTATCTTATAAAAAGTTAGCGTAGACTTGATGTATTGATACCCATACGTAATGATGACATAAAGTCAACGCTAACTATTTATATGTTAGGGGGTAATTATAAAACTATTTTTATGTACTGTTTGCAATTATTTTTTATACAACTTATGATACAACCAAACCAATTTAAAAATTGTCTTATTTTACTAAAAAATGAGAACTATGAGGACAGTTTAAAGTGTAATAAATAAAAAGTTTAAATTGGTTATTTGTTTATTGCTGAACGATAGATAGCCCAATTTGGCCTGACAGGACTCCTGCAAACGATGATCAGACCAAACGGCCCAACAGCTGTCAAAAGTTTGGGTATTATGTCGAGAATTTTATCACAAAAACTTCAACATATGCCGGTCTTCTATGCCGTTAGATAGAAGACCGGCTTATGTCGGTTTCGGCTTATGGTTATGATTACTATTATACTTCAAGATGCATTCTCTTGTCAAAGTGTAAATGACAGCAGGACAGCCGCGACTAGCGCATCGCCAGCGAGTTTTAACACTTCGTTCAATATGCTTAATAAACTTGAAGCCAGATACCAATATAATTGGTTTTCCTTTGCTGGACCATGAGAATGTTGGTTCTGAAAAGTGTAAACAATATTTTGGGTACCTATTTTTTTTTATTCTTCCTGAATCGTCGTTCGTTAATTTTTGATACCGACAATTCATACAAAACCCAAAATAGGTTTTTTTCTAACATAATGTCCCTCAGCCAGACAATAGTCCTCTAAATCTCCAAGCTTTCTTCCTCTCCTTTTTGGTCTAGGATCTAGGATACTAAGGTCGGTTCTAAAGTTTTTTTTTTACTATCTGTATTTATATGCAGACGAATTTTCTCTCCTCTATAAGCAGAATTTATATTAATAACAACTTTCGTCAAAACTTATCAAATTAGGGCATAAAATTAATACTATAAATAAAAATCATAATAAAACGTTACTATGTGTCGTACCAGTATGGAAAACGGACACAATTATTTATTTATTAATTCTACTCTATAAACATTATTGATCAACAAAACAGTTTTTAAGGAACCTATCTCATTTATTGTACGGGCAAACAGGTTTTATATTCGAAGCAATATTACTGATTGTGTTAGCTATATTCGTACTGATTTTTACTTTTTTAATTTTTAAAATACTCTTCAAAATGAGATAATGTACCAACTACGGTACCGACACAGATTAATGTAGACATGGTTTTGTATTTAATTAATTGCAATAAAGGTTTTGTTTGACATACTTCTAAAGGTCACGGTCAAGCAACTCTGTGGTTTATGACTTAAATGGTGTCTAAAATATATGACTTATTTTATTAGGGTTGTTTCAAAACAATAGGTACTATTATATATTCAATATATTAGTCTTGCTAATATCCTATATTATTTTAATAACAAAACAAATCAACTGCAAACACATGTTACATAAGTAACTAATAAATTTTTTAATGAATAAAAACAATCGAAACTGTTAAGAAAAAATATTTAAATTAACAGTGAGTGAGTTAAAATCAGAATAACGCTTGTAGTTTAATTAGCAAACACACAGATTCTTTGTTACTAAAAGAGTACCAGATTTTGTTATGAGAAAGTTATAGGACAATGGAGGCCGTTAGAATTGTTTATTAATAAGTTATAACTTATAACTCAAGGTAAAACGCATGCTTATAACTTATAAGCATGCGTCAAGACCTTGATCTCACCTGAAGTGACAAAATGCCAAGCAATAAATGAATGTAATATATAAATTTAGGCAATCGTCTGCGTGAATCTGGAGATACAACTGGTGTCTGTACGCTTGCGTTATATATACTCTACTTGACCCTAGTCTTGGTGTATAATTTCAACATTTGAGTGTCTTAGCGTCTATTCTATACCATATACAACCACATCAACAGCGCATCTCGTTTTACGATTATATTAGTTACTATTTGAATAATCATAATTATTTCCTAGATTTTTACATTAAACTATAATGTATTTTTATCAAACAAGTTATTTACAATCAAAAGTAAATGGTGGATTTTAGTTAGTAAATTGTGGTTCCTCATTAGGATTCTGCAACTCTATAATATAACTTTCTCCATCAGGACCAAGGTGTAGCACCTTGTACATCTCACCTGCTTCATAGAAGTCATCCTCAACACTTTCCAGAATCAGTTTCTCCTCGGTCTTATACAGATCATCTGGTTCATTGTCAATTATATCGGTTTTAATAGCCTCAGCAATTACAATGCCTGGAATTACCTCTGTATCTTTTCGCTTTTTCATTTTCTTCTTGTCTCTTTTAACTGGTTCTAGTTTATCTTCTGCGTCTTCCATTCCTTTGCCTTTGTGCATGTGATGTTGGTTGAGTGAAGTTATGAGGTCGTCGACAGTGAGGATGGCTGCACGGCATCCAAACCGATGGTGGGTGGAACAAGCCCACCTGGCTTTGTTCCCGGCTTTCCGTGCAAGGTAGAATTTGAACCCGTTCAGCTGTATCATGCGCTTTCCTCGACGAGAGGTGACAAACCTCGCTGAAAGTTCTACGAAGTGTTAGTAAAGTAAATCAATGCAATGTATATCTAACTAATCAACTATCACTTATGATAACACAAAGAAAGGTCGTATTGGTAAAATTGAGTATCAAAAATCAAATGAAATAACATATTTAGCTAAATATTTTAATGACGCGACATAAATGATTATAATTATTACTTTGCTTTTAATAAGCGCCCAAAAATATTTTCTTGAAAACAAAATATTCACACGTATGACTAAAAATAAGTTCAGCTAGTAGTGTATAAAGACAGGAGAAGGGAGTATTATATGCAAGCGCTTAATATACATTATTTAACCCAATAATACCGCCATACAAATACGATTGACTTGATTTTGGTGGCGGATGATTATGAATAAGATATGTTTTGACGACTTTATCTTTGACTGTGAAAATATGAGCCCGGCATCCTTTCCGACTGGTTGTTGAGCAAAACCACCTGGTTTTCCATCCTTTTGTGTATTGCTTGCAGAAATTGTAGTCACCACTTTTTATCATTGTCGAACCGCGTTGTGATGTATAAAATGATATACCTAGAACATTGATACATTAACAACTCTAGTATTATCTAGTAATAGTAGCCGTTCAAGAAGTGATGTCTGAAAATAAATGATACAATACAATGCATCTTAAACTGTTAGTACTATCAGATAGATACATAGACAGATAGCTAAAACATAATACTATAAGAATAAATCAGCAATATAATACTAAAAGATATTTAATTAGAAACACTGGTTTTCTAACACCTATAATAAATAACACAGTGACAGCCTGGACTAATTTTGTTTGCAAGACAAGTTGTGAAAGTAAACTTCTCAAAGTTCAGTACGATAGACATCGCATTCCTTCAGAAATCAGATTTTTTAACACCCTAAAAAATATTTTTTCATATATTTACATATTTCAATAGGTACCGGCTATTTTTAATTGACGTTTAACACCTTCGCTGCGGCACCAATTTTGGCATACTTTCCGTTCCTGCGGCACGAGGTGTTATCGACCCGCACTGTGACCAGACGTTGGGACGACACGCGGTCTATTAGACCCCACCTCCCTTAACATACTTAAATCCATTTTCTGGCGCGAAATCGACAGTGGGTTGATGAACCCTAATCTACCGTAGCCTCGGGATCTGCCAGTTAGTTTAGGAGTTATAGGCAAAACAAAATTTGGGATCTTATTCACCTTGTAACGCACTGAAATAGGGCAAATTTTCGCTGAGATTAGTGATGGGAAAAGTAATATCGACGTGTTTAATTTTAACTGTTTATTGAAAATATTTACTAATAACCACTCATAATTCCTCAACAAGGCAACAAAGTATGTTGTCATAATATATGTAATAATTCTCACCCCAAAGCAAATGGAAAGCTATTAAGCTTTCCATTTGCTTTGGGGTTTAGAAATACACTTAGAACCTATATTCATATAAAATATTCATACTCAATATTTTTTTTTATAAAAATTTTACTTCTTTACGGGTGTTTTACATTGAAACAGATCAGACAATATGATTTATTGCACTGAGTACATTGAGTCAAAATCTTTTTAGTTCTTTTGTCAGCTTCGCGACTTGATAAGAATGTGCGGAGTTTCTGGTAACAACCAACACATCTTTTCCTTTTCCCACCCTTTTCAAGGAAATGACGTGCGCTGCTTTCTAGTGCTGAAAAAAAAACAATAATGTTATAAAACTGGCATTGTTTTTTTTTTTATTCCATAGCTGGCAGACGAGCTTGCCGGCCACCTGATGGGTAGTGGTCACCGCATTGACACCTGCAACACCAGAGGCGTTGTCGGTGTATTATTGTTACTTAGGTAACATCATAGATCAGAATAATTATAATACAGTAACGGCCGGTTTCTGGAAACCCAAATCACGATTGATCCGAGTTTGACACATAGTAATTATTTGTTTTTTTCGTTGATCATAGCTCGAGAAACCGGCCCTAAAAGCTCTTTATTTACGGGTTACATGTATCATGGTCTCATCAATTACCAAATATTTTCCAGGATTTGCGATACTTCGAAATTTTTTGTAATCTTCGTGAACATATCTCTAATTTTATATAGTTTGTCAGTTTTGTTTTCTTTACTATCATCACTGGCATGCCAGCATTTTTAGTAGAAATCTGTCTCTTGACAAAGCTTAACAAAAATAAAACAGTAAATTAGAGCTTGAGATTTGTGACAAAGATCCAATATACGAGTTATCCGTAGTTATACGAGGAAAATCTATTGAAGGGGAACCCACAGGATTTGTTTTTTTTATTAATTGGAACAGGATTGTACCGTGGTACATTTTGTACCTAAGTCAAAACGTATTTCGACTTACAAAATGTTATAGCTGAAAATTAAATTCTAATATCTATTAAGAAAGAAAAATAAAGATAGAAAGAAAAACTTTATTTTGTATCACATAAAATATACATATGATTTCAAATAATAAAAACTTACTATTAAAACTAATTAAGGTTATTTGTATGATAAATATTAACGATTGCTTGCATACATCGATAAATAATTAATAGTAATCAATTACAGTAAGTATATTTTTAATCCCTTTTTATTTAAACTCTAGTAGCGGAAAATGTGTTTAACTATCCTTAATGTAACTAGGTAGAAGAGGTGACAATTTTTTTTTATATATTTCTATGTGAATAATCCTAAATCCTAATTTAATTCTAATATCTATAAAGCCTATTTCATTAATAATATAAATAATTTCTGGATAATCCACACAACATCATCTAGCCCCAAGCTAAGCAGAGCTTCTTGTGTTATGGGTACTAGAATACTGACATACTTGATACAATACATAGATAGATATTTTTTATTATACTTATAAAAAACCCAGAACACCCGGAATCAATAATTGAAGATCGTACAAACATTTATCCCAAGGCGGGAATCGAACCCGCAACCTCCGCGTCGCAGGCGGACCGTCGACCGCCGCGCCACATCGGTCGTATATTAACGATTGCTTGCATACGTCGATAATAAATAAATGCGATCACATACAATACATTTTTTTGTATTTTTTTTATTTAAACTCTAGTTCTAGTAGCAGACAATGTGTACCTTTAATATGTAAACTACCCCTAAATACACGTAACCCTAGTAGAAGAGTTGACAAATGTATTTTTTATTTTCTATGTGAATAATCCTAAGAAAAGCGGATTTTAACTGAGCCAGTAGTATGAGTTTTACTTGAACAGGTCTCGAAAACTTAAACGCAAATTTTGTATAGAGCGATACGATATTTCGACCCGAAATTTCGCGCTACACAAAATTAGCGTTTAAGTTTTCGAGACTCATTCTAGTAAAACTCAGACTACGGACTCTGAACAAAGCATATATTTTTTTTTTGAGATATTACCTAAAATTTTTTTTGTACACTACAACGACACACAATACAATACAATACAATATGTAAACGTAACCTTCGTTTACATATTCTCATGAAGACTCATGAAAGAATGATTAAGAATAGTTCTCACATGCAGCCTTCGTTTGATAGACGATGGTGGATGGTTATGTTCGTTATTTAGTTTATATACTTTATTTTCAATTAAATGCACATTAGCGCGGCATCCCTTGCAGTGGTTTGTGGAGCAAACCCATGTAGATTTTAACTTTTGCGTGCTTTTTCTGAAGTAAGTATAGTGACCGATTTTCATAAGTAAAGTCCCTCGCAGCGATTCGCAATATGAAATTTCTAAAACAAAAATACAAAAGTTTTAGTAGAAATAATGAATTGTTAGTAGTAACAAGTTAGGTAACTTACAAAAAAATATCTTTCATACTCGGATATATATCAGTAAATAAGTATAATCAATATCTTGTTTGGGTTTTTATAGAGCTTAACGGATTTTTTTTTATCGTACAATGTATCTGTTCAGAGAATAAAACACTCAATATCATTTTTTATTTTTTTATGGTAAAACAAAACTTACATTATGGAGAATGTGATCAAATTTAAATTCGTGACAATTATCATTGAATGAAGCCCAAAGCGTTTATATCAAGTTAATCACATTTCAAATCTAGGTTTCTAAAAACCTACCATATAAGAGAAAATAACAAATAAAAATAGGAAAGAAAATACATATCTATTTATTAAGACGGGTTTCATGTATGACGATTAATATAATCACGATATTAATCATCATACGGAACAGATTCTTCTTACAAAATAACTATAATACTTACTAATCTACCCACACCCACTTCCGTAAAAACTAAATACTATGGCACTGTCTCTCTATAACCTGCCTTTTATTTATTTCGATTTTTAGATGATATAATAAACCATTAACAATCATTTTTCATTATGAGAGTACTGTTGGGTATTAACATTCATTTGAAGAATTATGCTTACGGGTGTAGGAAGCCCTATCCCAAGTTGTGATGCAATAATCCATAAACGATTAACACATAGCGTTATAAACTGTTTAGGTTAACAATGCGATATCCAAAGTAAGCGAAGTATATTTGGGTTGTTCAATTTCTGTACGGTCTAGAATTTTACAAAGACTTTGTAATAATTGCACGTAGATTAATCTATAAAACAAAACTCACTCACAAATAATTATGAGTTGCTTTCTTTACTCGCTTTGAGAACTATCATTGTTTTCTGAATCAACAGCACGAAAAGTTTTCATATTAAGCATACGTATCATAGAAGAAGCTTGGTGATTATGTATGATATTCTGTTTATATATTTTGTCATCCATTGTGTAGACACTAGCACGACAACCTTTACAGTGATTTGTTGAGCACACCCATCTTGATTTTGAATTTTTTGTGTATTTTTTGAAGAAGGTATAATCACCGATTTTCATGAGTAATGCGCCTCGAATCGACTCGCAATATGTTATATCTGAAATAAAACGAATTTGGTAGTCGAATTTTTTAAAGTCTTTTTTATAATATGGAACTTAATTGCTTTGGTTATTTTACATTACTTTACTTAACAGCTAACTATGAAATAAGCTCATGCAAACAGAAAAGCAGAGACGCCCCAAACCACCTAAGCACAGAATTAAATAAAACAGTCTACGGACTGAATGTATGCAGAATCGAAATAGTAATAAGTACAAACTCATTTCATTACCGACTATTGATTTATGTAATTCATGTTATACTTACTTTTAGTACTTACAACTTTTTTTTCATTTGCAGAAGCTGATGGATAAGTATTATTTAGTAAACTATCCACAAAGAAAGGCGCATGATTATGTTCATTATTTTTTTTACATATTTTTCCATTAACCGTGATGACACAGGCACTACAACCCTTGTTGTAGTTTGTTGAACAGAACCATGTAGTCTTTAAATTTTTGGTGCTTTTATTGAAGAATGTGTACTCGCCGACTTTCATCAGTAAGGTGCCTCGCGCTGATTTGCAAAATGTTATTTCTGAAATAAAAACAATGGATTTTAGTAATCTTAAATAAGGTTAAAAAATACTTCAAACAATTATTTTTATCATAGTTGTGAAAATATTCACACTTTGATAATGATTACAAATACATTGAATGGAGATAATCAGATTTTACAAGTTATTTTTTTATTATTCTCTCATATAAAAATAACCTATTGTTGCTTTAATACATATAATAAACAGTTAACAAAAAATAAGTATGGAATCCAGAATTTACAGTTCCATAATTTTTAACTTCTATGTAAATGAACTTTTTTCTAATATCGCTGCGGCTTAGATGGTATTGTAATCGGGAGGCAAGTTCTTAATAATAATTACATATAATATTTCGTAGTTGGATATATCTCGCGGTTTATACACGAAGCAGGGTGATTATGCATATCGATCTGCTTAATAACTTGTTCTTCAAACATGAAGATACGCGCTCGGCAGCCTTTAGTGTGGTTGGTAGAACAGATCCACGTAGATTTGTTATTAATAGTACGCTTCTTGAAGTAAGTAAACTCTCCAATTTTCATTAATAATGTACCCCGCATCGACTTGCAATATGTAACTAGAAACACTTTATATTAGGTATCAATTTATACATAAGAAACTAAGTTCGTCTGAAAAATTTTAAGCAGATATATTTCTTACAATAATTTAAACTGGTATTCAATACAATTAATTTTATTTTTTTTTAACTCCAGAATTTCAATAATTTAAGTATCCTAGCAAGTATAAAACATGAACCGCTAGTGTCTAATGACTTTAATTTTCAACCAGTTATAAACCCTATTAATAGGCTTAGTAAGTACTTAATGAGTGATCCTTAATTTTAAAGGTGAGTATGTCAAAATGAGGTAAAAAAACACATATGTTGATTAAAATTTAAATACACACTACCGGTAGCAGGAGTTTTTATCAAAAAGTTAGGCATATAGCATAAATAGTCTGTACTTTACTATATTAAAAACGTATAAATCACTGAAGTATTTAAAAAGTTCGTAGAAAATATTTCTTCTTTTATAATCTCATCATCATCATTATTCACTGAGCCCGGTCTTCGACTTTTCGTCTGTTTGCCAGCTGCACTCCGCAGATCGTCGCTCCATCTCGCCGGAGGGCGTCCTACACTACGCTTGCCTAAACGGTCTCCACATATGTATTAGTTCTATGTTCTGTTCTGTCGGTTCTTCGGCAAACATTGTTTTTTTATTCTATCAGTCTTTTATTTGTATCTCTTTGGGAGGTGATTATGTTTATGCTCCTGCTTGATGATCTCACCATCGCAAGTATACAGTCGGGCGCGACATTTTTTGCTGTGGTGCGTTGAGCACACCCATCTCGATTTTGCATTACGCGTATACTGCTTGAAATAAGTGAAATTTCCGCATCTTATCAACGTCTGTCCACGAGTCGATTTACAAAGTGACACAGCTGAAAATGAACAATTTATGTAGTAGGTATCAATTAAAAATAAATAGATGTAAAAGTAGTATACGATTGCACAGATCTTTGCTTTTTTTTCTTCAATGAAAACCGAATTGTTTCAATTCCCAAAGTCGACCTTTTCAAAAATCACATTTTCTCGGTAATATGCAATAGGTATAATATAAATAAATAAATATTCATGGATAATTTGCCCACACACTCTAGGCCCAAACTAATCAAAGCTTGTTGTTGCTATGGGAAGTAGATTGCTTATAGAATATACATTATTTTTTGTAAATACATAAATAGTATAAAGTAATGTAATATAATAGTAATAAAATAAAAGTACAGTGGATTTCGGGTATAACGACGATGAAGGGACCACTCTATTTTCGTCGTTATATCCGCAAGTCGTTACAGGCAAAGGTAAAGAGATACAGACACGTATACATGTACATGATTTCTACCTTTTCTTTAACAGTGAATGATCGTCTAGCAGCCATACTTATTCAAAAGTTTACTAATCCCTGTTGCTACTCAGAATATCACTTTGTAACTGAACCATAAATTTAAGTCCAAAACGTACAGGCTTCCCTACCTACGTAGCTGATATCTATAAACAAAAGGTAAAGGTCTCCACACTTGTTGTAATGTGCGGATGTAAACAAAAGATAAGAAATCTTTGTGTCTTTGGCGGCCGACTCCGGTCGCAATATCTGCATGGGATTACTGGGAATTTGTAATAAAGGATTCATTAAAAGCAGTCGCTACACCCGACTTCGGCGTTACATCCAAAGTCGCCATAGCCACATGAATTCTGTACTAAAGTATGCATTAAATTCAAGGGACTTAGATTTAACGTCGCTATAGGTAAATGGTCGCTACAACCAAGGTCGTAATAAATGAAATCCACTGTATTCAAATCAGATATGAACAACGTTGTTTAAAACAAACAATAAAATATGATTATGTATACTTTAATTTCCATATTGAATTGAACATTTAATAAGTTATTGATATATCCGGAATGATTACAATATTGATGACTAGAATATTATATAACATTCAGAAATCTATAAGGGTTGCTACGCAGGTAGTACAGTAATATTTATTTCAAATCTTAGCAAAAAGTTTTTTCCAATACACATAGATTATAGAAAAACACATATATTATAAAAAACTTAAAACTAGGTTACCGCCGGCAGCGGGGCAAGGCCCAAGCTACCGGTAGTTAGGGTTACAGATTGTTGAACCTCCGGACAATGCGTGCCGTGTCGAGGATCACTGCCTTCTGCATCTGCCCCTTGAGCCAACCTTCTAGCAAGAGCCTCTTTAGATGTTGGTCGAGGCTCTTCGATATCAGACCGTTCGTCGAAATCTATCGTTCGTCTATCGGAACAATGATCGTATCAACATTCCTAGCGGTCACCTCGTGGGCAAAGTCAAGGTACATTACTATTATTATTACTACAAAGATAATCTTCAAATGCATTTACTGATTTCAAGAACATATATCTATTAATGAGGTACTCGTATACATTTATAAGTATACCTACAATCGAATATATTACGAACAATATAAAATTATTCAAAGAATTTGGCTTTTACCGTCACTTATCATTTAAAAAGTATTATCATTTTACATCTATTTTATTTGTCGTCGACAAAATCTTAGATATGTAAATACAACCTTAAATACAGTATATGGTTCTAAAATTGTGCAATATTGACACAACCATAATAAGTAGGTACATTTATAGAGAATTTAATGATATCTTCGTGTACACGAATATAACATGTACCTAGTATAATATAATATCATTAATAGCACAAAATTATGTCATTAAGTTACATGGACTAGAGTCAATAATACTGAAAATTTAATGGAATTCTCGTATCTCACACGAATACAACATATACAGATGTAATATAATATCATTAATAACACAAAATTATGTCATTAAGTTACATGGACTAGAATCAATAATACTGAAAATTTAATGGAATTCTCGTATCTTACACGAATATAATATATACGTATAATATAACTTAATTACTAGCACATATTAGTGCCATTATGTTAAATAGACTAGAATCATATTATATAATGCACAAGGCATGTTATTTGGTTACATAGTCGACAATTATATAGGGAGTTTATTAAACACACGTAGGTATATATTACCAATATTGTGTATTATATGAATGACAGCACTACCAGTATGTCGAGATCTATTATATTTTAATATAAAGTTTATTTAATTAATAATTTTTTTTTTTTTTTTTTTTGTTTTGTTATATTCGGAATCAAACTTTTTTCATTATAACGTTTTCTGGTTTCCTATTGTAGGGTAATTTAGAATAGTGTAAGTTGTTTGATATTTATTTATTTTTATTTATTTATTTATTCCAAACACTTATTTTAAAACACAATTTGGTTGGACACTAATCTCCACCCTAGGAAAAACCTGTGTTGTGGAGGTAGTTTATTTATAATATTATTAGTATTAAGCTTGCTTTAAAACAAGAATTTAGTTAAAGTTAAACAAAACTGTTTTAAAGTAAACAATACGTAATAACAACATCAACAAAAAAAAACATTTTTGAGACTAGATAAGTACTACACGTTCTATTTTTTTATTTAAATAATAAGTATTTTTAATTTTTAAAATACGAAGTCGATTATATCGAAATAGTCTTAACAAAATATGAGATCGGAGTATAATTTAGAAAATATATTTTTTTAACTACATAGATCACAAATTTTATCATAAACCTTAAGGAATAACTTAATAAAAATAGATAATAATTTATTTCAAAATATCACCTTTTGGCAAGTTTTGCTTATGCTCAAAAAAACATTACGCACATAGATTCACACATTCTACTCTACATACATTCTTAGAGCATAAAAATACGTAAATGGCAAGTAACTTGAGCTCCAACTTCTTTATCTCAATTTAATCACATCCCTTATAAGCTCATTCGATTTAAAACACTCCTTATAAGCTCTTTTCACAAGATTATAACTAAGCTGATCATTTATTATGAACACAAAGTGTTTTACAATTTCCGTTCCCTTTAGAGCTCAAAATTATTTGCAAATAATATTACTTATAATATCAAGTAGGTATAGCAAATAATATTTATTTCGCAACAGAATAATGTTATGGTACGCATTTTATTAATACCATCGAGACATATCCTAACATTGAAAATAGATCGTTGAGGAATTATATGTTACGTTCAAGTTTAACATCCTGACAAATGTCATATATTATTATAAAATTATAATTAAATGTTAGCTTATTAATATCGTGTCATATCATCCAGCTACCATTTGTATAATTATTTAGACCGATACGGTATTTTAACGACGCCACGACGCCATAAAGAGGTTTGCACACGTAGCTATAAATTTTTCCTAAATTCAATTCGAATTCAGTCAAGAATTTACCGTTATCCACTTATTACTAATACATTAAGATTAACAATAAGTAATTAGTAACTACATATATTGTAACATTGAGATGATTGGAAATTATTACTAAATCTAACTTATTTGACTGTTTAACTATTGCTTTATTGTAATATTTTTAACATTCAGAGGTTTATTTAAATACATTTATAATTAGTATCTTGTATGACGACCTCTGGTGGTTCTACTTGATTGTCTCCGTGCTCTAGCCGTTGGTACTGGTTCAATCGTAAACTGAGCTTGGGGTACCGAAACACGAGAAATCGAAAGCTGTGGGAAAAAAGAAGCAGTAGGAAGATCAGGTTGCCGTACACCTGAAGTACTTGGCGCTCTAGACACTTGTTGGATAGAGACAGGAGTTTGATCCCGAGAATTTATCACATTGAACAAGTAACTTAACTGAGGATTTATGTCAGAAATTGTCTGAGAACGTGGTCTTCCAATAGACATACTTCCACTTCTACCAACATCGATGGTAGAAGTCATAGTCTCAGTAGCTTGTGCCCTGGTAGAAGGAACATAAGTAGAGTTTGTAGGAATTGAAGCAGGAGTTGTCAATGTACCACTAATGTTAACGTTAGTAGATGGAACATTAGTACCAACCAAATTCTTTGACTTAGTATTCTTCGAGTTCTTTTTTGGAGGACGTACTGGTTTGGCTCTAACTGGAGGTTTAGTAACTTTTGGTTTGGTTTTTTTTGCTACCTTTGCTTTGGTTTTTGGAATAGCAAAGTTGAAATTTGTATCATTTTGCGCTGTAAGGTTATAAGCCGTAGCACAAACAGTCAAAGGATCAGGACTACTAGTAATAGTAGTCGTAATATTACTAACCACATCATTGTATGTATCTGACACAGCAGATGAAGATTTCAATGTGATTTCAAGACTAGGATCATGGGGAATTAATGTTTTTCCAGCTGCAATTACATAGTTTCCATAACTGTTAAGATTGCTGTTTGATGAACGTGACAGAGATTGAGGGGGCTCAATAGTTTTTTCAGAATCTTTTTGGACATAGTTGTTTTCAGCATTTTGCGTATTTGGTTCAGTCTGCTTATCAAAAGATGAAACATTGTTGATTATAGCGCTGGTAGATGTCGTAAATACGGGAGATGTCGAGGTCTGAGATATTATTGACATGTGATTATGAACTAGATATGTCACAGTTATTTTGTTCTTATCTGAATACAGATAAGCTTCGCACTTTCTGTTGATACAGTGCCATCTGACCTTCGAGCCTAGGCAGTAATATCGACTGAAATAGTAGTCCTTATAAACCAGTATCAGTTTTATAGGGCATTGTGTAGTCAGCAACTTAGAATCTGCAAATAATAAAGCATGATTTTAATAAATTATACAAATCTTTGTTATAATTAATTACAATTGAAAATGAAAGATACAAACCTACGCCTCCATCACTTGAAATGGGAGACGGCACAGAAATGGCTGTCGGCTGATTATTGTTTTCAACTGAGTTTACGTTAGATGGTAAAGTGTTTTTTATAGCCATCATCTGGGTGTTAGACAACGAATCGGTTAGTAGTTTCTGATCGTGTGTGAGGTCAACTGGCAATATATGTTCAGCGAAGTCTTCGGCCATTGGTTCAGGTATGATAGATAAATTGGGATAGACTGGTGACGGCATAGAAGGCACATAGTCACTCGGCGCAGCAATTATACTAAAATCAGAGTATACCGGTGGAATCGCATCGCCTTCATATATCCCTGGGCGAAAGGTCATCAATTCGGGAGTAGCGTTCGGATCAGTTACAAGAGGAATTGCGATTGTTGAGCAATCTTGATCATATCCGGATTGACCTTCTTGGTCAATAGTTGATTGACCAGCGCCGTTTGCTGCTGGCAATTGACCTACATCAAAAGATTATTAGTAATATATAACTTGTTTAGACAGATTTTTGTTAATAAATTTGGATAAAACTTGGAAAGAGATTGATAGTTAGAACCTCCAAAAATCTATTATTTATCCCCAAAATATTTTTTTGTCGGGCGAAAAAAAACTGACCTGAAGCTTGTGGTTCATTCAAGCTGTCCAGTGACGCCTGAATATACGGATGCACCTCCCACGCTGCATCAGAAGGGACTACGGAAGGTTCCGATGAACATGGCATTGGGACAGCTTGTTGGTTTCTTTGATCTAATGGAGTTTCGTTTGGGTACAACAAGGCTACAATCCCCCACGGAACTTCACTTTGAGGGACGAGTGGCTGTAACATATTCATAATTTAATGATAAGTTGTAACTGGAATATCAGTTCAATCTAGCAGCAACAGTGGGCATTTATAAATAAGATGTAATAAATAAATAGTTACTTGAGTTTTCCCTGACTGAGAAGATACCGGATCTTGATTTGGATTCATTATAGTTTGAACATTTTCAACGGCTGGCATAATATTATTTATCTGCTCTGGCTGGATTGATAATGGATCCTGCTCTGGAGTTAATATTATTTGAGGTGGGTAAAAATAATCAGTGACTGCCATGTTTTGATTGATTTCCTCTGACTGAATATATAACGGATCCTGGTCAGGAGTTAATATAGTAAGAGGTGCCCAAAAGTTATAAGCCACTGGTAGTGTTTGGTTTGTTTCTTCTGCCTGAGTTGATAATGTTTTCTGGTTTTGTGATATCATAGTTTCTGGCGCCCAAACGTTATCAGAAACTGCTAGGGTTTGGTTTATTTCTTCTGACAGAATTGATAACGGATCCTGATCTTGTGATACCATAGTTTGAGGCCACATATTATCAGCGACTGTCATTGTTTGGCCAATCCCTGACTGATTAACTAAAGAGTTTTGGGCTGCGGACGAAACTGCTGCAGCTCTCTGACTTTCAGTAACTGACGCTGGTTCTTCTGGCTGAGTAGATACCTGGCCGTTGATCAATATTGACTGAGTCCAGGGTACTTCCGTGGTAGGGGTCACTTCTTTAGGTTGGTTCGATATTATACCTTGACCAGTCGTCATACATTCTATAAAAAAAGAATTTTGTTAATTCAGACGATTATTAGTATACACATATTATAATTGACTATAAATTAATTATGATAATACTACAGGATTATGTTTAGTGTATAATAAAATAACTGATGCTTTTTGATATTTTTTATTTATTTTTGTTACTTAAAGTGTTAGTAAATACGAATACTCAATTCTAAGTTTTTATTTCATAAATTACACATATGTATTCAATAAAAAAATCGTAATAAAAACTTATTCATTGGATCATGGTTGGATTATGCTATGTTATATGAGGTTTATGATTGTGATTTTCTTTTATTGATATAATCTCATCGTTCAGGGTGTATATAACCGCTTTGCAGCGTTCATAATTAATATTATAATTACAATTACGACAATACCATCTAATCTTAGAGATTTCTTCGTTTATTTGACGCTTTACATGAATTGTGTAATAAAACCCGCGGTATGCCATCATCCTTGTACCTCTTTGTGTAACAGTAAACTGTGGTTTATCTAAAAAAAAACATATAATTAAGAAATAAAATTATTGCACCATGAAAGCGATGGCGGGAAAAACTTCTCATTGAACGACCATTGATATAAGTTGCCTTTTGATGAGAGTAAATAAACGATTATTTTATTATTTATTTATTTATTATTTTTAAAACACTAGCGGGCCATCTCAGCTTCGCACGGGTTGATATTGGGTTACGTAAGGATCTCTAATCTTTTCTAGCAATAAACATAAACTATGTTACTCAAGGTGAAAGTAGCTTTCTAATGGTGAAAGAATTTTGGAAATCGGCGCTGTTTTGTAGTTTTTGAGTTTATTCACTACAAACATACATACGCACACACAAAAATAC
Source organism: Ecliptopera silaceata (assembly GCA_932527185.1). Taxonomy (NCBI): domain Eukaryota; kingdom Metazoa; phylum Arthropoda; class Insecta; order Lepidoptera; family Geometridae; genus Ecliptopera; species Ecliptopera silaceata. The sequence continues at coordinate 2,562,576 of OW052200.1, forward strand.
AAATCTTTCCTCATTAGTGTAGAAGTTTAGAAGCTATTTCTATGTCATTAGTTAAAATTCTTTAAGATTGTTTTGAGATTGTTTTTGAATGAATGAATGAATGAAGTTTCATATATTTATGATTAGGTAAACGGGTCATTCTTTTTTTTAACCTACATAACTACGTAAATTATTTTAGTCAATTTTAAAAAAAAAATTATAACGCTTTTAGGTCAGTTCTTATGTTTTCTGATAGCTGAATGTTTATTTTAGCTGAAAAAGTAGTAAAAGTAGTATTCAATAACAAATCAGTTTGTATTTTGGAATGAAACCAGTTTTAAATGTCTTATTTAGAATCATTTATTACTTCTTTTTTGCGAAAGTTGTATTGTTCAAAAAACCGGTACGCCATTAGGTAAAAGTTAATCTTTTGCTTATATAATTTTGATCTAAGTATCTCTTTTCACCCCCTTGAGCTAGATACTTCTGAATTATTTGGTGTTAGCGATGGAGCAATGTTCAATATTACATTTTCAAGCATTTGTTTTTCTCTCTTCTTTTTTTATTTCGTTGTTGCCATTTTCTCTTCATTATACGATCTTCTCTCACTGTCATGTCAGCCACAAGCTTCTTACGAGTATGATATCTCGCGAGATCTTTGCGTTTCGCTTCAGCTACCTTTTCTGGATCATTTTGTCGTTTCTCCCGGTAACGCCGCTGTCTTTCTGCTGCTGTAAATGCCTTCTTTTTCGCCATGATAACATCTGAAAAAGAAAATGTGAAAATAAGTATGTAAACATTAGAGAAACATTAGATAAACTTCACTTCAAAATAGTTGCGATAATAAATACTAGTCCTATTTCAACAGATTCTTATATTTTATGAAATGATATAAATATAAGATTCTTTGCAAGTATTTTTTAACCATTCGTCACGTACTTTACCGCTGCGTCACAATTATTCAGTGTTGTAGCGTTACGGAGGGGTTAGTTTTTCTTACAAAACCGATAATATTGAAACTTTACCACAAAATACAAACCTAACAGGTTGGCATGACAGTTTTTCTTATTACGCAAAAGTTCAATAATGAGATGTAACTGTAATTGATATATTTTTGTCCAATACTTACGTGACGAAGTTGTCCCCGATTAAACGCACGCACCTTCATACACAGCTTATGGGCGACTCGCGATCCAAGAGACGTAGTCCCAGCGCGGGTGAGGGAGGACTAAATGTCCAATCGACGGCGACAAAAGCTCGTCGTTTGAATGTAAAAACACGTTACCGAGTATACCTACTAAAACAGTCTGTAGTGAGAGACGAGGTTTTAAAAATTTTTCAATTCTTTTTTAAAAATGACAAAAAATTGCAGTTACTATTAGAAGACGGACTAAATCTTTTAACATTAAAAAATACTTTTGCTATTGCTACTGTATTTTTATTTTTCGTACAATTATGAATTATACACAGGCCCAAGTGGCTGGAGACAACTGTGATTTGTATGGAATACACCTCGGTCACGCGGTTTGACGACTCTGTAACGGATTTTTTACATAAAAAAAATATTTTATAATTTATTTTAATACGCGTAGGTATAGCCGTTACAGTTTTAGTACAGTACCTACATATTGAAACATTAATAATAAAATAAAACGAATTATTTTTTTTATCTTTACCTTTGCCTGTAACGACTTCCGGATATAACGACGAAAATAGAGTAGTCCCTTCATCGTCGTTAGGTATACCCGAAATCCACTATATTTGTTTAACTGATGAAGACACCTTTATGTAAGTTAAAAAGAAGATGGCAGATGATTGTGGTTTTCATTAGCTGATACAATTTCATTATTAACAGTGTAGACGACAGATTTGCATACATCAGCAGAACTGCGGCGGTTGGAGCAGTACCATCGGACTTTTGTGAGCTCATCGCTAATTTTACGTTTTAAATGAACTGAATAGTAGTACCCATGTAGTAGAAGTAAGCGAGCTCCTCTTCTAGAGATTACAAATCGTGGGCCTAAAAAACAAAAATTGGTCAGCATTATACACGCATTTTAATATGATAAGATTGAAGAACATTGTTCGAAAGCGCACAGATAGCATTTAGATCGTGAAAAAAAAAATACCTATTTAAAAAAAAAAATGAAACATTACAGGACTTTTTGAGGCAATGGTTGATAAAATATTGATGTAAATGTATAAAAGTATTAAACATTTTAAATGATAATGTTTATTGTATGGAGTTTCACGTAACAAATAAATATTTAGACATAAAAAGACTGATAGCGAGAATCTTAATAATTTCACTAGATTTTTCTTACAAACTACATAAATATTATGAAGCCTACATCAGCTGAATTTAATAACCTATTAACCAAACAATTTAAAATATTTACCAAAAAAGGTTTTACTATATACCTATAGTTTTTATACAATAAACATACTTTTGTACCTGCACTTTGAGAGGTTACAATATCTTTATGTTCAAAATACCACGAAGTCCTACATCAGCTGAATTTAATAACCTATTAACCAAACAATTTACAATATTTACCAAAAAGCGTTTACTATATAAATAAGTTTTTTATACAATTTACATACTTTTGTACCTGCACTTTGGGATGTTCCAATAATCTTTATGTTTAAAAGACCACAAAGTTTTTAGTGATTATTCGTTTAATTTATGTTTGCGAATCCAACCAATTCTAGGAGGGTTATGGTTATGTCCAAGTCCTAGACTGATAACTTCATCATCAATAGTGGTGACTCGTGCATTGCATCTGTTATTGGTCGTGCATCGCCAGAACATCTTCTCTCTCTTTTTAGTCCCTTTCCTACGAGTACTTGCACAGCAAAATGTGAATCCACCAATGAAAAGTAGCCGGTTATTTCGGTATGATAGCACATATTCGTAAGGCGGAATTTCTGCAAGATTATTTACTAATTACTTGTACTTACATAAAATAATGTATTTACAAATATACTTAAATCATCATCGACAAGTAATATCTAGTACATAATTTTTTATATAACTCAAAAGGTGCTACTAATCAGATCTTAATTTAAATTGCACTACCTCTGGATTTGTTTCCCTAAATAAAAAAAGAATCATCAAAATCGATTCATAATTACGTAACTTAAAAAAAAAATCGTATTGAACGTCTTTCTTTTAAAAATCAATTAAAAACTTAATTAAATGTCATCATTATACAAGACATCTTGTAATCTCACATAAATAACAAAATATACTAAAAAAGAAATAACCTTCCGTCGCCGGCGTCGAATTAAGTAAAAGCCTCGCTATTGGTTGAACACGAGCCAATAGCGAAAGAGTGTACGCCTACACCTGAGCCCTTAGTCCGAGCTTGTATTTTGAAACTCCCTACTCTCGAGCCGAGAGTCGTCTCTCGGATGTCCTTATATTTTTGTAAGAAGTAGGGAGAGAGATCCGAGAGACGACTCTCGGCTCGAGAGTAGGGAGTTTTAAAATACAAGCTCGGACTAAGGGCTCTGTTACTAATTATTTACGACGTTTTGTAGTGTTACGTTGGACAAAACGCTATTAAATTTAAACTATATTTACAAACCTCGCGTACGTAAGATGTACGTACTTTGAACCTTTATATTGGAGTATATAAGATCATGTGGTACATTTTCTTAACCAATCTATAACATGAAATATTAGGGATTAATGAAACCCCTAATTATGGAAATTATCCCTTTGTATTTACCGTGTAACTTTATGGCACCGGCATCCATAACCTTCAACAAAACACAGCAAGTTGCTTATTTGAAACATTAAAAAATGTATTTTAAATATTTTTTTTTGGAACTTGTAGCAAATACAGAAGGATATTCAAACGGGGAGTTGAATGAATGAATGAATTTATTTATTTGAACCAAAAAAATCTTACACTAGCTGAAAACATGAAATCTTAAGACAATATTTCATACCTATAACTAATTACACATTCATAAAAACAAATAATAACTTTATTGAATATAGATCAAATTATAGATCGGGGTTTTGCGCCGTATATGTGAAGATTTAACTATTATTTTGATAGCACTAACCCCCACCCTAGGTGGAAAACCTGTGTTGTGGGGGGAAGTCTCTTTCGACTGGTTGTGAAGTTCTTATCAGACATTAATATTCAGTATAGTGTTGGTTGTTTATCTTCACCATCAGGTTGTCTATGGTGGTGACAGATGCTTTGCATCCTCGGAAGCAGTGCGAAGAGCATACCCATCTAGTCTTGCCTCCTCTGCACGTCTTCTTTGAGTAGGTGTACCCTCCTACCCTTACCATCATCTTACCAGATTTGCTTGAAGTGAAATACTCGGATTCTTCTGAAAGATCAGTCAATACTTAAAATTTAAACCTCAAAATTGACACTGAAATCTTCTTAATTATTATATAACTTCAGTATTAAATAGTATTTTTTTGTAAGAAGGATCATACAAAAACAGTAGGAACCAGGCCGTAATTTCTGGCCCGTTCTTTTAGGCTCTGGTCGCGTGAAACTGGCACCTAGAATCATCTTGATATAAGACGATTGAATGATCCTTGTGATTTTACGGAATATAGAATATTTGAGTTAAAAAAAAGTTAACGCCTGCCGTGGCACATAATTGAAGAAAGGCGTAGATTTACTTTAATTTTATATATTATTGTGGTTTCTTTGTTGGTTGTCCTAAATAAAGAAATAAATAAAAAGAGATTCTAGATACTTCTATCGCAAGGCAGCTATGCTCGCTTTTATTTCTTCAGCTGCTAATCTTAAATCTTCAATAAAAATTTTCTTGTTCCAATAAACTATTTATTAGATTTTGAATATCTATACTAATACTAATATTATAAAGAAGTAAAGTTTGTATATTTGTTCAATTGTTAGGGGTAATCTCGGGATCTACTGAACCGATTTTAAAAATTCTTTCACCAATAGAAAGCCACATTATTGCTGAGTATCATAGGCTATATTATATTTAAAAAAAAAATAGGGATCCTTACTAAAACTTCAATGCCTAACGAAGTGGGCACGGGTCATCTAGTATTTTATAAAAAACGATGTTTTAAAATGGCATTTTATTTTCTTTGATGATTGTGAACATCATTTACTTTGACCACCATATTCTCAATGGTGTAGATGGTGGCTTTACACCCTCGGTTGTGGTGAGAAGAACAGATCCACCTGTTTTTACCGGTCTGACGACTTCGCCCTTTGATGAAGAACTTGAAGCCATCATAAATTAACCCAAGATTACCTCGTTTGGACGTGAACCAGATTACCTCTGTAAAATAGAAATATTAAAAATTACCTAATCATATTTACAGAGATTTCACGAGCCATCTAGTCCCGAGATAAGCAAAGCTTGTACAATTGGAAGTAGTTTGATTAATATAAGTTTATAAAAAAACAGAAATACAGAACAAACCCGTATGTAACAATATTTTATTATTTCAATGTAACATTTTTGACGAGTGATAATGAAGTTTACAGAAATACTTAAAAACTAGGTACAGCATTGTATAATGTACAAAGACGGGCTTAGCCCTAAGAGTTTCTTCCAGCAAACATTTGAGTCTAATGCCTTGATCACACGTACCGAGTAAACCGGAGAGACAGTGACGTATTTAAGATACATTGCGCGTCGACATCAGTTTTACTGTTGAACGTTGCAGCGTTAGCGCGCAGTGTATCTTAAATACGTCACTGTCTCGCAGGTTTACTCGGTACGTGTGATCAAGGCATAAGGAGTTATTCTTATCTTCTAGTGTTGAACGTTTTACAGTTGATAGAATTAAAAAAAGGCCAGCATTTTGACAACTGTCTGACAAGCTCCAGTCATTGCTCTAAACATGATCATGGTCTAACACCATGAATATAATTTCTCCGTCGATGGTGTGCACTTTAGCTTTGCATCCTTTGCTGTGGTATCTCGAGCAGAGCCAACGCTTTCTCATCCCTGAAGTCTTCTTATTGTAATATGAGTGTCCATCAACACAGAGCAATGTTCTTCCGTGTTTTGATGTGACATACGAAATTGAATGACCTTAAACATAATAAAAAATATTTTATAGAATGGATTTTTCTTTCAAACTTCAATTGCAGTTATTCAATAAAATCACAATCATAATCACTTATAAACGTTTTAGGGGGATAAGGCACTTTCATCGACGTTATACACTTTATTCGCAGTAAACTTGTGTTTTTCCAGTATTTCTTCGTACTTGTTACTCATGTTACATAATTGTTGTTGTACTCATTTAAACACTCTTTATTGAACCCTTACTTCTTGCCATCGATGTCGTCTCTGGCACACGCAGCGATAAGATTGGATGTTCTTTCATGAACCTAGCAAACCATTTCTTGCCGGCGATTTCCTTTTCCTTGTTGAAGCGATGAGGTAAATGATATTTTTCAGCAAATTGGTAAGCAAGTTTCCTGGCATTGGTCACAGTTAACCCAAAGGACGCAGACTCCATGTTATGTATATGCTGCGCTAATTCGTTTTCCATTTCTCTTGTCATATCATTTGGTCTTCCGAATTTACTCGTTTTATTTAAACCCTTTAAATGACGTCGAAAAGTAGGTTTAGGTATAGAATATAGTCTACATGCTTCGTTGAATCCTATTTTACCATCGCGATGCTTCTGCAGAGCTTCATCCATATCATCTTGCTTCCAAGCGTTATAAATTTTCTTTGGCTTATCACCTAAAAGCAAGAATTTTAATTAGCAAAAAGTATCTCCGTAACTCTAAGTTACTCTAGTACCACTACGATTTAGGAAGTTTGTGCGGGTAAAGACCTTTGCAAACAATCTATAGGTCAACTGATCTAAATCAGTTGAGCTAAAAATGTATTTTATATTTTAGGCAAAAGTTAGCACTACGATGAGCATTAGGTTTGGTCCAATCAGTCCGTGTTACTTCATTTCACTTATTGACGCGACAACGTCTTATAATTCGATAGAGCCGGCTGCACGCACGAAAAAACATGACTCATGAAGCGTTCCGGCGTTCCGGCGTTCCGGCGTTCTGAGGCGTTACCGTATACCGTTCGTTGACGTTGTCACGTTCAACTATCGTCAGTAAACCGACTTTACAGACAACATTTTTTTTTTCGTTTATTTATTTATTTGCAAAAAACATGGTAGATTTTGGTACAAGATGTCATAGTGGGTATGTAAGTTCACACAATTTTACCAAATTGGCGTTGGTCATGGTCATCCCTTGTGCAGGTGGCAGACGGCAAAAATATGACCATTATTCATAAATAAATAAAACAAAACACTAATTTTAAGTCATCAATGATTATGAATATTTGACATTTTAGTAATCTCGTTGCAGTATGTAAGTACTCTAGCTTTACAACCCTTGCTGCGATGGCTGCAGCAAGTCCATCGGATCCTGTCTGTAGACACTGTTTTCTTGTAAAAGTTGTATCCGCCCACACAAAGGAGGGTTTTACCCTTTTTTGATGCGATGAACGACACTGAAAAAAAACTTATTGTTGTATATGAGTAAATTAGTTTTTTGACGTGACAACGTCTTATAATTCGATAGAGCCGCCTGCACGCACGAAAAAACATGACTCATGCGGCGTTACCTCGCTGTGAGGCGTTCCATGTAAGGCTTGAAGTGCAAGCGAGAGCGCGGAATGAGCGACAAAGAAGCACAATCGGCCTTTGCGTTCGTTGTCACGTTCAACTATCGTCAGTAAACCGACTTTACAGACAACCATTTTTTTTGTCTAGCCTATCTCGTCCCACTGCTGGGCAAAGGCTTCCCCCAAACCCTTCCTCTTCTCTCTATCCGCAGTATATGAGTAAATAAATAAGTAAAAAAACTAAATACAATTACATTATTTGTAAATAAAACTCATTTGATAAAATCATATCCGTAAGTGTGTCACACACGCGAAAACTTTAATACTTTTATTCCTATTATAATAATAATAATATAGCCTTTTATTTCCACAACTCTTAAGTCTATGTAATTACAATAGTGTTAGTAAATGCTAGCTTATAGTATGGGTTAGTATTCTAGGTTTATTATTATGTTATGGGTAGTTTATGAGATGAGGACCCCTTTTTGGGTATAGGCCTCCTCCATCCCCTTCCACTTTTCTCTATCCGCTCCCGCTGTCATCCAGTCCTTCCCAGCTATTTGGATAATATCATCAGCCCACCGGCTGTATGGTCTGCCAACATTCCTTTTGCCTAGTGGTCCTTTCCATCTGGTGGTATGTATGGTCCATCTGCTGTCGTTATTTCGTGAGATGTGACCCGCCCATTTCCATTTCTGCTTTAGGGCTTGCGAAAGTGCATCTGTAACTTTTGTTTTATGTCTAATTATGTCGCTGCGCACTTTCTCGATTTTCCTGAGTTTAAGTATGCTCCTTTCCATTGCACGTTGAGTGGATCTGATTTTTTGTTTTATTTTGTTTGTTAGTATCCATGTTTGGCATCCATACAATAAACAAGGTAGGAGACATGTATCAATTACAACTTTCTTTAAATTTAGACTATAGTTTCCCTTCATGATTTCTTTAAATGACCAGAACTTCTTCCAGGTCATATTCACCCTGCGTTCTATTTCTTCTTCGTTGCTTGTTTTATTGAATGATACTTTTTTCCCTAAATATATATAGTTATTGACGTATTCGATGATGTTTCCTGATACTCGGATAGGTATTTCGTAGCTATTAGTCATTAGTTTAGTTTTGTTTGCATTCATTTGCAAGCCTACTTTTAAACTTTCTTCATTAAGTGAGCAAAGCATGTCTTTGAGTTTATCGGCTTTGTCTGATAGCAGCACAATGTCATCTGCGAACTGTAAATGACTAAGATAGCGTCCGTCTATTTTTATTCCTTCATTTTTCCAATTTAAGTTGTTAAATATATTTTCCAGCACTGCTATAAATAGTTTGGGTGACAAGGGATCCCCTTGTCTGACTCCCCGTTCTATTATTATCTTAACTCCTCTAGTTTCAAGCTTTACCTTGCTGTTGCTGAGTGCATATATAGATTTAATTATGTTGATGTATTTCCGATCTACTTTAGAGATATTAAGCGCCTTCCAGATCGCTGCGTGGCTTATGCTGTCGAATGCTTTAGTATAGTCAATGAAGGCTATATATAGAGGCCTATTAAATTCTTTATATTTGCAAATTACTTGATCTAGAGCCTGTATATGGTCAGTAGTGCTGAAGCCTGATCGAAAGCCTGCTTGCTCTATTGATAATGAGTCGTCAATCTTTTGTGTGATTCGTTTGAGTAGTAATGATGAGAACAGCTTATAGAGGCTTGCTAATAAGCTGATTGGTCGATAGTTTCCTATATCCATTGGGTTTCCTTTTTTGTACAGAAGTATTATGTCTGAAGTACACCATTGTTCAGGGACAGATTCTGTGTTCAATATCATATTAAATAGGTAGGTAATGTAATTGAGCAAGATCGGCGTCCCAAGTTTGACAGCTTCGTTAGTAGTGTCATCTGGACCAGGGCTTTTTTCGGGTTTGAGTTTTTGTATTTGTTTGTGTACTTCATGTTTACTTATTGGTTCGATTGTATAGGGGACGTCTTCGTTGTTGATGTCGATTTGTTGTGTTTCTAAATCTTCATATGTTTTTTTGTACAGTTGTTGGTAGAAAGATGTTGCATGGTTTATAATGTCTTTTCTCGATTTCGTTTCTGAAGTTTGATTTTGGAGTTTTTGAATCCAAGTTTTATGCATGTTCAGTTCTTTAAGTGCTCGTTTTGTGCTTCTAAAATTTAGAAGATTTTTTGTAATCACATCTTGTCTATGTTTGGTGTAGTCCTTTTTAATCGCTTTATTTGTTATTTTATATAGTTTACTTAACTCGATCCTTGTTGTTTTATCTTTGTTACTTGATTTCATTAGTTCTGTCCTTCTTTTTATTAGTTTTTCTGTGTTTTCGCTTATTACTTTATTAATTTTATTTGTTTTTATCTCTGTTGTTGCTTTTAGGCTAAGTTTTATGCCGTCTTCCAGGATGTTGTAGTATTCTTGTACATTCAGGCGATTTGTGTTATGGGTGTCAGGTAGCTTTGAATCGAGATATAATTGAAGGTGATTGAGGTAATTTCTTACTTCCTTCTCACTTTCCGGGTTTTTCGGCTGCGAATTAAAGTTCTTTCTACTTCTTTTAGGTTGTTTGATGAGACATGTTGCTCTCACCATTCTATGGTCAGAGGGAAATTTTATACTACTGAGCACTTCTACATTGTTTATAAGTTTAGGTTTGTTTGTTAATATGAAGTCAATTTCATTCTTGGTTTTTAAGTCTGGTGATTTCCAGGTCCATCTTTTACTTGCTCTCTTCTTGAAGAATGTGTTCATAATTGATAAATTGTGTTCGAAGGCAAAATCTATTAATTTTATTCCTATTATAGTAACTTAATTTAGTCTAATAGTAATTATTTGTAAGAAGGATCATATAAAAAAACGAACGAACGAACTAGGAACCAGGCCGTAAATTTCTTGCTCGTTCTTCTAGGCTCTGGTCACGTGGAACTGGCACCTAGAATCACTTAGTATATAAGACGATTCTAAATGATCCTTGTGATTTTATTGAATAAAGAGTTGACTTTGACTTTTAATGAGTGTGATAATTATTAATCTTAACAATGTCATCTTCGATCGTGTATACCATAGCAGAACACCCCTTGTTGCAGTGAGTGGAACAGATCCACCTACTCTTCACACCATTTGATCTTTGAAAGCAGAATGTGTAGTTTCCGATACACAGCAAATCCTTGCCTCTTCGAGACTTTTTGTAAAATACTGAAACATATTTATTTTAATTTTATTCACAAACTTACGACTATTAATATTTACAAAATGTACATAGATATATATAAAATACATAAGAAACAGTTGAGCTATCTACCGTTGCAAACGATCTATAAATTTATTTTATATTTTAGGCAAAAGTTAGCACTAGGTACTAGGTACTTTAGGTTTGGCCAATCAGTCCTTGTTACTTGTCACTGACGTCACTGTTGATAAGAAACCAAATAAGTTATCATACCCCGTGACACGGAAACAGTGCTCTCCGAAGTGGAAACAAAAAAAGAACGCAAGATCGACTCTTAGGGCTATATTTCACTGGGACGCCATGGCGGCGCAACCAGTCGCCGCTACCAACAAAATGTACGTTTGGTTGCGCGACCAAACGGACGCCAGGTGAGTAACTCTCTATAGAGCTGTATACATTTTGTTGGTGGCGGCGACTGGTTGCGCCGCCATGGCGTCCTGGTGAAATATAGCCCTTACCCTCGTCTCTATAAACCAAGATGTTGAGCAAAGTAGAGATGCAGATGACCCTCAATGACAAGTTATCAAAAGACAGTTTTTTTACTTGACAGACGCTTCTTCTTCTTCTTGCATGTCAATTGTACACAATAACAATAATTTTAAACAAAGTTCAGATAGAACTTTGTTAATAGTATCCCATTGTCTGTGGCGTTGATAAGGTCATCCCTTGCGCAGTTGGCAGAGAAGGGTAATAGAAATGCTAAGGAGATTTTTGGCAGGGGCGTTTGGGACCAAACCTCAGTGGCTCTTAATAATTATTATTATAGGCGACAAACAAGTAGGTTAATACTAATATATTTATTTTATTATATTATATTGCTTATATATTTTATTGACTGAACTAATTATAATATTATTATTTGGTGTTATTAGCTTTTATTAAAATTCAATGACTAGTACAGCATCTTAGGAATGTTATTCATATTTTTAACCTATTAGTACTAATTAATATTAAGGTATGTATGAATTCTATTCTTATAGAAATAAATTATAATTATAATTATGCGTTTTTCTTTAAATGATGGAAAGAGCAAATGGCCTACCTGATGTAATGTGGTAAATCTGTCATTGTCATCCAACAGTAGAAATAGAATAAAATAAAACTATAAAATCTACTCTTAATAACTAGGTACATTAAATAGAAGATATTTCTTGAAAAAAAAAATCTATACAACGAAATGCAACTGTTGACAACATTTTTTATAATTAGCTTTGTTCTATAGTGATATATATAGCATATCACAAGGCTGAATTTACTAACATTCTAAGCATGGCAGTAGGTAAATGTGTTATGCAGATAAAGATCAATTTTAGATAATAAAATTTAACCATTAATAAGAGCAAAGTAGGTACCGGCCCACATTGCTTAAAATATTACCTAGAAACAGCTAGATTTTCAAACCAAGATAGTAAATAACCTAAATATTTTTTTATCTCTGTCTTTTTCATATAATAAAAGCTCTTTCTATCTATTATTATTTATAATTTTTTAAGCTTTTGCGATCACTCATAATAAAGAGAAATATTAATACCGTAAAAAAATCTTTATCTATTCTGGCTTTAAAAACTAACTTTGGATATATCAGGAATTATTTACTAGTTTCAATTTCGCGTGTTACTTGGTCAAGAGTAACCCCCTATCTTATAAAAAGTTAGCGTTGACTTTATGTCACCATTACGTATGGTAATCAATACATCAAGTCTGCGCTAACTTTTTATGACAGACCGTTAGGGCTATAATTAACCGGGACGCCATAGCGGCGCAACCAGTCGCCGCCACCAACAAAATATACGTTTGGTTGCGCGACCAAACGGGCACCAGGTCCCTTAGTCCGAGCTTGTATTTTAAAACTCCCTACTCTCGAGCCGAGAGTCGTCTCTCGGATCTCTCTCTCTCTACTTCTTACAAAAATATAAGGACATCCGAGACGACTCTCGGCTCGAGAGTAGGGGCTTTTAAAATGCAGGCTCGGACTAAGCCCTCAGGTGAGTAACTCTCTATAGAGCTGTAAGTATACATTTTGTTGGTGGCGGCGACTGGTTGCGCTGCCATGGCGTCCCGGTGAAATATAATCCTTAGTGATTATGGTTGTCACTCATCCTGAACAGTTTGTCATTGTCCGTCCAAGCGAACCCTGGACACTTGCGTCGTCGGTGGAACATGCACCTCCACCTGACCTTCGTCCCGATCGAGGAGTGCACGCAGAAGGTATACTTGTTAATGCAGAGCATCTTTTTACCCCTCAAAGTCTGTCCGTAATGGCAGTTCAGTTCTGAAAACAATAAATTTATTACAGCTTATGATTGATAGGTTTACTAAGTTAAAATCTCGCTAGGCGGTCAGAGTTTAATACAAAAGCATTTTTATTATCAATCTACTTAAAACAAAATTTTTGAGTGTTAAGTCATAAATCTATAAAAAATTACACTTTAATGCAATCTGTATATTTAATTTTTAATATTATTTAGTGAATAGAATAATTAAAAAAGTTATATTTTAGGTGAATTCTCTATTCTATTTAATCTATTCAATATTACAAAAATATTGAATTTTGAGAACGCGAATAGGTTTTCGCTCATCTTAACTCTACTTTACTTCTAGAATTATAAATATTTTTTAATGATTATGCTCTTTGCAAAATTTCACAATTGTGTTGTCAATTGTATAAATAGCCGCTTTGCATTTCTTAGTCATGTGAGTCAAACATGTCCATCTAGTTTTGAAGCCAGACTTTGAATGCACACGGTACGTGTACCCACATACTTCTAATACAGTATGACCACGTCTCGACTGCTTAAAAACACCTAGAAATTTGAAAACTGGTTAATGATAATTCTTGATTGCCGTTAACATGACACCATATTAATTCAGACACACTTTGAAAAAATCTGTGCAATAAATATGATCAATTAAAGTTTGTTATAAGTATAAATAAATGAAAACACATGTTGATTCATACGCATCTTTGAATAATTTCACAATAATTTGTGATGAAAACTTAAGTAGGTTCTTTTTTTTTTTCAACGACCACAATATAAAAATGTTGTAGAATGATCTAAGTGCGATAAACTCAGGGGCCACCTAAATGAAAATCATTTTATGTATCCAATAGTAAGATCAACTTCGTTTTACGTTTACTTTTATTGTGTTCTATTGGGATTATATTGATAGCGTTGTGTTATATGAAAATAAATATTTATTTCATATCAATTTGGGGGGTCCTAGACACATTTAGGGGCGACCTAGGCACTTTCGAGAGGAATTGGTGGAAAAGAGCGGAGAATAGGGATGATAAGAAGGACTTGGGGGAGACCTTTGCCCAGCAGTGGGACGAGATAGGTTAGGAAAAAAAAATCATTTATTTAACTGTGTTTTGCTACTATTACAATTCACATTTTGTAAAATCTCATATTTTTGTTCGGTCCATGATTATGGTTATTGATGATTCGGACCAACTCATCGCCAATAGTGGAGGCTTTCGCAATGCATTTGTTGTTGTAATGAGTGGAACACACCCATCGTATTAAATCGTTACGTGTATAAGTGTGGACCCTAAATTTGTACCCGTCGACACAGAGTAGTCTTTTGCCACGTTGTGAAGTAATAAACTCGTAATTGACTGTAATTAGAAAAAAAACATTTCATATTATTATTTGACAGGCGTCACAGTCACTAAACCCAAAAATATAAAGGTAAAAACAGTAGAAATAAATATAAAATATTTATAAACTTTTTCTTTATTCTAATTTATGCTGCACAATCCACACAACGTCATCTAGCCCCAAGCTAAGCAGAGCTTGGGTACTAGAAGACTGACATTCTTAATATAATACATTACATAGATAGATATTTTTTATTATACATAATAATATAAAATACCCAGAACACCCGGAATAAATATTTGCAGATACAAACATTTATCCCAAAGCGGGAATCGAATCCGCAACCTTCCGCGTCGCAGGCGGACCTTCGCCCGCCGCGCCACATCGGTCGTCAAATCGTTATAATATATACCCCTGAGGGTGGTAGGTGATGGTCTGCGGCTTCTGAATAGCCTTCGTAACTCGTCCCAGGCGTGCTCAATTGGGTTGAGATCAAAGTACTTATATCTTGTTTACTTAAAAAGTTATTGCCATTTAAAAAGTGTGATACTTAGTTTTTCAGGCCAGTGTAGTTTGACCAGTGGCTCTACCATGAGTTTTTACTATACTATATTTACTATACTCGCTAGCGTCTGTAGTTAAAAAAATGTATGAAGATTTGTACAGCGCCTCTAGCGGATAGTTGGGTACTAAAATGCGTAATACTAATATTGACGTAACTACTGTAGTCGGGCGATTTTACTGTGACAACTCATGGTAGAGGTAACGGTTTAATGATTATGCATGCTAGTAAACTTTACAATTGAACGCCCAATAGTGGTTACGGCAGCTTTGCACTTTCTGTTGTTGTGTGTGGAACAGGACCATCTAGTCTTGTGACTCGTCTTCGAATGAACGCAGTATGTGTATCCGCCAACATTTAAAAGTGTTTTTCCTCGTTTAGATTGTATGTAGGTACCTAAAAATATATTTAATTCAGTTAGTAATTTTTTTTTGGAACACAATATTATCATATTAATAAAATAATATTATTTCAAAAATATATAACTATTTAATACGTTTCTTTCTAATTACAGCTCAGAATCACAACTGAGTTGGTATTACTCGTAGCTCTGGCTGCCATATTGTGGTTGTTGCTATGTTAGGACCAAACAACAAATAGTATAGAAATCATGATCAAATCAACCCTGAGGTCAATTAAATTTTGTATCATCAATATATTCTATAAACACAAAATTAATAACATAGTTTTTTTTTTGCGTTGGCGAGACGATCTAGATGGCTTTGAAAATAAATGGTGGGAAGAAGCAAAAGAAAGAGAGAAGTGGAAGAATTTGGGGGAGACCTTTGCCCAGCAGTGGGACGAAATAGGTTAAAAAAAAAAAAAAAAAAAAGTTTTTTTTTTATTTAAATAACATAGTAAATACATAAAACAATGTTATAACCGATTAAGTATTATAAACATGAAAGTTTGATTTTAAACGTTCTGGTAATAAATAAAATAACTCAAGCAAGCAAGTTATCATTATTTTCTATGGTTTTTTTAGTTTCAAAATTAGTAGCATCCCAAAAAAAAAAGCCAGAATATCTGATTCATAAATTAATTATTATTCTTTATAGTATATAATAATATACAGGCGGGGTCGGCCGAAGAGGTGTTGAAAGGATGATCTGGACGCCCAGGAGAGGGATTGGTGGAGTGTCGCCAATGACCGGGATAATTGGAAGGCTTTGGGGGAGACCTTTGCCCAGCAGTGGGACAGTATAGGTTAAAAAAAAAACAAAATTGTATACACACTAAAATACATAATAAAATAATTTTCTTCCATCAAACCTTTGAGACTAAAGATTTAAATCATCAAAATGATTATAAAAAGGTACTGGTTTATGATTATGCGTGTTTATCGCTTTTATTATTTCGTTGTTATTCGTCATGTACACTACCGCAGCGCATTTCTTGCTGTTGTGAGTAGAACAAACCCATCTAGTCTTTAGTTTCGACTTGGATTGAAAGCCGAATGTAAAACCATCGACCCAGAGCAGTTTAGTACCACGCCTTCGAGACACGACAAACTTGTATGACGACACTACTGAAACAATATCCATGTATTTTTAAATAATAATTCTCATTTAATATTAAGAATTTGGATCATTTGAGTTACATGAAAGTGGTTTATTAAAAACACCAAAACTTGTACTAGGTTCAATGACGTAGTACAAGTCTTGGTATTTTCCATGGGTGTAAGTTAGCGTCGAAATATACACCAAAACTCATACTAGGGCCAAGCACACCGATAATTAAAACAATAGCCAGAGACAATTACTTTTATTATATCTATAATACGACACGCATTAACATAAATTATAATTTAATATAATTAGATAGATTAACATCTATCATATCATATATTTCATCTAATCCTTATTTATGTTATTAGTAACTAAAAAGTGACAATATGCTTTCTTTTTGTTTCTCTTTGTTTCTTTAACACAAATATTTATGCTATTACAAATATTTCAAATCCAAATAATAACAGTCAACAGTCCGAGGTTTCATGCATACCTACTAAAACTAACGGCCGGTTTCTCGAACGATGATCAACGAAAAAATCAAATAATTACTATGTGTCAAACTCGGATCAATCGTGATTGGGGTTTCCAGAAACCGGCTGTTAGACTTCCAAAATGATCTAATTGAAAAAAGCTAAAAAAAAAACTTAAGAGATGTCAAGGGACAAGGGAAATCCGGATGGAACGAAGTAATTTAAGAACTGTCTTCTTTTCTATGAGAGAGAGAGAGACAGAGAGACAGAGAGAGAAAGCGCAAAGTCAAAGTCAAAGTCAAAGTTTATTTATTTGCAATATTACAAGTAATATAAGATGTACGCACGCCGCACGGCTTATAACTAATAGCAAAAAGTGACGTTACAACTTTTGGTCTAATGTTGGTCTAACTAGCCCGGATGGCTAGACGGAAAAAAAAAAGGTAGCACTCCGGGAGTGCCGGCAGAAGTGAAAACTTCAATATTAACGTTGTGTTTTCACTTTTAAGTTTTCACTTCAAAAATATAACCACAGACGTCATAATGACAATGACAATCACAATGACACAGACACATTCGCGCAAGCGCCCTGTGCCGCCTAAACAGAGCACACTCAGGCACGGTAGAAAGAGTGGGAGATACTAGTTCCTCTCCCTTCCCCTCGATCTTACGCTTTTTATCAACGTCACGTGACCCTGACGCGAGTTTGAAAGTTTTTACCCACCCAGCGCCGCTAAAGAAGTTTTCACTTCAAAAATTAAGACCAAAAGTTGTAGTCAGAACGCGCGATAAGTAACTTCGTTCCCGAACCATTCTATCAATATTTTAATTTAGGCTCATGGTTATGAATGTTATTAATTTTGACAATATCATTGTCGACAGTCACGACCACCGCTCTACATTTTTTTGCGTTGTGCGTTGAGCACACCCATCGAGTCTTCATCTTCGACTGCAGTTGAAAACAGAAGGTGTATCCTTCGACCCAAAGGAGTCTTGTACCTCTTTGGGACTTGACAAACTTATGCATTACAACTGAAAACAATACAGGTCATCAATAATAATATATTTCTACAAGTACATCCAAACTATATAATATAAAGAGGAAAGATTTGATTGTTTGTTTGCATCGAATAGGCTCCGAAACTACTGGACTGATTTCAAAAATTCTTTCACTGTTGTGAAGCTACAATGTGAATGTGCTGAACATAGGCTATATTATAATGATATTTTTTATATAGGCTACCCGTGCAAAGCCGCCCCGGCTTCGCACGGGTAGCCTATATAAAGTTTCCTTATATCATACTAGTAGTACGCCCCGTACTACTAGTATGATATAAGGAAACTTTTTCTTTAGAATGAAAGAAAAAAAAAAAAAAAAGAAAAACTTTATTTTGTGTCACACACATAAGATCAAAACATGTACAGTTGATAAACATACTTTTTACTTTCTTTACTTTATATCTACTGCATATATGTATATTACAAAAAAGTCATAGAGGTGGCTTTTGGGAACATAAATTTGAAATTAAAAGCAACGTCAACGCGAAGAAGAAGACTTCAATATTCACCTTATTCTCCTATCTTGATCATAATGTAAGGTTATTTCCGATGTAGTTTTACATCGTAAATAACATTTCCGATGTAGTTTTACATCGTAAATAACACAAGTAACTCCGAATATTTTAATTCCACTTTTTGGTATAAAAATTACAATTTTACAAAACTTTGCAACTTCCATATCTCAAAATACTTATACAGCGTGTAACAAAATATGCCTATACACCCGAAAGGGAGGTATAGTATACGTCATTGCGAACAACATTTGTTCTACGACTTTTCATTTTTTTGTATTTTTCATTCATGAAATCAATTTTTTACTTTTGTTCAACACGTCACTTGACAAAACATTTCGACAACCCTATTTACAGCTGTTTTTATAACCTTTTAGTGTGAACTCTAGATAAAGTAGGTAACAGAACGGACACTAGTTAGTTAAGTATTATGTAACTTCTGGCCTTTTAAAAGCCTATTTATACCTACTTTGGTATTGATCCAGGTACCTAGACGCAAGGTAACATATTTTCCTGACTGAAATCCCTAGGCACGATAGACGTCTTTTCACAACTCTTGGTTAGCTAGTAGGTAGGAAGTAGCCTACCCAACTCAATTTTACCTTCCCAATTTTCTACTTACCTACTCGAGCACTAAAGCTACTTTCGTAACCCCATTTCAATGTTATTTTTCAAATACTTAAAAAAAAAATCAAACGTTGTGTCTACTCTGTTTAATAATCTTTGTCGGCTTGAACGCAATTTTTTTTTTTTTTTTGGTGCTGTCCTTTTCTAAACTTGTTTACTGGCCGAGTAACGTCTATTAATAGATAGTCGCCGTATCGCCGTTTGCCTTTCTTGCAACAAACACATTTCTCGAGTTTTTCGGTTCGCGGTTTTTTGATGTAGTTTTCTGTGTTAGTAGTGTTTTGTGTTTTGTGAATATTACGACATGGTGTTGTGTGTTGCGAGGGATAAGCCAGCGAGTCCAACAGTCGATCCTCGACCATTTTGACGAGAACCCAACGAGGAGCATGTTTCATGATTACAGTAGGTACTTAAACATAATCTACGTATTTACGTACTAGAAATTAGGTATACCTACTTAATTTCTAGTAAGTAAATACGTAAAATCTCATTTCGCGCCGTAGAATCTGTGGCCGTAGTAACTATCATTTAATCTAGAGCATGGCACTCGCAAAATTGTCTATGTGTGTGTGCGAAATCGCGCGTTTGTGGATAGATAGGATAGGGTTGACACATTTCTAATAATATTTTTTTAAATAATATATTGAATTTTCAAATTTGATAATTTGAACCTTTGACCTCACCAATGTATTCATATGCTCGGTGTGAATACACCCCTTTCGGATGTATAAAGTTACACGGTGTATAAACTACTAGTTATGAAACATAAACAACTTAATACATAATAAATTCTACTCACGTACCCCTATTTTGAATCAACATGTCTACTCATAACAGGATCGTGATTATGAATATTGAATACTTTGACCATTAAGTTGTCGACGGTCACGACGACCGCTCGACATTTTTTTGCGTTGTGGGTGGAACATACCCACCTAACCTTGAGATGTGACCTGGATTGAAAGCAAAATGTAAACCCTTCAACCCATAGGAGTTGAGTACCTTTTCGAGACTTGACAAACTTGAGTGGGCCTGCAACATATAAACAAAAACAAATGATATTAAAATGAAACAAAAATGTTCAGGCATTCACAATAACTTCGGGTCGAACGGTGATCACTTGACCATCTTTAGTGTAATAAATAAATTCCATTAAGTACTTATTCACTTGCGAAAACAACAATGTGAATCAGAAAAATTGCAATATTTAACTTTTTAATTTGCACTAAAACCATGTGACCTCCTAATCATATTTAGTATTAATTAATAAATATTCACAAGTATCGCATTCATTTTATTCGAGTCATTACATTAAAATTTACATTTTAAAAAGTTTACTTTTAACGATACAAAATGCAGCCAAAAGTCACAAAAAAAGTTTTTGTTAAAAATAATTAATTTATATTATGTTGTCATTTATACATTGATTTTCAACCAGCGTTTTTACTTATAGTAGGATAATGGTTATGTTCGTTATTTACTTTGATGATCTCATCGTTGATAGTTACAACAACCGCTTTGCATTTCTTCGCGTTGTG
This sequence comes from Ecliptopera silaceata, assembly GCA_932527185.1. Taxonomy (NCBI): domain Eukaryota; kingdom Metazoa; phylum Arthropoda; class Insecta; order Lepidoptera; family Geometridae; genus Ecliptopera; species Ecliptopera silaceata. The sequence goes on from OW052200.1 coordinate 2,583,284, forward strand.
TGTAGAGCATTTCCATGTAGTTTTGTAGTTTAAAAAGTTTTTAAAACAGAATGTATATCCTTCGAACCACAAGAGTTTTGTTCCTCTTCGAGACTTGACAAATTGTAGTCGCGGAACTGTAATAGACAATACCCATGTATTTAACTAATTATATGTATTAGTATTTAATAAAATATCTTGGTTAATTTCATAGTGCTACATAATTCGGATTAAATAGTTTAAACTGTAAGCTATAATTCCATAAAAAAACTTTTTAATTTGTACAAAAATAGACACAATAGAAAATGTACCTCCTAATCATATTTAGTATTAATTAATAAATATTCACACGTATGGCATTAATTTTATTAGTCAACACGAAAATTATTGAAGTTTAGTTTTACAATACAAATGCAAAGTAACAAAATAGGTAGGTATAACGAGCCCTAGGTACTTCCATTACACGTAAAAATAATCAATTATACATTGATTATATATTAAATCTATCTATCAATTTTCAACCAGCATTTTTACTTATAAATAGGTTCATGGTTATGTTTGTTATTTACTTTAATGATTTCATCGTCGATAGTTACGACAGCCGCTTTGCATTTCCTGGCGTTGTGTGTAGAGCATTTCCATGTAGTTTTGTGGCTTAAAAAGTTTTTAAAACAGAATGTATATCCTTCGAACCACAAGAGTTTTGTTCCTCTTCGAGACTTGACAAACTGTAGTCGCGGAACTGTAATAGACAGTAGGTACCCATGTACATATTTAACTAATTATATTAGTATTTAATAAAATATCTTGGTTAATTTCATAGTGCTACATAATTCGGATTATATAGTATAGTATGTAATAGTATGGATTATGTAGTATAAACACTTGCATAATTTACAATGTAAATCAGAAAAAACTTTTTATTTGCACAAAAATCATATTTAGTTTTAAAATTATAAATATTCACACGTATGGCATTGATTTTATTAGTCAACATGAAAATTATTGAAGTTTAGTTTTACAATACAAATGCAAAGTAACAAAATAAGTTGAAATAACATTGATCGTCATACTTTCAACCAGCATTTTTACTTATAATAGGTTCATGGTTATGTTCGTTATTTACTTTAATGATTTCATCGTTGATAGTTACGACAGCCGCTTTGCATTTCTTGCCGTTGTGAGTAGAGCATCTCCATGTAGTTTTGCAGTTTAAAAAGGATTTAAAACAGAATGTATAACCTCCGACCCAGAGGAGCTTTGTACCTCTTTGAGACTTGACAAACTTAATAGTTGGATCTGTAACATTGTAACCACAATACTCAAGCTCTTTTTAACAAATAATATAAGCGATTTAACAACATTTCAGCATTTTAATTCAAATTACCGAAAGATTTAGGGTTCTGTCTACTATCGTAAAACGTTTAGTTAATTAAAAAAAAAACAATAATTATTATTGAAAAATGTTTATCAATAACAAATAGTATTCTATCAGCGATCTATTATAGTTCCCGTCAGATGTGGAAACCTTGACGTAAGCTCATCTGAGATTTTTTGTGACACCCTGTGAGGTATCACACTGTGTCCATACCCATATAATTTGCGGCTAAATGATACAATGATGAAATTACCGAAAATATATATTATTATTATTTTTTACAGAATTATGCATTAATTATAAATATTTTCGGCCTATCTTATAAAAAGTTAGCGCTGACTTGATGTATTGATTACCATACTTAATGATGACATAAAGTGAACGCTAACTTTTTATAAGATTGGGGGTTTAACTTTATGTTGATCACTAGGTACATTGATTTAAAAAAAAACTATCAACACTAACTAGTATTACATACCTACAATATTCCACTTATGTCAGACGATTTTAGACCGTATCTTCTAGTAACAGGGTCGTGATTATGGTTATTGTTTATTTTGACCATCACGTTTTCGACAGTCATCACCATTGCTCGGCATCCTCTGTAGTTGTGAGAGGAACACACCCACGTGGTTTTATTACCATTAAGGCTCCTTTTAAAACAAAATGTATAGCCGTCTACATACACCTGTGTTTTACCCTGACGAGACGTGGTGAACCTAGCTAAAAAAATAAAATAAACTAAGTATAGCACATCTGATAAGTAAACGTTAAAATCGGATCGAATTAAGAGTTCGTATAATTGTTTGATCATCAATGATATTATTTGATAAAATTAAAAGGAGATGCTTTATCCCCAACTGCGATAGACATCTACCCCCATACTATAAAAAGTCTATAAATTTATAACTATATAAAGTTAGCAACCGTAAAGAGTGGAAGGAGGGAGGGGAGGCCTTTGTCCTGCAGTGGGACAGCCATGGCTGATTAATAATTATACTACAAAGTCAGCGTTGACATTATGTCACCATTGCGTACGGTAACTAATCAAGACATCAAGTCTGTGCTAACTTTTTATAACGGACTCTTACTTAAAATATCACTTAAGATGTCTAAGTAGGTACTAGCTTTTAAAACATTTACCATACAAATAAATATAAATTTTTGGCACTCGATTTATTATCACAATCACATTTTCCTTCTCAATCATGCAGGTCATTTTCTAGAAAACTTATCGGACATCTGTGGTTGTGGTTATTATTTATCTTAACTATTTGGTTGTCAACCGTATGTGCCATGGCCCGGCAACCCTTATTGTTGTGAGTGGAGCACACCCATCTAGTCTTATACCCGTTCATTTTTACGCAGAAAGTGTAACCATTTATATTAAGTAGAGTTTTGCCACGTCGAGATATTATGTAACTTCCTGAAACAAAATATGCTAACTTTCAAAACTGATATAAGCTACTTTTAAGGAGAAATATGCCTCACCTGTTATCTTTACTTGAAATAAAATGTTCGAGACTAGTGTTCATCATGTGAATATTGTACTAGAATTAATAATATCTTTAATGTTTGAGTAAAAAAATATATATTAAAACATCAATATTTAAAACCATTGTTTGGGACCACACACCACTGAAATTAATTTCGAATAATTCCTTTTGAATTTCACCAGTGATATTACTATACTTATCGAATACGAACAGTTAGTTAGTGCTTTGTAAGTAAAAAAATGAGTTTCAAAATATTTATTTCACCATACATCATGCACATCTGAGTTATAATTGTACAAGAAAAAATATGATACCTTTGTTAGGGTACTTTTTCAACACTATTTCATCAATACTCATAAAAATCAGTAATCTCATCAAAATATCACTCATGTATACGTCATCATTTCACCTCTCAATTAATCTCAAACCATATACATTTATCAAACCGCATGTCTTTTGAGGGTTGATATAGAACTTCTTTCATTTTCTTTTATTTCTTTACTAGCTGTCGCGAACTTCGTACCGCCTTAGAGAGATTTTTTTTTCTGAGAGATTTTCTTAATTTTTTTTCCTTAAGAACCTTGTAATTAGAAAACTACAAAAAAATCTGCCAAATCGGTCAAGCCGTTTTCATGCTATGTCGTGACAACGGAAAACGGGTTTCATTTTTATATATATGTTGTTTATGATTTGATTATGTAGTTTAACCTAGTTCTTACTAGTACCGATGTAAACTCATATCATGATTATGCTCATTCTTGATCTTGATGATTTGGTTCTCGAAGGTATGGACGAGGGCGCGGCACCGCCTGTGGTTGTGAGTAGAACACACCCATCTTGTCTTCGGCCCTGTCACTGACTGAGCGCAGAATGTAAAGCCTTGAACGCTGAGCAGGGCCTTACCTCGCCGAGACATTATGTATTTTACTACAAATAAAAATACAAATTAGTTAAAATAAACAATGACATGACGTGTGAAGGACATTTCTATTTCATTGATTTGTCGATAATAACACCATAGGGTGGCAGAAAAAAGACACCCCCTATCTTATAAAAAGTCAGCGTTGACATTATGTCACCATTACTTATGGTAATCAAGACATCAAGTCTGCGCTAACTGCGACAGTATGCAGTCTTACTTAGATAGTAACATAAGTAACGAGTATTTTAATACATAATTTGTATCGATAATGTATATTAAATCGTAAGTATGTACATATATCTAATAAAACGCGATATCAAGAGATAAAACGGCAAATAAAATGATCTAAAATATTATTTAATTCCTAGAATACTTAAATACTTCTTATTGCATTTTCAACATATCTCAGCGCATTGATTGATCTACTAAGAACATTGGAATTATAAATTAGGTGATAAATGATTAGTTACAATAATTACTGTTGAATATAAAGTAATAAAACATAAATACAAAGATTTGAGGAGTGTAGCTGGCAAATACTGGATGAGAAGAACCGAAGACCGGGCTCAGTGGCGTGTCTTGGGAGAGACCTACGTCCAGCCGTGAACTGATATAGGTTGATGATGATGAATTTCAAGAAGTATTTACAACTAGTGCGCAAACCTACACCCATAGAAAAACTTGCAAATTTAATGTGTATGTCCCTTATGCCTTATAATTTCTCTATTAAAAGTGACAATGAAGCCAGAGCAGCCTCGGTTGGTGTTGGTGGAGCACTGCCATCTGATCTTGCCATTGCAGACTTGCTTCTTGCTGTAAGTATACCCGCGGTACAAAATCAACGGGTTACCCCTCTTTGATAAAACCATTGAATATGTTTCTGAAAATATACTGCTATATGTAATTTATCAATTATCTTAGTAGACCACCAGCCCGATAGTCCAAAGACATTATGGAGCGAGCCAGGAATCAGTGGATGAGAGTTGCATGGGACCGAAAAAAATGGCATAACAAAGAGGAGGCCTATACTCAGCAGTGGGTGCCAACGGGCTGAAATGATGATGATGATGTTCTTAGTAGTACTTTGTGATTTTGATTATATTATATTTAAAAAATATTTTTTTCATGTTTAAATTTTTATAATTGATTTTTTTACGTTTTATTCTGAGATTTGTCAACGATTGTAAATTTTGATTTTCTTATAGCATTTACGGGACGCGGGATAAGTTCAGGCCAGTGAAATTTATTTTTCTTTGACATGAGATGAGAGCTTAGATCTGGTTCAAGTGTTTCCATCTGAGCTACATCTGGCTTTTCAAGTATATCGTTAGTTTGACCGCATATTTCAACGTATGTATTCAGTGGTTGAGGTTTTTCGGAATCACCAAATTCAATAGGTATATTTTGTTTCAGTCTGCTCCAGTCTAGTGTAATTAACGTCAACGCTATACAGCCCTGAAAAAAAATAACACTTCGAGTAAATCCCTCTCTTAATCTAGAATTAATTAATAACTAACGTACTGCGGTAAGCAAAATTAACAAGATTAATGAAAGCGCTAAACACTGTTATATCTTTTTAAATATATTTTATTGATATGGTTCCAAAACAGTAGAGATACTTGTTCTAGCATTTATTAGCCATGTTGACACACAACTCATCTAAAATATTATTATAACGTAAAAAAACAACGACCATTTAGAATCGAATTAGAAAAAAGAATTTTGGGTACCACTCCCACGCGACCAAATATAGGAACGGGCAAGAATCTACGGTCTGGTTATGATATGCATAAGGAAAAATGGTCACGTGATCTATCGTTTTTTTATTGTTAGCGATAGTAGTTTATTCTGTTGTATGTACATTGCTGCAGCGGTAAATAACACCTTGTATGGTATGTACTAATGCTTGACAACCAAATTTTCTATGTGAGACGCATCGCCACCGTAGTTCAGTTTCCGAAGATGAACCGTTTATTTTATAAATGTTTCCACGCCAAAGAAGTTTATAGCATCCTCGTATATTTTTCGTTATTAAAGGCATATAATCTGCAGAAAAAATCAAAATTAGCTATTAAAATAGAACATGTTTTAGTTATGAGTATAGTTCAATATATTTATTTCGTCTACACACCTAATACATATTTGATTGTGATCTATCGATTTTTTGTGTGTAACTTTTTGAATATTTCAAGTCATTAACAAAATATAATTTTATTATTATAACAACTACTGACGTTACAATATAGATATCTGACTAATTTGTAGAATAAAATAAAATAAAAAAGTTTGGACTATTTATTCAATGAATAATAAAACTTAATATTAAAAATTACAAAATATGTATGTATAAATCGTAAATTAATTATACTTATTTCATAAGTATTAGAAATTTTGGCAGTGGTCATCAATAACAATTACTTACCTACCTTTTTAATTAAATATGTAAATTAATGATAAAGACTAACTACTAAACATTATTTATTACTATAGTTTTCGTCAATAAAGTATTATTTAGAAATACATACCTAATTAAAAAATATTAAATAATTTCATTTTTAATTAAGCTTGCGGGTAAATATCGGATGACCACTGCCCTTTAAATGCTAACGATTGGTAAATAAAATATTATATTTGTTACAATTCACTAATCTAGGCGTTAACTACTAGTCGTCGGTTCACTACCATCAATATGCTCGTCAACTAAGTACACTACTTCGTTGTCAATAGTGTGCACTTTAGCTCGACAACCGTATTTCTCGTGGGTTGCACAACGCCATCTGACTTTACCGACACGATTTTTGAATCCATACGATCTGTTCACTCTATATCTGATTCCGTTTACAATTAACATGTGATTTCCTTTACTGTTTGTGCAAAAGTACGCCGTTTCAAATGAAGCTGAAATTATATTATTAAATTATATTACATCGTTGATTTGTTTTATAATTATTCACACATTTATTTATAATATTAGCTAATATTTTTTTACAAGTCCAGTTTTTTCGATCAGCCGTCGCTTTCCACTAGACTCCGCTCCAATATAGATTAATTAATGGTAATATTAAAAATAGCCTAAATTACAAAGAATAATAAGATAATAAATAAAAACATTATAACAGTGCATATTTATTTATTTACATAACTCCTTGGTACAGCTAGTTTATACGCACTGAAATGATTCTCAAAAATAATAACATAAATGTTTTGATTTGTTTTTTATTTTATTTCTTGTCAAGTACTTAGAATATTATAAAAACAATATATCACACCATTGTCACATGACTACGATAGGAAGATGGATATTAGAGACTATTACCCTGATTGTTTGATAGTAGGTAGGTACATCCAAAATTATATGAGTTTATAAGATAATATCATAACTGTACCCCAAGTACGAGTTTCTGCATACACGGATCGCAGAAACGCAATCGCCAAGCGAAGCGGAGATCGAAGCAGCGCCTCTAGCAGATTTCTTGAGAAGCTTGGATTTCCATACAAAATCGGTGGCACTCGGCGATTGCGTCTCTACCATCCCTGTGTGCAGAAACTCGTACTTGGGGTACTGCTAAACTTACTCCTCTTATTTAAATAATAAATTATTCAACCACTATTAACTTGATTGAAAATGTACTTTTACGTTATTTTTCCAAGATACATTATTTCCCATAATTATTTATGTCAGAATTACTAAGCGTTGAGCATAATTTTGTTGTCTGTTTTCATACACTTTATGATCAGAGTCACTTCTTATATTGCTAAAAAAATATATTCATAAACAAACATAATAAAAAAACTATTTAAGATTGTGTATGATGATCATGTGCTTCGTACGAATGCGTTATAGAATTATCTAAAGTGTGTATGTAAGCTTTGCATTTTCTTTTAGTACAGCGCCATCTACCGTTGCTCGTTTTACCCGCTCTTGTGTATTCTTTGTAGAACTTAAATCCCTTGTAGAAAATCTGGTCGTAGCCTCTTGATGATGTGATAAATAGAGCTGCAATACAAAAATGTGTATGATTGATCCGATGGAAATTCATCAAAGAAACTATATGTACAGAGAGTCTAGTATGAGTTTTGATGTATATCGGTGTAGCGATTGGCGCCTGCAGAGCCTCTAGCATGTTATTTGAGAAGCTTGGTTCGTTGACACAAAATCAGTCCACACTAGGCTACTGTATACATAAAAGTTATAGATACTAGGCCTTCGGATAAAATCACATATCTAGATCGGTGTTAGGTGACTTCACTTCTAGACACGAATATATTTTTTTCACATACTAAGTATGTCATTGTAAATAAAATATATCACTTGCTTACGACTTTACAAGCATCATGTTAGTTTTCTGATGATTTTTCGGAACAATAAAATACTTTCTAAATATCTTTTCTGGATAAGCAAAGACAGATCAATCAGTGTTCAACCAAAATGTTATAGAATTACCTTAAATATGAACTTGTTAATATATGTAAAAGAAAAATACAATAAATTTTCTTTTAAACGTATAATAACTTAATAATAATAAGAAAAAGTAATAATTAAATAAGTTTTCGATTAAATTAACCCTCTATAACTCAAGAAAATGGATTTTTTATTTTTTGTTGTTTACGGGTAACTAAAACAAAATAAAAATATACGTTTTTTACAGTTTTTCATTTATTTAATTATTTTCCAAAAAAAAGGGTGCGTTGCCTGAAAGCAACACTGGGCTTTAAGCTTAAAAGCTATAGATATAAAAAAAAGTTATGAGAGGTGGAAGTTCCTGAAACAATTTTTGGTTCTGGTATAGCATAGAGCAACCCCGCATTTGTCGCATGTATTGTGAGTATAACCAGTACACTTTGGGAACTTGCACCTGATTTTTTTGCCAGACCATCGGGGCCAGTGTCCAATCTGGTCTTGCCCTACTGCCATAGGAGGTGCATGCTGTGCAGGTCCTTTATGTTTTTTTGCTTGTATCTTATTCTCTAGCGAACGACGACTAGACATACTAGGCTTTACACCCGATTTACAGAGAGTTACTGCAACATCTAGACGAAAATCTGCTGAAGATAAACGGCATGAGAGGCCTTTGTCTTTACAGACTCGAAGGAATGCTATAATTTGGTAACAAAAGGCCTATACATATAGAAAAAGTAATAATTAAGTAAGTTTTCGATTAAATTAACCCTCTATAACTCAAGAACATGTATTTTTTTATTTTTTGTTGTTTACGGGTAATGAAAACAAAATAAAAATATACGTGTTGTAAAGTTTTTCATTTATTTAATTATTTTCCAAAAAAATAAAAGAAAAACAGGGTGCGTTGCCTGGAAGCAACACTGGGCTATAAGCTTAAAAGCTATAGATATCCGAAAAAGTTATGCGAGGTGGAAGTTCCTGAAACAATTCTTGGTTCTGGTATAGCATAGAGCAACCCCGCATTTGTCGCATGTATTGTGAGTAAACCCAGTACACTTTGGGAACTTGCACCTGATTTGTTTGCCAGACCATCGGGGCCAGTGTCCAATCTGGTCTTGCCGTACTGCCATAGGAGATTCATGCTGTGCAGGTCCTTTATGTTTTTTTGCTTGTATCTTATTCTCTAGCGAACGACGACTAGACATACTAGTCTTCACACCCGATTTACAAAGAGTTACTGCAACATCTAGACGAAAATCTGCTGAAGATAAACGGCATGAGAGGCCTTTGTCTTTACAGACTCGAAGGAATAATATAATTTGGTAGCAAACGGCCTATACATATAAAATCGGTGTGAAGTATTAGGCGCCAAATATCTCTCAGCTGTCATGTCACAGACCCTCAGTAAAAATATCATCAATAAAAATATAGGTAATTTTATACACCACCACACGTCTAACTAAACAAAACATATATGTATATTATACATTGTATAAGTATTTGAACAAATTATTCAGATATTTCATTTTCATCACATTCATCTAGCATGAAGTTTACAATTGTTATACCATCAGAACCCGCCAGAATTTGGTTGATATTAGCACTATTAACGCATGGTGGATGGTTGTGTGAATCTTGCAGCTTGATTATGTTGTACGCTATAGTGTATAAGGATGCAGTACACTTCCTTTTAGTGCAGCACCATCGCAACTTTCCATTTTTGTCCGAATGCTTGTAGAATTTGAATCCGTTGCAGAACATTTGCTGTCGTCCTTTCGAAGTCATTACTATATATGCTGAAATAAAAAAATATATATTATTTTCTGATACAAAAGACTATTATCGTATTTTTTCTTAAATTATGTTAATGTTAAGACAAGTTTTGAATGAGCATACTTTATTCTTACGATACAATAATGCAATTAGTAGTCACATTGCATTTATAGTAAAAATCACTTATATAATAAGTACTACGAAGCTTACACCGAGTTTAATCTTAATCGGTCTAACGACTTAATTGCTAATATAAATAGCTGAGATCTAAACATGTATACTATACAGACTACGTTTAAAAATGTACGTTGACATGGTAGGTATCGAAGACAAAATAACATTCATAGCGAAATAAAATCCGAAAAACAATAACAAAGAAAGGCTCAGGTAGACTTGTATGGGTTTTAATGTATGTAAAGCTGGTCGCACATTAGTGTACAAATGGCTTGGTAGCCATTTGTATTGTCGCCAATGGAACGACGTGTAAGGCGAAACCAGATCGTGATTATTTCTTTCGTCGCTCCAATACCGCTCGGCTACGCGCCACACCACTCCGTTTGGCCTGACGTGAGAGGCGCGATAGTGTGGACTGATGTTGTTTCATGCGGAGTCCAAGCTTCTCAAAGAATCCGCTAGGGGCTCTGCAGGCTATATAAAATCAGTGCACGCTTTTACGCTACGACAGGTAATTTTCATCAAAACTCATACTTGATCCTCTAAATTATCATTCCATTTCAACCACGCTACACTGTCATTATATTAAAATACCAACTAATGTCTTAAAACTTCTTCATAGTCCTAATCGAGTTCATGTTGATGGTCATCCATTACCCCAACAACGGATTCCTCCAGGGTGTAGCATAGTGCTTTGCAACCTTTCCGGTCACAATTCCATACGACGCTGTCACCAATCACCAATTTGCGATAATATCTGTGATCCTTGTATATTATTTGTTCTACTCCACGGTCCCATGTTATAGATACCACTACAATAATAAATGTTATCTTAGAAACTGTATAATTATTGTAGTCTATCTACTTTTTTCTACTATTAAAAATACTACGTTATCTACAGTAAAAATATTGTTGTTTAAAGGTGCATGTAATATCATTGATTGACAAATAAAATACTTGTAAGTTGATTAAAACAAATATATTGAACAACACGCGTTTTATCTACACATCTTGTGATCATCACACAAACACAAGTTTCACATAAAAATTTAATAATGTAAAATAGTGTGATAACTGCCAAAGCAAGGAGTGCATAGACTCACGTTACACTCCGAGCACATATACTTTGTTAGTTTTTTTACTTTTTTCTGTCGTGTAGTCGTCGCACAAACGTGACATCGTCGGAATTGCGTCTCGTTTCTTTTACTTAAGGGTATTGTACTTGGGAAATGCCTGCCGATCAGACGAGAAGGGTAGTCGGTATCAGCGAAGGTATCGGTTCCGATATGTCGTGTTGTTACCTCATCGGGAGGCTCTGCTAAAAATAAACACAATCAGCTAAGTATTAATAAACAGTATTTATACCAGGGTTTACCATCTTTTTATAAAGTGATAGTAAACCCTGGTTTACTTTAAGAAAAACCACTTTTTAGTTGCAAACACAAATGTTGTAACTTTTTTTTGTTTACCATATAGTTTTATCATTAAAACTATGATATTAATTAAACATTTGCAGTGTATAAGTAAAACATAATATTTATTTAAAAAAACTAAAATAAACCAACAATTGTTTAAGGTACAAGTTTTGCTTAGTTTGGTTGTTTTGTAAACATTCATCCACATAAAAATATCATAAAAAAAATTGGTACACAATCCAATGATTATAATCGATTTTTCTGATAAAAAATCACTTTAATACAAATATTATACACTATTTATTTACAATCAGATATCTTTTATTACTAAGTATATGAATAGATATCAACTATGGCAACCTCTGAACAAAATATACAACACCTCGAGATCTTGAACCAATTTAATATATTTTAATGACTATGCTCGTTCTTAATAAACTTAATAAGTCCGTCTTGTGTTCTGACAGTGACAAAACATCTTTTGCTTTTTCTTTTTGAACAATACCATCGGCAAATCTTGCCAGGATCGTATTTGCCATTGCCACACCAAAACGTGTTGTCTCCAATACGAAGTATAGGATTCCCACTGGAGGAAAATGAAAATCCCACCACTAAAAATAAAATTTTGTTCGTTATAATAAACAGGAAACATGTGTAATTTACAGAGTACAGACATTAGATTAGTAGTAGTCAAGCCGGTTTATTTCATATAATCTGTGTCAAACTACCAAAATAAAAAAAAAAAAAAAATATTTATAATACACGAAATAGGTTAGAGAAAAAAAATAGTTTTATGTGTCTTACGGTCGGTTTCTCGAACGATGATCAACAAAAAATCAAACAATTACTATGTGTCAAACTCGGATCAATCGTGATTTGGGTTTCCAGAAACCGGCCGTTAATGACGTACTTTAGATGCTTTTTACGTATTGTTCATTACATATAACTGTGGATACACAGAGAATCCAACATCTTTTTTTAAGAGACGTACTCTTAACTTTAGAAATACTGCAAGGTATAGTCATACTGAGTAGTAGGTACATAATATTTACTTTAGTTACCTACATATTAGGTATGTAAACAAACGAACCAAAGGATTTACTACAATAAATTAAACTAAGCAAAAATATGCACTTATCGCTTTTTTTTAAATCTACATGTGCATGAATATAAAAAAAAGCGGCTTCAAAAAATGTGTAGCAAATTATAAACACATATCCTCATCAGTTTACAAAATATCTAAAAATATAACAATAGGAAGGATCAATAAAAAAAACTGTTGATTTGCAATACTGTTATATTCCTAAAACGCCAAATAAGTGGCAATGCCTATAATTGTCACAAACAGCATTAATTAAATCTACCAGTCCGCTCTTTGGTCGAAGGAATTGGTGGTATCGACTCTAAACGCCTTTTACTAAAACTCTTACGGCCGGTTTCTCGAACGATGATCAACGAAAAAATCAAATAATTATTATGTGTCAAACTCGGATCAATCGTGATTTGGGTTTGCAGAAACCGGCCGTTAGTGTTTTCTATAATTATCGCTTATTTGATTGATAAATACCTACATGGTGACTAGTTGAAAGAACTACAAAAATTTAAGAATAAAATCTTGAATAATCTTACGTCTAGAACCTTAACGGTTTCTGCAATAAATTAATTTAATTTAATTTTTGTCATAAAAGATCTACAATCTCTAACTATATCTATATAGTGTACAACACTGATTAATTGATATTATAGGTATTTAAGTTCAAAGGTTTACATATTTTTATATACAAAAATTCCTATATACATTATTGTGCGTAAATTCTACCATTTAATAAATGCGTCAAAAGTTATAGCTAGAAATAATACATAAGTAGCTTATTATAGTTAAACAATAATAACATGGATATAATGGCACAATTTTTAAAATTAATTATCACAGTGCAAATAATACTTAGCTTATGAATAAAAACTCTCAATTTTGTGTCCTACTGACAATATAAAAAGTAAAATACCTATAGCATATTTTATGCCAAAAATATCACAATTCAAAAATAAACAAACAATAGAATTCAAATATCCGAAATCACGTTATAGATTTTATTACAAATACTAACACCTACATTTAACAACTACAAGTTAAAAAATATATCACATTTCAATAAAGATCAAAATTCTACTCTACACATTTATTATCACGTTTAATTGTATAAGTTACGTATAAGGAGGTGTAATAATTATCGTATTAAAAATGTAAACTTTCCAAATATTCACGAATGATAATTTTCTACAACAATAAATCGTAAAAAAACTCCCTACAAGCATAAATTTAGTATCGCAACAGAACTTAAAATACTAAGAATCACATCCCTTTAAATTCGAATACACTTTGGACTAAATAAAATCTACTTAATCGTCATCGCTATAATCGCTAATGTAAGTTTTTAACAAGAGTTCCGCTCTGTATTTTGATTTCCTCGGCTTGCTTATGCGTTTAGCTACTTTAACTTTTTTGGTATTTGTAATATTGGTAGCTTTTGGAGGATGATACATTTCCGAAGATGAGTCATCAATCTCAAATACATCTGTGTCTATAACCTCTGATGTTGACGGTTCAACAATAATTGGTTCTAAAGTCTCAGATTGAAATGGTTGATCAACTTCCATAATAGATGACTCAATTTCCGGGATAGATGGTAGCTCGACTTTTGAAGTAGAGGGTTGAGCGACTTCAGCAACAGCAACTGATGATTGCTCAACTTCAGCAACATTAACTAATGGTTGGTCAACTTCAGCAACATCAACTAATGGTTGGTCAACTTCAGTAACATCAACTAATGGTTGGTCAACTTCAACAACATCTACTGAAAGTTCGTCAATATAAGAAACATCAACCTGCATTTTATTGAGTTCATCAATATGCATTGTAGATGATTGGCTAATCTCTGAAGTAGGCTGTTCAATTTGTAAAATAGATGGTTGTTCAACTTCTGACGTGGCCACTACAGATTGCTCAACCAGTACAGATGGTGCAGTTTCTAAAGCAGCTGGTTGCTCAATCTTTGACTTACTAGTAGTTGGTTGTTCTAACGACGTAAAAAACTGAGATACCATTGCAGAAGAAAGCTGAGTTAGCAATGAAGGAGATTGTTTCACTTCTTTAGCAGAAGCTGCATTTACATCGGAAGTAGAATCCTTAGCAACTTTATAAATAGGCTGTTGATCTGCTATGATTCGAGTTGTATTTATAACAGTTTGATCAATGTTTGAAATATTAGGTTTAGCTACAATCACAAGAGGTTTATCACTAACAGAGCGATAAGATTGAATATTTGGAGAGTTAGTCTGACTTACTGAAGAAGGTTGTGCTACCAATGAAGAAGTGAGATCGATAATTAAAGGAGAGTTCTCAACTGCATTCTCTTGAGTTATAATCGAATACAGAGATTGAGATACATTAGCAGATGTTGAGGGTTGAGTGCTTATAGGAGCAAGCGATGGTTGAGGTACAGCAAGTATTTTAGGCCCCTTTTCAGTTTGAAGACATACCAAATTAACGAACTTAGCAGCTTGAGGTTGTGCCTTGGAATGAGAAACCGTCTTAGAGTGAGTACCAACTGTAGTTTGTGAAGACGGTATATGTCGAGTGTCAATCTTAAATAGAGCGGTTGTTTGAGGACGCGTAGTAAGTTTAGGATTCAAAGTGACGGGTACAGTTTGAGGCTTCATCACACTCCCTGGAGGTGCGATAACATTCTTAGAGTTATGAAACTTATTACAACTATCGTTATTGCATACTTTTGTTCGACATGGATTTGCTTCTAAGTGCTGATGTCTAGGGCATCTAACTTTTTTTATTTTTGGGTTGCTTGGATTGTTCAATTGACATTGCGTATTACGATTAACTTCCATAGAATGGCTAATAACTCCGAGTCCATTATTTTCAGTTGGTTGTAAAAGCTTAGAAGTACGTGGGAGCTCCGATATTTGAATACCGTTAGGCGATTCGAAAAAAATTGTAGGTTGGTTATTTTGTGAGGAATCAAGAACAGTTGGTATAGAAAGTTCTATTGGAGAAACTGTTTCAGCTGGCATATCTTCATAGGGAGTATTGATTGTTGGCAGTACGTGATAAGTCGGGGGAAGTAGGGTTTCAGTAAATAGATTTATGCCCATGTTTAGATCAATGACTTGGGATTCTATTTCTGGATTTTGATCCATGGTCTGTGTTTCAGAATCTATAATTAGAACGTTTAGTGTTTGAGTTTCTACAGATTGGAGATTATTATTTTTAGATTCAGTTGTTTGAACACCCACAGTTATTACCGATAATGATTGAATGTTCGCAGTTTGAACTCCAATGGTTTTCTTTTTTATAGTGAGCAACTCGTTTAATTGAGTAACATTATCTAGTTGAAAAGCTTCTGCGTTTTCATCAACATTCATATTTTTAGTGTGGGCATTAGTAAAGTCACTTTTATCTATATTTTTACCAATAATTTTACAAGCTCCTTTTTTAAATACTTCAATAATTGGCCCGTGGTCATGGTCCTTTAACTCACTGATGACTTCTTTTTCAGCTAGTTTGACCATTATTTTAGCTTTGCATTTTATTTCATGACAATCCCAAAAACTGATATTACTGCTGGGTACATTCTTTTTGTGGCAGTATAAATTGTTTTTATAGACGACGAGTTTTCTTTCACCGGAAGAACTCTCGGTGTCTGTAAAAAGAAAAAAAAAATGCAATTACAACATTATGTTCTTAATAATCAACCTGATTTGCTAAAATCTATATTTGAAGGTTACAAGAGTAAATAAATAATTGCTTTTGTAAAGCAAGCTAGGGTTAAAGCTGAGATGTCATTAGTTATGAATAAAATCCACACTCTATTTTTATAGTTTAATGACGCATGACATTGACAGATCAGAAGCTTGACGATGACAGTTATCTTACCCCCACTTGTGCATGATACGCGTACACTCCAGGTTTCAAAACAATACTCTGTGATTCCAAAAAGAAAACACGAACAGTGTAAGACGTCACTTTATACAGCCTGTTGAGGGTTGCCAACTGACTGACTGTAGATGGCAGCATTAAAAAAAACAATAATCTTTATTTCTAAAAATGTATGAGAAGATAGACTAAATGTAACTAATCGATTAGTTGCGTTATATATATATAGATATATATTTTAATCGTTACACATTTAAATACTGATATCATTTTAATTTGCATATCTTGTGAAGTATTACTGGAAGACAAGATAAAACTAAACAATACACAATATAATACAATTTACATGGACGCATGGGTGTGTATTGCCATATGGGCCACCAACTCTTGATTTACAATTTTTACCCGCGCTTTACACTTTTTAGATAATCGTTTCGAACAGTACCAGGTGGAAACCCGACCGATGCGGTTGCAGCTGAAGGTATGCATCCCGACCCTCAGCAAATGTTTCCCAGATGGTAAAACTAGGAATTCGATATCTAGAAATATCAAACAATATATTATTATATTAATGAATTAATTCAGTTATTGTCCATTGTGCGTTACAGTTCATAGGTACTCAATAATATTTAAGTATGTTTTCATAATAAGTTAAAATGCATACTAAACGAAATACTTAAGTAATTTATTTTATAATTAACAAAATAAGAATATATTTAATTCCAAACTTAAAATATACTATTAAACAACAGTAGTACACCTAACACGAACGTAATATTTATTTACTTATTTCGCAACATTTTTATTTAAACAATATTGCTAGTAATTAATTTGTAAAATAAATCATGTGCTAGTGTGATTATTATGTACTGCGTTAACTTTTAAAATATATTTACAATTTTCGTCAAGGGTGATACGTGCCCGACACTTTTTGAATTTTGAACATCGCCAATGGCTGTTAGACTGTGAATGGATTGTTTGTCGACTGAATGTATGATCTTGATAAACCAACTGCAAGTTCCCTCTTCTTGAATTGATGAAGATTAGCTCTGTAAATGATTTGCTGTCTGTAAATAATTGGGTGTTTGAATATACAAACTTTACACTAACGATTATTAATAAATATTGACATCACGCTAGTCCCGAACTAAGTAAAGCTACGTAAACTAGATGGTGATGATGTAAAGTAAAAAAACAAATACGTACAAGTATGGGTAATTTTGGTGTTTTTACTGTTTTCTAAACTTTTTAAAACATAAACATAACATTGGAGTGTAAACAAAATATTTATAATTTTTTTAAATAGATTTTTATTTCGATATTTTTTTTGATTCATAAGTAGGTACTTACTTATTTTAATGATTTAGAATATCAAAACATTGCACGTAAATTGAACGCTCACATTAAGATAAGAATAAATTAAACGTTTAATATTCATATTCTATTAAAAGTAGATAAAATATTTTTATTGATTTTTAATTATTTTAGATGTAGAATATCAAAACAACGCCCGCACAAGAAAGGCTTTTTAGGACAATCCGAACAAAATGTCTTTGTTTTTTTAGTCTTATTTTGGGCCCAATTCCGACCGAGAGACAGAGAATTGAACTTGTAACAAGACTTGCAGTATTTCTTTGTATTTCCAGAAGTTAAAACATGTTTCGAACGACTCGTGGTAGCCTTGTTTTGGCGGAATTCCTTAAAGATTTTGTGATACAATTTGCCTGAAAATTTTACAAGTTTCACCTTTCATAAAACAACATACCTACTTACTGTCTAACTAAAAGATTATATGCGGAAAAAAGAAAACGTAGCTGCTTAATTTTTCACTTTTTCATTTCACTCAGTTGAAAACACCATGGCAAAAAAACATCGATTTCACTACGTATAACATAATATAATCCATAAAATAAAGCTTAATTATAAGCCATCGGATGGCACGCCATTACATCAAATTGTGAAATAAAATTATATAGTCATATTTGGATGCAAATAAAAACTCAATGGTAGTGTAAATATAGTGTAAGAAGCTAGTCACTTAGTTTGACGTACTGCCCTTCATAAATACAATACTTGGCCGGAGGATGTGTGTGTTTGTTCTCCAAGCCGATAATTCCAAATTTCTCATTAAGTTTAAGTTTAGCATTGCATCCCCTACAGTTGTGAGTAGAACAATACCAATGGAAGAACTTTGTTTTCTTGCATCGCTTCTTGCAGTAGTAAGTATAATCGTTGTGCATAACAAGATGTTTTCCAGAGTAACGGGATTTTGCTAGGAGTATCACTGAAATGTAACCAAATTGTTAGATTTGTCCTTGGTTGTTTGGTTATCGCTACGCTCAGCATTTCATTAAGTTTCCCTGTTATTAATTTCAGAGGTTAGGTAATTTAATTTTATTTAAATATTCCATTAGTGACTGATGAAATAATCATAGTATTTAAATATATAGTTTTTAAACCATCACGAAGGATAAAATCCTGCATCTCATTTCCTCCTAACTATCTATGTTACAATTTTTTACGATCAACATATTATTAGATAATAACCTGAATTATTGCTACTTTGTAAACGAAAAATCAAGAAAAAACTACCCAGAAACGAACATTTTCGTAGCCGAAGGCTAATAAAGATCCTATACTCCAACAATTAATCAGATTCAAACTTTGACAGAACAAGTAACAACGTATGATTTTTCACGAAAATTTAATAGTGCGGTAATGTTAAACTGTTAATTAAGTTTATTTAGCTTAGTTTAACTTACGGTAATTTTTCTTAGTTCACCTTAGTTGATTTAATTAAATTATCGAAGGCTAAACAAAGCTAATTATTATGATTATGAATTGAGCTATTTGCCAGTCAAGAGCTACTTTAATAATTTGAACTGAATGTCTGTCAAAGTTTGATTTACTTGGTCAATTTTAAAAACTCAAAGTTTCTCATAGAACCCGTCAGAGCTGATGATGTAAGACGGCCGCTTGTGGCAGTGATCTGTTTTCGCATCGAGGATCTTTCTCTCTCCCACGAATTTAGCTTTCAACAACTTCAGTCTCGCCTTGCAACACCTGGATCCAGTACAAGACCATATGGTGGACACCTGAGACTGCTTGTGCGCATAGAAGCTGTAGCCGTCCAGCATTGCTATTTCTTTTCCGTTCCGCTTTTTGAACCACCTCACTGAAATCGCTTTTTAGGTGAGTAAGATTGGTAATAAGATGGTACTATACTTTTGCTACAAATCTGTGATGTTCTAAATGAGTGTTACCTAGAATCAATATATTATATTATTAATAACCTGAATTATCATATAGGTACGCTACTTGCCACTTTATAAACGAAATATCAAGAAAAAACGACTCAGAAGCGTAAATTGTCGTAGCCGAAGGCTTATAAAGCTCCTATACTCCAACAATTAATCAGATTCAAACTTTGGCAGATAGTGTAACAACGTGTGCTTTTTCACGAAAATTTAATAGTCCAATGTTTAAAATTAAAGTGCTAATTAAGTTTATTTAGCTTAGTTTAACTTATGGTAATTTTTCTTAGTTCAACTTAGTTGATTTAATTAAATTACTGAAAACTAAACAAAGATAATTACATATTATGATTATGAATTCAGCTATTTGCCAGCCAAGAGCTTCTTATTTAATAAATTGAACTGAATGTCTGTCAAAGTTTTTTACTTGGTCAATTTAAAAAAACTCAAAGTTTCTGATAGAATCCGTCAGAGGTGATCACGTAAGACGGCCGTTTGTGGCAGTGACCTGTTCTCACGTCGAGGATCTGTCTCTCTTCCACTAATTTAGCTTTCGACATCTTCAGCCTCGCCTTGCAACACATGGATCCAGTACAAGACCATGTAGTGCACACCTGGGACTGCCTGTGCGCATAGAAGCTGTAGCCGTCCAGCATTGCTATTTCTTTTCCGTTCCGCTTTTTGAACCACTTCACTGAAATCGCTTTTTAGGTGAGTAAGATTGGTAATAAGATGGTACTATGGTACTTTTGCTAAAAGTCTGTGATCTTAGATGCAACTACACTTTCACGAGACTTTTAGTAGTGAAGGCAGATTCATGCTCGTTTTTGAGGAACTGATGTACGAGTACATCACTTTAATTTCATTAATAAATATTAGTAAATATTAATTAAATTTGTCCATCCATCCTGGCTGGCAAATTGGTGGACGAAAGTAGAGATGAGTGGAAGGATTTGGGGGAGGCCTTTGCCCAGCAGTGGGACGAGATAGGTTAGGAAAAAATCTATATAAATTACGACAACAGACCGGATGAATGGATAAATATGTGTTGTCGACTTTAGTGTCATAATATACATATAGAGGTGCAAGAAATAAAGATATACAATTCAAAGTTTTTAATCTTTATGTACTTAAACTTAATAGAAAATGAACATAAAGTTTTGAAAACCCTCAAAAGTTACGACAACTCATACACTGTTGAAGATTCTTAACAGCGACGATCTTTTAATTACTAGTCTAGGGGGTTCGTGAGAATGTTGCAGCATCGACTTTATAATATCTAAGCTTCCAATCTCTTTGATGAAACGTGCAAAGCACTCTCTCTTGGAACAACGATAGTAATCCATTCCACGATTCCTTCCATCCTGAGTAAATGTAAACCCGTTGACAATAGCCACTGATTTTCCGTTGATATTTTTGGCCCATTGCACTGTAAACAAACTGTATTAGTTTAGGTTAGTGAAAAGTGGAAATAATTTTAGAAAACGAAAACAACGAAATGTGACGATATCTAACAAGGCCCACTGTAGCCACTGACTAGACATGATTTTTTAATTTTCGTATGATATTCTAGATATAGTTTACGCTTACGATTTTTTTCAAGCTTTTCATAACATAAAAAAAAATTAAGTAAATAAAAATTCAAAATTTATAAATTGTCTTTAAACATGCTTTTATCTGCAGTAGGTCATGGTACTCAATATAACAACTTTAAAATTGACATCAATTGCGTAAACATTATTGGGTCCAATTATTTAATTGTATTTACTCACAAAAGACTAAATAACACCGGATTGAACCCACTATTATTAATAAGAACTAGGTTTATAATACATTAATACAAAAGTATTTAATTTATAAGTTTACATAATTACATTACCTACGAATAGCAGATAAAAATATATTGGAATAAAGTAGTATGTAGGTACATAAAATCTAGCGTTTTACAAAAAATACCAAATAGGTACTCGGAAACAGACCTACATTATATAAAAATTGTGTAGGTCTACGAGTATATTTGCGAAAGTTATATAAATTGATAGAAGTAGTCACAAAAATACATTTGGCTATTTACCCATATATTGGGTTTAAAAGCCAGGAAGGTATATACGTAGTGTCATCATCATATAGATAAGAATCTGTTCCTCTATAAAACTGAGTCACAATACCATACAACACATCGAATACATCTTAATTACACTATATTTATATCTAAAAGTGTATTGTTATTTAATAATTTTATAATTTCTTTCTCTAATCTATTTATTCATCCAAAGCTTGGGGGAGACCTTTGCCCTTTGTGGGCATATAGGTACACACCACATATGTAGTATATACACTACAGCGTGCACCGTGAATATTGAGTAGACGATAAATGTTTTTTTATCTAAATCGGACTACTCTGTCAAAAGATATGATTACAAATAAAAAATATATACACGTTGACTTGAGAACCTCCCTCCGTTTTTCTTTCTTCGGTTAAAAATACACTGTTCTGCAATATTTTTACTTTTTCTTATTATAATTGCCATCCAATACATCATAGTTGCTAGGTTTGTGGTTATGGTTGCCCATAAGACGTACTACGCGTCGACTCGCCTTGTCCACAATAGCGTGGGCCCCACATCGACGATCGCACCTCCAGTTCTCAGTGGTCATTATTTCGAGATGCTTGTAGTAGCAATAGCCGTTAATGAGCAACACACCCCATTGTTTTCTTCTTGAGCACTTCAACCATTGCACTGGATGTTAGAATATACATGTTAATTTTACACAAGTTTAAACATTTACGGCCGGTTTCTGAAACGTTGATCAACCAAAACTCGGATAATTCGGGATTTGGGTTGCTATGCTTAAACGCTTGTCATCTGCGAAATATTTATCAACAGATCAGATGACAAGCGTTTGAGCAACCCAAATCACGATTGAACCGTTACTGACATATTGTTTATCATTTTAACAATAAGCTCAACCATGTTTTTCCTTACTGTAAAGAAGTTAAGCTCACGTTGCTGTTTTTAGATGTTTCCCAAACCTTAGATATCAAATAAAGACGGGCGTTTATACAAAACACGAATCCAAAAAAAGAAAGTTTAAAAAAATAACTAAAACTTTCTTTAGTTCTACTCTAACATTTTTAAATAACTTATACTTTTGATTTAAAAGCGATGTCTTTTTTTTGGGTCATTTAGCACAATGTGTAGTGTAGTGTATCATATATCGTTTCGAATGCTAGAGTAAAACTCCAAAAAAATAAAGTTAAAAAAAAAACTAAAACTTTCTTTAGTTCTACTCTAACATTCAAAATAAATTATACTTTTGATTTAAAAGCGATGTCCGATTTTTGGGTCATTTTGCACAATGTGTAGTGTAAACATGACAACGATTTACTTTTTGCCTGCGTTTGCGCATCACTGTCGGTTCATAACCGTCTTGTCTTGGACCCTATGAGCAGCTTAAATATCAAACGAAGGGGTGTTCACAATGACATTTCAAGGTTAAACATTGGCCGACGTAGAACGACATGAACAAAATATATCTGTTAAAGAAAAAATAATGCGTTGACGTAAATGTAAATTGTATGTAAATATTGCAAAACAACAAAATAAAAAATAATAAAGCAGAAAGATATAATGAAAAAAGACTCACAGCCGTCGTCTTCATCTTATCAAGTTGGTTATTTTGATACAAAAACACAATCGCTATCACATTTTAATTCGCATAAAACTCGCTCATTACATTCAATTTGTATTATTTTGTACACAATATTTCACTATTTTTGAACTAAAACTTAAAACACCTGAGATTTAACACAGAATAATAAATAGATAAGTACACTGAATATTAACATGCAGTAAGTCATATATTTACAACAATAACATTATATTTGGTATATTTTATTTAATTTTACGATAGAGAGCTACTTTTTACGCCCTGTTCGCGCGTGGTCAGAACACTAACTGATTTGTAGATTTTTTTTTTATTAAAAAGCAACTGTCACAAATTTTGCGGGAAGTTTTAAATTACATTATAATATTTGAAACTATCACGATTTTGAACATAGTTTTCATTGTAAACGGGACATTATCATGATTTGTTTGATATGGCGCATGCAACTGTGCCGAAATATCGGGAAATAATCAAACTCACAAATCATGGTAAATACCCCGTTTACAATGAAAACTATGTTAAATTACATTATTTTAATTAATATTATTTAGCACTTAGTTACATAAAAACATGTATTTTATTTAAATTACACATTTAAATTAAATTACAAAAAAACGTTAAATTAGTTTAACCAAACACATACCATTCCTACTTTATCTCCCCAGTTTCCAATATGTACCATTTCGTATCATATACTTAGGTTTATCATGCGTATGATTCACGAATAAATTGCTTAGAGTTCCTTGCGGTGTCTGTGTGAACCTTGCTTTACATCGCCCCGTGTTGGTGCACTGCCATCTAAATAATCCATTCTTAGATTTTTTGTGAACGTAATATGTATATCCGTGGAGAATAGCCAGCGTTTTACCCAGACGATTGTTCACAAATACCACTGAAACCAAAAACATGTACTGTATGTACTACATAATAATAATAAATAATAATGGACAATCCACAACATCATCTAGCCCCAAGCTAAGCAGAGCTTGTGTTATGGGTACAAGAAGACTGACATACTTAATACTTTACATTACATAGATAGATATTTTTTATTATACATATAAAAGACCCAGAACACCCGGAATAAATATTTGCAGATCGAACATTTATCCCAAGGCGGCGATCGAACCCGCAACCTCCGCTTCGCAGGAGGACCTTCGCCCACCGCGCCACATCGGTCGTCATTATTCACATGCATTTATTTATATAGTATTTTAGAAGATGTATAGATCTATTTTATCCTACTAATATGGACTCAACTAGAGCAACCCATACATATTTTTGAGATCTAAAGCTTTACATAAATACCATTTATAATTTTATATTTTGGCGGCAAATGCGGGTGTGAAATTCTAGCACTTTTAATAATACCATCGACCGATGTTGTGAACTTAGCTTTACATTTCCTCCACATAGTGCATTGCCATGTGTACGTGACTTTAGTTTGCCGACAGTAGAACGTGTAGCCGTGACAGATCGCAAGCTTCTTTCCGCTACCTTTTGTTACAAATGTCACTGTAAAAGTTAATGTTTTTTTTTGTGGATTGATTTGATAAGAACTAAATTAAGTTTTAGTTAAACTCAAAAGTCGAGTTCAGTTCGATTCAAAACTTTGGGGATCAATAAAATCTTTGTTTATAGTGCAGGAACCAATGAATTAAAAAAATAAATAGATTTTTTTCATTAATTAAAAGTCAGCTATACATAACTTGATCAATTTCGACAAGATTTCATGACTTGCAAATATTTGGCACCATCCATCCACATATACATTACTTACATATTTTTATTTTAAAAAAATGAAACAAACTCTTAGTTTATTATTTTATTAAAGTACCTATAACAACTGCTCAATATATTCTTATGACCATTTTTTTTATTTCATAACCAATTAACAATTTAATAATAATATTAAAAAATAACTACATAAATATTTATCTATCAAGTATAACCATATTTCCAGCAATAAAATAAAAAAAAAAATTGCAGTACTAATTAGATTAAGTACTTACTTCCCAAGACATTCTACAAAAAAAACCAATAGGTAAACTTCATTAATATAACATTCAAAATATAAATAAATCTCAATTTAAATGTTTAAATGAACTATGACACGAGTATTTGATTTCCGACGGCATTTCATAGTGAGTTTTGAAAAAGGTTCCATTATGTATCCTAAACTCTGGGGGTCCGTGATCATGGCACAAGTTACCGGATTTCAAATCTCCATTTTCTGTTATAACAAACCTAGCTTTGCACCTTCCCCACATAGTGCATAGCCAGGTGGATGTATTCTTGCCGTAGCGATGTGGATAGAACGTATAGCCACAACATATAGCTAGCCTCTTTCCTGAGGTCCTTTTTACGAATTTTACTGAAAATTACAAAATCATGTTTATAAATGTTTGTTCGTAAAGTTTTTGAAGTGAAAACTTCTTTAGCGGCGCTGGGTGGGTAAAAACTTTCAAACTCGCGTCAGGGTCACGTGACGTCGAAAAAGCGTAAGATCTTATTTAATTTTTATACATTGCTCGTAAAACAAGAGACGACAAAAGAACACACTTGCGGTCACGCGACGTATGACTCAAACAATTAAATAGTGTTGTGGCGACATCGTACAAGGCGAGTACAAGGCGCTGCCAACACGCGGTGCGGTGCGGAGCGCGGGGGCGGAGGACCGAGGAGCGGCACTCGCGCGCCGGCAGCCGACAGACGCTCTGAGCACCCTCGCACGGGAAACACGTATCGCTCGCCGCGCGCGCATAACCAGATAGACGCTATTATATCGTACGAATCGTTTCGCCTAACTTGTATTTAACTGTATCGCTTCCATCTTATTGAAGTGAAAACTCAGTCAGGGTCACGTGACTCGTGACGTTCATCGAACGTGACGTTCATCATTCGTTGTCTTCGTCGTTGTGTCAATGTCAATGACATGACACAATCACAATGACACAGACACATTCGCGCTTCATTGTGATTGTCATTGTCATTGTCATTGTCGTTGTGTCGACATGACACAATCACACTGACACAGACACATTCGCGCTTGCGCGAATGTGTCTGTGTCAGTGTGTCTTCGTTGTCTTCGTCGTTGTGTCACATTCGCGCTTGCGCGAATGTTACACAATGACATGACACAATCACAATGACACAGACACATTCGCGCTTGCGCGAATGTGTCTGTGTCATTGTGATTGTCATTGTCATTATGACGACTGTGGTTATATTTTTGAAGTGAAAACTTAAAAGTGAAAACACATTCGCGCTTGCGCGAATGTGTCTGTGTCATTGTGATTGTCATTGTCATTATGACGACTGTGGTTATATTTTTTAAGTGAAAACTTAAAAGTGAAAACACAACGTTAATATTGAAGTTTTCACTTCTGCCGGCACTCCCGGAGTGCTACCATTTTTTTTAAGCTATTGCATACCTTCTTTCGCATCGCGGGCCTTGAGCGTGGAGACCGAATCCAGAAATTCCGTAACGAAATAAACTAACGAAAATAACGTAACACTGCGCATGCGTAATCCAGCAAAAATGCATCTTTTTTTACTTCATTCTAACTTTAAGCAAATCAGAAAATGTCAAGTCAAATATAATAATAACATAAATTAATGGTCAATTCTTTATTTGATACTTATATAAGAAAAATATTTAGAAAACATCTAAATAGAAAAATATATACTTAACGGAAGAAATTATGATATAAATTACTTATATTGTCATTCAAATAAAGTTTCTTATAATGTAGATAAACTCTTAAACATATTTAATTTCTATTCCTAAAAATAAAAATCTTAAAGTAAATCTTAATGAAATTACATTAAAGTAATACAATATTTTGAACTTATATTTATGTTACGTGGAATTTATACAATATACAACTCTTTTAAGCAAGTAAAAGCTGTAAAGTTTGTCGTTCACTTATATATATATATATATATATTTAAATAATCCTGGTCAATCCACACATCATCATCTACATTACATAGATAGATATTTTTTATTACATATAAAATATCCAGAACACTCGGAATAAATATTTGCAGATCGTACAAACATTTATCCCAAGGCGGGAATCGAACCCGCAACCTCCGCCTCACAGGCCTTCGTATATGTATAACATGAAGTGATATTTCCTTAACATAACAATTCAGGAAGGATGACATAGGTAAACTAGGAAGACCTGTGAGATGGCGTACCTTTACCTAGTAAATCATTTAGTAGGTACCAATTAGTTAGGTATATAAAGTATACTTTTTACTCTTCATTATTATACCAAATAATATTTTAAACTCATAATAATATAATATAAAAAGTCATGTCAACATTTAATATAAACACCGTCGATGATTTTGAAAACAGGTGGAGGATGGTTGTGATCCAGAGCTTTTAATTTGCAGATCCCACTCCGCTGGAGGAGTATGAATCTGGCTCTGCATTTACTCCATGATGTGCACTGCCATCTATCGGTGGTTCGCGTGTGGCAGTCGCGGTAGAATGTGAAACCATTCAACAGTGCTAGTTGTTTTCCGGCTGCATTCCGGACATACATTACTAAAACAGATTCATTAATAAATAAGAGTTTAGTCATCGGTATGTGACCGAACAAGGAAATAGTGTAACACGGTTCTGTGATTTCACGAAATGAGGGAATAGAAGCAACCATAGAGGTCGAGTCAATTACGTTAGCAAAAATATCGTTATAGTCAACGACAACGATATTGTTGTTTCTTTGTTTCGTACTTGTTTTTTGACATTTAGTACGAAACTAGTATGAACACGATGATGCTTTACGCATAGACATTATTTGTTTGCGTTTAAAATTCTTATTCGATTTGTATTAAGTTTGTACACAAATAACAAAAAGTAATTTTATGGAATTTAATACATTTTCACAATTCATTTACTAATTAAAACCTACGAATACAATCAGCTAATATTTAATCGCAGCAGCCGACATCTAGTAGTCCACAAAATTGTGTATCTACTAAGAAAAACAGTGTAAAGAAGATTCGCGCGTACCACTGCTTGGCTGATACAGATAATGTGCGCAGATTTTTGCGGAATGACGAAGTTACTGCGCAGTGTATGTTTAAACATTACAAATAACTTTTGCTGCTCTGTACCAAAACTGCGTATGTCTATAGAAACTTGACAATTATCGCTCAAAACCACTTCAGAAAGCATCTATGAGCGCCATCTAATCGATACAGTTTTGTGTGCTCTTCCTATATTTTATGGTACACTCCGTTTATAATTCTGTAAAGTGGACGCACGTGACAGTGTTCTGTGACCGCCTTCTTAACCGCACCATCCGCCATCAAGGTAATCCTCGCCTTGCATTTACCCCAAGTTGTGCAAAGCCAAGTGACAGTACTCTTCGACTCCGAGTGCTTGTAGAAGGTGTAACCGTTGATGATCGCTAGCTGTTTTCCGCACGAGTTTAATACGTATGCAACTGAAAGAAATATATGTTTATTATAACATAACTTTCATAGCCTATGTGAAGGTACAAAAACAGAAGCTATGAATGTTAAGTCAGTGAAACCGCATCAAGCGCAAGTTGCATTCGCGATTGCAATCAAAAGTCATAGTAAAGAATGAATCTCACGGGTTTTTGCCACCATCATAAAGATAAGTGGGTTGAAACACCGGCTTTTGTAACGTAGCCGAAACATCGTGAAAAATAACAATATGGTACGCAATAAAACTGTGTAATTTATTTTTACTATCAGTGTATCATTTTAAAATATTCGCTTAGCAGAGCAGCTTAAAAAGTAGAATAGAAGAGTAGGCGAGCAAAGAGCCCTCATGAAAATGGTTGAGAACAGAAGGGGGAAGATGATTGGCCATCTTATACGACACGACAACCTCATCAGTAACATCATAGAAGGAAAGGTAGAAGGAAGGAGAGGAAGAGGAAGGCCGAGGATTAACTACATGAGCCAAGTAAAGATGAAGGTTGCCCTCGTGTCGTATAAGGAAGTCAAGGAGGCGGCCCTGCAAAGAAAAAAATGGCGTAGCTTGCATTGATTACGCAGACAAGAGCGTAGCTCTTTAATAAGAGAAGAAGAAGAGCAGCTTTATTTGTTTAATCCAATAAAATTGTTACTAAAATAGTCATTTCTTATAAAGTACTTATTACTTAGTACGGTACTTAGTACGGTATTTCATTTACAACCTTATCATCATTTATGAAATCTTATATTATATACAGCTTCTACTTATAAAACAAAATAATTCTCCTTCAATCAGACTTTAACTCAAATCAATCATTATTATGCAACTGAAAGAAATATACACATGAAACTTATGATACTTGAAGAAATAAAATTACTATCGCAAGTAACAACAGGGCTTTGCTACTTATAGTTATAATAGAACCGGGTCAGTCAAATGAGTAAAAACTAGGAAAAGAAAAGAAAACTAAACTAAGCCTAGGGTTGTAACTTAAATAGAATCTAAACAAACGCAACATCAATTTAAAAGAAATAAACTAAATATACTGCTAATTAATTTGAGGTACGTAAGGGTGTGTGTGTGTGTTTCATTTGTATGTGTAAGATGGATTCTCCGAACAACACCGTTCTATCTGGCTCAATTTAGAAAATATAGTTAAAAAAATACTGAAAAAAAATATGTACTTATATTGCAATTTATCTTATTACTTATTTTGAACATGGCAGTTTTAGGCGGAATTTTTGAAAAAATATATTAGTACAAAAAAAAATATATTTTATAACATCATAACCATCTTCTACTGATTTATCAGTCTTCTCACTTAAAGTGTCTTCTAACGTAGAGGATGTCAATCGCTTGGCCTTAATTTAAATTCTAACACAAATTCCATGGAATATTGTAAAACTTGGTTGTGAATGATTATGTATTTTATGTATGAAAGTCATGCTTAATGTACTTATCGATAAAATAAAGCCCGCATTACAATACTTTTGTCGACATCTATATTCATCACATTTTCTTTTCTTAAAGTAAATATAGCCATTTAATATCGCCAGCTTTCTTCTTGATTTTCCACTTTTTGCAAACACAAGTTTTCCTGTAAAGATAACCAAAGTAAATTAAAATTAAAAAAAAAAAACAAAATCAATAATAGTTTATACAGTAAAATCACAAGGATCATTTAGAATCGCCTTATAGGTACTAAGTAAGTGTTTTTACGAAGTACAAAGTCGTAAGGGTACGGTATGCGTAAAAAGAGTAATTTCCCGAAAGAAGATAGTACCTACCTATAGCTTTTCAAACGGATTTATTGAACAAAAGAATATCTTATCCTTCAATATTATAAAGGCGAAATAGGGGGAGAGCCACCCTCAGCCAGACCTTCGTTATTTTAGTAAGGCTGAAAGTTTCTCGGTGTGAGCCTCCAACACAGGTAGGAACGACCCCTGGCTATCGAGTTTTGGTTGTGGTTACTTTAGCAGATAACCGGTGGTAAAGGTGTACTTATAAAATAGTACCTTACTTTCCTTAAAGTGTAAAGTTTAATGTTTATAAGGCCTATATTTCACCGAGCTGTTTACTTTTTGTTGGTAGCGACGACTGGTTGCGCCACCACCGTGGTGTCCCGGTGAAATATAGCCCTAACTAGGGCAAACTTCTAGTAAAATTGAGCTGATTATACTTTGCGATAAACGCCATCGATTATGACATAGTTAGATGGTTCATGGTTATGGTTTGCTTCTTTAACATAAATATTTTCAGCAGTTACTTTCAGGCTAGCTTTACACCTACGGGTACTACGTGTGACACAGTACCATGATTCAGATTTTTTCAAAGTATTATGACAATAGAAGGCAAATTTTTTATACAACAGTAATTTGGAGCCGGTTTTTGATGTAGTCCATTGCACTGAAATATATAAAAAATACATTTAATTAAAATAATCAATTTAACAGTTATTTGATTAAGTTATACATTGGTCATTATATAAATATTCACGAACATTTCACATATCACACTCTAGTCCTGAACTAAGCATAGGTTAAATGTAACTCAGTACAGGTTATTTGGTTAAGTAAATTAAATTCAAATTGTTTCAATGCCATTTTTTATCACTTTAAATCACGAACAAACTGAACCTAGATGAAGTCGTGAGCCGAAGCTAGTTATGAATAAAGTATTAATATGATTTACACAAATAAAAAATAAAAACATCTCTTTAAACTCTTAATGTTTTTTTATTAACTTTAAATTAAAAATATATTAATAAGTTTTAAATTTTACATATTAAATTTATAATATAATAGCTCTAGCGTCTATTTAGTATTAAGTAAAAATGTTAACACATTTTTGATATTTTAAATATACTTTGATTTATCACAATTGTCCTAAATCTTGCTTCTAAAATCAATTATTTAAAAAATCATTGATAATTTCTTAAGCCTTGGTTTTTTAAAGTATATATTTAATATCACAATTATTAAATATATACTTTGGCGGCCAATCCGATGTATATAAAACCAGGTTACCGCTTATTAATAACAATAGTGAAATATGCTTAGTTTAATATTATTCATCAATAAATCAAATACAACTTCTAACTTAAGGTAAGTTTACATTTATACTTTTAACTTTTATATACTTATATACTATCTCACCAAAATTCCAATACTCACTTTGTCAGTAAAATTATATTGTAATTATTTAAGTGCTGCTCCAACCAAAAAATGACAAAACACTTAATTGAAGATTTTTAATTAACTATAAAATATAAAGGAGAATGGGCACTTTGGGCCACGACTAAAAAAATTGTCCCTCAAGGTTGCCACATAGTACGTTTAAAAGGGCTTTTATAAGCCAATATTTTAATATAATTACGGAAAAAATCCATCCCATGGAAATCGAGATATTTCGATGAAATTGTTTTTCATTTAACCTCATATAACTTACAATTCTGAAGGCCCACAAGAATAACTGTGATGGCGTTTAAAAGAACATTAAAAGGGCTTTAATTATTCCTCAGATTGTTTAAAAATCCAACCTGTGGAAATTGAGTTATTCCTGAAAAACTGTAGTATTGCAAAAAATAAATACAGTTTTTCGGAAATATCTCGATTCCCTCAGGTTGGATTTTCAAACAATCTAAAAACAAATAAAGCCCGTTTCATGCCCTTTTCAACGCAACTGCAGACATTTTTGTGGGCTTTCAGGATTCGGAGTAATACGACGTTAAAATAAAAAACTGTTTTTCAAAATATATCGATTTCCATGGGATGGATTTTTTAAATAAAAATAATAAAAGGTAGGCCTTTAAAAGCCCTTTTAAACATATTATGTGGCAACCCTGAGGGACGAGTTTTTTAGTCGTGGCCCACGCTCCATACAAAATCGCCCATTCTCCTTTAATAAAGAAACAGTTAATATTATTATTTATTTTAAATATAACGTAAGTATAAATAATTTAAATTAATAAAAATAATAGAATTTAATAAACATAATACTTAGATTACAATATTAATAGAAACACTTAATGTGCTGTTATTTGAAGAAAACAATTCAATAATAAAATAACAATAAACAAAAAACGGCTCCCTAATTAGTTTAAAATTACCTAAAACTATTTAATATTTTACATATTATACATATATCAAATTGGAAGAGTATTAATTAACGCTTACGAGAATATACTACGTACATTAAGGCACTTTCTTCTATTTAACTGAAATAACCTTTAAGCGAAGGTACTGAGAGGCTGATCACGAATAAACGTGACAATCGTAAACGAAACGTATTTAAGATACATTGCGCGCTAACGCTGCAACGTTCGACAGAAAAGCTGATTTCGACGCGTAGTATACGTCAGTTTCAAGTTGACGTATACTACGAATCGTTGAAACTTTCAACACGTTTACACATTTTTTCGTGCTCACCCCATAGGTCAATGGCGCGCCTTGGGTGTGACCAACATCAAGCAGTGAACAGGTTGATGACGAACTTTCAAACTTCAATTGCATTTATTCAATAAAATCACAAGGATCACTTTGAAACGTCTTACGTACTAGATGATTCTAGGCGCCAGTTCGTCGCGACTAGAGTCTAGAAGAACTGGCATGAAACTAGTCCTGGATTCTAGCGTATCTATTTTTTCGACGATGAGCCCTTAAGCATGACAATGTATTCCTGATGTGGAGACGACCACGCCATCTATGGTCACAGCAGACACCTTGCACTTGAGTTTATGTTTCTTGGAGCAGGTCCACCGGATCCTGTTGCCGACCATGGACCTGGAGTGCCTGAAGAACTTGAAGCCACCGATCACGATGCTGGTTGACGATGGCTGACGGATTATCCTCGTTCGCAGGAAGGAAGCGAGAAGTGCTGATGCTAAAATTATAATAATTTGTTTTACGAGCAAGATTAAAACAAAATGGAAGTAACTAAGTTTAATAAATACAAAAATGGATAATTTAGAGTAGTTCTGTAATTATTTATATATTATTTAAATAAAACTAAATTAAATAAATGTTTATATTGAAAAAGCAAAATGAAATCCACTTATTATATAATAAACTAAACCAACCGCAAAACCTAATCTAGTTTAATAAAATCACCATTTCGAGAGATCCGAAACTTGGGTGGGCTATGGTTATGTACGTTGTAGATAGACTCAATGTCACCAACTGGTCCACAGGTCTTAACCTTAGCCTTGCAGCCGCTCCGCTTCTTGGTGCAGTACCAGAAGTTGGGACTGTACTCCGAGAAGGAATATCCGTAGGCTATGAGCATATTTTTCTTGCCGTAACGACTTTTAACGTACATGGCTTCACAGTTACTATAATCTGAAAATAAAATAGACCTGTAAAGCAGCGTCAGAAGAGCTCGTTAAAATTTTTATTTTGTCTTATAAAACAATGAATTCGTCATAAAAACTAATATTGTTACAAACACTTTATTATATTTATTTGTAACTAGATAACAGAATTACAATTTAACAAACATACCGTTTTAAGCCACTCTACACACCCTCTCACTTATATACACATTTACAACTTCACAAAACATATTATATTTTAATATTTGAAACTATCACGGTTTTGAACATAGTTTTCATTGGTAGTATCGTTCGTAATAAAAGAGTGCGAAAGAGGGTAGACCGGTATGTCTGCCAATGACTTTTATATCTACTTGCAAAGACTTCATTCAGTTCGACCCGTGATCATGGCGCATGCAACTGTGCCGAAATATCGGGAAATAATCAGACTCACAAATCATGGTAAATATCCCGTTTATAATGAAAACTATATTATATTTTGATAAATATAATACGTTTTTTATTAATTAAGCGCGGCAATGCATCCAGTATCTTGGATTGTATTGTTGAGGGATCTATAGATCGTTTGCAACGGTCAATAGCTCAACTGTTTCTTATGTATTTTATATTATACCTATGTACATTTTGTAAATACTGTAATTGTCGTAAGTTTGATTATAAATGGTTATGGTTGTAATTAAAATGAATCAGTTTACTATTGAAAGTAACAATATTGGCTTTACATTTCAAGGACTTCCTCTTACTACACCTCCAGATAATTTTCGGGGTGTGGGTCTCTTGTGTCTTGTCTCTGTGGAACTTGTGATTGTTCATCACCAATATCTTCCGGCCGCGGCAGGAGTATTCAAAGCGCACCTCTAAAATAACAGTTTGTCCATAAACATCGAAAAGTATTTGGAGAACATTCGTGCTTTAAACGAACCGACGATTTTTGACGACCGGTGTGGCGCGGGCGATGGTCCGCCTACGACGCGAAAGGTTGCGGGTTCGATTCAATCGATAAATGTTTGTACGATCTGCAAATATTTATTCCGGGTGTTCTGGGTATTTTATATGAATAATAAAAAAATATTTATATATGTATAGTAGTATGTCAGTCTTCCAGTACCCATAACACAAGCTCTGATTAGCTTGGGGCTAGATGATGATGATGATGGGTTGTGTGGATTGTCCAGCATTATTTATTATTTTATTCTATATTAATTTATCATCGGCATGAAATGTATTTTATCTGGTCACGCTTATAAAGCATATCCATTTTAACCATTCATAATACAACCATGTCCACAATATGGTAGATAGATAGAAAACTCTTTATTGTACACACATACACAGAGATATTTCTTATTATACTAAATCTATTAAGTGAAGTACAATATCGCTATGAGCGATCTACAATTTTGTATTTATCGTATCAATGATTATGGTCCTGCCGTAATCGAATGATGATGTTATTGATAGTGGTGACAAATGCGGCACATCCAGTGGTCTTCCTTATGCATCTCCACCTGGTCTTTAGACCCTCGTACTGGTGAACCGTGAACCTGTTACCAGCGATATCAAGGCACTGCTTGCCGTACATGGTCACACCAAAAAATGCTGAAATTACTTTGAAGTTAAGCTAGAGGTAAAACTTTCATATTAAAATCTTTTAAAAATATGCGACAGTGAGGTGAGTGGGGAACAGATTTATAAGGTATTTGTGAGGTAGATTTACCTTATAAATCTAGCAATATTTATCTAATGTAAATAAAACAAAATAATATATTTAAAAATAAAATATATCTAAATAATTGAATTATATAGCTACTTAATTTTACTTAACAGTGGAATGCAGGCATTTTATTCTATTTACAAAGCTTATTATTATAGAAGATATCCAACAATATTTTCGTCTTGCGAGGTTTTTTCAATTACTTACACACAAAGTACGAATTAAACGGGTCAGTTAAAGCTAGCACCGTTCAGACAATGAGTGTGAGTGAGAAGAAGCGAGGAAATTGTATTAGTGTGAGGGGTGTGAACGTGCCAACTTTAACCTCCCTGACGAAAACCTAATGACCTGTAGGAAAAAAACGGAACTTTTAGTTTCCTGATGTACAAGCATTGAGTGTTTGAATCATCGAGTGTCATGATTTCCAAAATATTATTCTAAAATTGTATAATATAATAGTTTGGTAAATCTATTTAAGAATTATAAAATATTGTTAACTATTTTAATGAAGATATTTGTGATGATTCTAGAAAAGAATAAACGTCACATCCGGCACGCCGCCGCCATCTTGTTGTTTACGCTTATGCGGTGATATAAAAAGAATGAGGTGGCTGTACCGGGGAGTTCTCTTTAAGCCTTCGAACAGTCAAGTCATAGTCGTGAAATAGTGATACCATGTTAAAAGTGTAATTGTGGTTAGGTTAGACTAAAGTGATAGCATATAGTGCAGTTTTATATTATTTCAGAAGTTGGATGAACCAAAAGGAAATGGTATGGTTTTATATTTTCTTACTTACAAGTCAAAATGATGGAAAGCTAATTATGAACTGAACTGAATGATGGATAATTAATATTTTAAATTTTATTTATTTTTCTGACAACCGTCATTTTACGCCCATGTTCAATTTTGAATATTTATGCATTATATGCAGGATATAATGGTATGTGTGCTAACATAAAGTCAGGGCTACTCTCTGACGATGTGATGCGTATGATTCTGTACTGATGTGTCGTTTAGTACTTGGCCGGGGCAACCCTCCGGTAGTATTTTACGGCACATTTTTGCATTCCGACTTAACTTGTCTGTGCTTGATCAGGGCTACACTCTGATAGCATCTGATATAGTTTTGTTTATATACCTGTTACGTGATGATGAATGATTCATTATAATTATTATTTTAAATATTATTTATTTTTCTGACTACCCTCATTTTACGCCCATATTCAATTTTAAAGATTTATGCATTATATGCAAGATATAATGGTATCTGCGCTAACATAAGGTCAGGGCTACTCTCTGGCTATGTGATGCGTAAGATTATGTACTGATGTGTGGTTTAGTACTTGGCCGGGGCAACCCTCTGGTGGTATTTTACGGCGCATTTTTGCATTTTAACTTGAACTTGTCAGTGCTAGATCAGGGCTACACTCTGATAGCATCTGATATAGTTTTGTTTATATACCTGTTATATGATTCTTAACTTTAATTGTTTTTCTCTCGTTCTTTTTATCTTGTACATTAAAATAATGTGCATAGTATGGTGCAATGGAGTTTGTACGACGTATTATGTCAAGGCTACTCTTTGATGATGAAAAATGTTCGTGATAAATCCGGGCTAATCTCTGATTCACATGATACATGATACAATCCTTGGTGTATCTTTAAAGTAAATATTTCTTAATTTTATTTTATTTTTGGATACATGTTACATGTTTAATAACTTGTTATGTATTATGATGTATGGTATATTTGATTTAAATTTGTTTCATTTTGCGACGAAGGTATACTTGTTTAATATAAAACCTATTGATCTAAAGGTTTTGTCAGAATACCAGCGCTTACATGGTCTCTTGTAGGCAACTAGCCACAAGTGACTAGGCATTATACTAACGCTGGGCTTTTTGCTACTGTAGCACACAGAAATGATCCTGTTGTAATTCTTATTGTTTCTTTTGTTTCTGTTTTGTGTGCTACATGTGGTTAATAAATAAATGTCTATGTAATGAAAGATTTTATAACAAGAAAATTAATTTGGTTAATTTTTACATATGGTTTTTTTATGGATATTGTATTTTACTATAATCAGCAAACATACCCTCGCTTGACTTTTCAAGACCGGAAAGCGTATACATGAAGAGTATAATTAATTTCTTATTGAGAAAATCAATTATTGGTGGTTAAATGGTTTTTTCCCATTTTTTTAAGGTTATTTGGTTTAACCGCTTAATCTACGATAATTTAAGTTCAACTTTGGTTGTTCATTGGATATTAAAGAACTTTCTGTTTTGTAGTATTACCCATGGAATTTTAGATTCTGTTTATTTTGATAACTGGCTTGAATTATATATGTTTGCTAATTGGCTTAAATATACATGTTGGTCTACATGTTTTGAGCTAGCTATGTTTGCTAGCTGGATTGAGTTGGCTATGTTTGCTGACTGGATTGAGTCTGCTATGATTGCTGACTGGATTGAGTTGGCTATGTTTGCTGACTGGATGGAGTTAGCTATGTTTGCTGACTGGATGGAGTTGGCTATATTTGCTGACTGGATTGAGTTGGCTATGTTTGCTGACTGGATGGAGTTGGCTATGTTTGCTGACTGGATTGAGTTGGCTATGTTTGCTGACTGGATGGAGTTAGCTATGTTTGCTGACTGGATTGAGTTAGCTATGTTTGCTGACTGGATGGAGTTAGCTATGTTTGCTGACTGGATTGAGTTGGCTATGTTTGCTGACTGGATGGAGTTAGCTATGTTTGCTGACTGGATGGAGTTAGCTATGTTTGCTGACTGGATGGAGTTAGCTATGTTTGCTGACTGGATTGAGTTAGCTATGTTTGCTGACTGGATGGAGTTAGCTATGTTTGCTGACTGGATAGAGTTAGCTATGTTTGCTGACTGGATTGAGTTTGCTATGTTTGCTGACTGGATTGAGTGACTATGTTGGTCTACTGGATTGAGTGGACTATGTTGGTTTACTGGATTGAGTGACTATGTTGGACTGGATTGACTGGACTATGTTGGTCTACTGGATTGACTGGACTATGTTGGTCTACTAGATTGACTGGACTATGTTGGTCTACTGGATTGACTGGACTATGTTGGTATACTAGATTAACTTCGACGTATGTGTATATTAATTTATTTTTTTTATATGATAAGCTTGAACGCGCGGCTTCGTCAGCGTGCACTGTTTTATTTTCAAAGTATTTAGAGTTCATACATCATTAACATAGTGTTATGAAAATTATGAAATACAATTTTAAAGTTTCTAATTTTACGTCAACCAGTCTAGAACTGCAGATGATTTGGAAAGCTTTGACATTCACAAATTGTTAACATTCTGATCATACCAACTTTTAAGTTTTGGTGTTGTGGTAGACGAACATACGGTTCACAAACTATGAACTGATATTTACTTCTTTTACATTAGAAGTATTGTTTTATTTATGTTATTATGTTATTTCAGTACCTGTAACGCAATCTCTTTGGCAACTTTAAGGATTTTAAATAAATAGTTGAATTGGTGGGTACCGATACGGCTACCGAATCGTCTTTTCAAGTGAAATGCCTGTGTCGTATGGTTCGGTCAGTACGCATCATCTGACACATCTTGAGGCTGGAGTATGATGTTTTGATGTTTCGTAAGAAACAGGGAGGTAGAACTGGTAATGTTTTCTGTTATCTTTCCCTACTTGGAAAGTTTGATAAAATCTTTAAGAATATGAGTCATTTGTAGTGGAACTGTGTATAAAATCTTTAATCGTGTTTTAGCAGCCCGCTCATTTCGGGCGTGTTATTATTTAATGTTGAGCTTAAAGACTCTCTGTAATTTATTATTTGATGTTTTAATTTAAACTTTTCAATGATTATTAACTTTTTATGCTATAATTTGTAAACTTTCTATAATTATTATTTAATGCTAAAATTTGAAGGAGATGCATTTAATCATTATTTTTATAATAATTATAATCTGATTACAGCTCAAAGTGAAGTGAAGTGCCGCAACGATTTGTTTTTCTGGAGCAGAATTCAGAAATATGATTTACAATTGCTTAATGTATTATTCACTTTTATTTATATTACCTGTTCACAGAAGCGTTGAACTACCAGATCGGAATACCCCAAGCGTTGAACCAATAGTGGTTTTGTCAATTTAATGTAAAAATGGAAAGGCTAGATTTTATATACTTATGTATATATGTATAACACCACCTACAATAATTACCGAATGTCATGATTTATTGTTTCAAGGTCCTTATATTGTTATAATTGAATATTATATCGGTGTTACAATGTACATATTAACTTTAATCGTATTGCTATATATTGTTTTTTATGTTGTGTGTGCCGGGAGGCGACACATTGTCGGATGGCCGAATGTCATGATTTCCAAAATATTATTCTAAAATTGTATAATATAATAGTTTGGTAAATCTATTTAAGAATTATAAAATATTGTTAACTATTTTAATGAAGATATTTGTGATGATTCTAGAAAAGAATAAACGTCACATCCGGCACGCCGCCGCCATCTTGTTGTTTACGCTTATGCGGTGATATAAAAAGAATGAGGTGGCTGTACCGGGGAGTTCTCTTTAAGCCTTCGAACAGTCAAGTCATAGTCGTGAAATAGTGATACCATGTTAAAAGTGTAATTGTGGTTAGGTTAGACTAAAGTGATAGCATATAGTGCAGTTTTATATTACGAGTAATGTTCTATTATTTGTGTAGACAAAAAATTCGCCAAATCACGGCAGTGATCGCTGCGCTCTGATTGGCCGACGAAAGCGGCAGTTCACAATTATATGACCCAAACGACTGATCATCGACAGAATTCGGAAGACCATATTACGCCTCTACTGGATATGTACTCGGCGCATACCTGTCTACCCGCATTTAGCTTCAGATCATTTCTATGTTTCAGATTTCTTTATACGTTTTAGCTCATCATGATTGTGGTCGCCATTAATCTTCAGTACGTCTTTGTTATGTGTGAGTACAGTGACCTTGCAGCTCTTCTTCTTCTTCATATTGCAAACCCAGTGTACATGCTGCCCGTCTCCCCAAATCTTGTTCCTGATGAACCTGTGACCATCGATGAGCAACTGAGACGCTCCACGTTTCGTTTCTACTAACACCGCGTCTGAAATGGTAAAAACCTATCATTGTACATCTTGAGATAAAGATAAAGATATGAAGAATTGTATTGTGTTCAATAAAGTTTCTTAAGCGTTCTTCTTGACCGAACTGGCCCCTAGAATCACCTACTATATAAGGCGATTCGAAATGATCTTTGTGATTTTACTGAATGAAGTTTAATTTATTTTGATTTTATACAATACTTTTTATTAAATAATTTATACAAAAAGTTAAATATCTTACTAAAGACAGATGGCCTTGCGACCAAGCACAGAAATAGTTTAAAAGTTGAATTTATCTTGCCATTTCGAAGATTCTATGAAATCCGTAAGTTTTGATTTCGAATGAAAACCTAGTTAACAATTACGACTCCTACGCTCCTACGCTAATGTATTTTCAATGACTAGTATAACATACAATTATTATTATATGAATTATAAAATTACATAGATAATTTAGAGATATTATACGGGTTTTTATCGCGTATCTACTTGTCATTCACTCAGCCCGCAAAAAAAATGAGAAAAATAACAATAATGTACACTATAAAACCCACATAAATATATACTTTTTTTGTAATAACATATTATCTACATAGAATAAATAGAAACACCCAGACACAGAACAAATATTACCTAACGTTCATCACAGAAACATTTGATCTGGGTGGGAATCGAACCCACGACCAGAAGCCAGAGCTACAAACTGAGCTGTGACGCCTACACATAGATATAACATACAATAAAGAGTTAAAAATGTATCAGGCAGCCGGAGTCGCTGAGGCATGCTTTGTCGTGCCGCGGCAAAGTGCTGGAATGCCGCGGTATCTAAGCAGCCAGTGTGCGCTGACTCACGGCAAAATCCCTTGCCATGCCGTCCCGGTCTGCGCAGACCCTTACGTTAATAGAGAAACTAAATCTAAAAACATCTCTTTGACATTTTTGGTATAGGTACTTTGATATGGCGTTTATGTTCCCCCATTATCTTAAACAAAGTATCTTCATAAGTTAGGATAGACATCCTGCAGCCATTCCTCCTCTGTGTGCAGATCCAAAGAACCTTGGCTCCGTTGCTCCAGGACGTATTTCTGGTGAAGAAGTAGTTACGGTATTGTAATTGGTATCCTCCGCGACCAGTTGGAACTTTCACTAATGCATCTGAAAGTTTTTTTTTTGTAGACAAGTTTTTCAGGTGGCGTGTTACGTAACAAAATACTTTTTCGTGTTAAATAAATTCACTAATTTGCAGTGTTAATAGGTATTAATATGAGATAGGATATGAGATATGAGATAGGATTCTTAACATGGTCATATGTATGAAATAAAACCGGTTTAGTAGTAAACTTACTTTATTCATGCATTAAAACTAAAATTACATTCATTCGCTTCAATCATTCGTCTAGAATAATATATAAGTAGTACTTAATTCTTACTACGCGATGTAACTTAGCCTACAATTACCTATATTTAAGTTTTTTCTATGAGTGTATTATACCAAAACATCTCTCAGTGATTGCAAAGTTCTCAGAAGCCTGACCACGAATAAATATATCAATGGTAAATGTTTCGAAATGGTACAACAATCGAATCACACTGCGCAGTGTTACGTTTACGATCGTCACATTTATTCGTGATCGGTACCTCTACCATGAGTTGTCACAGTAAAATCGCCTGACTTTACTACAGTAGTCACGTAAATATTAGTATTACGAATTTTAGTACCCAACTATCCGCTAGAGGCGCTGTACAAATCTTCATACATTTTTAACTACAGACGCTAGCGAGTATAGTAAATATAGTATAGTAAAAACTCATGGTAGAGCTACGGGCCATGATCACCAATAAATATGACAATTTTAAACGTATTTAAAATCCACTACTTTCAAACGTTGCAACGTTCGACAGTCTGATTTCATTTGCTTCTTGTCACTATTTTGCACTTTCTCACGCAAAATTCTTATTGAAACGAAAAATTGAGGCAGTTAGCACGAAATAACAGTTTGTACATACAAAATTTGCGTGACGTTTTCGAGAAGCAATTTACATAAAACTCAGACTACGGGCTCGGGTCTTAATGAAGTTACGAATACAGACACTCGTAAACTAATAAGGCTGTATCAATAATAATGTTACAATTGTTTAAAAAAAACCACATCATTTGTGCGATTTTAATATACAGGGTGTTTGGAAGGGAGCTGTACATACGCCTAGGGTAGAAACTAGGGATAGTCTGCTACCTACCCCCGCCCATTATATTGACCTTGGCCTCAAGGTTTTTTTTTAATTTATTATTATTTTTTATTTGACTTTTTTATGATTTTTTGACTAAAACTACCTGTAGCTCAAAATCTATCCATGGGACCGGTCGGCTAATGGTCTTGTTTTAATCGTTAGAGTCTTAGGGTCCTGCAAAAAATTATTTTACACCAGAAAATTGTGGAGAAGAAAAGTTATGGGGCCTGAAGTACCGTAGTAAGGTAAAGAAATAATTTTAAGGGCAACTTTCTATGGGGTTTAAAAAAAAACTAACAGGGTTGGAGTTCTTCTGATTTTTTTAAAACATCCTCAGTCCATGCCCTTTCTAACGATATGCTAAAAGTGTAATTATCACTTTTAGTTTTAAAGTTATTAATTAATTTCCGCAACTAGGGCACTTCAAGCAAAAATTTCAACTAATGAAAATTAAATGTGTTCGATCGTAAAAGGTAATTAAAATTTGTAATTTAATGACATTAGTCATTACCAAATTTTTTGTTTCATTTGCCATCCTTTTACGATCGAACACATTTAATTTTCATTAGTTGAAATTTTAGAAAATTTTTGCTTGAAGTGCCCTAGTTGCGGAAATTAATTAATAACTTTAAAACTAAAAGTGATAATTACACTTTTAGCATATCGTTAGAAAGGGCATGGACTGAGGATGTTTTAAAAAAATCAGAAGAACTCCAACCCTGTTAGTTTTTTTTTAAACCCCATAGAAAGTTGCCCTTAAAATTATTTCTTTACCTTACTACGGTACTTCAGGCCCCATAACTTTTCTTCTCCACAATTTTCTGGTGTAAAATAATTTTTTGCAGGACCCTAAGACTCTAACGATTAAAACAAGACCATTAGCCGACCGGTCCCATGGATAGATTTTGAGCTACAGGTAGTTTTAGTCAAAAAATCATAAAAAAGTCAAATAAAAAATAATAATAAATTAAAAAAAAACCTTGAGGCCAAGGTCAATATAATGGGCGGGGGTAGGTAGCAGACTATCCCTAGTTTCTACCCTAGGCGTATGTACAGCTCCCTTCCAAACACCCTGTATATGTATATCGCTTATATTAAATCTATAAGTAGTACCTACCTATAACTAAACTAGCATAATTTAATATTAATTTGTCTTTTT
Organism: Ecliptopera silaceata; assembly: GCA_932527185.1. Classification (NCBI taxonomy): domain Eukaryota; kingdom Metazoa; phylum Arthropoda; class Insecta; order Lepidoptera; family Geometridae; genus Ecliptopera; species Ecliptopera silaceata. The sequence goes on from OW052200.1 coordinate 2,627,739, forward strand.
GTGAAATTGTAAAAGTATATTTCGATGCTATTCCGTAAAGGTAGGTTTAGCAAACTTTTATCAACTATATTAGAGCTTATTATTATTTGATATAGTATTTTCAATTACAGGTGTTTGTACTTTTTGACTTGTATTTGTCACCAATTAACTATATCGACTTTTACCGTTATATGTCATATTTTCGGCTATTTTCTTACTTTCTTCTAGTCTAGACAATACAAACCCTAGCTTAATGCACAGTATGCACACACCTTTTTATATTAGATGAAAAATTCCATCAACCTTTAAAAATTCAAGAATAAAACTTTATAGAGCATAATAATAGTTAATGGTAAAGTTATTCATAATATTAATGATTATGACACCGCTTGATATCGACGACCTCGTCTGCGAGTGTCACAATTTGCGCGTTGCACCGTTTGGCGCGTCTTTGAGAACACCTCCAATACTCCCTGGGACCTGGACGTTCCACCCTCTTGTTGTACCTGTATCCTCCCAACTCAACAGCTGGAAAACCTCGCATGGAATTGATGAACCTCGGCTTGAGTTCAGAAATCACTGAAATGTATTTAATTATTAGTTTTACGGATTCGAATGAGAATATTTTATCATACATTAAAAAAAACAACTAAAATCTCGCATGCAAGATAAAAAATAAAAACAAATGTACGTTATCGCTAAAACCGATCTCTAACGCATTTATTCTTATGTAAACTAATACATACTTAGTTATATTTAATTCTTAAACTATAAATAAAAGTAATATATATCTGAAAATTTTAGCCAATTTTATTCGGTGGTTGCGAAATGGTGGAACCATGTTTATTTTAAAATAACGATTTAATAAAAAAAAAAATATACATTTATTTAATACATAGTTCTATATTTGGAAAATACCTTATCTTATTAACTCTACATTATTAGACTACAAAATTAATAAAATTCGTCACAGCTCAGTTGATATTGCCCTTACTTCCGTACGGGTTCAATCCATATTTGTTTAATCCGCACCGAGATCATATATTAGTGTGATGACTATCATAATACGTACATATTTAGTACAAAAAAAAATGTTATGTCGTGTTAATTTGTTATGTTGTGAAATGCCAATAAATATTTCTTTTTTATATATATGTTTGGTATTACTTATTGAGATATTTAAAAATATAATAATTTGTGTATCTGGGAGAATATCTACCACGAACCGGGATTAAGAATGAGATTATTTATTTACAAATACCAATTGATTACGGTATATCAGTTCTAAAGAAATCTCATATTAAATTTTACTTAATGTTGTTATCAGGCCTAGACTTAGCCAGATATAAAAAAACATAAGTAACTTGAAAACCGTCTTTTAAGTTAAGTACACTTATAATGTTAACTTATAACTTATTAATGGCTATGATCATTATTCATTTTGACAACTCTATCCTGTAAGGTGACCACAGTAGCACGGCAGAAGGCTTTCTTCACACAAACCCAACTAATTAGGGGATATTTACTATCACTCCTTCTGTTGTATCTGTACTGTCCTAGTATCATGCAGGGGTTCCCGAAGCGAGTTTCAATAAAAAAGGGTGTCAGACCTGGAAAAATAAGCATATTTTATTGCGTATTCTGACCAGCCGGCGTTTAACGGGTCTACCCAAGCAAGATGTCCATATTATCCACCCCAAAACACCTCTCACCACCTCCATACGTTTGACGTATCGTGCGCGTACCGTCAGATATTTTCTACGCAAAAACCTTCACCTTACATCACTTACATATTTGGAAATACTAAAAAAAAATAAGTAAGTACATCAATGAATACATGATAAATTATATCACGCCAATTCAAAGCAACTCCGCAGTTAATCTTCAGTCTTCTGTAAGAAAAAAATATCATTTCATAGATAGAAACAAAAATATCGGAAACATTCATAAATTTATTAGAAAGCAATAATATAATTAAAAATTAGTCTATTATTTTCTTCAAATATAAACTTGTGACTAGAGTTTTATTAGATTTTTAAAAGCTTATGAGATGTAGATGGCAAACGCTATAATATATTCAATATTTAAAATATAAAACCGATGACAAGTACCTACATTAATATATATTGAGCTATGTATAGATCGTTTGCAACAGTCTGTAGATAGCTCAACTGTTTCTTATGTATTTTATATCTATGTACATTTGTGTAAATACTGTAATAAATCGTAAGTTTGTGAATAAAGTAATGAGTATATAAACTGCTATCATATGGTGGATAAAAGCATACGTCAACTTTATAAAACTTTCTTTACATTCAAAACCATAACTGAACAAACTTACGTACATCAAATACTATAAACTACTAATAATAAATAATATAACAAGAACTCCAAAAATATAACAACCTTGAAAACTTACAAATTAAAAAGACACTCAGATTTTAAACGCAGAAAAAAACTGCCAAGACGATCACACTATATAATTTTATTATTAAGGACGCCACTAGAAGTATTTCAAGTTTAATAATTCTTATGGTTATGTCTTGCGCTGAGTTTGATAGGCTCGCCGTCATACGTGACCATGGACGCTGGGCACCTCATCGCCTTACTGCGACTGCAAAGCCACCAGACCCTGGGCCCTGAGCGCTGGTTCCTTGCATACCTGTAGCCGTGGTGCCAGATGAACATTGGACCTTCGATAACTGTGGTTCCTGTCAACAAATATTATTTTAATTGGCAAAACAAGCAGAACAATAATCAAGAATAAAAAAAAATATTAATAAATAAAAATATGTATAAATAAATAAATATTCATGGACAATTTACACATCACACTCTAATCCCAAACTAAGCACAGCTTGTACTATGGGAACTAGTTTGCTTATAGAATATATATATACTTTTTTTGTGAATAAAATACATAGTAGGTAACACCTAGACAAAGAACAAATATTTATGTTTATAAAACAGACATTTGCTCTGGGTAGGAATTCAACCCACGACCCACAGCATGGAAGGCAGAGCTACTACCAACTGAGCTGTGACGCCTGTCAAACCTTTTTATGAAATATTTTACTTTTCGATAGATAACATTAAATAAATACTAGTAAATATGAAACAATATATTTTAGTATCTTTATACCACAGTTTTGATACATATATATAAATAAATACATACTACTTACTGTACCTATACATAAAACCTTATGCATTGAATAGAAATGTCTAGTACTTATACATTATTTAATATCTTATAAAAAGTTAGCATTGACTTTAAATCGTCATTACGTATGGTAATTATCACTTCAAGTCTGCACTAACTTTTTATAAGATAGACCGTTAGTGCACAAATATTTTTAAACAGCAAATTGACTTATTAACACTAGCAAGTTTCGGGACTCTTAAGTGACAATCAAAATGCGTAATAGAGTAAGTACAAATTCATTTAAACTACCTTTATTTAAATAATGGTTTTCACATTCTGGCAACTTTTCTCTCATGGTTATGTCGTCCGTTGACTTTGATAATTCTTCCAGAAAGGGCAGACACGGAAGCTTTGCAAGCATGCGCACACCGACTGCTACACGACCAAAACGTCTTGCCTATACTAGAAGTATTATTTTTTGTGAATTTGTAACCATCATACCACAACTCTGTTTTTCCTCTCGCATTTACAATTATATTTGCTGTAAAATAATAAATAGTGAGACGTTTTGTTTTAATATGATTATAATCAAAAATACCTATCAAACCTATATAATACCTATATAATAAAATAAAAATCGTTTATTTCAGACCAATGATCGGACGTTTCATAGTCATTCGCTAGTTATTAAAAACGAATATAAAATATAAAAAATACAGTAATCATCAAATAAGTTGCGTGATTAGTAGTATACCATACGATTACGATGTTTTTTATTCACTAATTAGAGTAAAATAACAACTTGGCTTTTATAAACCTAATCGTTCAAAATCGTTACGTTACTTAAAACTGTTTGTAATTAAACGATTGATTTATTAGTAATTTTATTTATGAAAATAGTACAATTGCTTAAATATTATGATGAAACATGCGGTTACAATTCCAAAAGTAGTATTCTGAGGGCTATGTTATATGGTCCCACAGCGAGCGCAAACGAACATAAAAAACTAAAGTTTATTTAAATGAACTTACAAAATAACTAAAAAATTAGACTTAAAATCCTTATATCTCAGGGTGATGGACGTAGCGTGATGCCTCACAGGCCACGTACTTATTAATTTAATCGTACACAGTAATTAGGCGTAAAAATATTTAAACATGAATTAGGAGATATTCGGTGAAACAATGAATATCGACATCGACTCAATAACTTTTGGGTTTTTCTAATCATTTTGAAGTCATTCTATACTTATACCTATAATATTAGTGCAGGAAGCACGTTTTTTATCCTATCCTATTCCGTCCCACTGCTGGGCAAAGGTCTCCCCCAAATCCTTCCACTCATCCTTGCTTTCCGCTTAAAAGGAAGCACATTAAAATAAAATAAAAATAATGAAATGTTATAGGCAGACCACTTAACAATTGCATGTTATGCTGGCCACACACCATCCTTCCTATCGTCCAATCGGCATGACGCTACTGATTGGATCAGTTAGAATTGACCGTGTGTGGGAGTGGATTGGCATGACAGTTAGAATGGATAGCAATTGGCAGTTCAATTCTTTTGGCTTGATCACATCGATTGGATACTGCCGATTGGACCGTGTGTGGCTGTGGGCGATTGGCAGTTCAGTTCGTAAGAAGGGCTTTGAAATTGAAAAAAGTAAAAATGCAGATCGACTAAACAAGGAGGGTTAGTACCAGAAAAATCCGAAATCCCCCCTTTTCGTCCCCCCTCTTTGGGTAATCGCTTCCAACTTTTTTTCCAGCAGTCCGATTGAGCTCAAATTAAAAAGCATTAATATTTGTGCAATTTTCTATCAGACATGATTTCTAATGATTTTTTTAATGAATAAATGATATGATATGATAATAACATCCGCTATTTCACAAAACACTTTTTTTTTGTATTGTTCTTTGCCTCTGATATGACAGATAAACCTTTCTTAAGTGATTGTGTTGTCCTACAGCTTCGATGACTAACCGAGGTTCCAACATCTCCTGCTTGGTGATGACGTTAGCAGAGCAGGAGAACTGCAGAGCGTCGCTGCAGATCCACAAGACCGTACCATTATTTAATTGTAGATTCCTGTTATACTTGTATCCTTTGTACCAGATGCATCCAGTGTTTTGTGCCTGGGCATAGTAATATAGTACTGAAAACCAATTTAAATTGTATTATTAAAAACACTTACACTAACAATTTCTGATGGATTCCGTAAAAGGTTTACCTAAAGTATTAATATTTAAACATGATCAAAGCCGGCGTAAGAAACTAATATGGCCGACGTGTATTCGTTTCCGTCGTCATCAATGCTGCTAGTGTAAAAATATGTTTGACACTAACATTAGTTAGTCGTATCGAGATACTAAAACGAGGTCTGGACTGACGCGACTTGCCAGGAGCTAACAGTATGTTCTTTACTGGGTAAGTTGTAGCTAGGGCTACCATCCGTCCTGGTTTCCCTGGATTAGCCCTAGCGTGGAAGACGTCCGGGGAGCGTCCGGGCGGGATTGTAGTCCAGACTACAATATTTATTTGGATAAGTACATTAAGTGTTACCAAAAGGTATTGAAATGTCCGGGGTGAAAGTTCCAAAATGCGGGGAACATACGCTTACAGTCCCGGGGGCAGATTTTAGAGCCCTAATTGTAGCTAAATATCTCCTCATATCATGTGATAGTCATTCATATTTGCAGTTTTATTTATGAGCTTTTATGTAATATATAATATATGAACCGTTACATACATAAGACCACACAAAAATACACATAAAAATACCTGACGGTAATAGAAGTATTGTCTAGTTCGTAGGTACAATAGGCTTATCGCTACAAGTAATCTCTTCCTGGCAACCTTTGATTTTTGAACCATGGACAGGATCAATTCTACATACATGGACGAGATGATGTGACGGATAAGAGATGAAAAAAACACAACGATTTGGATGACATAGATCTATTTACTTAAACTTATTTTAACATCAAGAAAATTATCATTTATTATTTCATTTCGTAGACATTTGGTAGACACAATACAACATAAATATAACTACTTCGTATTGGGGCATCGTATCACGGACAAGTTTTTGTAATATAAAAATAATAGGTATTTTGTGCGCATTACAATGCTGATGGTTGAACTTACAACATAATAACCGACAATTTATACTAATATATTTTACGCTAGAGTAACCCGCGACTTAAATGTCGATGCATGTTTCGGAAGTTTATGACTAAAATAACTGACACCACACCACCTTAAGGTGAACCTTGTATCGCATGCCTGCTTTTTTTACCAACTGTATCTCAGAATCAGAATAAGAATCACTGTTCTTTATGATTCTGATTCTGCCAATTTGTGACTGATGTATGGACGGTACAGAGGGATACACATTACTGTTTTTTTAAGTTATTTCTGTATTTTTGATTGTCTTTTTAAATATTTTTTGTTTGTTTTATATTGTCTATTTATAACTTTGTGTAAATCTTATGTTTCTGTCCGTTTTTAGTCACAAATAAATGTATTTTCTTTCTTTCTTTCTTTCTTGGTAATGTATATCGTAGCTACAACCTACAATCCAGACAAATGCATATTATGCTTTCTTCAGCAAGTTTTTTCAATTTATTTTATAGTTTAGGCGTGATTTTATAGTTTTGGACACTTTAAAAGTTTTACTATCTATCTCTACTGGTCTATCTTATAAAAAGTAAGCGCAGACTTGAAGTATTGATTACAATACGTAATGATGACATAAAGTCAACGCTTCAAAGTGATCCTTGTGATTTTATTGAATAAATGAGTTTGAAGTTTGAAGCTAACTTTTTATAAAATAGGGGTTATTATATTTTAATTAACGTTTTAAATACGTATCTGCATCTTAGTAGCTACTCTATAATAGGATCATGATTATGCGCTCTCATTTTCAAAATATCATGATTGATGGTGGTCAATGACCCCTTGCAGGCGAGACCATGTCGTCGGAAGCAGACCCACCACGATTTATTTCCCTTTGACATATTTCTGGAATACTTGAAACCATTGTGGGTTAAGTGGTATGCACCTCTCAGACTCCGCCAGATGAAAACTGAAAAAGTAATTTGTTTTAGTGAAATTCGTTTCAAAAATACACCAACTAGTCCGGACATACAGTGTGAAAAAGAAAGACCCTAGAAGACTATGTTTGAGTATTATATGTAGTTTTAAAAGTTTGGTAACGAAGAAAGTCTGGAGTTTTAATTAACTATATTTTAATATTTAAACAATAACTCGCTCAGGCGTGTATTTTTTATTTAAAACCTAGATTGATTTAAAAATACGAGTAAGTAAGTATACAAAAGTGTAGGTACATGCTGCATGATCGATATTTTCTCCACGAATTTGTCTCCACGCTCAAGGCCCGCGATAGAAGCTATGCAATAAAGGAACTCTCTAATTTTTCAAGATAGATCCTCATATCCTTGAGGATCATGACTATGCTTGCCCATAGCTTTGTAAACTTCGTCGTTGAACATTACTACTGATGCTTTACAGCAATGGCTTCGTCTCTTTGTGCAAGTCCACCAGCTCTTATACCCTCTTGTGTGATGTCTTGAGTACTTATACTCTTCGTACCAAAGATGAAAAGTGCCATTGGAATTCTGTGTCACTAAAAATAAAATTTGAATATTAATTGATGTCGTACTAGTGACCCGTCCCGGCTTCGCACGGGTAGACGAATGGGTGCGGGAGGGACAAACACAGTTTTCGTATCTTTTATTATTTTTCATAAACGATGTTTGCTAATAAAATCAGGAAAGACAACAGTGTGTCGCCCTATAAACTATGAATTAATTATGATTTTGGTTATTCTACCGGTTTACAATCGACACATGACAATGACGAGATAGGTAATTAACTTTTTTTTTTTAGAAATTGTAAACAACATTTTTGGAAGAAGCTATCATCATCATCGGCAGCCCGTACCAGCCCACTGCTGGGTATAAGCTATAATTGTAATAAAATTACCCATTTACCAATTACCCATAAAACTAACTTACAATTCGAATATCATGATAAGAATAATACTCAATAACTTATGTCATTTTTAACATTAGGGTTATGGCACCCAAAAAATTTAAAAAAATCGCTTGGAATGAGGTCATTTTATTCAACCACCATGGCGGTAAGCATTTAAAATCTAAGCTCAAATAATCTATTACTTTATAATAATTCTTAAACATAATAATATTAATAACATTCAAAAATATCTAGCGCACTAAAAAACTAATTAACATGAGAATTTACCAACCTTAACATAAGCTAAGCGTTTATTAAATACTACTAAATATATTTTTTATTTTGTACCACAACTAAATGTGACCCTACAGTTTGACTGAGAGTTTAAAGTAGGTATGTACTAACTGAGAAGTTCTTCAAGTAATGAAAATAAAGGTACTTTCAAACGTTCACACATTAGGTACATATCAGTTTCCATATGTGTTCCTATCAAAACAATATTATTTATGAACTGATCCAATTAATTGATTTTTTAAGCATTGTCTATTAAACTTAAAATAGTGTCTTTTTATATTACAGAGTTCACAAGTTTTGTATTAACGTATAATAAGTAAAGTAAATATAGTAAATCTTTGTTATGAAAAAATGCCTAAAACGTAATTACTAGTTAATTACGTAATTACTTCTAATAAATCTGTACATAAGGATATCACAGCAAAGATAAAAACATTGCAATCAAAATTAGTTTTTTTTTATCGGCGTTATATTTTCAAGATTTTTCGTTCGTTCTTAAGATAATACATAATACATGTTTAATATCGCGTACCTACGATAAGATATAAACTCGTAATATTTTATATTATCGTAAATGTTGTATTAGCTATGCTAACTACATAACAGTAGATGGCGGGAAGTCATTACCGTTAGCGTATTTCAGTTCCACTGTTCATTAAAGCCAGCTTATCAGCCAAACATTGCATCATCACAGCGCAGTGTATTTCAAATACGCTATCATTACGATACGTTTGCGATGGTCTCATTTATTCAAGATTTAAAAAACAAATGACTGCCGACTTGACTTAAAATTCGGTCACAGCCGTCACAGGCCGTATAAGATGAAGAAGACTATCTGATATCACGACATGTAACTTATATATGGGTTACATCACGAACAGTGAAGCAAGGGCGGATCCAGCTTTGGCGCCAGGGGGGGGTCACGATCAAGCTTTGGCGCCAGGGGGGGGTCACGATCAAGCTTTGGCGCCAGGGGGTGTCAATTTAATTTTGATAATGTAATTCCAATCGTTTGCCATCATACAAAGTTATTATATTAAATTAACTAAATATTGAAGGTATGTAGTTACATTAAATCTGTATGGTGGCAAAAAATAATTATGTTCAATTAGTGATCCACCTAAGTCCTGGAACTAGCTCAGGGAGGGGTCATGACCCCCATGACCCCCCCCCCCCCCCCTGGATCCGCCGTTGCAGTGAAGAGGCGCCCTTGCCCTGCAATGGTTCACTAATAATAACTACATAATAGGCTTCAACGGAAGTTCTGTCTTATTATGGTTATGCTGAGACCTCATCTTCAAGACTGTATTGCCGAGGGTCACCAACGAAGCTTTGCAGTTGAATGCGAACCGGTTACAGCATATCCACCAAGATTTGTCGTTCCTAGTTCTGTTCCGAGTGTATTTGTATCCGCTGAACCAGATGTGGTAAGTACCTTTTGAATCTCGGAAAGCTGAAACAAATATGATATTATTTTTATGTTAATCTAGGGCGGTGGGCCTTTCATATGAGTCATAGAATAAAACGAAAAATTGGGAATGGCCCCTAAATACCCTCTTTAGACACTCATCATAACTTAAGTACTAGGAACTTAGAAATCTGAGGTGTCTTGCGTGTCTAGGGATACAAGAACCTTTTAGATTTATTTTTTAAAGAAGGAATTTAAAATATGCTATACGTAAGCAAAAATACGTAGGGAAATATTTTGAATTAGTTTTTATTGCGAAGTATTCATATTCCTAAGCTAAAAGTAACTAAAAAAGCTAGCATAAGTCATGACACATTTCAAGAATATTTTGAAGACTGAAATACATTATATAGTATTCAACTTGTTTAAATATTTTTATTTTGGTTTAAGTTACATCATTAACCTTTCATAAAATAAAAGTTCGATTTTGTAACGTTTTAAAACCATGATTAACTAATGACGTTGACTGTACAAGCATTAAAATTGTCCTAATAAGTTCTATTTTCTAAGTAATTAATTTAAATTTCTAATGATTATTATGAATTTTAAGTTTGGCATATAAATATAAGTACCTATTACATCTGTTTATTAAAATGTTTTTATTATGACTTGTGTTTCAATTTCAACTAATATGCTATGCACGTTGCAATGCATCACTGAGCACGTCCTCAGTAAACATATTTAGTGCACTGATGCATCGTTACAGCAGTGGTTCCAATTTAACATCAAGTGGGCCATCGCCTTGTCCAAACACGTAGTTGTATAAAACAGACCCTTTAGTTTACCTTTTCTTAGTATTAGGGCTAATAAGTTTAAGGACAAATACAAATAATGTGAAAAAAAAAATTCAAAAAAATCAAGTATCAAGAATGGTTATGATATCCTTTAACTCTAATAATATTAGTTCCCAAAGTAGTTACAGACATTCTGCACTCTGTTCTGTTTTGGGCACAGTCCCAGTAACGCGTGTGTTCGTGTGTGGCTTTCAACTCAAAGCGATGACCTTTTAGAAGTAGAATCACTTGTCCTTTCTTTGTTGTTACAAATAATTCCTCATCTGTTAAATAGAGTTTAAATAATTAACCGGTATTAATATTTTTATATAACTATTCTAACACATGAACTTTTACAAAGTTAATTCGGAATTAAAAAAAATAGGACTCTATAGTAAGCTCTATTGTTCTACTCTGTATTTTTAAATTTAAGATGTAAAATATTTTGTTTTATATGATAAATAATACGAGTATTATATTGTGTCATATATGAATTTAATACTTACCTAAAATATCTTATCATTAATATAAAACTAGGTAATAAGGCAATAATTTGTCTTTGTAAATAATAAGTATAAATCTACATATATGAATAGCAGACTACACAACGGTTTACGAATATAAAACGAAACAAAATGTTTACGTTCACTTTGCTGAGGTACTTGTGATCTAGTGATTATGACAGGACTTGAGTTTGACGACCACGTCATCAACAGTGATGACCGTCGCCTTGCAGCCCTTCGAGGTTTGGTTAACATTGACCTTTAATAGGGGGGAGAGTACTGGTTATTATGACAGGAATTGAGTTTGACGACCACGTCATCAACAGTGATGACCGTCGCCTTGCAGCCCTCCGAGGTTTGGTTAACATTGGCCTTTAATAGGGGGGAGAGATATTATGACAGGAGTTGAATTTTAACGACTTTGTCAACCACAGTGTTGACCAACGCCTTGCAGCTCTTCGGGGCTTGGTTAACTTTGACCTTTAATAGGGGGAGAGTACTATTGATTATGACAGGACTTGAGTTTGACGACCACGTCATCAACAGTGATGACCAACGCCTTGCAGCTCTTCGGGGCTTGGTTAACTTTGACCTTTAATAGAGAGAGAGTACTAGTGATTATGACAGGACTTGAGTTTGACGACCACGTCATCAACAGTGATGACCAACTCCTTGCAGCACTTCGGGGCTTGGTTAACTTTGACCTTTAATAGGGGGAGAGTACTAGTGATTATGACAGGACTTGAGTTTGACGACCACGTCATCAACAGTGATGACCAACTCCTTGCAGCACTTCGGGGCTTGGTTAACTTTGACCTTTAATAGGGGGAGAGTACTAGTGATTATGACAGGACTTGAGTTTGACGACCACGTCATCAACAGTGATGACCAACTCCTTGCAGCACTTCGGGGCTTGGTTAACTTTGACCTTTAATAGGGGGAGAGTACTAGTGATTATGACAGGACTTGAGTTTGACAACCACGTCATCAACAGTGATGACCGTCGCCCTGCAGCCCTTCGGAGCTTGGTTACAGGCCCAGTACGCTTGGAACTCATTTTGATGCTTCACGTTGAACTTGTAACATCCCATATGAAGAATTCGTTTGTTGCGCGATGTATACGAAAATCTGATTGTGGTATCTGGAATAGAAGTACATAATTGGTACATGGTCCAAAATTATGTTATTGTACCGATGCCGACCAGTCATTCACGCATCCCATTTTTATTGACCATTTTTTATCACCTATTATGCAGATCATTCGACCATTACATTATCGAGCCACCAGACAAGACGCGGCACCCACACATGGTAGACATAACACCAGTCGCTTTGCCTCAAAATCGGCAGGACTGCCGACGAGTGAAATTAAAAATATGAGAATGAAATTTCTTATCAACCATTCACAAAAAAGAAACTTTTCGACATTTGAATGCTCAAGTATATCAACACTTGTGTAAGATTTTTTTTAGACCACTCTTATCTTTATAGATACTTGTTTTAAAACGTTGTATATGTATAAACAAAAAAAATGTATAGAAGTATAGTCAATCTGCAATCAACGACACGCTTTTTTTAGTTCAGGACTTGAGTATGTGTGAAATGTCTGTGAATATTTATATATTTATTATTACACGACTATCAAATAAATTGGAAAAAACAAAGAAGTAAAAATTAAATGTACAAATAAACAGACAATGGTATCTAAACATTTATTAATTTAAAATACATAAAACCCTACTTCTATTTTGTACTTAACATTAAAAACTAATTATATAAAGGTACATATGTACGACCATGGAATAAATACTGATATAAAATATTTTATATTATGATTATAATAAATTTATTAATTAAAATCTAATTCTTAAAATGATTTGTAATTAAGTACATAGCAATACAACTAGTGTCTGAAGGACACTTGTTCGGAAAAGACAAGACGATCTATTAGCTTTTTATACGGCGGCTGTCAAATTTAGTTTATCTAAATCGATTTAAAAAAATGCACACTTACATATACTTCTTAAAAGATTAACTTAAAACTTACTTTAAGAGATCATTTAAACATTTATCACACAAAAACTAGAATTGATACACATTGGGTGATTACACTTAGTACAGTCAGCATCAAAAGTATATAATTTTTTCATATTTTTATTTTGGTTAAAGACATCATTAAACTTAAATAAAATGAAAGTTAGATTTTTGTACTAAAACGTTTTAAAACCACGATTAACTAATGACGTTGACTGTACAAGCATTGAAATCCTATGTCTGAATATGTTCTATTTTCTAAGTAATTAATTCAAATTTCTAATGATTATTATGAATTTTAAGTTTGGCATATAAATATACCTATTACATCTGTTTCTTAAAATGTCAAAGCTGATTCACACACATCGATATAATATAATATTATCTATCTTATTTGTATTGGTAACACTATAAAATCACTATAAATTATGAATATTTGACCTTAATTAGGGACTTATACCTAAAAGAGAAGTATATTTCAAAGTAAATACTTTATTTTATCAGGTGCTGGAAGATATTATTGGATAGTAATGTTTTGGTCCATTAATAAGAATTTAAGACCTATATAACCTTTTTTTAATCAATTTGGAAGTTCCAAAAGGAAGACGAATATGAAATAAAAATACTTTTAAATTAAAATTCAATTAAAATACTTAATGTTATTATCACGTACACTGTGAGGGTCGCAGTTACACTCTACAAGCGACTAGCCGTTGCCACGCAGTGTAACTCTAAATAACAACATTACACTTCGCCACTTGTTAATATATATTCGTTTAACATATTCGGCCATGAAAAGAAATTAAATTTTTTTTTTTGTTGAGTGTACATGATTTAAGACATAATTTTGAAATCTTTGTTTCAGTATAATACTTATAAATAAAAGACTAGCTGTCTATCTTATAAAAAGTTAGCGCAGATTTGATTTCTTGATTACCATACATAATGTCTACGCTAACTTTTTATAAGATAGGGTTAGAAACTTACTATTCCTAAAACTAAACACGACATAATTCTACACACACATAGATAGAAGGAATCTATAAATAGAAATAAAAAATATTTATTTTGCCAAAACACGTATACAGCACAACTCATACATTCTTAACGTTATCTATAAAAAGTAGGCATTAGCGTTGAGATTTTGTTGGAATAAAAAGTCCATGACGAAAAATTACCAAAACTGACGCCGTAGTTTAGTTACGGTCTATCTTATAAAAAGTTAGCGCAGATGAAGTATTGATTACCATACGTAATGATGACATAAAGTCAACGCTAACTTTTTATAAGATATAATATAATAGTGATATATATAATAGTGATAGTTTATATATAACGAGCCTCTACTACATAGACGGTTACAAATAAAAACTCTTATTTCTAAGAATGATTGTGCTCTCCATTTTGCTTCACCACGGTATTATCCCACGTGGTCACTCCCATGTTACAGCCTATATCATACTTGCTGCAGGTCCAGTACCTTCGAGATCCTCGATCATTCTTCAAGAAGAAGTTATGTCCGTCCAGCGTCAACAAGGGTTTTACGAATTTGCTTGCAGAACCTGAAAAAGTTTAAGACTGAAGACTGCGGATACTTTACCTACTGGCTTATTAGGCTCTATTTTATGAACGTGATAAGTTCAACAAAAGATAAAACAAACTTCCTCTTTTTCATACCATTCAATAATTACTCTAGTAATGGCATAAAAAAAATAGTAAAAAAAGGAGATTTAACTCGTTTGATATCTGACAGTTTGTTAGTTACCTCATGTTCTAATTAAAATGTATCATCACGTAGAAAAATAGGAACCAGCTAGGTTAATATTACAAAAAGTCATGCAAATGTAGGTAAAGTTAGTTCATACGAAAATGGTAGCGATGGTTCGATACAGTATTTTAAACTTTATTTCCTTTGAATTTAAAAGTAAATTAAGTTACTAAAAAAATCATTTTGTATTTGTATTGCCAAAGCATAGTCACTCAAAAAATCGCAAGTTTTAAAACTATTAACTCAGTCATTTTTATGTTTTATGTTCATGAAGTAGAGTTTAAAATGCTATTTCAAATTTCATTATAATAAAACAAAGTTAGAAATTTTTTTTATTAGTTCGTTACGGCCTATCTTATAAAAAGTTAGCGCAGACTAGATGTCTTGATTACCATACGTAATGATGACAGAATGTCAAAGCTAACTTTTTTTAAGATAGGGGATTAGATTATACAAAAAGCGTGTTAGTTTTAATTAGTAAATTACTTCGGATCTTGTAAGTATAGGTACAGTACTAGTACTCCAATTAATAAAAACAAGTGTAATTTATAAGATGTTAGTAATTAAAACATAGTACAAGTATCACCTGTAACGCTCCGATAATCTAGAAATCAGAGCAAAGGAACTACACTTTTAAAGACCAAATACTCCTACTGAACCATCATTATTATAGTCCTTCACATTGGCACACCGAATTTCTCGCAATTTTTATTGTACTATTTTGTACATTTTAAGAACATATCTACTCACTGATGCCTCATATTGTATTAAAATTAATAAACACTTTTCTTTCTTTATTATCAATGCTAGCATCTCTGATCACAGCAGTGAACAAACGACTTGGACGAGCTTTCTTATTATCTTATGTTTCTGTCCATCCAAAGGTTGCCTGGAAAAGATCGCTTATAGCGATAAGACCGCCCATAGTAAGTTTAGTTTTTATTGTCTCTCTATTCTGTTTCTCTTTTCTGGTGTGCAATAAAGATATTTTCTATTCTAATCTATTCTTCTTTAACAAAAAAAAATCTCCCATCACGAGTATTGCTTTTAGATTTCAATCTGTCCTGAATTAACACCATTAGACAGTTTGTTTTTTTTTCAGTCTATTTCACCGTGATACAATTTGTGTAAATTGTGATCATTATCACTGTCCTGGTGATAAAATCTGAAGTTGTTATAAAGAAGTCCCGGGTTGACTTTCCGCAATGAATTTAAACGCATTCGCTTACCTGTGAATTAACTATAGTAAAATATTATAAAGATTTTACAGACATTACTAGTTATAAAATCATTTAAGTAAATATTAACAATTTGGTTCAAAGAAGAGTAGATCTAAACTAAGCATTTTAGAAATAAACTTTAATTAAAATATTTTACTGATACAATTTGTATTATATATTTCTACAAATCTTCACTAAGATTGCAATAATCTGTCGGCGAAAGATCGAAGACTTTGACTGTAAACATAAATCATTATCTTTTATTGATACATAATACAATTTTTGAGTTATAATAAATCAGGCCCCGAGCTACGAGGTAGCCGGTTTAGAGCAAAAATACAAAAACTCGACACTACACATTAACAATTGCACAGTGCTCGTGCCTTACAATAAAAAAACTTAAAATTAAAAAACGGGGTTAGCCAATTTATTTTCCACTATTTTAGTTACCTACATAATATCCCCCTATCTTATAAAAAGTTGACTTTAAGTCACCATTACGTATTAGTACTTCAAGTCTGCGCTAACTTTTTATAAGATAGACCGTTAATCTTTATTAGTCACTCAAATAGAACCAGCAATCGGTACCTAATGCTATAGATGCTCACATTTTAAACAATATCATAAACAAAAATATCAATTTACTTAAAAATAATAGACGCAGTAATATTCCGTAGTATTACGGCCGGTTTCTCGAACAATCAACGAAAAAGCGAAATAATTACTATGTGTCAAACTCGGATCAATCATCATTTGGGTCAAAGTCAAAGTCAAAATTACTTTATTCAGTAAAATCACAAGGATCATTTAGAATCATCTTACATACTAGGTGTTTCTAGGTGCCAGTTCCACGCGACGAGAGCCTAGAAGAACGGGCAGCAAGAAACTTGGGTTTCCAGGAACCGGCCGTTAGTATTTGAGAATATTCTATAATGATAGTTAATGGTTATGCTCGATTTTCTCTTTAATAATAATATCATTGAGGGTTGTGATGGAAGCTCTGCATCCAGAGCTGACGCGGCAGCAGGTCCAAAGGCTCTTGGGTCCATTTGTCCGGTTGTTCTTGTTGAAACGGTATATTCCTTTTTGAATCGCTGGTTTTCCGTACCGAGTGACTGTGAATGTTGGAGCTGGAACGTTAAAAATGTTAGCGAATGTTGATGTTGTAGAACACAAATTTTCGTCTGTGAAACGCTTTAGTATCTTTTTTAATTATACATAATCAGGCATATGCCTATAAGGAATCAAAGTGCTTTACGTGCGCTGAAAATAGATAGTAGGTATCGTTTTTGAGGATCATACAACAAATGATAAGCCAGGTCTCCAAATTTTTTGGACGCTTTTTAACACATAAGACTAGACGCAAACACTTAAAATCGAGTTTATGAATATTTTAAATGATGGATGTCGATTTTGCAGATTTTTTTGTTTCTTGAAATGTCTTATAGGTAGGTACATCATTTTAAAAATATAGCATATGCTTGGAGGTCAATAAAGTTTGCATGATAACTCGAAAAGAAAACGGGGGCGCCAGATGAAAAAAATCTGACTATCGACGCGTTACGTAAATCTACAGTTACGTGGTACATTGCGCAGTGACGCTATAACGGTCTCAACCTGAACTGTTGGTAACGCGCAGTATATCGGCTGCTGCTGAAAGGGATAGTTGTTCCGTACAAAAGTACGACACTCCTGAAAACACACCGAAAACCCAGAAAAATAATGTTCTCGCCAAAAATCGCGTCCAAACGCTAATTAGCTAAAATTAAACACCAAACAATACCGGTACAGATTAACGGTGAATCCAGCTAAAAACACACACTATCACCTCGACTCTTAAAATGTGAATGAATAAGTAAAAGCAGTTCGTGTCAATAAAATTAATAGGGCAACACAAAAAAACACAACATCACTTACATAAATCATTTCATCCAGCAACAGCGCAAAGCAAAGAAGCACAAAAACCTCGATTGGGTCTTTTAAAAGTTTCACACACAAGAATGCGATTTATATCGATATAATATCGATCATTCGATAAATATCGAATAGTGACACAAGGCACAAGAAACACTCCAGAAGTCTAGAAAAATCGACGCGATAAATTCACATCTATTTTACAATAAAAATAGCGCGCGTAAAGTACCAAAGCTCAACACATTGAATTCACACAAAGAACTCGAACGACATCACGAAAGGAACCCGTAATGCGCGAAATCTAAGACTGGATTCCCCGTTCTCTTCATTCTAGAAGAAACGGTGCTCATGAATAGACCTGTTGCCCCCAGAGCAACAACTTCGCCCGGATACTGGGGCCCAGGACGGGCGCAACCGTCCCAACCGCCCCCCCCGAGCCGAATCACCCCCGGATCATCGATCGAGCCCTGCAATTCCCAGAAATACATGGTGCAATGTAACTGGATTCAATATTTTGAAGCTTACATAATATTCCTATCTATTTTATCTGTTTCGACTAAACCAAGCTGGGCTTGTATTGAAGAGCGACTGCGGATTCGTCCATTTATAGTACCGTTTACTTGTATAAGTAAGTACGTGTTTTTATTGTTATTTTTTATGAAAGAAGCTATTAATCTACCTGAGGGTAAGCGGTTCCTTCAATATTAAAAAAAAAAAATACTGTAGAAAAACATCAAAACATCACACACGAAAATAATTTTTAATGAGGAGACTCATTTTAAAAAGTAAAAAGTTGGCTATGGTGCACAGTTATTGCATCGATGCCGAAATGTTGGGAAAATAAAAGAAATATAAAAAATAGTAATTTAAATCAACAACAACTAAAAAAACAACTCATTTATTTATCAAAAATGAATTAAATACAACAATGTTTTCAATGGTTATGTATTTCTTTTACTTTAACAATTTGGTTTTCATAAGTACTTACAGATGCTTTACATCTGTTGGGGTCACCAACTTTAGTACATGTCCAATAAGCTCTGGGGAAAACACTTCTATTATTTCTGTTGTACCTGTACCCATTTAGAATAAGTACTGGGTTTCCACGTTGCGAAGTAGTGAACACCGGCCTAGAAATATCTGAAAGTACAGTTTTTACTGGAATTTACAGTGATAAATAGTATTTAGGTCTTCTTTGTAGAGTAACATTCGTTTTCTTCGCGAAATTTGAAAGGCTAATGTACAAATAATTTGAAAAGCTACTTCACAAATTAGCTCTGGCAGTATCTCTTTCATAAAGCACCTTGTCTTTTTCGAATAAATTTAAATGAAATTATGTTTTTATTTTCAACTTGCTTGTCAAACTCGCCTGTTGAAGTTCATACGTATGAAATAAATAAATAAATATTCACGGACATATCACATCACACTCTAGTCCCAAACTAAGCATAGTTTGTACTATTGGAACTAGACTGCTGATAGAATACATAGATACAATTTTTTACATAGGTAGAATACATAGAAACACCCAGAAACAGAACAAATATTTATGTACATCACACAAACATTTGCTCTAGGTGGTAATCAAACCCACCACCCACTGCACGGAAGGCAGAGCTACTATGAACTCAGCTGTGACGCCTATATTGAAACTTAACAAACATGGCGTTACTTTATATTTATATTCTCTTGTGGAGAATGAAAAAAACAGTACAGGTTAGATTACAGACAAACAGTGAATAGGACATATTTTGTTTGATTAAAAAGTGATTATTACAAACTATTCTACGTTTAAGGCCACACAAATCGTATAGCAAAGTTGAGATCATTTAATTACAAATTATATTATTAAGACTAGATTTTTACTTGATTGGTATACTGTTGTCATGATTTGATTAAATCAATAATACAAAATTTTACAAAATAAATGTAAAATCGCGAAGCTAGGACTAGACTAGAGTCAAATTCTAGGTACTGACAAGTAAGGCATCTCAATAGAATTTGAGACCTAAGTATTCGTATTTTAAGGAATATGTAAATTTATATAATTACTTCACCATCTTATACTCGGTCATGCATTTATCTATATTTGGTTACAGTTAATATTTACATTTCAACCAACATACCTCAAAATGACTCAAGAAGCACTGAAAAAATTGGTCTCTGTTCGTGGAGGCATAATAACAGAGCGTGGCTGGTTCGATAAATAAATAGACTGGCTGAACAAACTCGAATGCGCTAAGGGCGGTCTATACCCAAGTGCCGCTGGACTCTGATCAGATAGGTAGAAAGACTGAGAACGGATCAGATGCGCGTGGGCAATTGGTGGTAACACCGCAGGTCGAGAACACATAGACTGGGTTCCTCCCCGTGCATGTGTATGCACATTATTGACCATAACAACTTTACTATTGACCGTCGTAACGTAAGCTTTGCAGACTCGTGCGCCGTTCCGCGAACAAGTCCATCGTCTTTTTAAGCCAGTGGTTTTGTTGTTCAAGTTGAACCTGTACCCGCCGAACAACATGACAGGCTTGCCGAACTTTGTAAGGGAAAACGTTGGCTCTGAAAATGAATTAGTGTTAATTTTTTTGGGACATTAACATGCCTCTGGAAATGAGATTTTTTTTGAGTGTTATTTACTATTTACATTGACCTTTGAAGAATTTTCTCGGATTAACAAGCGAAAACGTATAGAGATAAATAAAAAAAAAATGCATAAAAATAATCAGATTATGGCATACTACCAATATGTAAATGTCACAAACAATACTCGCAACAAACAATGTATTTATTTAATAAAAAAAAAGTACCTATATAAGTATTCTATCAGCAATCTAGTTCCCATAGTATAAGTTCTTTAATTCGGTACTAGAGCGTGATGTTTCAGTATAAGCCAATGAGTGCGCTTTTGGGAAACTTAATAATTTCGTTTTTTAAAGTAGTAACTGACGTCTTGCATAAGTATTTCCGTGTATAAGTCCCAAATCTCACAGCATTAGTGTGTGTGTTCTTGAGGGTACTTGATGATTTCATTGTTGTAAGTAGTTACCGAGGACTTGCATGAGGACTTTCGAGTACAAGTCCACCATTTCCGAGGACCAGTGGTTTTGTTCAAATTGTATCTGTAGTTGCGCAGCAGTAAAACTGGCTTTCCATATCGAGTGAGGGAGTAAGTTGCTTCTAAAAATAAACAAAAAAGTAATATACCTACCAGTCAACATCGTAAGTACATGATGATCGAGATATAAATTACCTTCGCCTTTAAAAAATGTTTTATTAGTAAAACTGAGAACTCGCGTCACTTCATTATATTTCACAAACTATAATTCAGCAATAAAAAGTAATTTGATTAATCATTTTCATCAGAGCTAAAAATAATCAACTTCGAACATCTATATGCTGAAGTCATAAAATTTTGACGTTAGTGAAAAATCGATTTATAAACACACGTTTTTAATTAAACCATTATCATCCAAAAATTCAAATACCTAATACATATAACTTAATTACAATTGAGATCATTCAGAGATTATACCATGATTATGTATAAAGCTAGAAGATACGATACGATCTTGGACAGTGGTGATCGACGCTCGGCATTCAAGCTTTCTCCATTTTATACATCTCCATTTTGTTTTCATCGTGGTCGAGTTTGACTTGTGTTTGAAGAAACGTCCTCCTCTCGCCAATATGACCTTATTTCCGTATCTCGAAGTACCGTACTGCACTGAAACAATAAAAAAAAAAGTTTGATTATGAGTTTAATAGGTAAATATGATTATATTCATAAAAAAATGACCCCAAACAATAATTACATACTAGTAATTAAAAAAAAATACAATGATGTTGTTTTTAGTATGGTATAAGCGTATTTATTTATTTATTTATTTCAGTTTCTTACTGCACTTACAGTGTTAACCAACGCGTGCAGTAAGTCATTTAAAGTTAGGAAAAATACATTACACATAATCTTAAAATAAATTGAATTTTGAATTAAATATATCGACTTCAGGTGTCTGAGCAAGAAAGGTGTTAAGCAGATTGAGGGCTTGAGCAAAAAAAAGCGTAAAATGAATACCTCGGATACGTGATTGCATTTTTGTATTCTTAACTTATCGTGTACGTTTAAAATTAAATAAAAATAAAGTTAATACAAACGCATAGGTACATAAATCAGTAGATTAACTTAATTAACCTAGAATTAAGTAATAAGATGTATTCTAGCACTGGGTTAAAGTCGTATAACTATTTTTCCAACACAAAATCCGGCCAAGGCTTGTTCAGCCTGCTTATATTCAAGATCTACAATCTATGTTTAATGTCTGGTTTGGTATCTACGTCAGGTGGGTGATTATGTTCGTTCAAAACATTTCTTATCTCGGTATTGATTGTGATAACAGTGCTGCGGCAGCATCGCGAGGACCATTTGCTACAGCGCCATCTAGTTGTCTTCTGGTTAATGTTCCTCGGCTTCTGCTTGTTGTGTCTATATCCCGCGAGGATCAACACAGGCCTTCCGTATTTGGACAGCGTAAAGTGAGCGTTTAAATCTGCGGAAAACATAGGAAAGGTTATTTCCTATCGAAATGTAAGCGTATGTTTTGTTTAACTAAGAATACGTGTTTCAATGAAACAAATATTTTTATCTATTAAGTTGGTGTTTTACTCGATACTTTTGAAAGAGATTGGTGGACGAAAGCGGAGAACAGGGATGAATCTGAATGGAAGGACTTGGGGGGAGATCTATTCCCAGCAGTTGGACGAGATAGGTTAAATAAATAAAAAGTTGGTGTTTATCTGCTTAAAACTATATATTTTTACTTTAAAAAATATCTTGTTTAATAATGAATAAATAATTATCTAAAATAATAAAATGCAAAAGCACACAAGTTATACATAACTTCACACATAAACAATACTGTCAGCTATTTATTATTTATTTATTTTATTCATTATAAATTTAATGATTGTGAGTCTCGTTTACTTGTAATAATTGATTTTTAAATGTGTAGATTGATGCTCTACATCCCTCGTTCCACTGTACACAGATCCAATGACATGTACTCGTAGTTCCCAGTTTGGTGCTACTGTTCTGAGTGTATCGATAATTCCCGCAATGGATAAGAGTGCGACCTTTTTGGGGTACTGTAAATATATTTTAATCAGATTTGTGAAAAATTCTAGATAATTATTACCTAGTAGAAAGAGACAAGAAACATGGACGAAATTTTACTTAGTCAAGTGATGTACCAATATTTTATTAGTACATACTATCTAACTTAATATACATTTTATATTTACCCAGTTTTATATTATAATTTCTGATAATTTTATTATTAAATTAGGAAGGAATATGTGTACATAAGTACCAGTAACTAGTGCGTAAAATAAATAAAAGTTACTATTAAATAAATAATAAATAAATAATGCTGGACAATCCACACAACATCATCTAGCCCCAAGCTAAGCAGAGCTTGTGTTATGGGTACTAGAAGACTGACATACTTAATATAATACATTACATAGATAGATATTTTTTATTATACATATAATACCCAGAACACCCGGAATAAATATTTGCAGAACATACAAACATTTATCCCGGGGCGGGAATCGAACCCGCAACCTTCCGCGTCGCAGGCGGACCATCGCCCACCGCGCCACATCGGTCGTCAAAATTATTTTTATAAAGTATTCTTAACGACTTAAAAAAACAATAACAAGTTGATTTCGCGCGTCGATTATTTTATAAACTCTTCATTTTAATGTTAGTATTATTTATAAATGTTGTGTAAAAGTTTATTTTTACAACGTACGTATAAACAACTAGCGGCCCGTCCCGGCTTCGCACGGGATATTTTTCCGCTTTCCCGCTTTTCTGTTGAATTTTTCCCAGAATTTTCTTTGCTATAAACCTCACGGAGCCCGAGACCTTTCCAACGAATGCAAAACCGTGGAAATCGGTTCGTGCGTTCTGGAGTTATATCGTCAAGAAGGAAAACCCGACTTATTGACGTGACAACGTCTCATAATTCGATAGAGCCGGCTGCGCACGAAAAAACATGACTCATGAGGCGTTCTGAGGAGTTCTAAAGCGTTCCATGAAGTGACGTTGTCACGTTCAACTATCGTCAGTAAACCGACTTTACAGACAACCATTTTTTTTTATATAAACAATTGTTATGTTAATGGCTGTGAGTTCTTCGAGACTTAGTAATCACATTTTCGAATGTGTTAACAGTAGCTCGGCATCCTTTACTCCATCTTATGCAAGTCCATCGGCACTTTGTACCCAATCTATTTGAACTATGCTGACTGAACCTGTACTTTCCCACCACTATAATAGGACGGCCTCTGCGAGACAAAGCACGCGTAAACCCTGAAAAAATAATTAACAGTGGTTTTCATAAATTAGTCATTGTACCAACTCAGTCAGTACCAACATTGTACCAACTCAGAGCAATCAAGTTTTACCAATATCTGTGTTTTTAATAACTAGTGCACATTAATCACAAACAAACTTACAACTATTACAGTATTACCAAAAAGTACATAGGCATATAAAATACATAACAAACAGTTGAGCTATCTACAGACCGTTGCAAACGATGTATAGATAGTTTAACTGGTCCAAATCAGTACCTACCAATCGGAAGCGTAGGTACCCAAGATACTGGCTGCATTAATTAATTAATTCTAAATAACGTATGCTGACAACAATCTAGTCACAACATGTGCTAATAGGTATTTTTACTAAAATATAAATATTTTTTTTGTTTCTGGTTGTTACTATACGCATGTATTAGAAAAAACAGTAGCTATTAACAATCAACTTGGTTCATAAGGTTTATTACGGCAAAAAAGATAATATATTTTATACATAACAATATGTATAAAATACAAACCAATAGATTTAAGTTATACTACACTGATCTAAATCCTTGCCCAATTTGTCCCTAAGTATTAAATTACTTACTCTGTTTTATAAAAAAGAAATTAGCTTTAAGTGTATTATTACTTTATTTAAATGAATACGGATTTAAATCCGCAATCAAGAATTTAATATTAAGTAAAAATACATAATAACTTTTTAAAAATTTTAATGCAATGTAACTGCAATAGGACGTAAACTTGAAATAATAAAAAATATCTATCTATGTAATGTATTGTATTAAGTATGTCAGTCTTCTAGTACCCATAACACAAGCTCTGCTTAGCTTGGGGCTAGATGATGTTTTGTGGATTGTCCAGCATTATTTATTTATTATTAATATTTATAATTATAGCATCTTCAGGAGTTAATGGTCGTGTGTCCCAATGAAGTGTATAACTTCATTTTTATAAGTGTACACTGACGCCCGACATCCCCGACTCCACTTAACGCAGACCCACCGGCATTTTGGATCATCAGGTTTGTATCGATGTCGACTGAAGCGATTTTTCCCATGTTGGATAAGAGTCTGCCCTCTTCGGGATAAGACAAACTTAAACTCTGAAAAAAAATAAGTCTTTAAAATAACTCCATCTGCATCACGGATAAGGACTTGTGTTAAAACCTTTACACATGTTAAAAATATAAATAAAATGTACATGCATCCTTAAAACTTACTGTAGCTCTACTATGAGTTTTTACTATACTATAATTACTATACTCGCTAGCGTCTGTAGTTAAAAAAATGTATGAAGATTTGTACAGCGCCTCTAGCAGATAGTTGGCTACCAAAATTCGTAATACTAATATTGACGTAGTAAAGTCAGGCGATTTTACTGTGACAACTCATGGTAGAGGTACTGAAGAGACAAAAATTGACAAACAAGTTGGTACGTAACGCACGCAACAAGTTAACAAACATTATCGTTTTTACAATAGGATTCATAAAATAAAATTCTTATTAATGGTTGTGTGTTCCGTTGACCCGTATAATTTCGTTAAGTGCCGTGTTAACAGACGCTCGACAGCCTCGACTCCACTTGACGCAGACCCAGCGGCATCGTGGTGCTCCTTCCTTGTAGCCCCCGTGCCGACTGAACCGGTACTGCCCGTGCTGGATAATGGTTTGACCTCTTTGGGATATCGCAAATCTAAATACTGAAACCGTCATATTCTTTAAAAACATTATTGACATTGGTTTCCAATAAGTAGGTATTAAAGTCGACTTTCGACCAGAGCGGCTCCGGCGTCACTGACGCAGCGATAGTAACGCGGCGATAGGGCGATAGTATTATGCAGTACGGTGTCGCGGCGACAGTGACGCCACGTTCGAACGCTAGTTCATACGTTTCCGTACTGCATAATACTATCGCTCTATCGCCGCGTTACTATCGCTGCGTCAGTGACGCCGGAGCCGCTCTGCTCGAAAGTCTACCTTTAAAGTGCTTAGTATGAAAGGTGTATACGATCGGTGCGTGATGTCTAGTGGACTGATTTTGTCTGTATGTCTCAAGCTCCTCAAACAATCATTGAAAGGTTCTGCGCTGATTTTCTTGTGATATACCTCCCTAAAAAATCAGACAATAAAATGCGCACTTTATTCTGATCGTATGGACCAAAATTCATACTAGGCCCTCAATTCAATATCAATGTTCCACTAAATAGTTAAACTTAAAAGCATTAAAGCAATATATTAACTTTCAATATGTATTTTAACTAGTATTCTTCTTAAAACTACTTATATCCATTATGTATCTTTGACCAGTGACTATTCAATGGTTGTGTGTTTCATTCGTATGTATTATAACTTTGTTGTAAGTGGTGACTGTTGCCCGACATCCCTTATGCCTTGATCACACGTACCGAGTAAACCGGCGAGACAGTGACGTATTTAAGATACACTGCGCGCTAACGCTGCAACGTTCAACAGTAAAACTGATGTCGACGCGCAGTGTATCTCAAATACGGCACTGTCTCGCCGGTTTACTCGGTACGTGTGATCAAGGCATTACGGTTGACACACGCCCATCTGCATTTCAGATTCGATATATTTTTACTGATCTTATGGAATCTGTGTCGTCTGTACAAAAGTATGGGGCCACCTCTTTGGGATACTGTGAATTTTAACTCTGAAAGTTTTTATTTTATTTTATGATAGTATTTTAAAATATTATTAGTTTTTGTTTGGATAAAACTTATACATTGTCAAATCTACAAGCGGTTTGATACAGATTCGATCAATGAAATAATATGAGTTGAAAGGTAAACCTTTAATGAACAAAAATTTGCTTATAAATAAAGCGTAACGAATTGATTACAGTGATAAAAAACAAATATATTCCTATTATAAATATACTATATTATAAATATATTATAAATATAGCCGCCCATTGTGTAACCATTTATGTTTCTTTGTTTTGTTACCTGTAATTTTATTTTTGGTGTACCAATAAAGAGTTTTCTATTCTATAAATATAAAAATATAACAAAAATATTTAATTACTTTCTAATTAATTTAGAAGGGCTCAACTTAACGTCTCAGAGACATTCACAGAACACGACTTATTCATAAAATATATTAAGATTTTCATAATTTGTTTTTATTTATTTTTTATATCTTTTTAATTATTTTATTATGTTAATGATTATGATATCTATTAGCTCTAACAACGATATCATCCAAAGTGATAAGGGTTGCTTTACACCCTCTGCGGTGGACGCACACCCATCGACACTTAGACGCTCCTTGTTTGTACCCGTTCCGGTTGAACCGGTAATTCCCGAGCTGCAATAAGGGTTGACCTCTACGCGATGTGATGAACCTGTACTCTAAAACACAATTGAAATTTTCTTTAAATTTATTATTTAATTAAAAAAAATATAGTTTTAATTTAAAAAAACTTACGACTATACAGTATTTACAAAATGTACATTGTCATATAAAATACATAAGACTATAAGAAACAGTTGACCTACAGACCGTTGCAAACGATCTATATAGATAGTTTTAATTAAAATAATAGTGTTCCCTTACATTTCAGACGTCGCGCTCTAGTCCCAAACTAATGCTGGCCACACACCATCCTTCCTATCGTCCAATCGGCATGACGCTACTGATTGGATCAGTTAGAATTGACCGTGTGTGGGAGTGGATTGGCATGACAGTTAGAATGGATAGCAATTGGCAGTTCAATTCTTTTGGCTTGATCACATCGATTGGATACTGCCGATTGGACCGTGTGTGGCTGTGGGCGATTGGCAGTTCAGTTCGTAAGAAGGGCTTTGAAATTGAAAAAAGTAAAAATGCAGATCGACTAAACAAGGGGGGTTAGTACCAGAAAAATCCAAAATCCCCCCTTTTCGTCCCCCCTCTTTGGGTAATCGCTTCCAACTTTTTTTCCAGCAGTCCGATTGAGCTCAAATTAAAAAGCATTGTTATTTGTGCAATTTTCTATCCGAATCCGTCGAAAATTTTTTCAAAATCCGACATGAATCACGCTGTCAAAAGCAAAAAGCCATAATCGTCGTCAAGCCTGCAGTGTCATGCCGATTGGACGATAGATTGGACGATAGATTGGATCGTGTGTGGTGTATACGGACGTACTGCAGATTGGATCCAGACTGCAGTGTCATGCCGATTGGACGATAGGAAGGATCGTCTGTGGCCACTATAAGCAAAGCTTGCTATGGGAACTAGATTATCTCTTAAATAGGTGATATCAATACCTAGTTATTTTGATAAAACAAACTTTGAGCGAAACACATGTAGTAAAAACAAAGAATACTGATTTCAAACCTTTTGTTTCATTCAACATTTCATCGAAGCAAAAAATATTAATATTAACAAATGTTTTTTAAAATGATTTATAATTACACTTATTTTAAACATGATTGACCGAAGATTCATTTCTAATATTGTATTATATATTAATCATGATTATGGTTTATATTCTCGCGGATGACCATATTATCATCAGTGAAGATAGAACTGCGACAGCCACTGCACCATTTAACACAAATCCAAAAGCATTTCTTCTTAAGCTTATACTTGCTGTGTTGTGAGAACCGGTATCTTCCATTTTGAATTATCGGACATCCTTTTTGCGAAATGGTGAATGTGTATCCTAAAAAGATTTTTGTAGAATTATATTATTGAGTGTACATCATAAGGGAAGGGGTTTGGACGGTAACCTACTACGCGCTGGTCCAGTCCGGGTTGGTAG
The DNA here is from genome assembly GCA_932527185.1 of Ecliptopera silaceata. Taxonomy (NCBI): domain Eukaryota; kingdom Metazoa; phylum Arthropoda; class Insecta; order Lepidoptera; family Geometridae; genus Ecliptopera; species Ecliptopera silaceata. Next base: position 2,656,993 of record OW052200.1, read on the forward strand.
GTGCAGCGCCAGAGCCTTGTTTGTTGGTCAGCTGGGTGTACCTCGTTCAGGTAAGGTTGGCTTGGATCCCGAAGGTGTTATTTGGGACCCCTTACACCCCCTTACACCCCCTTACACCCCCTTACACCCCCTTACACCCCCTTACGCCTCCTTACACTGGCCTGTCACTGCATCAAATCGCAAAGAATAGATGGAGGGAAGGGAGGCCTTTACCCTGCAGTGGGACGATAGTGGCTAAATAATAATATTATTAAAATTAATAAAATATATTTATTTAACGACACAGAGCCCTCTTCAATATTTATTTTATTTCGTTATTTATGCGTTTTTACGGTGGCTTCAGAAATACATCGTAGTGCGAATACTACAACTCTCCAATATAACGGTTCATGCGATACAGCCTGGTGACAGACGGACAGAACGAACAGACAGACAGACGGACAGTTTTAGTACGGAACCTTAATAAAATCGCAATAGTTACGTATGATTATGAATATTTTTTATTTTGAACAGTTCGTTGTTATAAGTGATAATGGACCCCCTACAACCGCGGTGCGATTTTGTACATATCCATCGACATCTTGCATTTCCGTTGACATAACTACTGTGCCGACTGTACCGGATACTTTTGAATAGAAGAATTGGACGTCCTTTTTGGGATGTTGTGAATGTAAATTTATCTGTAAACACACAATTGATATTGATGTAGAAAAGGCAATTTTATAATAAATAAATATTCACGGACATTTCACACATAACACCCTAGTCCCAAACTAAGCAAAGCTTGTACTATGGGAAACCAGACTGCTGATATAATACTTATAAACTTTTTTTGTAAATACATACCTACATAGAATACATAGTAACATTATTATATATTAGGAATTTGAATTGAATTGAAAATATAGAATAAATTGATAATGAAAAAGTATATTTACTAAATGAGGACCCAGTTTGTTTATCGATAATATAAAACCTCAATTTTTCAACTAAATAAAACACGATTCAAAATTAATGATTATGATTATCATATATTCTTACTACAGTATTATCAAGAGTATGTATTTTCGCCAGACATCCGTATCGCGACCGACAAATCCACCGACACAGTTTTCTTTTTTTATAGTCAGTGTGTCGACAATAACGATTCCCTCCATAATGTATAACAGGCTGACCTCTTTGGGAAACAGCAAAAACAATTGAATCTGAAAATCCAAGAATGCCTTTTATGCTGGGGCCACACTAGCGGGCTACGGCGAATATTCGTGTTAACGCGATGTATGTGGCCGGGTACATCATGTCATCGCGTGGTATATCGCCTTTATCCGAACACGATGTTTTTGTCGCGCCAACACGATACGAATATTAGCCTGCTAATGTAGCCGAAGCATGAGGAATAAAAAAATATTTTTACTGATTTATCCTTTCTGTGCTTACTTATATTCAGATATTATTGAAAATTGCAGTAGAAACGCTAATCAAAATTTATGAATGCTTATTTATTTCAAAATAAAAAGATTATTTTTTACTGATCTATCTATTCTGTGCATTTATATTTGGATATTATAGATATAATTGCAGTAGTAAAAAGATAAGAGCTGAGGGATCAAAACTAATTAAAAGTAATATAAGCGAGGAAGTGTAAAAAAAATGTTTTCTCAACTTTATTAAGATTTCAAATCAATGGTCATGAGTATTATTAACTCTCAATACTTCATGATCGTAAGTGTAGACCGAAGCTCGGCAGCCAGCTCCAGACTCTTCACAGATCCAGAGACACTTAGGGTTTTCCAATTTATACGCGTTGTGCCGAAAGTATCGGTAACTTCCATACTGCAATATCGGACGTCCATCTAGCACCGTGAATATAAACCCTGAAAGTTGGCAAAATAAACCGAATAACAATTAATATATTTAATAAATCAGAGTATCGAATATGACAAACTATTAAAATCGTTCACTTCTATAAACATTTTTCTGCATATCTTTATAATTTCGAATCTTTATGTGATGTTTTACACAATCAAAGTACCATATTTTCAATTTATAAACTTTATTTAATCGTTTTGTATTCCAAAAAAAATAAGATAAGATAAGACCTTTACTAGAAGAACCTAACCCACTTAAAACTAGTTACAGAAACTTTTTGAAGATATAGTTAATTACTTGAAAACTTAGACAAATTGCAATCAAAGAACATAATATCTAACTATCGTTTTAGAACAAGACAGAACAAACAACTTAAAGATAAAATACGACATTTACATCTTAACTATATCTATTAAGTTAACTATTTTTTCATTTTTATATGTATTATAATAAATATTCAAGATTCACAGACGACCGATGTGGCGCGGCGGGCGATAGTCCGCCTGCGACGCGGAAGGTTATAATAATAAAATATCTATCTATGTTCTATATTATTCTGTATTGTATTAATTATGTCAGTCTTCTAGTACCCATCACACAAGCTCTGCTTAGTTTGGGGCTAGATGATGTTGTGTGGATTGTCCAGCATTATTATTTAGTTTATACTATATAAGTTTACAGTGTTCGTTAACATTATGTAACATGTCCCAAATAAACAAATCTTGAATTTTAAAAATATTAATGGCTATGAGTTCCAATGACCCTAAGCACTTTGTCTTCATATGTCAGCATAGCCGCTCGGCAGCCATGGGACGACTGCACACAAAGCCATCGACTCCTAGGGTTTCCTTTATAGAAACTATGCTTGTAATACCGATGTTCACCACACTGAATCATTGGATTGCCTTTTCGTGACTTTATGCACGTAAACTCTGTAAAATGTAACGTATTATTATTATAAGTGAAATGTCACCATTACTTTATAGTCATCAACTAAAGGAAAGCGGATATATACGTAAATAAAATCACTCAATAATATAACAACAAAAATGTGACTCCATTTTTGTTTGCGTATTACATATAGGTATATATATATATAGCAGGTTAGTACATAATAAAATGAATTTATACAACGGAATAATATCAGTTCAACAATATATTTGTAACGAATTAAATTACCTCTTTTGTTAAAAAAATAACAAATAAAATTATATTTTCACAATTTATACAGTAAATAAAATAATTGAGATCTTTGTTCTGTTAGAAGTAAACAATTCTAAAAATGCACACGTTCATTCACAGTTATATTATAGTTGTATACTTAGTACATAATATAACACATTTTGTCATTGGTTGTACCTACAGTCACCGTCTTGACACGTTTGAATCACATGAATGGGCGTGCATTTTTACATTGTTTATTTATTTATCTATATATTATTATACATTATTATGTAAAATGTCTTGATAAAAGCCCCGAGTATTACTGTGATTCATTCATTCGTCGTATCAATGGTTCATCCTCAAACTATTCTACTCCAGTGAGTGGGAACTTCAATGGCCTTATGCCCTCATAAGCTTTAGTGCAGCTTTAGTGCAGCTTTAGTGCATATGGTCGGGCACAGAGGGCAGGACATTATTACTGTGATAAGTAAGCTTCTTCTTATCGTGTCGATGCTACAACTGATAAGTAAGCTGGAATGTATTAATGGTTATGATCTCTATAACTGATCCTGACGATGTGGTCGTCTAGTGTGCTCATGCTGGCCCGACATAGTCCATTTCGCCACTTCCAGCATCGCCAAATGCGCTTAGATCCTAGGTTCTTATGCAGGTTGTACCTTTGGTTCAAATATACTATAACTGGCCTCCCACTCCGTGATGTCGTGAACATTGCTGCTGAAAAATTACAATTTTTTTTTTTGCAAAAACATCAATATATTCTAGTGTTATTAAAACTGAATGTTCATCCACCACGTTTTATTCACGTTGTATAACAGACAGTTGGTTATTTTTAAACTATTGCATAGCTTTTATGGCGGGCCTTGAGCGTGGAGACCGAATCCAGAAATTCCGTAACGAAAATAACCTAACACTGAGCATGCGTAATCCAGCAAAAAATGCTATGCTATGCAACAGCTTTACCGCGGCAGTCCCCGAGTGCGACACGTCTTTTTTTTACAAGCTGTGTTCTGCATATCTTTATACTGGAATCTTCGAGTTTAAAAAGCAATAAAGGAACTAAAATGGTCAAAGAAACATAGTTTGTCGAGGTATTTATTGGTACCGGTAAATAAAAATTAAAAATAATATAGGTATTTGACCTAGTTTGATTTGATAACATTAAATAAACATACTTACAAATACTCTTGGTATGGAATTGGCTAATCAACATTTTTGAACGTTGTTCAAGAGGTCGTATGGTGGTTGGGAGTAGGTAACATCATTGAATTTTTGCTTGGAAGCTAAAAGAGACGGGTGGTTATGAGTATTTCCGATTCTAACGATGGTGTATCGGTCTGTTTTTATAGATACCCGACAGGAACCGTCGCGCCATCGCCAACACCGCCAGAACATCGTCTCTCCACTCTCACCAGCCACTTTATGCAGGTTAAACCTGTAGTTATTATATTCAAGAACTGGTTTTCCTTGGCGCGAAGTTTTAAAACTTACAACTGAAAATAATGAATGATATGGATTATTTTTTGTAACTGAATAAGAATAATAATAATTTATAGTAAACTTATTTTAAAAAATGTATTGTGATACTTGAATAGTACCTCTATTTGTAACATCTGATTAAATAAATTTATGTTTATTTTTTTTGTAAATCGGACTTATCATGATAATGATGAGGTAATGATTTTCAAGATAAATATTTAAGCTTGTTTATAGTAGTTTATTAATTACATACATTATTTACTATAATTTATCAGACAATAGTCACTTGTAATAATATTCATAATGAGAATTTATTTTATAAATCTAAGAGTATAATTAATACCTAAATATAATTACGTAGCTTATTTTATAATTTTTAATAATAATAGTTTGCCTTTGTTGCACATGCACCTAAATTCGTTATAAAACGAGTAGGTACATACCTTCTAGTTACTTACCTACTACAACATTTAAAATAAGTTGTACTCCATTAAATATAGTAAATAACTAATTCAAATATAAATTCTTCTATTTTTTCGTAATAATGAAGAAAAAGAAGAAGAAATGTCAATTATGACTACTTTTAAACTAAACTATTTTAACTTTTTAAATGTTGAATTAAGTATTCAATTAGGCATATATGTAATATCAATTGTGGTTATGTTGAAGCCTCATATCATATATTTGGTTGTGTATGGTACGAATGGTAGCTTTACAACCACTGCCCTTTTTGTTACACATGTAATATGCTTTCGGACCTTTTGAAAGATTCAGTTGGTTGAATTTATGACCGCCATATGTGATCAAAGATTTTCCTGATCTTGTCTTTGAAAATATGACCCCTGAAAATGATAAGATTAAATTTTATAATCAAGATAGGTATAAAATCAAATTTGTTAACATTTTAAACAATATATTATGAGTAAATTAAATAAAAAAACTGAAAAAATAACAGTATACTTACGGCCGGTTTCTCGAACGATGATCAACGAAAAAATCAAATAATTACTACCTATGTGTCAAACTCGGATCAATCGTGATTTGGGCTTCCAGAAACCGGCCGTTAGTGTTCCTATTCCTACTTCTTTGAAATTATTAGATGATTAAAATAATGTTAATACAGATAATATAACCATTGTTTAGAAAAAAAATAAACTTTCGTATTTCAGACTTGCTTTTATTCATTCAAGCATGCTCAATTCTACACAATAAGCTAGCTGTCGAAGGACTAACATTACTTTACACCAAGTGTTAATCGGGTATTACATTTTAATTTATTTAATAATTTATTATAAATTTTTACATTATTTAATACTATCTAACTTTTGACGAACCTCGGTCTGCCTCCCTTCCAGCTACGAGCATATTGTAATGCCCTAAAAACAGGGCTCATATGTGACACTTACCTACATTGTATTACCATGTTATGTACCACCATATGAAATCAATAAATGTATTAAGTATTTACTAAAGAGCTATTATATAATACTCATAGTATTTAAAGAACAATAGATAACAATCTAAAGCGCGGCAATGCAGTCAGTGTCTTGGGTACGCTTCCGATTGGTACTGATTTGGATCAGTTGAACTATCTATAGATCGTTTGCAACGGTCTGTAGATAGCTCAACTGTTTCTTATGTACCTATTTTATATGACAATGTACATCTTGTAAATACGGTATAGTCGTAAGTTTGTTTGTGAATAATACTTAAAAAAAAAACAGAACAATAATACTTTTATAAGTTGTCAGTCATGATTATGCTCTAACTTCATACCTCATCTTTATAAGTGCGAATGGATGCACGGCACCCTTTCCCCATTTTATTACACATGAAGAACCCTTTTTGGCCTTTACTGCAGCTGTGTTGGTTAAACCGATGACCACCGACATCAATCACTAGTTTACCACTTCTAGTCGTCGACATTTTTACATCTGAAACAATACAAAGTTTTTTTTTTTTAACCTTTTTCGTCCCACTGCTGGGCAAAGGTCTCCCCAAATTCTTCGATTTCTCTCTTTCTTTTGCTTATAAGTGTTTATGAACATTAATATAATAGTAGACCAGATAGAACTGTACCTACAGTAGGTATATATATTAGGTAATTTGGCAAATTAATAAATAATTTGGTATGTCTCTTATTTTTTCTTCCACATAAAACATAGTCATCTGGCCAGAACCCTCTTGTTATATCTTTATTAAAAAAAAATCACAAGCGCGCACTGGCAAAGTACACATAATGGAATCGAACCCACACGTACCACATCATGAAAAGCAGAACTACACACAGCTCACACGTCGTATGGTCACAGAAGGTCCAGAAAAAAATATTACTTCATGAAATCGTTATCCGGCCGCAAGTGCACGTGGTCGGTAAGCATATGTATGACCTCATTGCCATGGGTTTTGATGTAAGCCTTGCATCCAGAAGCCCTTTTAGTACATACGAACAGCCCTCTGGATCCTTTGCTGGAGCTGTGCTGGTTGAATCGATTTCCTTTGTATATTATCAACGGATTTCCAAAACGACTGGTTGAAAATACTGGTCCTGCAATATATCTCATATTTTGTATAACTACCTTTTTAAGAAAAAATGTTATTTTAATTACTTAGGTATAAAAATAAATGGCTTAAAAGCATACAGGACTTTTAAAATCCTTGCGGCAAAAAGGTAATTTAAAAATAATACAAATACCTCAATAGCATTGTATATAGATTGGCATATATTCTAACTGCAATACTGAAGTTCCTTTATATCAAATCATACTATATTCGCACATAGAAAATCGAGTTCACACATTTATAACTTATTTTCTTGGTGATGATAATGTCTATGGTCATCTTTTATTTTCAGTACTTCGTATTGGCAAGTTTTGACGTATGCTCTACATCCAAAAGCACTTTTCTTAGTGCAAACAAACCTCCACAATGTTGGTCCGCTAGAACTGTGCCAATTAAAACGATTCCCTTTGTATATTACCACGGGTTTGCCACTATAAGTTGTGTCAAACAATACACCTGTAAAAAACCACTGAATAAATAGTAAGCTTAACCAATTAGATAATGATAAAAAATACGAGCATATAAAACAATGTTTCGTGAGATCATTGTGTATTAATCAGTACTTAACACTAGGCATATAAATAATCAAACTTTCTGTATTGTTTTCTTAGTGATAATGATACAGTTTTCAAAGATATTTAAATATTATACATCTTATTTTATCTATAATTTTTATCTGCAACATCCACGTGTGTTTCATGATGCAATTGTAAAATGACCATGAATATTTGCAGTAGTTTATTTAATAATCGTATGATTTTTTATTTTATTTAACCTATTGTGTTCCACTGCAGGGCAAAGGTCTCCCTCAAACTCTACCATTCATCTCGATCTCCTGCATCAAATCATATATTTTTAATGATTTTACATACTTTTCGTGTGTAATTTACGCAATTACATGCCAGTCACATTCAAAGCCTTTACAATATACTTTATCTACTCGGAATTTAAACAAAATACTCAATAATGTACAGTGTCTAAAATTAAATCTCTGAGCTCTATTTAACTAAAAAAAAACCTGTTATTGGAAAGTCTGAAAGTTTAGATGTATATAAGCTAAGTCGTAACCGACAAACGAATCTTGGAATATAATAATTATAAACCACAATTAGTACACAGACTACTGTTATATCCCAACAAGCTTATATTAAATGCACAAGTCGTAGGCGGAAGATTATTAAAAAAACAAAATATTATAATGATACAACAAATTACTGAATACTTCTTCTTCTGAATGAACTGAATACTGAAAGTTAGATACAAACATTAGCCCCTCTTACATTTGGTCGTATCTTGACAGGCTTGAACAAATCTGGTCGTATGTGAACCGGCTTGAAGGGACTGACCATGGAGGCTGTGTGATTGGTGTGCACGGTGTGGGAACTGACAACTTTGTCTTCGATGATGGAGATAAGCGCGCGACAGCCGCGGTCCCAGTGGTTACATCTGAACGTCTTCCTAATCGTGTTTTTGTGTTTCAAGCAGAAACGGTACCCTCTGTAGAGCAACATTTGGTTGCCGTATCGCGACTCTGTGTATACCATCTCTGCAATTAACTTAGAATTAGTTACAGTTAAATAAATAAAATTAACTTTTTTTGGAAATAGTGCACAGTTTCATTATCTATTTACAATTTGTGATATACTTACGGCCGGTTTCTGGAAACCCAAATCACGATTGATGCGAGTTTGACACATAGTGATTATTTGTTTTTTTCGTTGATCATCGTTCGAGAAACCGGCCGTTAGCTGCTTATTTGCAGTTCGTGTCTGAAAAGCTTGTTTTAAATAAACTAGATACTGAAATATCTGCCTATTTTATTGTATTCCTCTACGACAAAATTGATTGTTCGACTTGGCAGGGGTTAGTCGTGCCCCCAGACGTCGAAAAAAACATTTATTACCTTTGTTGTATTATAATTTCTGTATTTATAATGAAAAATATCTACCTTAAAACTAAATGTCTATTACATTCACATACCAAATAATAAAAATAAAACTTTCACTACCACTTTTAGAGAAATTGAGATCTGGACCTCCATTGTATCTACTGAATTGCAATTGTATACGGTTCGTCTATGCAACAGCTTAGGTTCACCAACGTAACGTGTACATAGTGTGTGCAAATTCGTATCGCTGTAAGCGGCTCATGTTTTCTCCGTTCATTGACAGTGGCTACCTTCGGCTCACTAACGTTCGAATGACGTGTTTTTGTACACGCTTATCACGATCCCAAAATGTCTACAACGTATGTGGAGTAGCTTCGTGTGTTAAAAAAATAGCGCAATTTGGCGCCTGTTATATTATTCGATAAAATATGCAACCGTGAAGGTCCACCGATGATTTTGGTGGGTTATTAAATCGGATGATGTGGAAATGTTCCGATTTTTATCTTAATGCGCATGTTCATTGCTGGTTTTTACAATTTGATTGCACCACGTAGTCACAGTAGCCTTGCAGCCGTCCCCCACTCTGGTGCAGACCCACCTCGCCATATCGCCTTTAGAATAAGGTCGCTTATTGTATCTGTACCCTGCTAGCTGTAGAACCGGCTTGCCGAATCGCGATGTGGTAAACACCATGTTATCTAGAAAGTACTTCATTAGTAATGTTGGCTTTAGAGTACGTGAACTATGTTCAAGCAAAACACTTAACAATCTTATTTAATAAAAACGGTAAAATGTTGTACATAGACGCCATAGCACCTGAAGAACCATGACAAAAATGTCTTCACACAGACTCACTTGGGAAAAAATAATTAAATAAAATAAGCGTAGTCAAAAAACACGTGTTTACTTTTTCTCTTAGAAACTTCTATTCAAAGCACATCGAATACAAGAATAGAATTCTAGGTTATTTCAACAGAAAGTTTTCGTCGTTACATTCATTTGAAAATTCACTGCTAAACTTAAAGTTTTATGTAGATGGTCTATCCTAAATAATCACTCTCTATCTTATAAAAAGTTAGCGTTACGTATAGTAATCAAGACATCAAGTCTGCGCTAACTTTTTATGAGATAGTCCGTCACACTTCTAATTCTAATTGGGGAATAAGAACTGCAATCGGTAACGGAGAAGGACTTTGGGTTGGTGGCAGCATTGTTCTAGCATCCCCGATGTTGTGGTGGATGTTGTCCGTCACACTTCAATGAATGTGTTTTTTATCGATCTTAATAACTTCTCTGCAGAAGGTGGAGACAGTTGCCTTGCAGCCCAGAGCGACCTTCGAGCACACCCATCGGGCTCTGTCTCCTTTGCAGTAAGTGTTCATGTTGTAACGATACCCGTTTAACTTCAACACGGGATTCCCGTATCGAGAGGTAGTGAATATTGGAATATCTGAAATACCCTTAAGTATTATATGATGATCTAGTGAGTATAAAATACCCTTTACATAGTATACTCGGAAGCCAAGATTCACTTTGGGGTTGATGCGCCAGGATAGTAAATAAGGATAATATGATGGTCTACTGAGTGGAAATAATTCGCTTAGCATTAAAATTATATTTAACGTATTACGACGTAAAATAAAATTTAATACTAAACTGATCAAAATGATTTATGCCTGTGCCTGTAGGGTCAAAAAAAAGATTTTTTCGTATGACCTTATGAAATAATAAAATACCAATGTAAAACGGGTTTTAATAACAGATACAAACACAGTAGTATAAAAACGACATTTTCAATACTTGGTGCTTTGACATGCTACAGTGTATACCATAATAAAAGGTTTCAGTGTTAATAAATTTATATTTATTAACTTTACTATTTTGTTATAATAATAGATTTAATCATGGTTTGACTACCATGTTGTTTATAATTTTTATACACTTAGCTGTTGTAATGCGTTTTGTTGCCAATAATTTAAAATTAATCAACTCTAAATATATTCTTGCAATCGTTACATCAACTATAGAGCTGGAGAATGATTATGCATACCAATCATTTGAATGAACTTATCATTGATAGAGATGACGTAGGCGCTGCATTTGAGGGTAGTCTTCTTACTGCAGATCCATCGGACCCGAGGACCTTTGCATGTATAGTACTTGTTGTATCGGTACCCACCAATCACAACCACCGGTTTCCCATAGCGGGACAAGGAGTATGTTATACCTAAAAAATAAAGATATGATTTTGATCTCTACAAAAATTTTACATATAAAAACACATAATTCAGAAAAAACACAAGGGTCATTTAGAATCATATGCTAAGCGATTCTAGGTGCCAGTTTCTCGCGACCAGTGCTTGGAAGAACGGGCAACTTACGACCTGGGTCCTACCGTTATTTCACAACGTCGGGTCGAATTGCGGAGAATCAAAGCCAAGTAAAGATGATCGAATTGCAATAAATGTCGCCGAGCCGATGCAATTATTAGTTAAGCAATTATAGGGGAAGTAACATATCCATTACATTAATGTGTAAAACGATGCAGTAAATGTAACATTATACGTCCTCTGCAATCATGTGCTGTGTACTAATAGACTGGTAAACTTAAAGCTCAGCTTTTGTCAATCATTTTTAAAGTGCATTTCTTCATATCGTTACGACCCCATGTTAAGTCCACTTATCATAAGAAAGTAACTTAGTTTAAATTAAACTTTGAGAATGTATTTCAATTTCAAAGCTAAAGTAAAAATATTTTTTGGTTCAAAAAAAAAAGACTTCATTCAAATTCATTTATATTAATTTATTCACAACTAAACACATGTTAGTGGTAATGCTGGCCATTAACCTGGATGATTTCATTCATCACAGTGAAGACTACTGCCTTGCAGCCCGAAGATTGCCTAGAGCAAGTCCACCGTGCCTTCGGTCCATGGCACGTGATGTGCTTGTTGTATCGGTATTTTCCTAGCACCATCACAGGTTTACCGAATCGAGAGACCGTATATAAAGCTCCTACGAACACAATAGATAACACAGTAGTTAGAACATTGATTTCAATTGAATCATGTCTATAAAAATTGAAATATTCATTCACAACATGAATCAGTCTAACTAAAACTACTAAACCAAAAACTGTACAGACAAAAAAAAAATTATATACTCGTACATTACATACTGATGAATGCCAAGAAACCTGCAGAAAAGTTCCTAGACCAGACTTAATATGGTCTGTTAGACGACTCATTTATCGTACTAAGCCAAATTACCGTTTGTTAGATTCGAAATAAATTAGACATGAAGAAATGATTTATATTTAATCTGAATTTCAAGTTAACTTATCGAAGGTATCAAGAGTTTATGGAAACAAGTGCATACCATTTCATGGCACTACACAATCACAATACGAAATGCTATGTCTGGCTATCTACGACTGTCCTACGACTTTTTCTTATCGTGTCGATGCCACAACTGTATTCTGTTGTAGCATCGTGTTGGAAAGATTAGCCAGACTAGACACTGCTTTACCGTGCCTAGCTGTTACCGGTGTGTGTGTCCTACGACTGAATAATAATAAAGTGATAGACAGATAGATAAAACGTTTATTTGAAATAATACATAAACTTACACGGCTACTGCTTTACTAACTTTAAAACATAAACTAGAACTGAAAAGAATAACGCGATTTAAAGAACCCATATCTAACGTCTAACGCTAGGAGGGCGTGGACTAACTACATAGAGATATACAAAAAATACTAATTTATTTCACAAAATTTCTAAATAATTTTTACAACAGAACCAGTTTTTTATGTGAATGACAATCATTGAGCAAAATCACTGAATTTCGAAATGTAACGACTGATGCCTTACAGCCCTTGGATTGCATGGTGCAGTACCACCGAGCTTTGGGCCCGATACATCTGTAATACTTGTTGTACCGGTACCCTCCGAGCAAGATAACTGGTTTTCCTTTCCGAGAAACTGTAAATTCTGGTACTGTGAACAAAATTGATCAAAAAATATTAACTTAAATAATGTGGTTAAAAAAATCGATAAAGAAAAAATATGTAGGTTTCCTAATATGTATACAAAATACGTAATTTATGTTCCTGGAAGGAAATATAATTATAAAGTTATTACTATCGCTAACATTCCAAATGAATCAATATGGTACCGTTTGTTTGTGGATAAGAACACTGTATTATTTCACTAAATAGTTTTTAATGATTATGCGAATGATTCACGGCGATAATGTTGTCGTCGTACGTCACGATAGATGCCTTGCATTTGGTGCTGTTTTTGATACAGTACCATCGAACTTTGTGTCCGGTACATTTGGGGTATTTGTTGTACCTGTGTCCTCCAAACAGGATCACAGGCTTGCCGTACCGAGATATTGTGAACGTTGGACCTGTCAAGATACCACTTACTACATCATCCTATAGAAGTCTACTACGGCAAACAATACCAAAGCGGTAACTAGCACTAAACTACTTCAATTAAAAAAAAAATTTTTTTTTGATAGTACGAAACGTTTATAGAACAAACACATGGCCTAACTTGATGTCTACTTTAACTTATAACTGTTTAGGCCTATCATGTTGATGTGGCAAATGAATAAATGTCCTAACCTTAGCTTAGTTACAGGATATAATGTCACTAAGCATGAATGAATATCTATGGGCTAATACGATTTTCTTTTTGGTAAATTAATATTAAAAATTATGTAAACTATAATTATTATAATTTTTGAACTTCAATTACAAAATTTGAATGAAATTTTTGTTAAAAAAATGATCCCTATGAAAATCAAGACATATATGCTTTTTGGAATAAGACAAGCTGATGTAATAAAGAATCAACACTTCGGGAAAACAGTCCACGCAGAAAAAGAAGAATAAGTTATAAATGTAGTTACTCATGAGTATGAGCACGTGGAATCGATACAACACTATTTTCGATAGTTGTGACGTATGCTCTGCAGCCAGTGGAGTTCCTGGTACAAGTCCACCTTGCTTTGAGGCCTTTGGACCTCGTGAACTTATTGTAGCGGTGTCCTCCTACTATCAGTACCGGTTTTCCATATCTAGACACCGTAAACTTCGCTTCAAGATCTGTAAAACATAGCGTAGAAACTATTTAATAAGATCCATAAGTAAGTTAAATGACTGACTCCACTTTTTAGGGTTACTACTAATACTCCGCTGTCCGTCTGTATGTCTGTCTGTCTGTCTGTCACAAGGCTTTATCTCATGAACAGTTAAAATTTTCACAAATGATGTAATGTAAAGTATTAGGTACGGTTACCGCTATAATATCAAATAGGTAAGTAGGTACTAAAAAATAAATATATATGGGGGGCTTTAATACAAAAGGAAGGAATTTTTAATGGTATTAGTTTTTACTCGATAGTGTGCGCTAATCCGACTCACACTTGGCCAGTTTATTAGATGTAGAAGACCGTCATATTTCACCTCTCAAAGATGCAGAAAATATTCTTACCTTTAACTGATCTATGCCATATGTTTGAAAGTAATAAAAATACATAAAATATCATAAGTATTTTTTTATTTGGAATCATTATCACAAACAACGTCAATATAACAAAACATAACAGATGCCATCTTATATAATACTACCGATTTATAAATCTGTCAAAGTTGACTAGCCCTTAAGACCTAGAGTGAATGGACTGTACCATAGTCTCACAAAATTGAGGGCGGTGGAACCAATACCTGTCTCTTTCTACAGCTATCAACTACTGGGGGCCAATTCTCGCTCTTTGAAGATTAAGTCAAATTTGACATAGGTCGAAAAAAGACGGAGTATGTCGTTAAATAAGCTATTGTAATAATGTCGTTAATAGACATATATATGTCGTTGTTCGAGCTTGTCAAACGATTTTTTACGTCATATGTCTATTAACGACATTACAACAATAGCTTATTTAGCGACATACTCCGTCTTTTTTCGACCTATGTCGAATTCGACTTAATCTTCAAAGAGCGAGAATTGGCCCCCAGGTCGCCCCACGATTGTTTTATCTCTCTCATAGTATTTATTCTGATAGGGAAGGCTCAGTCCATTCTCTACGTCTGTGGACTAGCCAGATTCGTGATTATGCCCACATACGTCAAGGAATATTTCATTTTGATAGGTGTATAGCCGAGCTTTGCAAGAAGGATACTTGCTGCAGACCCATCTGACTTTATTTAGTCTTGTGCTTTCGTTTTTCTGGTTGTAGCGATGCCCTCTCCAGAGCAAGACAGGTTTGCCAAACCGAGAAACCGAAAACACGGGTTCTAAAATAATAAAATATACATTTCAAAAACAAAAGCTGACACAACAATATATATTTTTATAGTTTTTAAAGCTATAACTTTGGATAACATTAGTATACTATTGGATATAAAGCCTAACTAAATAATCATATAAATAGAAAACTGTTCTTATTCCTAATATACCTAAGTTGTGGATCAAAATACTTTCCTATAGCTTCTTAGGTTCCTTAGGTATAAATAATTACACAAAAAAATCATAATGTAATGTCATTAATTAAATTTGCTTAAATTATTCCATTTCGATTTGATTTTAATTTGAAGGTATAAACAACATTCACGGCCGGTTTCTCGAACGATGATCAACGAAAAAATCAAATAATTATTATGTGTCAAACTCGGATCAATCGTGATTTGGGTTTCCAGAAACCGGCCGTCAATATCCTTCTGACTTGTGATTGTGAAAGCCATTAACATGAATAATTTCATTTTCTAATGTCCGGACAGTGGCTTTGCAGGACGGGTATCTGCTACAAGTCCACCGTGCCTTGGGTCCAGTGCACTTGATGTACTTATTGTAGCGGTAACTTGCCAGCACGAGCACAGGTCTTCCATGTCGGGATAATGAAAAAAACGGCGCTAGGAACAGACAATATAAATAAATCAATTCGAAAACTTGAAACACCTGCCTAACGTGTCAATTAAAAACTATTTTTAAGCTATTGCATAGCTTCTATCGCGGGCATTGAGCGTGAAGACCGAATTGCAAAAAAGCTATGCAATAGCTTTGCCGCGGCAGTCCTGGAGTGCCACACGTATTTTAATTAGTCACGACATTTACACTTAAGTTTAAGTAAAATGATACTGAGCTATGTATAATTCGGAAATATCTAAAATACGTTAAGTAACTATAAAAATATATTTTTTTAATCACACACAACTATTACTTTCTAAACAGTGCAGTCTAGCTGTAATATAATATAATTAGCTGTAATCTAATATAATATAATTACAATATAATCATTAAGAAGTCGGATCCGTGGTTGCAGCAACACACTCAAACATCAAAAGAAAAGTTTCTCATTAACTACAATCATTAGTTCGTAAGCCCTTATGTTACTAACAAATTATGGACAAAGTATATAAATTTAAAGCATGTAATCTTGAAGAAACTGTTGGTGGACCTAATTAATAAATAAATAGATGTCAACTTTACTCTCTACTCTCACTAGCTTAGATATTTGAATAGGTATCTAAGAAGACATGTGATTGTGAAGTCCATTGACGAGTAGGACTTCATTCTCGAAGGTGACGATAGAAGCCTTGCAGAGTGGTAGTTTACTGCACGTCCACCTCGCCTTGGGGCCAGTGCTTTTGACATACTTGTTGTATCGGTACCCTGCTAGTAATAGCACTGGGTTACCACGTCGAGATACCGTGAATACAGGACCTTTAAAACATATTTAATTACTTTTCTATTTTGTTTCACGCGATCAGAGATTGTTTAACTCTAGTAGTGTAGTTGTTTTCTATACAAATTAATATTTCAATAAAATTGTATGCAGGTGACAATGGCAATTTGACAAAATGTGCTTTTGGTTATTGTTTCCGTACTTTTGGTTTCCGTAAATGAATAGTAAGTATATATAATAAATAAAATGTTGTTCTCGACCATTTATGTATATACTTACTTAGTATCTAATATAATTATTTTTTTATTTTTTTACTGAGAAATGATGTTTGCTATATTGTTTGCTATACAAGGTGTCAGAAGTTTATAAAATATAATTTATATTCAGAATAAATATAATTTATTCTGTCATAGAACATGTTTTGTCTTGAATGCCATATCGTCTAGATAATTTTGATAATCTGAGGGTAGATGATTGTGGCAGTCATTTTGCTTAATGATTTGCTCTTCCAGTGTGACGACGTTGGCTTTGCAGCTAGGGTATGCACTGCAGTTCCATCTTCCTTTGGGTCCAGTGCACTTGTAGTACTTATTAAACCGGTACCCTTGTAGTAACATAACTGGTTTTCCATAGCGAGACACCGTGTATTGTGGTCCTGTTAATATAGTAAAGAAACAAATATACACCTTATACATTGACTTTTTGTTCAACCTATGTTTCCCACTACAGGGCAAGGATCTCCCCTAAACATATTATGTTATACATGTGAGATATGTGGTGAACAAGAAATACTACAAAATAAACAGTTCAATATATATATATAAAATTTTATATATTTATATAACAATACGATTTATTAATGTTTTAGATAAATAAATACAATTTTTTGAACATTGTTCTAGGTAATAACGTATAGTCACTCTTAAAAAGTTCGATAAGTTAATTATGCATCAATGTTAAAAAAATTATTGTAAGAAATAGCTCGAATAAAATCAGTTGATCCATTCTAAATATACTTATTTTAGTACAAGTATGGAAAAGATCATTTATCATAATTTAGGTAATTAAACACAATTTCTGTTCAGTGATTGTGTGGTGTCGTTTTAATGATTTCATGGTTGAAGGTAATGATAGTAGCCCGGCAGAATGAGTGATCCCTAGTGCAAATCCAACGCTTTCTGGCCATATCCTTGCTCCCCGACCATAAATTGAACCTATACCGGCCTACCTGGATTACAGGTCTCCCAAGTTTTGATGTTGTGTACACTGGCTGATCTGAAAATCAGAAGCTCTCTCATTTATAGAAAAATTTGGTCGTATGTATAGATACATGGAATAGAAACTACATACATACATACAAATATATAAAATATGGAATACATACTTGGTTACAGCATAACTTGTACCGGATAGGTAGTGCTCAAAAACACGTGGTTTTAAAAATGGGAAGGTTCTTTGCTTTTCTGATATCAAGAAGCAACGCGTTTCGCACACACACAGCCTATTACAATCACCACTTGTTCGTCGTTTTCCCCTAGTTTTCAGAAGTATTTTTACTCCACATTATATTAGTAGTCCTAACATTATATATAATGTTAGGAAAATGAACAAAATTTAACATTTTAATGTTAAATTTTGTTAATTTTATTTACAATAAATTTATTCTTATTGTTCTGAGATTTCACTTCATGTCTTAATGAAAACATGAATTGTTCATTCAATTTGTTTGTGTAACGTAATTAGCATAATCGTAGGTAGGTATGTAAGTAAATACAAAATCAGAGAAGCAATATCAAATATATTATATTTTTTCATTCAAAAATTGAACATACGTTCAGTAGCTCTACCATGAGTTTTTACTATATACTATACTCGCTAGCGTCTATAGTTAAAAAAATGTATGAAGATTTGTACAGCGCCTCTAGCGGATAGTTGGGTACTAAAATTCGCAATACTAATATTAACGTAACTACTGTAGTAAAGTCAGGCGATTTTACTGTGACAACTCATGGTAGAGGTACTGATGTAGCAAAATCAGACATTAATTTACTTATTTCATCACTTTTTCACGGTTTATTCAATTTCCCTTTTGGCTTTATTTATTGTTGTCTCTTCTAACCCGGTATAACATTGATTTAACATAATCGAATGATGGAATATCATGATCGTGTCCTTGATTTTTCAAATGTTTTATGTTCATTTCAAATATTTTTTTGACTGGTGCTTTTATCCTAGCCACATCAAGTTTTGTTTTGTAAAGTGCGAGTTTAACTTTGTTTCTGAATAAGCTTGGCGTGCATTGATGAGGCCTTAGTGCTTTAACGTCGTTTGTTTCAATTTCAAACTTGGCGGTACCTCTGCATTTTTTGCTTTTCTTTTTTTCGCAGACAAATGAAATTGACATCTTGTTTTGATGATGCACATCATAAGCGTGGCCGGCGTATAACAATTTCTTGCCACTTTTCTTGCCGTTCAGTATGTAGAATGGTTGATCAAGAGTTTCTGCGAATAAAATTAGAACGATTAGTTAAGTATTGGAAGTTTTGTATATAAGGTAGAATTTGTCTTATACAGGCAATGATAACAATACGAAAATAAGATAAAAGTGCCTGGCGCTTCTGGTAGGTACGTGGTTTGGTCATTCAGGAGAAATAATGATCTATATAATTATTTTTTTTTACTTTTACTTATAAGTATAATGAACGCGAGGTCTTGTAAATATACGTATTACGGATATTTTCTTTGAATGTAATTACAATTCAAAATCTGAGCTACGTAAGAAACTGTGTTGGTGACTGGTGATGACAATCGCTTTACTGGACCAGCGACAAAGACGTGAACGCCAGAGATATTATGACGATTTGTGAAATATGTGAGGAAGTGACCATCACATTCGTCCGTAATCTCTCCATCATTATCATGACGTTCTTATTCTCAATTGCAGTGAAGTTATCTAGTCTACAATTCTTCGGCTACATTAGCGGGCGAATATTCGTATCGTGTTGGCGCGGCAAAAACATCGTGTTCGGGTATAGGTGATCTTCTTGTCTAAATACTACGCGATGACACGATGTACCCGGCCACATAGGTACATCGCGTTAGCACGAATATTCGCCGTAGCCCGCTAATGTGGCCCCAGCATTATTATGGCGTCAATGATTATGCGGCGTCGTTTTGATGATTTGATTGTCAACGGTAATGATGGTCGCGCGACAGGCCTGATGATTCCTGGTGCAAATCCATCGCACCCTAGCCGCTCCCTTACTGCCAGACCACATATTGAACCGGTACCGGCCGACCTGGATAGCAGGCCTTCCGTGTACTGACGTCGTGTATACTGGCTCGGTATCATCTGAAACGCAGTGGCCCATTGCTTGTTAACGCTGACTTTATTTTTGTGTATTTTTGCCACGTCTATTCGATGATCGATAATTTGCACTGACCTAAACAAACCTATGCCTATATGACCTTACAACGTAACATGTGCTACAAAAAATTAAATCTTCGAAGGTAATGTTAGGTTAGTGCGTCAGTTGAAGAAAGCCAACTATTTGACGACTGATGTGGCGCGGTGGGCGAATGTCCGCCTGTGATGCAGAGGTTGCGGGTTCGATTCCCGCCTTGGGATAAATGTTTGTACGATCTGCAAATATTTATTCCGGGTATTCTGGGTATAATATGTAATCATACAAAATATATATCTAGATGTAATGTATTGTATTAAGTATGTCAGTCTTCTAGTACCCATAACACAAGCTCTGCTTAACTTGGGGCTAGATGATATTGTGTGGATCGTCCAGCATTATTATTATTATTATATATTAATATTATTGGCATTTTACGAGGTTTTTCGATTGTGTAATTAAATAAAATCCGCTATTTTCGAAAAATACGTCAAATTTTAATGATTATGATCTCCAGTCATCCTTACGAATGTATCATCAGAAGTATAGATGCAGGCCTTGCAGCCTTTCCCTTTTTTAACGCATGACCAGCGTGCTCTTAGACCTTTGCTGCCGCTCCACTTGTTGTACCGGTGCTGGCCCAGAAGGATCACCGGTTTGCCAAACCGAGACGTACTGAACAGTAGTATCTGATCTATGAATTGAAATTTAACCACGTAAAATAAAATGTTGTATCGTAAGCTATTATTTACTTCTTTCAATTTATAAGGACGCGTTTTGATTAAAACTTTGATATTTGAAAGACATTTAATATTTAAACAATAACTACAGAGTCATTTAAAGGACATTTAGTACTAAATATGATTATGTTTATTATTCAATCCTACAACTTCACTGCCCACAGTGATGACCGTTGCACTACATCCAGCAGTAGTTTTGACGCAGACCCATCTAGCCCGGAGACCCTTAGAAGGGTTCGAACCAGTCCTTTGGTTGTATCGAAAGCCTCCTAGAAGGAGAACCGGTTTTCCGAACCTTGACGTTGTATAGACAGGTACTGGAAAGTAAAAATCTAGTCACAAAAGATCGATATATTTTTTAATGCTCACTTCGCATACATATTTTTAGCAACTGACCAGTGCCAGTTCTACCAGCGCACTCTTTATAAACTATGAAGTAAACCAGTTCAATGATTGTGCACATTATAAAGTTGTACGATCTGATTATGGACCGTGACTATTTTAGCGGCACAGGCTGGGCGTGTTCTGGAGCAGATGTAACGCGTCCGAGGTCCTGTGCCGTCCCCCACTGAGTTGAACCGGTGTGGCCCCAGCATGATCACCGGTCTGCCGTACCGAGACAGTGTGAATACTGCATTACCTAAAATATATAAAAGGAATGGAGATTTCACAGCTCAAGTAGGTTCAACACTGAGTACCTGCTCCGTATGATCTACGGAGTTGAGTAACGTGGAATAAAGTGTTAAGTTGATAAGGTAGTGATAAGTTTAAAATTAACAAGTAAAACGATTACATATAATACGGCTAAAAGCTAGTATCATTTCAGTAAAGTTTAGGGGTCAATGGTTATGGTTATTTTTAACATAGAGCACGGTGTTTTCGTAAGTGACAATTGCCGCGCGACAACCTTGCTGGTTCTTCACACAAGTCCATCGAGCCCGAAGACCCTTGCTACCACTCCACTTGTTATACCGATACTGACCCATCACGATCACAGGGTTGCCAAACCTTGTCGTTTCAAACTTTAGATTACTCGTATCTGAAAAATATACACAGATTATGCAAAAAAGTGAGATAATGGTTCGCCGTTAATTGATTCCAGACCATGTTTTCTCAACAAAATACATTAAAATTTAGGTTATAGGTCAGGTTATAGGTCAGGTTATAGGTCTGTTATAGGTCAACATCTAAAATAATCGAAAGCCGTTGTACGTACAATTTAAACTTTTACTGGCGCATCCACACATAAATAATAAAACGAATAAATGAGCAAATAAAACAAATTCAAGGAATTTCATACAAATGTACTTACCCAAAAAAAGCAATCATAAAACGATATCAGACGATCGATCATTGTAAATATTGTACAAAAATTAAAACTTGCGGAAAATAGAGATGGTCCATATAAATAACACACTTCGTCGTTTGTTTTAAATGTGTGTTTTAATGTCATGACAATTTTTCTTTAATAAATTTAAAAAAAAATGATGTCAATGATTATGGTGATTAAGCACCTTGGTTATATTTCCACTTAAAGTGATCACAGTGGATCGGCAGGCTAAGTTTTTCTTGGTGCATAACCATCGAAGCTTAGGCTCACGGGAGGAGGAATGCAGGTTATACCTAAATCCGTTAAATATGAGGATCTTTGCGCCTTTTCTGGTACAATAGATATTAGCACCTGGAATACAATAGATATACAAGGTATAAAATGCATGTATAAAAGACTAAAAGAAAGATAAAAAAGATATATTATGTAAAATCATAATTATCATTTAGAATCGTCTTATATACAAGGTGATTATAGGTGCCCGTACCACGTGACTAGAGCCTAGAAGAACGGCCAAGAAACTACGGCTAAAACATTATTTATATGACCATACAAAAAACTTTAGGAATCAGCCTACAGTTTTTTGTATGGTCCTTCTTATAAAGAACACTTCTTGCAAGGAACAGGCTCAAGCACTGCAGGCTGACTAACCGGGTAAGTATACAAGGCCAGGAAGATGAAAACAGTGACCTGTGTTTGTATATAAAAATCTGACTTGACCCATCTGGTTTATCCTATGATAGGTAAGATATTATGGTATGGCCAGCTTCGAAATGTTGAAATTATGGATGAAACATCAAACCTGCGTATAGAAATATCCCAAAGATATATATTAGCCACTATTTTTAAATCCACCGCATTGAAGTTTCAGACAAGAAAAAGGTAAAATTTCAATTGTTGATGTAAAAATGAACCGGACGCGGATAGATGGGTTGTTTGGAAATAGGTACCCTTTAAAACAAAATATCACATATATATCGTACACAAAATAATCTAAATCTAACATGTACCCACGGTACATTTATTTAATTAATAACAAAAGTTTATTATATCTTTTATTTAATTCAAAGCCTGAAAAATCATAGTCTTTTAACAAAATGGTAACCAAAAATCATTATACGAGTATTAATAAAGTTAATAAATATAGTTCAACAATTTACTTATCAAATTAAGTAATTAGTAACTCAAACAAAACTCTAATGCAATACTCAGTTACTCATGCTGTGGGTCGGGGGTTCGATCCTCCATCATGAACAAACATTTGTATGATGACAAATATTAATATCTGTTGTCTGTATATTACTTTACTTATGTATTAAAATAATGTGTATAACTATTTATGAACTATCTAGTTCCCAAACAAGCTATGCTTAGTTTGGGGCTGGAAAACGTCAGATTTTAATAATATTTATTCACTTAACTAAATTATAAAATAAACTACTTACACTAAAACTGAGGAGCTTTACTTATCTTACTTTTACCAAAATATGTATTCCTTTTCCGATAAAGTTTAGAACGAATACTTTTGAAATCTGGTATTTTGCTTGACGACGTATCTAATCCCGATTCTTTTAATTTATTCACTGTGTCTCTATAAATACTTTTAATTGTTTTTTTACCATCAGTGATAACTCTTCTTTGACAGATATCAAACTCTTTGAGGATCTTGTTTTTGTTAACATCTGGACGGCATATGTGGTGGTCTTCTCTTGTTATTTCATTAGCGTCGGTATAATGTAAAGTAGCCTGGCATATATTTCTGCTAGAACAGCGCCAAACGGTGACACCGTTCTTACTTCTCCTCTTTATGGTGTATTTGAACCCTGCACGTAGAAGAACAGGTCTTCCCCGCATTGATGTCACAAATTCGATTCCATCCGTTTCAAAGAATGGTTTAACATCTAGTAGGAGTACACCAATATTTTTATTGATTACATCAAACGTAGCACTAATATACACGAAACCTAACAATTTAAAATGTTAGTAGTAGTAGTTATTAATAAACGAAAACTTCGCGAAAAATACTAGTTACTCTTATCCAACATTTATTTATCTTCTTAAGAATTTGGATTTACAAACTTTTTAATAGAAACAACTTATAACTTAACTAACGGATAAGATATATTATCTTCATATTTTATTATATTATTGTCTGCCTGCGATCTATTGTAACATAGTCGCCAAAAATTACAATAAGTAACGCAATCTCTTTAAGAATTTCATTTTTAACTAAGTCCGGCTGGCATTTGTGGCGATCTCCTCTTATGAATGATAGAATGGAAAAGAACTACAATAGTACTGCAACCTTTTGCGGTTTCAGTGCAGCGCCAAACAGAGGATTCATTCAAGTTTTTCAAATCAAATAATTCTTTATTCAATAAAATCACAAGGATCATTTAGAATCGTCTAATTCCCTTTTAGATGGTATTTGATTGGATTAAGAGTAATTTATTATGTTTGGTTAAGACGAAATCAAACCCAATTGGATGATTGTGGATCAGCTGGTAGTTATCTAACATGATGATTTAAAACGCTTTATGTTAATAAAAAACAATTTAATAGAAAAATATTTATTTCGTGCAATAAAACTGAAAAAAGAAACAAATCGTAGCTTATCTAACATAGCAACATAATACACTAATAATTTTAGAAGATAGGCTACGAGTAGCCAGGAATAACGTTTACACACTCATAAGTACAGTGGCGAGTAAGTATGTCTAAGTTTTTTTGTACAATGACTATGAATCAACTTTGGAAGATTACCGCGTTATGCTGGCCACACACCATCCTTCCTATCGTCCAATCGGCATGACGCTACTGATTGGATCAGTTAGAATTGACCGTGTGTGGGAGTGGATTGGCATGACAGTTAGAATGGATAGCAATTGGCAGTTCAATTCTTTTGGCTTGATCACATCGATTGGATACTGCCGATTGGACCGTGTGTGGCTGTGGGCGATTGGCAGTTCAGTTCGTAAGAAGGGCTTTGAAATTGAAAAAAGTAAAAATGCAGATCGACTAAACAAGGGGAGTTAGTACCAGAAAAATCCAAAATCCCCCCTTTTCGTCCCCCCTCTTTGGGTAATCGCTTCCAACTTTTTTCCCAGCAGTCCAATTGAGCTCAAATTAAAAAGCATTGTTATTTGTGCAATTTTCTATCCGAATCCGTCGAAAAATTTTTCAAAATCCGACATGAATCACGCTGTCAAAAGCAAAAAGCCATAATCGTCGTCAAGCCTGCAGTGTCATGCCGATTGGACGATAGATTGGACGATAGATTGGATCGTGTGTGGTGTATATGGACGTACTGCAGATTGGATCCAGCCTGCAGTGTCATGCCGATTGGACGATAGGAAGGATCGTCTGTGGCCACCATTACATTCAACTGCTTATTAACTCGCAAGCATACTTACGATTGTGTAAATCGTCCGTTATTTTACAATATATTTCGACTGTCACATCTAATAACAAATAGATACTAAAAAAGTAAAATAAATGATTCCGCTGATTAAAAGTCTGAATGTTAAAACATTAACTTTAGAACAACTTAATCATACTCAACAAAATATAATCTTTCAACAAAAACACTTAATTATAAAATGGCAAGTATCGTAGGAACACACGTTTTTAATAATACTTAAATTTTAACTATATTTAAATTTAAGCGATTAAATGGCTTATTTTTAACAACTAAAATTATAAGAAACGTACCCGCTCGTACTCGGATTACAACAATTACTTAAATGGTTATAAAAAATATAGGAATGGAATGTAGATTTTTGGATTCGCATTAGTTTATATCTAAAAGGCACTCCGTCAGAACAAACCCTGTTACACACACTTAATGGATAAAAATATGAACCTTAACGCGATCATTACACGATCCAAAATGTAGAGCGCTAGCTAGCGTGCGTGTTTGTTGAGTGTTTTAATCTAGTGCGATCGTATTCTGTTTATCTAGTTAACGTTACGACACGCTAATTTATCCAGTGAACTAGCTAGCGCACAAAATTGGGCCTTTGCAAATTGGACAACGTAATGCTCACTTTACGCCCATCGTGCGAGACTTTTTTAATCTACTAACATATCTCGATATCAACAACAAGTCCTACGCACACATGACCCTTTCTTTTTGGTTGTACTTTGTCTTGGTACCCGTTTGCTTCGTTTAAAATTTGTTTTTTTTCCTCTACTTTTAACGTGGGTGTGTCTTCCTTTAGTATTTGAAATAACATCGTCTTCCGTCCAAAGTGTAGCTTTGCACATCTTAAAGCTACAAACCCACTTACGTGTTTTATTTTTAGGCAAACCTGTCAGATAGAACTTAAAGCCTCCAACTAGTATCGTAGGCTTGCCTTTACAGGTTTCCCCGAATACTGGACCTGGAAGGCAAACGCAACAAAATCCATGCAATGAGGAAACCAAAAACATGACATGAGTATAAACCATGCACTTTAAAAAAAACATTCTAAAGAACAAATTAATCTCAAATCTATAAGACTGTACTTTAGGTACGATTTTCCTTATCTAAGAGGAAGGAACATAATAAGTGTACCTAACCATAAAAATAGCGTACACTTTTTATGCGTTCAAATTACGTCGAGAACGAATTAGTTTGTACAACAACAATATATTGTTCAAACAGTTTCATTAAATAAATCCGCCTTATAGCTATTGAATTTTATTAAATGAATGGTCAAGAATACTTTGCGATACATTAACTGTAACATAAACTAAAAAAGTAAGAAAAATCCTTCTTATTTAAAAAAAACATGCTAAGCACACTTGTTTACTCTAACACAATAATAAAAATATACTACAAATTCTAGAATTCTAGAAAACATCAACTGTGTACATTAAGCGGGCATTCTATCTAGAATACAATATCGACTAAAACTACAGTAAACATAACATAACGTATTATATTTATTTAGATGTACAAGCACAAAATAATCTTTAGTACGCAACATAAGACATCAAACTTTTCAGTGTAGAGTACAAAGTAAAGTCAATCAAAGCGGTCTATCCTATAAAAAGTTAGCGCAAACTTGACGTATTCATTATCATACGTGATGGTGACATAATGTCAACGCTAACTTTTTATAAGATAGAGGGAAGATGTTTATCTAGTCTTTAGTAAGAATTTGCATAAAAACCAAAAAAAACCTCATAGTTAATGAGACCTAGTTCGCTTCAGTGTTTGTTTTTTTTTCAGATTTATCGAAGATTATGGACCTTGTGCAGACTACAAACACTCGCACAAGTCCCTTGATCGATAAGTTGGCTGCATCATAAGATGACAGTATGACTTGCTTGCTTGTTGCATGCTTGATATCAAGCATGTTGATGTTCATTTGAAGTCCTGACAATGACATCGTCAAGAGTGATGATGGCTGCTCGGCATCCCATGTTAACCTTGCTGCAGGCCCAGCGCCTTCTTCTTCCGTCACCGGATACCTTGCATCGGTTGAACCGGTAATCACCAAGTTTGATCACCGGATTCCCATACCGGGTTTGCGCGAACACCGGCACCGTGTCGTCTCCTGAAAAGTCTTGTAATTAGCTAATGAAGCTTGTAATATTAAAAAAAATTACCTTCGAATAAGAATCATTGAAGAAATAAAAGAGGAGACCGATTGGTACAATTTTGTAAAGAAAACAGCTTGACTATAACAAACACCAACTTCGAACAACCAAAAAGACGCAGATACACTTGGAAAATGCCCGGAGACCTAGGAAGATATCAACTTGATTACATATTGATGAAAGAAAAATACAAAAACATGATGTCAAACTGTAAAACATACCCGGGAGCAGATCTTAATACCGACCATAACCTAGTAGCTGGTATAGTAGATATAAAAATTAAGAAAGTTAAAAGAAAACAAAAGCCCAAAGATATTGATCTCAATAAGTTAAAAAATAGTAATAGTATTAGAGTACAATATAGTAATATAATAGATGATAAATTAAAAGAATATAATAAGCTTAAAAATATAGATTTAGATAAAAAATGGTGCAATATTAGAGATATAATAAGAACAAGTGCAGAAACCAGCCTTAAAAGAGAAAAATTAAAACCCAGGAAAAAATGGCTAAACACGGAAATAGGTAATCTAATAATTGAAAGAAGAAAATATCGGAATAAAAACGATGAAACTAGTATTAAAGAGTATCGTAAAATAACTAATAAAATAACACTTAAATGCAGAGAACAAAAAGAAAAAGATATTAAACAAGTGAAAACATAGAGCATTATATGAAAGTAGGTAAAATAGATGTAGCATATAACATTATACGAAATCTTGACAGAAAGAAGAAAACTAAATCTACGGCAATAGTTGACGAAAACAATAAAATACTTATTAATGAAAAAGAAATAGTGGACAGATGGAAAAGATATATAGAAGATTTATACAGGGGAGAGGAATTAATAGATAATGACTTTGAACAAGAAACAGCAATAGAACAAGACAGCATGGGACCTGATTTACTTAGAAGCGAGTTCGATGAAGCCCTTAGAAATATTAAAAATGGCAAGGCAGCTGGATTTGATGGAATACACATAGAATTAATTAAATACGCAGATAATGACCATTTGCTAGAAGAAATATTCCAATTAACTAAAACAATGTATGATACAGGAGAAATACCAAAAGATTTTAAACTAACTAAAACAGTAACATTACCAAAAAAAGCTAATACTCTTAAATGCGAAGAACACAGAACTTTAAGTCTAATATCACAGGCATCAAAAATTATCTTAAAAATTGTACAAAATAGAATAAGATCAACAGTCGAAGGTAACTTAAGTGAAGACCAGTATGGGTTTCGGAGGAATAAAGGAACAAGAGAAGCAATACTTGCCTTAAGACTGATAATAGATAGAAGAATGGACATAGGACTAGACACACACATAGCGTTTATAGATTTGGAAAAGGCCTTCGACAAAGTCAACTGGAAAAAGATGATGCAATTACTAAAGGATATTGGATTGGATTTTAGAGATAGGAGAATAATCTACCAACTATATAAAAATCAAGAAACCATTATAGAAGTAGGAAATGAACAGGAAAAAGCTAAAATAAGACAAGGGGTAAGACAAGGATGTTCTCTTTCACCACTCATTTTTAACATTTTCATTGAAGCAGCCATAAAGATAATTAATGATAAAACCACTGTAGGAGTTAAATTTAACGATCAAATTATAAGATACATAAGATTTGCAGATGACATAGCAGCTGTCGCAAATTCGCAGACAGACTTGCAAACATTGCTGAACACCATGGATAATATTTTTAAAGACTATTCGCTCAAAATTAACATAAACAAAACTAAAACATTAATTACATCCAAAAAGGAAAACACCACAAGAAATACAATAACATTAGATAACATAAAAATAGAAAGAGTCAATACCTTCAGATACTTAGGAAGCCTTATAACAGCAGATTCAAGATGCACACCAGATATCAAGTCACGAATAGCCATAGCAAAACAAGCATTTCAGAACAAAAAACATATTTTTACTTCCAAAATATCAAAAGCAGTTAAGAAAAAATTTATAAAAGCATACGTTTGGAGCATCGCACTGTATGGATGTGAGACGTGGACAATGACGCAAAAGGATAGAGAGTTTCTAGAAGCATTTGAAATGTGGTGTTGGAGAAGGATGGAAAGAATAAGCTGGACAGAGAAAGTAACGAACGTAGAAGTGTTGAGAAGAGTAGGCGAGCAACGAGCCCTCATGAAAATGGTTGAGAACAGAAGGGGGAAGATGATTGGCCATCTTATACGACACGACAACCTCATCAGTAACATCATAGAAGGAAAGATAGAAGGAAGAAGAGGAAGAGGAAGGCCGAGGATAAACTACATGAGCCAAGTAAAGATGAAGGTTGCCCTCGTGTCGTATAAGGAAGTCAAGGAGGCGGCCCTGCAAAGGAAAAAATGGCGTGGCTTGCATTGATTACGCAGACAAGAGCGTAGCTCTTTAATAAGAAGAAGAAGAAGAATCATTGAAAAATTACAAACCAGAAATAGGATAAAATGTCATTTATGTACATTTAATTTTTTAGATATTAATTTAATACAGTAGTGATATTTCTGTCTGTTTTAGGGTAAAGCCTAAAAGTAATAAAACCTTGCCATACTAAAATCAAAATATGTAGGTACTTACGTTACGTTCAAAGATCAAATCGCTTTTCCTTCCATTCATCCGTGTTCTACATAAAGTTTTTTTTAAACATACGAAAGTAGAAAATGAAAACTGGAACAGCAATGAATTGCATCTTAAATTGATTTATTTGATACTTATTCTTACATAAATTTATTACATAACATTACATAAATTTAGTTAGGTACAAGATTAAAAAATATTAATAAATATATCTAAGTATTCTAAATAATCCAATGATTTAATGATTTTATTGAATAAGTATACAAAACTATGAGATATTAAGTACACAATAATACCAACACCTTTAAAAAAGTAACACGTAGTACGCAAAACCCTCTTCCATTCCTTGAAGGGGTAGGACTGGATATGGATTAGTAGTGGAACAACGAACAACACGGGGTGTGTTTTAAGTCCAACATAGTCAGTGCAGATCTACATAATAAGAATTAAAGAAAAAGTACGCTCAACTATTTAATTGAATATGCAGTAAACCGTCTATGATTACTATGAGTGTTTATATAGGTTATAATCTGATTGTCCAAGGTCACCACTTTAGCTGGACAGCCCAGGGCTCTGCTGGAGCATGTCCATCGAAGCGCGCCATTTATCGCACCAAGTCTGGCTCGGTTGAAGCGGTACCCGCCAAGGATCAGCACAGGGTTACCAGCTCTTGTGGTTGTAAACATCACGGGTATTTCTGAAACCAGCGGAGAATTAACTACTGGTAAATCAACAATGAACTGTACAGGAAAGCGTATGTATATATGTAATTGGCGTTCAAAATAACGAAATGCTTTGTTGTAAATTATCGGACGAAATTTTAAATTTACCGGAATAACAGTCGTGTGCTTAGTTCCTTTTTTTATTATCGAAGTCTAGTCTATGATATTTTAAAGCATAAATATTTAAAATAATATAATACTAAATATGTAGTGAGACAAACTCACGAGACCGAATGCCGCAAAAAAACCCATACCATACGAGGTTTGGAGAGACTTTGCCTTGTACGAGTACAAAATATGACACAAATAACCTTAAGCTACGTTCCATTGAACAGCAGGTGAATACAGTGTGAGCTGTGTAATGCTCAAATAGTATCGCGACTCTTTTTTTGACATTCATGATTATGAGCGCCGGTCTGAGCGATGATTTCTCCGTTAAAAGTGATGACACATGCACGGCAGCCCGAAGGGTTCTTATTGCAAGTCCAACGAACCTTTGGCCCCTTGTGCATTAAGCGGCCGTTGTATCGGTATCCATTCAACACAAGTACTGGATTCCCTGCCTTTGTTGTATCAAAATAAGCCTCTAAAAAATAGATTTTATAAGTTTCTAGGCCACCATAACAGTCGTCAATAGATAGCTCAGTTAAAATGTTGTGAAAAAATTCCAGTACTGCGCAATAATTTACTTAAGTATGTAAAATAATTTACTTATGTAAAATTTTACTTAAAATGAAACAAAACATATATTTTTATGAATGGTTATGTAAAGTAGCTTTGATGATTATATCTTTGAAGGTCCGTATGATCCCGCGACACCCATGTCTGCGCTTAATGCAGATCCAGCGAAGCCGAGGGCCCCTGTTCCTGTAGCTCAAATCACAGTTATAGCGATGACCCTGGAATGTAAGGACGGGGTTGCCAGCCTTCGTCTTGTGATAAATAGGACCTGAAAATTATTAATAAATCTAATTGGCCGCATACTGCTCCTGCTGACCGAATTTTGCCTAACGAACCAGTCAACAGCTTTATAAATCTGATCAAAGAAATAAATCAGAAAGCTGATATAAATATATGTATACTTGCACTGCAATGGAATGCTTGCCACTGAAATTCATGCTTATACGAAACATTTTATTTAAGGCGACGGGTCGGGTGAAATTTTTCATAATAAATAAAAATGTTAATAACTTCAAACTTTATTATTTATTTATTATATCTACACACACGTTAAACACGGCATAGTTTTTGCCGTGGTGGTTAAACTCTAGACAGTCAGCGTGGCAACGTCGCAATTTCAACTTCAGCAAAAATGCTGACAACGACGCAAAACACATAATGAGCCGCGCACAGTTCGGATAGTCAAACTCTAAAGCAGCGCCTTATGAATATTTGCGAGCACACAGCAATCACACAGCACACACACAAACAAAAAAAACGGACAATGTACCTTTTTATATTGTATGTTTAAAACACATATTTTACTTTTAAATATGTGCAGAATATAGATATATAAACACGTAAAAGAAACATATACCTAATGCTAGATCACAAATGAAGATTGTCGTCTTGTGGGGCAGTAGTTTCACAACCGTACACAAATCCTCTAGCACCGCTGCTTTCCTTGCACATTAATTACCCTACTTATGTAAATGTTGAGTAGGAAGCCTGACAATTTTGTTATCGAAGGTAATGACGTAGGCGCGACAGCCTGTCGCATATCTGATACAGGTCCAGCGCACGCGCGGCCCGCGGCACCTTGTCACGCAATTGTATCGGTGTTTACCTAGCAACATCACAGGGTTGCCCGCTTTCGTTATATCGAAGAACAAATCTGAAATGGTTTGATATTTAACCGACTTAAAGACAGCTTGCGTTTAGGCAAGCGTAGTATAAAACGCCCTCCGGCGAGATGGAGCGACGGTCTGCGGAGTGTAGCTGGCAAACACTGGATGAGAAGAGCCGAAGATCGGGCACAGTGGCGCGTCTTGGGAGAGACCTACGTCCAGCACTATCAAGACGTTTTTTAGTTAAAAGATATAGAAAATTCGTCTCATGGTGTGTTTATTTCTTTATATATTCTACAATGTATTATATAGTCATTTGGTAACCGATTAAAATGTTGTTTGTACTGGTAAATAGAAATCATCAGGTCCCAGTTATTATTTTATTTATTGACTTTACCACTCAACTCTGTGTGTTATTGGCTTCAAAAAGTATATTTATTATACGTATTATAATTACAAAATATATTATTTCAGAACCTAATGTACATATGATAGGTTCTAAAAAGTTTGTATTTACAAAAACTTCCATAATATGCCAAAATCGTTCAAACCAGGTTTACTAGCTACAAAAAAGTATTGGCGTTGTGGTATGTTACTCTTGCCTTCGGCTATTATCGTGGTTATGATGTAGGTTCGATTTCAGTACACAATCGTCAATCGTGGTAACAAACGCCTTGCATTTTGTCCGGCTTTTAGTTGAACACTGCCATCTTGTGCGTTTATGGCGACCGATCAGTCCCGATTTCGAAAACCGAAAATTATTAATGATTAACATTTCTGTACCTCTAATGGTGACCACTTTACAAACTGAAATACAAAAATTATGCTCAAAAAGAAGAATATATTAATTGTACAGCAGAAAAAGCGAAGCATAGAACAAAGAAACAATAAAAACAAGAGGTATAATGGGTCTTACTACGCTATAAGCGATCTCTTCCAGACAACCTTTGGATGGACAGAAATGTTAGATTAGAGAAGAACGGAGAAAAAGGTGTAAAAAAAAAGTTATATATCTAGTAGAGAAACGTTTCATTTCTACTATACTTTATTTTACTGACTATATTACTGCTTTATGATTAAGTACTTTTATCGAAGATCTATTGCATAAGAGTTTATATCATTCATAAAAAATATCTTAATAAAATACATTTTAATTTATTTTAAAATACGACATAAAACGTCATTAATTGATCTACACAGAATTTAAACTAAACATACTTAAGTTTAGATCAAATTATGTTTATAATGAAATAAAATGTTTATCAATGATTATGTATAAGATTAGCCCTGATAATCTTATCGTGTATGGTGACCATGGAAGCACGGCACTTGGTCCTGGTCTTCAGGGAGCATTGCCATCGGATCCGGTTCTTGGGGTTGGGTATACTGCACTGCGAAAACCTGTACCCTTCCACTTCCAGCATGCATGTACCCCGTGCTGTCTTTATCTTAATTACTGGAAAATCCTAATTTGTCAGAAACGCACAGCTTACACAAAGTACCCAAGAAAATTAGTAAAATTTTGACAATCCATAAAAAATGATGTCAAAAATTAAATATTAACTTACTTTAAGATAATACAATATGATTGTTTTAGTTTTACGTTAATTATTTATTTAATGATTAACGTACTTAAGCCTACTGAAAGATTATCATAATAATACATAAAGATCATTTTAACATCACGACAAAAATATTTTTTTTCATACTTGAATAGCTGCAGGTGTAGTAAAAAATACTCCCAAAAACTTGTAGATTTAGACACTTTTCAATATCAGCAACTTTTTTTCGAAACCAGTTATTTTATTTAGGTCATATATCAACTTGTTTATCATTTATGATTATAAATAATAATAAAAGTAATAATAAGCTCAAAAGCGATTTAAAAATTCTTCTTCGGCTATATTAACCGATAGAATAAGAACGTCTCATCGTGCAAAGCCAAGGACCCGTTTTGTACAAAACTATCGAATTCTGAAGATTTTGGAAGGTTCTTCACTTTGCAATGTTACATACACTAGTCAAATTACGTATTAATCATGATTATGGTTGAGTTTATAGCGGAGGATGGTTCCTTGTATGGTGTGCGTGATAATGAAGGCGGTGCATTTGGTACGGGATCGTTTTGTACATTGCCAACGTGTTTTATGCTCCAACGCGTAAGACTTGCTGAAGCGGAAATTTCCAGCCTCTAGAACTGGGGT
Source organism: Ecliptopera silaceata (assembly GCA_932527185.1). Taxonomy (NCBI): domain Eukaryota; kingdom Metazoa; phylum Arthropoda; class Insecta; order Lepidoptera; family Geometridae; genus Ecliptopera; species Ecliptopera silaceata. The sequence goes on from OW052200.1 coordinate 2,692,031, forward strand.
GCCGCGTTTAGTTTCTATCCATACCACTGAAAAAGTAAAAAATTAGCAATGTACACGATTACAGCAAACGATTCAATGACATTTGCTTTACATAATTTGATTTCGAAAACATAATCTAATTTAAAAATTTCAATCTTATATAATGTTACCTCTGTCTGCCTCTAATCCTGTTATATTGTAATGCCCTCAAACAGGGTTCATTTATATGATACCAATGTTTATTGAAACAATATAACTATTTATTTTGTTATAACCATATGAGGACAATAAATTAATTGACGATTGATCGAGTAAAATTAGCTTCTTAATCAGTATGAAGACTGATTCACTGTAATGTGCGTATCTGCATACATCTTCATACTGATTAAGAAGCCATCCAAACTATCGGCCGATAAAAAGTCTGCAGTTTGCGGGGGCCCTTAAAGTTAGCGTTGACATTTTGTCACCATTAGGTACGTATGGTAATCAAGACATTAAGTCTGCGCTAACTTTTTATAAGATGGACCTTAAAGCTTTAGAGGGGCATTACCATTGTTGAAATAATAAGTGGGCGAGTAAGAAACTGACTATGTTTCAAAATTTATTAACAAAATATAAACAACGCTCAAATAAGTCACAGAAAGCATTTATAAATTCATTATAATGATTTACTACTTAAAATGTATCTCATAGTCTGCTGTTTGATGTTTTTTTTCTAAACTAAAACGCACAACTCCTGGGCAACATTAGTATAAATGTTAGTTTGACTAAATAAGTACTTGATATAAAAAACACAACAGTAAATTTTTTTTTATTGTGATTCGTCTCCGATTTCCACTTCGTACACACTATGTTAACTATGATTATACATCTTAAAGTTAAAAATTTGAAAAAATATATAAATCTGTGATTTTGGTCCCATTTTCCCCTTAAGTACAATGTTAATTGTATTCTAAAGAAACTAAAAATATGTTCTAAATGTATATATATTCGATGAAGGTTCTACGAGACGAGATATTGACACTAAAGTTGACAATATGCAGTCAATTTCTGAATGATTGGGATTTATATGATATTACTATGATTATTTTAATGAATAGCACCATTACTTGTAGATTTGTATTTTCGATTTTGTAGGTATATATTTTAGATAATATATTTCATACAGAGCTTTTTACGTTTATTACAAACTACTTGAATTTATTCTTATTGTTAAATTGACACGCAAGAAGAATGTATTTTTGAACGTAATGAATATTAGTCCAACCAATTTAAGCAAAAAGAGATCATTATCATCATGATCCTATGACATCCCACGATGTGAAGTCAGCAGAACACGTCTTCTTCCACTTTCTTCTACCAGTCGTCTCTATGAAGTCCTTTCTCACTCAAGCTTACAAAAATTGACACAAAAGATTGTAACTGTAAAACTAAGTTAGTTTCATTTTGTAAGTACTGAACCATGGTTATGATCAAAGTTGTGCTTTATGACCTGTCCGTCGATCGTGGTAATATACGCTCTGCATCTAGTCCTGGATTTCTGGGTGCATTGCCACCTAGTTTTGCTACCCCTGACGTTTTCTCGGGAGAAACGAAACCCATAGGCTAGCAGCATCACGGTGCCGCGGCAAGTATTGTATTCTTCTACTAACACCTCTGAAAAGCAATGTTTGACATGTAACTATTTATGTATTATTTTAATCAATCTTAAAATAACGAAGGTGATTTTTCTAAAAAAATGTTTGAATGTTTTTCCGCAAATAACATTTTATTTATGTGCGCTCAAAGTTTTAGTCTTACTGATATATATATATATACTAATTATTAAGTATACCTACATCTCTATAATAAACCTCTTGGGGATCACTGTATTTTGAGACGAAAACGTGTTGTTTAAGTCATTTATTTATATTTTAACTCAACAATGATGATTATGTTTTTGATTTGGTTCAATGATGATATCGTCTACAATTTTTAGCAAAGCTTTGCATTTTGTTGCACTTCTTTTATTGCAACGCCACCTTTTAATGTAGCCGTTATCAGAATGTAAATAATACTTATATCCATTTACTTGAAGAAGCTTAGTGCCTTTTTTTGATTTCACAACTGCAAAGTAAATAACGCACTTTTATTTTCATTTTTATTTATATTTATTTTCATTTAGGTAGCAAAAACAAATGAAACGTTACTTTTAAATAAAACACAAATAAAGTTATAAATAATTAAGTTTATTTACTAATAATATTTGAAGTAGTAAAATATTTAAGATAAAATACTATTCATGATTATGAAATCCATTGAATAAAAGCTATGTCCACCACCAAAAATTAATTCTCGTAAATACTTTAAGAATACGTAAGCTATGTTACATTAATGATAATGATAATAGATCATTACTTCATTCTAATACTATAACATACGGCTTTACTGTAACACTTACCATTTAACCCTTGATAAAAATACTGCTTAAAACTAGGTAAATAATGTTTCATATTAATTTCGCCACCCAAACAATGGAGCCTCAAGTTGCAACCAGCAACCTTCAAAGGGAAATTAACCGTTTCGTCATGTTTTTGAGAGATTCCGAAACAATTATTGCTACACAACATTGCGTATTTTTAACCGAAGAAATTAAACGGAGGAGGTTTTCAAGTCAACGTGTATCTTTTATAAATGCAACTGGCCGATCTAAATACAACTAAAATACCATTTCAGTGATAGTTATTCTTATATTACATTTAGCTACAGTGTTTATTTTTACAACGAAGTAAAATGGGACTGTGTTATATTTCTTATTTGCAGTTACTCATATATTGATTATACTATAGCTAATTTTAATTATTGATCTATCTAAATCTGAACTAAGTTATAAGAATGAGTAGAAGTGAAGTTATTAGGCGTAAAACATACGCACGTTGTGCGTAGTAAGAATCTATATTATTATATTCGCGATTATTTTAGAGATAATAATATTTATTAGTCTTAATAACTGTTTAATAAACAAGGATTAATTAGAACCATCATTTAAGTGACCTTGTGACCAAAAACTAATAGACGAATGGGCAAGAAACTTACGGCTCGGTTTCTTATGGCAAACCGCATATCTGCGCTATGGCGTATCTAACGGTGCCTTGCCGCTACAGAGAGCGGTGCCGTAATTATACCCTCAACTCATCATACACTTGCTTTATTGACGTGACAACGTCTTATAATTCGATAGAGCCGGCTGCACGCACGAAAAAACATGACTCATTCATGAGGCGTTCTGAGGCGTTCTGAGGCGTTCCATGAAGTGACGTTGTCACGTTCAACTATCGTCAGTAAACCGACTTTACAGACAACCATTTTTTTTTTAATAACGAATACAACCGGGACAGCTTATTTTATTATTACAAATTTGATAAGACATACACATTAACTAGCTACACAGTTTTTTACGTAGCTCGTTTTGCGCATGACGAAACAAACCAAACATTTCCTGAGAGTTTCTCAAGGGCCACGATATTTCAACGTTTAAATACAAAGTTAACAATTTACTTGAAAGTACACTTAATAATATGAATCTATAGGCGTCTTTGTCGCTTCAGCAGTACCAACAGCGAGCCGAAAATATCCGAAATAACTTTCAAAATGAATTACGAAAGCTGTATTCACATTTCACAGATACGTTAGTCGTTGTCACTACGACAGTCACAGCTGATAGAAAAAACAAGATGTTATGTATCTCGTGTTAATCTCATATTCGAAATAAATCTTCGTTATCCTGATGTCACGTGCTAGGGAAGATACCGGTTCGCGCTGGTATGAGCCAGAGGGTCGTGGAAGCCCCAGACCCTCACTATGGCGTTGTCAGTCGTGTGGAGCGATGCTCTACATCCAGCTTTGGCTTTCACACACACCCATCTGGTCCTGCTGCCGTACTTATTGACTCGGTTGAAACGGTACTGCCCGATCATGATAACAGGGTTCCCGCGCTGCGATTGTGCGAATACGGGGTTCAAATCTGAAAATGACCAATAATGTTAATACCTTTGTAATGTTTTTTAATGTAAAGAAGCAAACGTTTCTTAACTAAAAGTAAAAGTTTTACTTTTTATATTTACCTTAACATTTATTCTCACCGGTACTATATATTTTTATTTAATATTAAAAATCTTAAATGTCTATTAAAATTATTATTTTTTAATAAAAAAATATTACTATTACTACTTTTAATCTAATTATCTAGTTGAACAACAATGTAAATAAACAAATGAGCACAGTGTAATCAAGTACTTACCTACTAAAGATATTATTAAATTTAATAAAGGTACAAAATGATTTTTTAAAGTCAATCTCAGCAAAACAGTTAATTAAACTTATAAGACTATAAAAAATATAAAAATTAAAATATAGTAGCAGTATTAAACTATCAAGTAAGTATAAAAAAGTTAAGATAAAAAAACTAAGCTACCTTATAACAGCTACTTATATTTCAAAATTTCTAAGCTAAACTATTGATATTAAGTTGAACTTTAATAAAAACTTAACTTATCTTATGATCTTATATTATAGACCAATACAATAATATACCTACCAGCTAATTCGTTATGATAAATACAATGATAAATGCATAGAAAAAAATCATTAAGTATTATCAAAGAACATTTTCAGAACATAATAATCTTGAACGCTGAGCAACCGTCATCATCATCATCATCATCATCACATCTAAATTGATTAAGGCATATTCAAATATTTTATGGCATATTGCTGACTTTTCTGTGAGAACAGCATGAAATCTCGTCGAATCTATGATTAAGCCATCATGAGCCAATGCTCATGATGGCTTAATCATAGATTTATTCTGAAGCAATCTTCAGAATAAATCCCTTTATCAGCACTTGACTTAAAATAATTATTCTTCGGCTGATTAGTAATATTTGTAACAAACTTGAATAACAAACAGACCCCTTCAAAGACAAAACGAATAATCTACGTTGTCCTTAGCATTAACTAGCCATTAGACGATGCCTAGGCCTTACCTACTATTAACAGATTTAATGTTATATTTGTACAGCGAATATTACTTGTAAAAACACACAATTGAACACTGACATGCTACTAAGATACCAATGTTAGGAATGTCTATATTGAACCGTCATGTGACCGAAATAAGGGTCAAATTAAACAACGACGTGACTCAAACACACAGAATGTGCTGAACAGCCTAGTGGTTATGTTTCCCCAAAGTCTTGACGATGACGTCATTAACCGTGGTGATGGCCGCGTTACAGCCACTCTTCTTCTTGATGCAGGTCCATCGAACCTTGGAGCCCCAACAGGCGTGCTTGTTAAACCGCCAATCACCTATCTGAATGACCAAATTCCCTCTTTGGGAGAGATCAAACTTCGGTTCTGTAAAAAGGGTATAGTTACAGTACCTATTTAAGAATATAAAGAGTAAAAGAATATAAACTAAAGAATTCATTAAATATTGGATAAACAAAAAAGCTTTGTGGAACTACGATCGATTTAATTTACACAACATAAAATAAGCGACGTTTAAGTAAGATTCGCTAGTGAATCGAGCTAATTCTAAATATCAAGAGAATTAAACAATCTAAAACTAATAATATTTCCTTATCACGGAGTACATTTCCTAAACTATCACGAATACCAACAACATCTACACGTATGTCTAACTACAAACATTGAAATATTTATATATTAGTCATTAGTCAAAAATCCTCACAGATATGACTTTACCAAATGTATAGCTATAAGAATTAATACATTTAATTTCTTTTTAATATGAAGTCATGCACAATAATAAAGTTCTAAACACCCTTTGTCTTTGGAATGTTCTCCTTATGATTTTACACATATAACAATGCCACACATTTAAATAGATAAAATACTAGTGCACCTACTTGCTTACGTGCTAGAATTAATTTGACTGAATCGAGTTTCCATACCAATTGTAGTAAAATTCAAAAACTATACATGCTTAAATTATTTCTGTTGATTTGCTTCAACAACATTGACTTCATCATCAACCTATATCAGTCCACTGCTGGACGTAGGTCTCTCCCAAGACGCGCCACTGAGCCCGGTCTTCGGCTCTTCTCATCCAGTGTTTGCCAGCTACACTCCGCAGATCGTCGCTCCATTTCGTCGGAGGGCGTCCTACACTACGCTTGCCTAACATTGACTTAAAAGATTTCTATAATATAATCACACTATAACACTTTCGACCGGTTTCTCGAACGATGATCAACGAAAAAATCAAATAATTACTATGTGTCAAACTCGGATCAATCGTGATTTGGGTTTCCAGAAACCGGCCGTTTATGTCCGTTTACGAATGATTGTGCCATCCGTTGAGCTTCATAAGACGGTCATCTACAGTAACCGCTACACAACGGCAGTCATGGGACTTCCTCGCACAGCATTCCCACCAAGTCTTCGTCTTCCGACTCAGCTTCTTGATAAACCGATAGTTACCCCAGGAGATGGTAGGATTCCCGAATTTCGTCATTTCAAATTTTATCGGGTCGAACCGCTTGGTCTCCACTATTGGTGTTACTGCAAATTTATTATTACCTTGGTTATTTTATACGTTAATTGTTCAATTACATAAATTTTCTAGATACCTTGAAAAAAAAAATAGGACATAATAAAAGTCACGGTAAACATCCTCAGATATCTTGGTACTACTAATACAGACGTACCTATTGTACATTCTTTCTTATAACAGTAAATAAATTCGGTTGTTATCAAAAATAATTACATAAAATATAGGTACTCTGTAAGTCCTTATTTTTTTTAATTTACAACACACTTTTATTGTGTCACATTTTTAAGGTATCATTGTGCTCGTCATTTCATAGTCGTAATTACTGTAGAGACTTCTGTAGATTGCTCTACTCTTCATGGTCCCATGGTACACAGGATATCTTCATGTGATTGCAGCTTCGCGGTATGATCTGAAAACTGTAAATATAACCAAAATAAAATACCAAATACATTTTAAAGTGTTTTCACCCTTTTTACCGAGTAATATTTACCATATTTACAAACTGAATTTACCAATTTTTCTTACCTGTTACCTTTTCACATTGCTAAATAAATACCATTTAATAATTAATTTATTAATAAAACTATGATTTTGATCATAATGTTACCAATACAAACCCTTCCTTTTTCAGGAGATTCATTTTCGTTTTTATCAATAACCTTATTATTTCCCTTCTCGTAATGGATATTTCATAATCTCTCCATATCTGAAACAAATATAAAAACAATGTCACCAAGTGCTTTACCTGTGAGAAACATTCCAGTGCGATTCTCGTTTTTAGATAACTTTAAGAGTATTTTAACAATCATTAATTTCCGTTCTTCTTCTTATCGTGTCGATGCAACTGTATTTTATTGTAGCATCGTGTTAGAAAGATTAGCCAGACTAGACACTGCTTTACCGTGCCATTTCCGTTATCAGAGTAGCAGATAATAATCAAAAATGAAAATTAATCCTTCTTTTGTTTTAAGTATTCATTAATCAAGATTTGGAAAACTTTACACATAAAATTACGTGTATATTTGATATAAATCAATTCTTCACAATTTATTACCGAGAACCACAAAAATGATTCGACTGAACTAGAGAATCGCACTGGAATGTCTATAAACAAAATTAACTCCATAATCAGGAAAACCAAAAAACCGAAGTTAGATATGGTGCGACTACATGTACAATCAATGGTTATGGCTTAGAATAGTTTTGACGATGTTGCTATCCAAGGTGATGAGTTTGGCACGGCATCCTCGTGGCTGGAAGGTGCACCTCCACCTGACCTTTGGTCCATCATCTTCGTTTTGGGCCCTGTACCGGCAGTACCGGTACTTGCCGACACTGAGCACAGGTCGACCAAATCTCGACGTACCAAACACCACGTTTACTAAAATACATATAATTTGTTAATTATTTGTGTGAAACAACAAAGCTAATAATAATAGGGTAATACAAGCTCCATATCTTAAAAATTATTAGATAATACTATCTTAAAAAAGTTAGCGTTGATATTATGTCGCTATTACGTAAATCAAGACGTCAAGTCGGCGCTAACTTTTTGTAAGATAGACCGTAGGATCTTTAACTAATTATAAAAGTCATAAAATATGCCGGACGTTTATAAAATATAATATAATACTGGTTACACAAATTGACTAGAGAGTTGTAAATATTTATCGGTCACAATAAATGCTAAATGGTAATACAGTGGTACTTTACTAGTAAACTTATACAAGTTTGCACACACTAGTAAGAATTTTGTACATCTAATGACAAAATACCAATAACACAATGCCAATTTATATCTATCCAAAAATACCATTTGTAGTATACAACTGGTATTGATTTTACAGATTACAATAACTGTTGACAAATCTATATAATACTATAAATATTTGTTTCATTTTTTTACATAATAATACATAATGTACATGTACATTAATAATAATTAATTGTTATTAAAACCTGAAAATCTAGTGTTTATATTAAATAATTTTAACTGCACATGAAATAGACCCTAAGCGTATTCCTTTACAACACAGTATTATAAAAAAGTACATAAGCATTTGTTAGTTAAATCTATACATACATATATGTACTTAGTATTAAGTAATTACCTCTCATCGCCCTATAATGACTTATTTTGTTCAGAAACAAAATCATGAGATCACATTTAAACATAAAACCCATATACCTAGTAAATAAGTATTGCTTTACACTACCCGTTTGTTAATTAATAAGAAGCTGCACAAACACAGTCCAATACACACTTAGCTATAAAGACTACACTTAGCTATAAAGATTACACTTAGCTATATGGCAATCACAAAAAATATAATATAAATAAAGTTGGCACCAAAAGATTATTTTATAGCTTACGCTACAGTGTCATCAAATGAGATTCATATAATAGATAATCACTGCTATTTAGGCAAGAACTTTCATAAGTTTGTCGACAAGAGCAATCAAAAACAAAACTTGCTCCGATAGTCCGAAACGGGCCCTTATCAGATTCACCCTTACTTATTGCTAATCGTCATTCGTAGAACAAGTGACCACAAAACCGATGGAACAATCCCACAGATTGTTTTACAAAATTTCTCCACACATTATTCTGACATTATACAGTACCTCTACCATGAGTTGTCACAGTAAAATCGCCTGACTTTACTACAGTAGTTACGTAAATTATTAGTATTACGAATTTTAGTACCCAACTATCCGCTAGAGGCGCTGTACAAATCTTCATACATTTTTTTAACTACAGACGCTAGCGAGTATAGATTATAAAAACTCATGGTAGAGCTACAGGTCTGTTCTCAGAACCACTAGTTCTGCGTCCACCAATGCAGATTCTTCTTTTCATGATTATGCTCGTTCTTGAATGCTATGATCTGGTTTCCTAGGGAGTTAACGCGGGCGAGGCATCGGAACTTATTACACTTCCATGAAACCCGCGAACCTTTCTGGTAGTTCCTCGAATACAAATGTCCATCGTATAGCAACATGGTACCGCCTTTCGGTGTCTGGATGTACTTTGCTAAAATAAATGATTCAGTTTTAGCAAAATCAGAGGTTAATGAAGGCAAATGACGAAAGGTTTGTTGAAATCACTTAATAATAAAACTAGTTATTTCATAAAATAATATATTTTAAAACATAATTTCGCTACCACTAACTCGGTGAAATGTCACCGGTATCAAAAATAACTACCATAAAAAATCAAGATATGATGAATATATAACCAAAATTGACTATAGTAACATGTAAGAACAAACTTGTTATTCAGAGTATCTCGCGTTATACAGTAGGCCGCATCATCATTTAACATCCTGATGGGATCGCGGCCAAGCATTTGGCATTAGGTATGCATTAAAAAAAAACTACTATGAAATGTTTATAAAATAAACATTTTATACATATTTCAATGTCAAGAACATTGAAATACAAAATGTTTATTTTATAAACATAATCTACTTTTTACTTTTTGGTGTTGAGATACCCTTTTATACCTGTATCAGGGTATCTCACTCTTCTGTAACAAAGTTTTGTTGATTAAGTTAAATTACTTAGTTATTAAGACAAATCTACATTATGTTAGTTATGATACTACTGCGTTAACATTGTGTTAGGTACGAAATAGTTTTATATTGAATTCTATGATCAATCTACAGCGGTAATTAATTAAGATCAAGTTTTTTTTGTTTGATAGTGGAAGGATTTGGGGGAGACCTTTTCCCAGCAGTGGGACGAGAAATGTTAAGAAAAAAGTATGTGAGTGTGAATTTGAGGATGACGCGGCCTACGGTGTGACGCGTTTGCCTAGAAAGAACCTATTCACTCTTCTCTTGCAAACGTCCAAATTATATGTATCTGGAAACACCGACGCCGGCAACGAATTCCATTCTTTAGCGGTTCTCAAAATAAAACTTGTCCCCCAAGTCCTATACAAGCCAGGGTACATCGAAGTAGCAACGCCGTCCGCCGGATAATCTTCAAAATATTGATCTACGATCTATGCAACGTTGATGGTTATGTCCAATAGACCCCATCAGTGTACAGTCTCTGATCTTGAGCCGTGCCTGGCAATATCGGTTTTGACACCTCCAGGTCTCAAGTTCGTTTAATCCATCATAATACTTCGTGAACCTGGCTCCTCTGTACAGGATTGCATCAGAACCTCTTAAAGTCTTTATGTAAACCAGTGCTGTAATATCATGTTAATGTTAAATAAAATCCAGAACTTTCAAGATAAAACATGAATATTGTGTCCCCTTGAAATTTCTCTTTTGTATAGCTGTCATAAAGAAAATTTGTACATATAAATAGTTTAAATAGAAAATACCTAATTTAAATAGTGTTTATATCTGATTATCTCAAATTGTTTGACATCGTATCTAGTAAGTAATATCTTGTTTCCTTGTTTTTGTTTTATTCTAGTAGGCAAGGTTCCTCTAACCTGCCTACATAAAATGTACCTTAGTAAGTAACATAATAATCACAATATATATTCTTATTCATCATAGTCTAAATAGTAAATTTATATATATACAGGGTTACATGGAAAGTCGTGCTAGATCCGTTAAGGGCGTGGAGTACCCATCATTTCTGACTTATTTTACTAAGAAACACCTTACCCTAAACTTAACCCATTTCGAGATATTCGACTTTTAATTTTTTATTGAAAATTGCAGACTTTTAGGCTACTAAATTTATTATTGTTTTTTTCTGTGCATCTTATTATTATTATTATTGCATTTTTACATGGGTAATAAGATGCTTTAGGACATCAATCATTAAAATAGTGCATAAGTTAATTGAATAGATCGAAGGAGACAAGTGAAACTTATGAAATAAAAAAATATTTTAGAAGGTTTATTTTTCTCTAAGGGATATCTAAAAAAAATATTATGGCACTCGTTCGGCGGATGTTATAATAAATATCTACGTTTCAACAGCTATCTAACGACGTATAATAATCTAGGGTTTGTATTACATTTCGTGGAAAAAAAGTAGTTGGGACGCTCCAGGTTGCAGTTCTAACGGTCCCACGCGAGCAAGACAAGTGAAGATTTATGTAGATGCGAATGAAATAAAAAATGTGTAGAGACCGGCTAGGGCTGGGAATACAACAGGGGAAATTGTTTTGGTTGTCAGTCTGCTTTTGTGCTTCGTACATAGTGAATGTGATATCGTTTTGCTCTTTTCTCAACATTACTGTGGTTCTGAACTATTGCTTCTGATTTTGACTACTGTGCTCGTTAACCGAACTCTGCTTTATTTGACTTGCTTTGCTTTATTTGTCGACACACAATCGCAGTATTCGTAACAAATAAGCATATCAGCATATTCTTCAGATGTTTTGTACGTCATTTTCAACATTTCCGTATCACAGGTACAAATCAGAGTCCGGTTAACGAGCACAGTAGTCAAAATCAGAAGAAATAGTTCAGAATCACAGCCAAGTTGAGAAAAGAGCAAAACGATATCACATTCACTATGTACGAAGCACAAAAGCAGACTGACAACCAAAACAATTTCCCCTGTTGTATTCCCAGCCCTAGCCGGTCTCTACACATTTTTTCTTTCATTCGCATCTACATAAATCTTCACTTGTCTTGCTCGCGCGGGACCGTTAGAACTGCAACCTGGAGCGTCCCAATTACTTTTTTTCCACGAAATGTAATACAAACCCTAGATTATTATACGTCGTTAGATAGCTGTTGAAACGTAGATATTTATTATAACATCCGCCGAACGAGTGCCATAATATTTTTTTTAGATATCCCTTAGAGAAAAATAAACCTTCTAAAATATTTTTTTATTTCATAAGTTTCACTTGTCTACTACGATCTATTCAATTAACTTATGCACTATTTTAATGATTGATGTCCTAAAGCATCTTATTACCCATGTAAAAATGCAATAATAATAATAATAAGATGCACAGAAAAAACAATAATAAATTTAGTAGCCTAAAAGTCTGCAATTTTTAATAAAAATTTAAAAGTCGAATATCTCGAAATGGGTTAAGTTTAGGGTAAGGTGTTTCTTAGTAAAATATGTCAGAAATGATGGGTACTCCACGCCCTTAACGGATCTAGCACGACTTTCCATGTAACCCTGTATAATACCTATATTGTAACATATATTTTATTTTTTGGTTGTACTCAAACATATGTATTATGGAGAAGCCACTGGCTCCTGAAACACAGTGTACACTAGTTCGGGAGCCTATGGATTCAATAACCTTGTAAACAACATTATGCCAATAAACGTTTTTTGTATTTTGTATTTGTATTTGAAATATAAATAATTATGAAGAAAGGCATGCTTATAAACAATAAAAAATCTGAAGTAAAAGGATAATAAAAGTAAGGGATGTTTAATTAGTATATTTTCTATATGAGATCACACACATCGTTAGAAAACCTTTACAGAACTGGAGTCTAGCCTAGATTGTTGTACAAATATATTTGAGAATTTATTTAACGACTAGAAATTATAAACATAATTTAATACTGACAAATATTAATACAGATGATATCCCAAAATATTAATTCTACTGAAGTAAATACACATAGCATATTAATTCTTAAAATTATTATTATTTATTTTGGCACACTGTTGTGTGATGTCATGTAAATATGCAGTCGAAGATTCGTATGATATAATTTGAATCGAGATTCCACTTTTCAATGCAAAGCTATTAAAAAATCTCAAGAGGTTTGATTCAGGTATGAACCAACTAGCTCTATAGCTGTAAGGCATGAACGAAAAAGCGTTCTGCGAAGCATTAGTAAGGGCCCCCGCAGACTGCAGACTTTTAATCGACCGATAGTTTGGTCGGCTTCTTAATCAGTATGGAGATGTATGCAGATGCGCATATTACAGTGATTCAGTCTTCATACTGATTAAGAAGCCGACCAAACTATCGGCCGATAAAAAGTCGGTAGTCTGCGGGGACTCTAAGTGTCAAGTGTAATTGGTCACTCAAGAGACCTACGTTTTGATAATGACGGAAGGAACGCGTTACGTTCTAGTCTGCCAAGTAATTCTAAAGCAGAGGAGTGAGCACCAATAAATGTGACAATCGTAAACATATCGAAACAGTGACTTATATGAGATAGATCGTCAACATCAGCTTTTCTGTTAATCATTGCAGCGTTAGCGCGCAGTGTAAGTCAAAGTCAAAAATTATTTTATTCAGTAAAATCACAAGGATCATTTAGAATCGTCTTACATACTAGGTGATTCTAGGTGCCAGTTCCACGCGACCAGAGCCTAGAAGAACGGGCAAGAAACTTACGGCGTGTTTCCTACCGTGTTTTTATCTTCTTTTTGTATCTCAAATACGTTAAGTTTACAATTGTCACAAGTATTAAGAGCTCATATGTCATACACCGGCACACAAATATCTGAATGACTGTTGAGACACGAAAGTATCTTGTTCCCGCTTGTACGGATTCTCATCTTGCAATGTGGAGAGCGGCAACACACCCAGGACACGACGCCTCCGTTCGCGTAGTTCTTGTAAAACCTGTATTTGTTGAACTCTAACAAGATTCCTCCTCTCGCTGTCTGTATGAATCGACCGATGCCAGCTGTAAGTAATATATCTTGTAAATAAAGCCTATTCTAGACAATTCTAGACAAATACATATGTAACAACACACATTTTGTGTTGATGTTGTTTTGGTATTTCATCAACTTGATCAATAAAAATCAAATTAAGACATATTACACAGATTTTTAATGTGTTTATTAGTAACCTGTTTTATGATGCAAGAAAAGATTACCAGTATTTTTTGGAAAATCAAGATTTTTAATCAGCTGTAGTATATTATGATACCCATGACGAAACGTCATTTAAAGAAGAGGTCCCTACTTAAATATAAGGTCCGTTTGTGTTTACACACGAACATAGCTGAATAGACCTGAGTTGAACAGCTGGTTTTATATGGAGATATCTATAGAGCCTTTAGCGGAGCTTTATAGACTTTTGCATATAAGGTCCAACCCCTTACATGCAAAAGTCTACGTAGAAGTGCTAGGCACTTGACATCGCTACATCCAAACTCGTACTAGGGTCTCTTGATGCCTTGATAGCTTTCTATATTTATTTTGCTTGATTCCTATATTGACCACTTTGTTCTCTTTTTGTGAAGCTACTATATACCAACTTCGAATTGAAATAGTTACTACCAATAGTTTGATATATCTATTCTTTTAGACCATAATAAATATAAACCTTAAGATAATCTATTTGAAAAATAAACTAAAACATGTTTTCAAGCTGAATATAATAATAAATTCATAGCAGTCTATAATAAAAATAGGATTTTATGTACAAACTAAACCTTCAAGAAATAACATCTTAAGTAGAACATTACGTATAATAAGGCTTTAAAAAATATTGCCTATCTAAAATATCACCGAATTACGTATAGCGTTGAGATATCACCGAAAGCGAAGCTTACCAAATACAATTTAGAGATCTATCAACAAATTAAGGGAATAACAATTAACTTATTTCATAATTATTGCTCATCGCGATATAACTTTTAATAATATTCGTACCATTTGGACGAGCGGTACAAGAGTACACGGTAATACCTTGCAAGATCTATGTTACCTGTGAAATGTTTACAAACTATTGTAATTATTATCTTACACAAACATAATACCTATCTACATTCTTATTATGTGTCGGAAATCGTGTAGCTTATTATGAACAGATTCATATTAAGTTAATTCTTTAAAATTTAACTTGGTTTTAAATACGCACTTTGAATGGTCATCGTTTCATCTTATGGACTATGTCCAATAGTCGACTTTTTCAGTCGCAGTATGATAATCGACACACAAAAAGAAACCACCCCAATCTAATCTTTTTTAGAGTCTGGCTTAGGCATTCCCGACCAGAGATCGGTCTTCGGCAGAATCCTCGGGAAGTTAAAAGCGTGGAGGGCGAGGGCAGCAGCCGCAGCGGTGGGGGATGTGACAGGGGAGGGTAGGAGCCGAGGACGGAGCTGAACAAAGGCTCCGTTACCACAACGAGCGTGGGACGGCGGCGCGTGGTTATGGGCGTCTCCGGAAGGCACCAGCTTGCCAGCAAGGAGTCGCACGCGCGCTCTGCACCCCATGTGCTTTGACGAGCAGTAGAAGAACCTCCCTCCGACCTGAGAGTATGTGAACCCGCGCATCACCAATATGTATTTCCCTTTCTCCGTTGGTATGAATTGCACATCTGAAAAAATAGTTACGTTCAGCATCTATTGGACTACTACGCAATCTGAGTTTAGCATAATATTTTTGATGTTACATGTTCATTACACTATAAAGAAGTGGCACTTGATACTTACGAATGTTGGAATGAAATGAAAACTAAATAGAACAGAATATTGGTTTATTAACTTTTAGATTCCACTAAAAACTTATGATGGTTGACGATACGAACCACTTTGGATAACGTCTGATTAGCAGACTGACTAGCACACTGACTAGCTCTCGTATCAACGAGCAATATCAATGCAATTTGTTTTTAAACCGTTTTGCATTAAAATTGCGTATTAATCGAGCATGGTGTAATAACACCATTACCTGAAAAAAAAAATGTCGCCTAAATTTTCCTTTATCTATATAGAGCTACGCAGACAAGAGCGTAGCTCTTTAATAAGAAGAAGAAGATTGATAATAAGTATGCAAAGAGAATAGATAACTACATATTAGTAAGAATCGAGTTAATCTAACTTTTCTATGATATTTATTATCTTTTGATTTATTCAGTTTTGCCAAAAAATTACGAGACACTACAATTATACCTCTTGCTTGTATTGTGTATCTGTTCTGTATCTCTATGTGTACAATAAAGATATTTCTATTCCATCACTTATGACGACCGGATGTGGCGCGGTGGGCGATGGTCCGCCTGCGACGCGGAAGGTTGCGGGTTCGATTCCCGCCTCGGGATAAATGTTTATATGTTCTGCAAATATTTATTGCGGGTGTTCTGGGTATTATATGTATAATAAAAAATATCTATCTATGTATTATATTGTATTAAGTATGTCAGTCTTCCAGTACCCATAACACAAGCTCTGCTTAGCTTGGGGCTAGATGATGTTGTGTGGATTGTCCAGCATTATTTATTTTATTTTTATTTTTACTTATCGCCACACAGAACCAATTATGTTATTCTACCAGAGATCATACAGGATTAATAAATTAATAACTACTATTAATAACTCATGGACATTTCACACATAACGCTCTAGTCCCAAACAAAGCTTGTACTATCAGAACTACATTGCTGATAGAATACTACTTACATTTTTTTAAATACATTCATAGAATACCTACATAGAAACAACTTACTAAATTGATTGAATGAAAACTCCTGCCAGTTTTGATTCAACGAATTCTTCATAAATCACATATTTTTTTATACAGTTATCAGGTTAATAGTTTGGAATCTAACAAAAGTTCCACAAACGCGGAGGATCATGGTTATGTTTATAGTTAACTTGAAAAAAGTCACCATTCATGGATCTCTTCACTCTGGCAGGACAGCCCAACTTTGTTCTAGAAGAGCAATACCAATTTGTACTATAATTTTGCTGAGCGTATGAAAACCCTTTTAGCACTAAAATTTTTTTATTACTCCGAGGAGACGGTATCAAAACTCCATTATCTGAAATAACAGCACAAGGTTTAAACATGGCCCACACCGTGTTACTCAGTAACAAATATACAGTTTTAGCATCGACACGATAAGAAGAAGAAGAAGAAAGTAACAAAAATATATAAAATAAATAAATAATGCTGGACAATCCACACAATATCATCTAGCCCCAAGCTAAGCAGAGCTTGTGTTATGGGTACTAGAAAGAGATCTTCGCCCGCCGCGCCACATCGGTCGTCAAATATATATACATATATATACGTGAATGTGTACTAAATACAAAGCTACACAAACTTAATCTACAGCTATATATACAATTAAGTTTCTCAGGTAGTCTATCTTGGATGCGATAATTAATTACAGAAGCACGTGGTGTTAAGTGATACTTTGTACCTTTAACAATGTATTTCTTCACTGTGCACGTCCATCTCACTTTTGGCTTTAAGGTGTATTGTCACTCCAGCATACAATCCCATGAGAATGAAATACATACATCAGTGTGAGCATCATTGCTACTTTTCATCAGTACTTGGATTTCCATACAAAATCGGTGACGCTCGGCGATTGCGTCTCAGCGATCCGTGTGTGCACAAACTTGTACTTGGGGTACAGGTCCGCATGCTCTCCTGCCGGCTATGTCATACAAAAATTTGCTGGGCAGCATAAATACGTACGGCGAAAATAGTTTCCCGCACAAGCTCTTTCACAGAAAACTCAATACAACTAAAGCTGTAAACTTTTAGAGGTACCTTATATTTATTTAAATTTGTATAACAAGGTGGATCATGGTTATGATTATCATTATTGCGCATAATCTCTCCCCACAAAAAACGCTTCAAGCGAACAGGACAGAGTTTACTGCGCTTCAAGCAGCAATACCAGTTAAAACTCAAGTTGTACCTATACCCCAAGTACGAGTTTGTGCACACACGGATCGCAGAGACGCAATCGCCGAGCGCCACCGATTTTGTATGGAAATCCAAGCTTCTCAAGAAATCCGCTAGGATCTCCATACAAAATCGGTGGCGCTCGGCGATTGCGTCTCTACGATCCGTGTATGTAACTCGTTGGGGTACTGCACTGTTCTAGAACGAGAGGTTTTTTGCCTTTTCTAGAACAAAGTGGCAAAAAGACAACAACGTATTTATAAATATTTGAAAAATCAAACTTAATAAAAACAAAATGTATGTTTATTCACAACCATTTATTGGATGAAATTAGTTGAATTAGATATAAAAAAGCATTTTTGAGCATGTACAGGCCCAAGATTTGAGATCTATGGAACTGACTTATTATTTCAAAAATTATGTTACAAGCAAAAACTATAGGTACCTAGGTACATTAAGTTAGTTATATTCATAAACTGGTTAAGATATACGATTTTGAATTACAATAAGCTCGAAAATACATATAATCTAAAAATATCTGATGCGGTTTGATTTTAACAGTCTTTTCAGATCTGAGTGTGTTATATAAGTTTTAACATTCATTAGGAACCTTAATTACTTCAAATCTAACTCTAAATAGCTAAAACTTTAGCCGACTAGAATTAAATTATACATCAACTGGTGAGTAGAATAATGGCAATAACGGCCGGTTTCTGGAAACCCAAATCACGATTGATCCGAGTTTGACACATAGTAATTATTTGTTTTTTTTCGTTGATCATCGTTCGAGAAACCGGCCGTAATGTAAGGCATTTAAACTAAGTACAGCGAAGCCTATTTATATGTTTATCAAATGCCGGATTTTTTATTATTATCTATGGTACAAGTGGCTATTTATACAGAGTGCTTAGTTCGAGGCTGCATTTTAAAACTCCCTACTCACGAGCCGAGAGTCGTCTCTCGGATGTCCTTTATATTTTTTTATGGATATCCGAGAGACGACTCTCGGCTCGAGAGTAGGGAGTTTTAAAATGCAACCTCGGACTAAGCCCTCTGAGCATCTAGCCCGCAGATGACATTATAAATGCAATATGCAAATTAGAAAAAAAATCGCATAATAGAAGACTAGTCTTTATGGTCCTACATTCTAATTATACTTTTTGTAACTTTTTATATAATTAACAAAAGCAGATTTTGTATGGAGACCCGCCATCTCTTTCTTTGTAATAAAGATAAACTTATATAGCTTTTTCATCGTTTTGAGCTAATCATTTGAGTAATAATGCAAAGCCAGCTCGAGGTCATAAAACGAAAATTTTCTATCCCGGTACTTCAAACTATCTGAAAATATAAGAAAAAATAAACAAAAAGAAGTTATAATTTTTAAATAACTTTCTAACACAGGCAGGGTACAGTACCCCAAGAACGAGTTTCTGCACACACGGATCGCACAGACGTGATCACCGAGCGCCTCCGATTTTGTATGGATATCTAAGTTTCTAAAGAAATCTACCGGAGGCGCTGTTTGGATCTCCATACAAAATCGGTGACGCTCGGCGATTGCGTCTCTACGATCCGTGTGTGCACAAACTCGTACTTAAGGTACAGTACCCCAAGTACGAGTTTGTGCGATGTTTATCGTCTTTTGAAGCTCCGGGTGGACCACGACGTTATATAAAATGACAGACATTTCTTTAAAAACTTCAGGACACTTGACTTTGTTTTTAAACTAAAATCCTAATTTAAACCCTCAATTTCGAGACTGCATAAAAATATATCTAGAAAATGTATTTTTTTTTTAACTTAACATACTTACCCATTTTTCATGTCATACTATACAACGTTATTGTGATTCTAATTAATCAGATCACGACTGAGTAGATAAAACCTCCTAAATTGTTGTATCATGAGAGGCTAGCGCAGTAAAATGACATAACAAGCAAGATTTGTTGTTTTTGTACCACTAGCGACATCTCTTAGAAACAGTAAAAACAGCCTTATGCTTTATTTATTTATCAAAATATATTTTTCTTCATTTAACATCATTAGAGTTAAATAAATTTAAATTCAGATTTAATTTTCATTCATAAATTCATTGAAAGCCTATTTTTTTGTATAAAATTGACTTTAAACCAAAACAAGCATTTTGCTATAGAATATGTCTAGCGCCATCTAGCGGCAGTTTTGGAGAACGTGTATCACGAGTTTCGTTTAGATGCCATTTTAAAAATTCCTTATCTATTTCACAGGAAACGGCGCGCGAGGGCGCTGTTTACTTCGAGATTATTTTTATATCAACTTACTACTCAAGGTCTATAGTAGCGTAGTACAAAATATTGATACAATATCAATAGCGTAGGTAGACGTAGCGCCTAGACTTTATACAAGTGTTGGTATGTTTCATTATCGATCGAAGAGATACTTAGTCGTCTAGTGTTTGATCCAATCACTTAACTATTTATAGATTTTTGTCGAATACAGCGAAGTGGTATGGGTAAAAACATACTTTTATAGAGTAGTTATGTAGGTGCATTATGAGAATGTGGGTGGGTGTGGGGGCATAAGAAAACGATACATATTTTACACTAACGTAAAATTACCATAAGTTCAGAGATGCTCTCATAGCTGTGTTGAAGGTTATGGATGCCGGTGCAATAACTGGCATGTGAGGCTTTTGGTCGCATTGCGACAAAGTGAACTCTTAAATGGACGTGCTCTGTAAGATAATGCATGGTTACAGGTATCGGCTTAAAATCAGGACAATCTTATTACTTTACTCTTTTCATAGAAAATGGATAAGTCAAAATAATCCAGAGACGTACCTAAGATTACTTATTAGATCCAATAGCAGGCATAGAGAGAATAATAGTTCTAGTTTACTTAATCTTAGAAGTTTATCGCGGGCCTTGAGCGTGGAGAACGAATCTAGATATTCCGTAACGAAATAACCTAACACTGCGCATGCGTATTCCAGCAAAAAATGCTATGCAATAGCTATACCGCGGCAGTCCCCTAGTGCCACACGTCTTTTTTTTCTTCATATATCTTTTAAACTGGTAGCTAAGCAAGAGCTGTATAAGATTTAATAATGTCTCTAGGAGTGTAGGGGCGTTTATAAATAGAATGCGACTCCTTTGGTTCAATTGACACCTCTCTTAAGATAGCTTGATACTTTTTGCAATAATAATGTTTAAAGATTTTACCGGAACCTGAAATATTTTCAACTTTTTCACTTTTAAAATATATCCTATAATTATGTAAGTATTTTATACTCGCACTTTTAAGAACTATATGATAATATTTAAGTACAGACCTACAAAGCATAAAATGTATTTGCCGTTACATTAAATATAGTTACTGATCGAAGCTCAAATCGACACCGTACCGACTATGACTCTTAGTAGTCCAGTCAAAATAGACTAAAATTATGACTTCAGTTTGCATTAATTCCCAATAAGCTGGATTTTTGTGCAGGCCTTGAATACGTCATTACAAATGATATGTCAAAAGTCCCCATCGATCCCGCTTGTGCGTTGTTTTTTATTCGAGGTCAAAGGTCATGAATATGCATTTTTTGCGTATATCTCTGAAACAACGAAAGCTATTGAAAAGTGGTTCAGGCAAAGTTTGTGCATCGTAAAATTGTCTACAAAAATACCTCAACACTTTTCTTGTACAAAGCATCGCTTTCGAGATATAGTGACTTTGGACCGCAGGAAAATCGTCGAAGATGCTGCGTTTTTTTCTTTTCAGCCGTTTTATCTGCCTCATTGCCACAGAACAAACAGTATTTCTTGAAATTTAGTGAAAGGGGTGATGGGTTCGATGGGTTAGTCCTCCTCCGAGGTAATGAATCGTCTTTTTGTTTCAAGAAATACGGTTCGTTCTATGGCAATGAAGCAGATAAAACGGCTGAAATGAAAAAAATGCAGCATTTTAGTAGATTTTCCTGCGGTCTAAAGTCACTATATCTCGAAAGCGATGCTTTGTAGAAGAAAAGTGTTGAGATATTTTTGTAGACAATTTTACGATCTACAAACTTTGTCGGAACTATTTTTTGATAGCTTTCGTTGTTTCAGAGATATACGCGAAAAACGCAAATACCCAGGTTAAAGTCATAAATTTGCGTTTAAAAGTCATAAACGAGAGCTATCGAAAAATGGTTCTGACAAAGTTTGTAGATCCTAAAATTATCTACAAAAATATCTCAAAACTTTTCTTCTACAAAGCATCGCTTTTGAGATATAGTGACTTTAGACCGCAGAAAAATCTACTAAAATGCTGCGTTTTTTTCATTTCAGCCGTTTTATCTGCTTCATTGCCATAGAACGAACCGTATTTCTTGAACAAAAAGACGATTCATTACCTCGGAGGAGGACTAACCCATCGAACCCATCACCCCTTTCAGTAAATTTCAAGAAATACTGTTTGTTCTGTGGCAATGAAGCAGATAAAACGGCTGAAATGAAAAAAACGCAGCATCTTCGTCGATTTTCCTGCGGTCTAAAGTCACCATATCTCGAAAGCGATGCTTTGTACAAGAAAAGTGTTGAGGTATTTTTGTAGACAATTTTACGATGTACAAACTTTGCATGAACCACTTTTCAATGGCTTTCGTTGTTTCAGAGATATACGCAAAAAATGCAAATTCATGACCTTTGACCTCGAATAAAAAACAACGCACAAGCGGGATCGATGGGGACTTTTGACATATCATTTGTAATGACGTATTCAAGGCCTGTACAAAAATCCAGCTTGTTGGGAATTAATGCAAGCTGGAATCTCTATTTTGACTGGACTATTAGGTAATCTTTAATGTGTACCAATTTACAACTTGAACTACCAAATATTGTGTAATCATGTTTATACACTGGAGCTAGAGTACGAAACTTAAAATAATGACTAACATCTATGGCTAATAGTTTCACAAACAATATATTTCATTTCATAAATCATTGGAACTTTAATAGATAAAAACTTTCACTGTCTTAAATGTATTTTAACATAAACACAACTATCTACGCAAAGCACAGAAATATAAGGGGTTAGTAAATTACTTTTATCACGATTTTGTTTCTTTATCGTATTCTTTTTATACGAAATTCTCTCATTTGGTATTTTTATGATTTATCAGAACAAAAGTAAATTATAATTAATAAAAATTATAAATTTATTTGAATTGTATTCAAGCAGGAAGACCTCTGTTGTGAGACATGTAAGCAGATGGTACTTCAGTACACATTAAAATTAGGGTGAAAATACAACAGAGTGATTGCTAATTTAGGGTTTAGATTCAATAAAGCGAAAGAAATCGGTTCAGTGAACTTATCTATCCAATTTAAATACTGCCTATTGTGATTACCAGCAAAAAACATATCTCTCTAAATTCGCGGCTTTTGCCTCGAAGATTGAGTTGAAATTATTTAAAAAAATAGAACTTATCTGAATTTTGCGGATAATTTGTAAAGGTTAACGTTTTTCTTTTTTTTTTTGGGTATTTTAAGTAAGTAAGTAAATATATTTCTTCAAAGTAAATAATTAGTTTTTAGAACAGAACAACTTAATACCAGCCTGTATACAGCATACCCTAGTAACTATACCTAATTTAATTTCCTATTGTTTGAGTAAGAGACTATAAAAATGACGACTTAAGTTTTTGATATTTTACCATTACACTTGGCGGTAAGGCAGAATGTAAAAGCTCCCGGGGACTAAATAACTTTTTTATTGCCAACAGTTATCGGAATTATTTTTTCTGTGATTAAATCAAGAAGCAAATATCATATTATTTTTATGCGATGAGTTTTTAAGTCCTGTCTTGAGACCACAATTTAAATCTGGAAAAAGAAAGATATACTTCTTCTTCTTTCTGTCGATGATGCTTTCCAACAATATTTTCCCAAAGATATACTTATCTATACTTAATATTATAAAGAGGTAAAGTATGTGTGTTTGTATATTTGTTAAATTGTAAGGGGTTATCTCGGGATCTACTGAACCGATTTTAAAATTTATTTCACCAATAGAAAGCCACATTATTGCTGAGTGTCATAGGTTATATAAAACACTGAAAAATAAAAAGGCTTTTACGTGGTAGTCCGTTTTGCAAAGTGAATCGGAGAAAAAACGGTCGAATTATGCCCAACGAAGTGGGCACGGGTCAGTCATATTATATTTAAGATAGGTACTGTAAAGTTTAGGACATATTATCAAACCATGTGTACCTACTGCGTGTAATGACGCAGTAGGAATTGAACCCACATCATGCCCCATCCAGCAAATCCTCCGGCAGACCACTGCATAATCGGTTTTGAAGTTTCGTGCATCTTCTAGAACCTTTTCGAATATTTGTCGCAGTGACATGTAGTTTTTCGATAGTTGTTGGTGTCTTCGCGTTTCTTAGGTCTATGTTGTCATTCATGAGAATGTATGATGCTATGGTGAAATTACCTACAAAAATAAATCCAATATCTCATTTTAACTACTAGTCTTATAGATTTAATTTAAGACTGCCTAAATATTACTTTAAAAATATATTAGTAATACTATGATTTAATTATGTGCCCTACTACGGGGCAAAGACCACCTGCTTACTTATTAGTATTTTATTATACAATCGATGATTAAAGTAAGTATATATCTCCAGCGATATATTATCATCCATTTGTTTTCGGTTTCGTGGTAAGTTCAAATTTCGCGTAAAGTACCCAAGTTGATATATCTGGTATAACCAACTTGACCAGTCCAGTGGTAGTAACTCCGCCTTCTGATCCTGAGGTGGGTTAAAATCCGGTCGTGCACCAATAGGGAAACATCGTGATAAAACCTGAGGTTCAGTCACCTGCGCATGTAATGTCATTGTTTTTTCTGTGTTGAGAAGATGATATATATAGTTGCTGGCAAACCTACACAATCTAAAACAGTTTCAGATACTGCAGCGTCATGGGTAAAAATTTGCTCCTGACGCCTGCTTAAATCATCTAGATATTGGCATAACGATATGATACGTGTGAATGTCAATAAAATTACCTACACTCAATAATTATTTCATTGTATTCTATACCCTTGCATTATGCGTTTTCTGCTTTCCTGCTAACTGGACATGAAGTAAAACGCTATTTATTCATAACGTCATAGGAATTATTTTGTAACATATGTATGTGGCCAAAATAAACGTGGTACACGTTTCCACGCAAATATTCTAACTGAATCGGTTACTCCGTAGCAATACGAGAAAGATTTAATTTGATTTATAATGTGATTAGCAAGAAACAATCTACAAATCACTCTAGTGTAGAGACTTCGCTCTAACTTATGTAGAGTAGTCATTAGATCCAGTTGTTGTAACGGCGCGGCGCGGGAATGCCTGACTGCACACAGGCACACAGAGATACAGCGCGATGAGATTATACACGTACCTTAATATTCATTCAAGACTTTCTCTCTAAAAATGTACCTACGAAAAAAGTCTCGTAATTTATACCCATAATCGGACCCTTCGATTATACACGGCTATGCGATTTAAATCATACGCAAGTATACTCTACCAAATCGATAATTTTGAACGCAGCTGCAAATAAAATGGAACCTAGAACGCTGTCCTTTAAACCCAAACCCCTCGGACTTCATCTAATACATAATTATGTTGAACGAGTTTGAAAAAGGGATTATAGCCCCAAATTCGAAAACATAGTCCACCCGAAGGCTCAAATATCAGGCCAAATTAAAATTGAGTACCGTGAGCTCCCTGCTAACAATGAAAATGCAAATAAAACCGAGCCCAAAGCAAAAACTCGTTCAGTGAATACACTGTACTTAGTTTTAGGACCCTATCAACAGTTAGTAACAGCATACCCCGCTTCGAGGCACAATGCGGCAGAATAATAAGCTAGGGGTTACTTTCCAAAAAAAAGTAACAGGAGGCTAAAGTGAAAAGGTATCTTGGTGTCCTACACATAAAGTAGTATTTGAATGCGCGGTTGGATGCCTACCTGCACCTGGCGCTAGCATTGTAAGCAATCAAAGTCTCTCAAAGTATTCCATAAAAACGCTTTAAATAGAAAAAGCATCAAAGGGCAGGACGTCTAGACGTTCTTTTTTTTTTACTTCTCAGAAAGAGCAGGTAGAAATCTGAAGCGTCGTAACAGCTACGGGTGCCAGAAGATATTTACTAAATTTATAAATAAAATATCAATGCACGTATTTAACATTTTTATATTCTGTAACAATTTGGCACATTTACATACGACAAATTACTAAGTACTCTTATTATTATAATTGTACTTTCATTTCCTAAAACTAATATAAGTTTTGACTAGAACCTTTAAGACATGTAACATTACACAATAATTTTAATAACACCTCTATCTTAGCAGCATCTCAGAGTAAAAAATAATGTTATAAATTAATTATAATATAACTTAAAAAGGTGTCCATGTGTAACATAACGTTCACGATATTGTTTGTTTATAAAAATAGCTCTCTATAAATCATAACATTTGTAATTAATCTCTGTTTATAAATTTTACTAATTGGCGTAACCTAAAATATATGTTTAACGTTAAAAACCTAGTAACAATAAATATTTAAAAAATAATTTAATACAATATTTACCAGTCTGACAAGTTTGTTTTTTGGAATATTAGATATTTTATATACCTATTTATAATACCTTACAAATACATTTACAACACATAATCAATACTAGCAACTCTTAATAAAAGTGACAAAAATATTCGTTGTAGAGCCTGCAGTATACGATAAGTAAAAATTGCTATTGTTATTAGATTTGACTAGAATTAATCACCAACCCAGTAAACTTACTCATCGATGGATTGTTCTAAAAAGGTTTCAATACCCCCGTTTACCTCATCGAAGTACTCGTGACAATAGGTAAGGGAGAGTTTAGGTGGGTGTGAATGAACGGGGGACTGACCCAACACTCGGTCGTTGAGTGTGAGAAGCGAGGCTGGACATGAACGTGACTTCCGCGAAGAGCAGTACCAAAGCAGTCGCGATTTGTGCTGTTTCTTCCTAGAGTTGATGAAGTACGTGTTCCCCTGGTAGTACAAGAGTCTCGCTCCACGTGACGTCGCCAAGTAACGCGCCACACCTTACAACCAAACATTCCCAGTTCAAACACAGTAGAACACAATCCGAAAATTGTATGATCCGATTATAGTCGCATGGAACTAAAATGCTAAGCAGTTCGTGCAAAACTGCAATAAAGCAACTTCAAATATT
Source organism: Ecliptopera silaceata (assembly GCA_932527185.1). Taxonomy (NCBI): domain Eukaryota; kingdom Metazoa; phylum Arthropoda; class Insecta; order Lepidoptera; family Geometridae; genus Ecliptopera; species Ecliptopera silaceata. The sequence continues at coordinate 2,719,377 of OW052200.1, forward strand.
ATTATACTTACGGACTTTACGACGGAGTTCAATACAATACCCGCATACTTCAACTCGCAATTGATGAATTGAACCTTAAGGTTTACTACCTGGGTAACGTCTCAAAATAATTTCATTGAATACTTCCGCTAACATGGGTAGATATATAAATATAAAGATGTACCTGCTTAAAATTATGTAGGTTATCTTAATTGTATAATAATTATTTTCATTTGTAGGTAATCATTTATTTCAAACAAACATAATATAATTGTGATAGGTCTATTAACATTTTAAGCGTAATAACATAATGTTGTGTTAAATGCATAATCGATTGTCGATGAAGACAGCCTAGGACTGTCAAAAATATCATCACAAAATATCACATTGTAAACTTCTTAGACGTAAGAATGATTTACTACATATCTATCATAGTGATGTGTTTCCTAATTGTGCATGTGTCAGAGTTTAGGAAGGAATGCTTTGAGCTAATAATACTGGTCTACACTCGTGAAGATAGCGGGAGTAATAGTAGCTTTCGTCTAGATAGGCACATTCGTCTTAAATCTTGACGAGGCAAAAATAAGGGGAGCTTTGTAAGTTGTTGATAGTCACAGCTTGGTTCGGCGTATCTGGCAATCGCAGCGGCGGCGAGCCAGAGCCGTCACGCAGCAGGAAGGCGCGTGGTGCAGCGACAGTGTCCGACCCTGCCACACCAGCAAACGCACCCGAATGCTCCACGACCTCGACTCCCAGCACGCACCTTCAAACCACCCAGTCGACGTATAAGTTGTGGTGAACCAATGGATGATAAAAACGTCTAAATGACAACTAAGAAAACTAATGTACGCCAATTTTACGAAGCGATATCAAACGTAAAACATTTCATAACATCCCCAACATAAAACAGCCACAAATAAACGAATGTCTGAATCAAAAAAGTTTCTTTATAGCCGCTATTAGGCATGAAGGATACAACATTAGCGGAAGTGCAGATGTAAAAACGACCTTATTACTACAATGGGATGTTATATTTTGACAGGCATGGGGCTAGAGGAGAGAGGGGAGCTGGATTCTGGGGTATTATCGATTGGTACCATCAGCAGGCTACGTGGGGCGGCGTGCGCGAGGCATGCGCGCGGCCTGATGCTAGCCTGCCCCTGCCAGGCCAAGCGCCAAGCCGCGCGCTAGGCTCAGCCACAGAATACCTAACACTCGCTAACGGCACCCCACTCGGTGCTATAGCTGTACCTTCATTCTGGTTCCATCCCAAGCCGCCCGCGCCCGGCCCGGACGAATGCCATGGCAACTTAGCAACGTAAAAGCGATTAACGCTTGAAACCAGTTATATCAACTTAGGCTTTTGACAAATGAGTTTACGTCTTTAAGTCTTTTAAAAATTCTTACCTGCAGCAGCAGGTATGAAAGACTTAAAAAAAATTAAAACTATTTCCAGTAAAAACAGAAATATAAGTAGGTACTTAAGTACTCTTTAAATGATCATGTTAATGTAATTATTTAGGTACTACTGATCGATTAAATATCACTTAAATAAAAATACTAAGATTTAAACTTTCAGTTGAAACATAAATTACACATGTAAAAAAATAGAGTTCTATCAATGTACTCAGATTGCAACCGTTGTAGTGTTGATAGGTATGAGTCTGGTGCCGATTAACGGTGCTTCATTACATTCATGCTTCATTAGAGCTCAATTCATAGAGAAACAATAAAACAAATCGTTACATAATGCATTAGTACATATTGCTGGATAAAATAGGCGCGCACCAGGCCACGCCGTCGTTTCTAGAACTGAAACTGTCTGTATTTATAACCACGCGGGCACAAGTAGGTACAACAACACGCGTAAATTGTAAACACGAAAACGTGGATGCGTAGATTGCGTAGTAAATACTACGCAGTTCACGCACACTGACTCAGGAGATGGGGACTGCGTGAAACGGAACGTAGTAGAGGCAGGCGAAATTAGGGCATTCAGGGCGTAACTAGGCTATACCGCGGGATGGAAGGGAACGCCCATACGATTCCCCGTGCCCTGCCAAAGTTTCTTCTTTCATAACTTTGTAGCTTGTATTGATCCGTCACAACTGCGCAATTCATGACCTCTCCGAGATACGTCGGATGTTACAGCGCCTATTGATAACGGTGTTTGTCTTCTCTGCCTACAGTTACAGTAGGTACAACGAATTTTATCAGTTTGAGGAATTTCCGGGTTATATTCAGTGATTGCTGTATCAAATACCTTCAAATATTTTAATCTTAATTAAGTACTTTATATAAAGTTTCCATTTCAAGAGTTATGAAAAATATTATGATTGCCTATGATAATTATTATGATTTGAAGTAACACAATAAATACTTTGGTGTTACGTAAAGAATATCGTTTATATCAAATGATAGATGATGTTGTGTGGATTTTCCAGTATTATTTATTTATTTATAAATATTAGCACAAAAATAAGAATTAAATGTTGTTTAAAATAAAATACAAATCATCTACATACCTATATATTAAAATTGCGGCAATTGGTATTGGAAGAGTAAAAAGCTCTCTCGAAAGCGAATAATGCAAAACAGAGTGTTCCATACCTACAAATGATAATTATGAAAGTTCCAAGACCTGAAAGTATCCGATATTTACAAACATTGTTCGGGCCACGTGTGTTCACGGAAGCGGGGGATGTCATGCTTCCACGACCACGTGACGCAGATACTTAGGCTTACGTAACGAACCCCCGACGACCCCTGCCTACGAATCGCCCAACCCGCTAACAACAAGCCAGTACCTTCGCCCACCGACTAAACCCACCACCCAAAGAACAGTCAATTTAAGAATTCATTCATGTTATTTAATGTCTAATAATAACACAGTAAATTTGTACTTCCTTAGTACAAAATGTACCAGTACAAATTTCTTCACTGAACGAGTCAGCAGTACAAAAATTAAATGCTAACTTCTTAATAGACTTTATCACATGGTTAAAGTTAAAACTAAATATCTAGATAATCAGAATTGCATTTAAAACTTACACTTAACACTATTATTACTTAGATAGGAACTTTTGGACGTATAATTTCGTTTTAAAAAATTCTTTACTTAACAGCTACGAGTTTTAAATTTTATAGCAAAATAAGTATAAATAAAATAATACTGATTTACGCGTAATTGATTTTTTAAATTAAAAAAACTTCATAATAATGATCAATAAAAAATACAATAAAAAATAATAAATTCTAAAGAATTCATAATCAATCAACTTAATCAAATTACACGTTAAACACTTATCTAGAAAAATCATTACAATACCAAAAAAATCATAAATAAAACATTTACTACAAATACAAGCCTAACATCAAAAAACATTAAAAAATATTCTGAGAGAAGTATAAGTTCGCTATCTATACCGATTATAAACATCTTTCTTCCTGACATATTTGCCATCTGGCGTGAAGTAGTAGCTAGGCGGTGCGTGGATGTGTCGTCCTCGCACTAGATACAGGATGTCTCCGAAGCCGGAGCGGGCGGGCGCTGTGATGACGTCAGCGCGACATCCAGCCATATCCCGCGACGAACAGTACCATTGCTTCCTGCCGTGCGCTTGCAAGTTCTTCAGATAGTACGTGTAGTTATCGTGGACCAGTAGGGACTTGCCCGTCCTCGACGGCACGTAAATAGCTGGCACTGCGTAATCCATCAAACATCCATCACCAGCAAGATATGGTAATAAGGTCCAACTCTACCGTACTCTACCGATTTTATCAATACATTGTACTTAGCTACCTTTCTTCTTTACAAAATAAATTATGTACTTACTAAAATATATTTATGTACTATTAATTACATCAACGCTACAAATTATCTAACAATAAATAAAATTTCAAACTTTTAATTTCTTAAAGAAATGTATTTGACTTTGACTGTAACAACATTATAAATTATTTTCTTAAAAAAACTAATGAAACTAATAAAAATTGATGGATCAATATGGATCTTAGTGAAATCGTCACTATTGGAAGGAGCTGTGTATGACATTACACTTAGGTAAGTAGAGTAGTATGCAAACAGGGTGGGTTCCCAACAAGTCACACACCAAATCCAGTCACACTGTGACTCGTTGGGATTTTTTTTCCCAACGAGTCACACTGTAACTCGTTGCAACTTTATTTTAAAAAAAGTTCCCAACCAGTTACACTTTTGTAACAGTGTGACACGTTGGGAAAAAAAATCCAACGAGTCACACCAATTAATATTTTCCGAAATGAAAATGACTTTTTCACTTAAAACTATGTGTAGATTATTTTATTTAAACAGTTGCCTTTGACTAGTAGTGGTTGTGTTCGCCAGACGAGCTCGTCACTTTCTGGTCCACAGTTCGCAAACTCGCGGTACATCTGTACTTGTACCGTCCGGAACAGTACCACAGAACCTTCGACGACTTCCGATATGCATTATGAGGTCGAAACGTGTAATTCCCCGACATCAACTTTGGATACCCGCTATTAGGGTAGAAAACAACAACTGGAATTTTGAATGGCGTTATTCTAACTAGGTGTTTTGACATAAAGCGAAATAAAACATTACATTTTTGAAAATAACGTTTTATAAAAACATAAAAAAGTAAAATTAACCAGCCGGTGGGGCATTTCTTAAAAACTAACGAACATTCGATACTATCGATCTTAAAAATAAAGTAACCATAAACAGTTAAGTTATTGTCCTAATGATGATCAGAGAGCTCTTTATAGACTTTGTATGTTTTGTTTAACCTTGATGAAAACAAGAGACCGAACACACCGTGGCGTAGTTCACGTCAGACAGTGTGGTTCACGTCAGACAGTGCTGTTCACGTCAGACGGAGTGGTTCACGTCAGACGGTGTGGTTCACGTCAAACGGTGTGGTTCACGTTTTTGCAGCGATGCCTGAGCTCCGAAAAGACCAGCTGCTTGCCATACGTATGTATCCTGGCTGCACAGCCTCTAGCGCACGTCCAGCGGCGCTTGTTTCTGTAGCAATCGTCCAGTCGGTACCAATGCGCGCCGATCTTCAGCAGCTGTTCCCGTTCAAGGCTCGTTTCGGCTGCCCAACAATTAACTACGATAATTACTATTTTTTAGCGTGTAATCGTATCAAACCATGGAGCATGGATCTTTAAAGTGTCTTTCATACTTCTTCACAAAGGAAAACCCTTCACGGTATTTTAATATATCTGGATTACCTATTATATGGTATTGGGATTGTGGGTAAGACTAGAAATGTTTCAGATTATAAAAATTAAAAAAAATGGTTCTATTGACTATACCAACTTACAAGTAAACTAGTTTTGTGTAAGATCCAGCATCGAACCACTTATTTAATTTCTTCATTTTCTTACCCTACATTCGTTTAGATAAGGAAATTTAATAATTACAAATTGATTCTTTCGTATACATTTATGGATTCAGGAATAAATAAACTGATATTACAATACTGTGATATAAATTATTAATAGGTAATATACGAAAAACATGTCTTAAAGTAACGGATTAAATAAGTTAATAGATACCACAAAAGCCGTTATATCGTAAACAGTTTTTTGTCACCATACGTTGCATCAATTTTTTTCAGACTAGTAACTTCGGCAGTAAATTATATAATATTACCTAAAATGAGATCATAATAATAATTCTAGGTACTAAGTCTAAACAATTTTTGGCCTTGACTTGCAATTCATTCGATTTCCAAACATAAATAAAAATAATTTCTTCCAGAACATTTCTACTCAAAACCGGGCTATCAGCAACTACACTCGCATCATTCTACTGTACAGATATATGGACTCTACTTAAATATCTACTACCTACATGGTCATTTAGTGTATAACTCTATTAGAAAACTATCGCTCGTATATTTTGTTCATAAGCTGGTAGATTTGACATCTACTCCATACGCTACATCTACAGCTAATACAATTTATAAGGTAGTATTGGAGTATTCATTATATTCAGCTATCAGTCGTTCCGCTCGCTACAAGGCGGATAAATAGAATTTTATAAAAAAAAAGCATCAACAAGACGACTACACTATGGTTAAAGCTATACAGTTTGTATACATAATTTCTAAACATTTCGTAAGAGAATATTGCACATTCACGTTTCCAATAATTGTAACTTTGTAATTTTCTTAATATTAATAAATATTAGGTACGTTTATACAAGGCCAACTCAAAGCGTTTTCTAGGGCCACCTTCGCAAAGGTTTGCCTAAAACAAAATCATATAAATATGTACCTGCCTATGAAGTTGACGTTATAACATAACAAAACAACAGCTTCATAGACCAGGTCAACAAGTAATAACTTTACAAACAAATATTGATAAAAACGATTTCAATATCACAAAATATAAACATCCTAAGAACACTTATAAATGGAAGATTACGCAAAGCCACCTCGGTACCGATCGACCTACAACTATCAAGGAACTACTTTTATCTAACATGAGTAGTTCATACAATAAATATAAAAGCTATCATAATAATGAACCGAATCAAAAAATATCTTCGTTTAATCATTCATGTTTAAACTATATAATAAAAAACATAAAAAAACATTAATGCATAATAAAATATCTGTTTAGGGAAAGAAACAAAAACTTTGGCAGGACAATCTTGAAGCTTTCAAAAACAGTTGGAAGGAGAAAGCTTGTGATCGGGACTACAAGTCTGGGAAACATCTTTGTCCAATAGACAAAATTGGTTATTTTAAATAATAAAAGTATAACAAATATCGTCAAATAAGTATTCTCACAAGCTCGGAGAATGAAACTCATAGTAAAGCTAATAATTCTTAAGTACATAACGCAACAAATCTTAGAGACCTTCGGTGTAACTACATAATAAGGCATTAATTTTCGGGATGAGAAGTGACACTTTCACGATAGTCACTTCGCAGCCTCAGACCGAGTTCACAAGACGTTATTACCATGCATAGCACTCTGCATCATTGTACGGAACAGTCAAACACGAACAGCACTATTAGATCGATAAAGAGACAGACGAATCGAGGAACCGTTAACAGAAACCGTTGAAAACGTTGTAAACCCATCTACCGGCGTATCTGCTTGGAACTATCACAGTACCAGAGTTCCATTGTCATGTCAATAGGCGAAATCGCCTGGATTCGCTCTCCGTGTTGTAAATAGCGTCTGCTCAAGCTCGGTCTTTCAACCAGCTCAGAGCTGATGGCGTGGGGGGCGACTCTCCAGGTGCGCGGTCAATGTCTTGCCTCCAGCAAGCCGCGGACCAGGAGGTCGCGCCAGGCCTACATGATCAGAGCCGCGTGCGGCGCCGGCGGCACCAGAGCCATCGGAGGCATCGCACTCAACCGCCGCGGCGCAAGTCCTGGTATAATCTTATACTTCCCCATAGGGTCCACCTCAAACTTCCTACTGTCGTGTTTCGCCGCGTTATACGTAGCAGGATGGTTGTGCGAACCGCGGAAGTATACCAGACGACCGTCTCGGAGACATAACGCCACTTGACAACGCTCAGCTTTCTGATAAGACCTGGCGCATCTCCAAGTGACGCGTCGCGGATGTGAACCACCGTCTTCGTAGAATATATGGCCGTCGGCCACTAGATGCAAACCACCTCGCGCTGATCGAATGTAGAACCACCCTGAAAGAACGGAACAGTTAGGTCACTTACCAATATCATTTCTGAAGCAAAGCTAACAGGCAAACACTATATTCTCAGAAGAGATCATTTTACACGGTTAGATACGTTTTTCTTTACTTCTGCTGGCACTATTCTTATAGTTATAATCTAGATGGTTGTATATTTCTAGTCGGCTTTGAACTTGTATTTGCTTTTTTATTTCCTGTAACCTTAGAATAGCAAACAATTTGAATCGGGGTTCGACAGCTCGTTTTATTTCTGTCGATACCGAACTGTTCAAACATGTTGCAAGCGCCTGTATGTCTACTAATCAATGGTGTTTCATGCATTCCAAGGAAAGTTTAATAAGGGATTATTATGAAATAAAAATCCTGAATGGCCTCAGCGCAATATAATCATTTCTTTGTACCTATACATTCTCCATCTACACGTAGTCACTACTCAGCGTTACATTCTCGACCGACAACTGCTGCTTATAGCTACCTTTATTCTCGTAATACTGCAGGACTAAACATAATAAAATATCTTATCACATTAAAATAAAATAATACTTTAAAAATAATACTTCGAAGGTTAACACAGGAATCGTATACATTCGAACGGAAACACGCACTGGTGTATGAACGAGATAACATAAACTATGGTAAACATTCAAATCGGTTAACATAAAATAAGTATTCTATGGTAAATTCCGTTTTAAATATAAGTGTTCAAACATTAATTAATATACTCCATAAACATATGCATAAGTAAGTACTGCCAACATCAGCAAAATATAAAAATAACTTTATAAAACAGCAAAAGTAAAAATAAACAAGTAAATCTCACTAAATAAAAAATATATCTTAAAGCTAACGTATACAATGAGTATTAATAATATGAGTAAATTGTAATAAATGCAAATATCTACTTTAACAAGTCGTTATTTCTAATCGTATACATGAGTTGACTTTGTTTTCAACAATCTTGTAAAGCGGTCAACAGACAGTTGACAACATAACGTGCCCTCCGCACCAGCGCAACCGAATCCGGCTCTCTGTCCCCTCTGTCTCTCCACACAACACGGCTACTCCTCGCCAACAACCACCGAATAATGCTACTCACGATCAAAATCGTTCAAAAATAATGTAAAAACAATGTATAAAAATACTTAGGGTATCATAAGAGAACTATCACTTTGTACAGTCGCTACAACTAAGTGGCCGGCCGGCGACCGGAAGAACTCTTTACTCACTCGTCTGAGCGTGTCTACACACATCTCTCCTCTGAACTCTTTTGCTTTTATTTTTCAGTGATACAGGTAGGTAAATTTAGAAGTTTGAAATATTTTCCTTAACATTAGTTTTGGCTTTAGTAGCAATGTCGCCGACACGGCCCTAATTAGACTTAAATATAATCGTATACTCTTACACAGCGCAAAAATATCTACCATTCATATGTGGTTATCTACTATAGGTACGTAATATAGGTATATCATAATAATCTCTTTGGAGAAACATTACAATACAAAAATGCGCGAACTATAGTTCACAAATGCTATTCGTTCGTATACTTGTACATGCAATCGGTAAATGCGTATACACGAGTGCTCAGCGCCGGCGACCACCGGCAGGAAGGCACAAAAGCATAATTTGACAAACCATCCGAAAGATTCGAATCCATCAAGAGTAACATTCGTATCGATCGTTGAGATTCCAATTGAGATCAAAATCCGTGCCGAACACCAACAACATTTCGTGAGCCGGTGGCCCGATCGGCGCCAAAGCTTCAAAAATTGACTTACAGACTGGTCTCTCTAAACGGGACTTAGCTGCACTGCACATATTGAGATAGGGTAATGTTATTCACGCAGACCGTCAGACAGCCTTACTGTCTTACTCAAATGGTAATGCAAATCTGTTCAAGAGTGTACCAGTTGGGTAAGAGAGTCTGGGAGTATGAGTGGTGGCGGAGATGCGTGCTAGTTAGAACATGGGTCGGACTGGCGTGGCACGCACACCGCACGTGTGCGCGCTGTTCATCTGCACGACGCGCAGGCCGAAGGTGTGCACGGCGGCGCGGCAGCGCGGGTTGCGGCTGCAGCGCCACCACACCTTGCCGCTCGCCGCTCGCCCGTTAAAACAGAACCGGTGCGCTCCGACCTCGATGGCCGGCTTTCCTCTCTTGCTCAAGCAGTAGCGAAACTGCCCCGGGAAGCACGGGAACGGAAATGGCAGACCCAGCGTCAACGGCGCCTCGCCACTGCTCACCGCCAGCGCCTCAACTCGCGCCGCCACTGAAACTAAACGCACCACGTTAATAGTGAAATCAACGAAGCGGGAGATTTTTCTACCACACTACACCTAAACTATCATTTTTCAATACTACTTATACGAATTACAGGGAGCTAATGGATAGCTATTTCGAATATCATCGAGCAGTAACACCTACAAAATAGAATTTATAAATTATTCAATAATTCCTTGAATATATCATGATAAATCCATGGAGAGTCAAACCATATCAAAGCTCGTGATTACTAACGTTAAAAAATACGTATATTGCCACGAATCTGCATACCTACCACGGATTAAAACTGGCTAAGAAATGCCCACACACCACACCAGTCTTGGGTACAAACCAGGCCACAAGTACATTTGCTCGTCGTTGATCATGTGTAGCGAGACGAACGCCTGATCGCTATTCGAATGAAACGAACTCCTTAAAAAATACTTTATATTCAGTATCTCTTTCCTAAGACTAAGACTACATAGTTAAATTGGTACGTACATGTCGTTTTGATTTGAAATACATACACACATAAGCTATCTTATCAGATCTACCACACGATTTTTATTTTTTTGAACTAAGTTTAATTGTGACTCAAAGTTACAAAAAATAACTTCATGCACAATATTTTCATAATTATCAAATACACATTATATAATGTTCGATTTACGACAAGCTTATGTGACGGGAATGTGTAAAAAAAAATGAGATCGCAGTTATTTTCTACTTTGAATGGCTCATTAAATATAGGTTACTATAGGTAGGTTTTTATTAATAATATTTTTTATATTTTTGTTCTGATGACACGAAAATTTAATTTCATAATTTATATTTTCGTACAACTTTGTCAGTCTTACATTATTTTGTCTCTTTGTTGTACCTACAATACATTTTTTACATCTAATAAATTGTCATGTATGACAATAGAATACATGTTGATGATTACATCTGCATGACTGTTCTGAACCTTTGGAAAACGTCATCGACCAGAATCGGAGCAGATTTTAAAATTGTTATTTGTAATCGCCTTAGTATTTATTATTTGAAGGCGAGTTTTCTATATCGTTCCGAATAGATTTACTGAATGAATGAGTAAATAATTAATGAAACCGTTTTACGCTAAAACAAAATACATTGAAGAAGCATCACACACGTGTGGAATGCTAGTAAGAATAAACGCACTGGTTCTGGAATGCAATTATCTCTAACGCTAATAACACAAACTCAATAGACGCTATCTGTCACAGCCTGTCGAGCCTATGGCAGAAATGGCTCGGAGCTCCTTGGATGATATCTAGCTACGGATCTTCCAACCCTTGCTGCATACAACCGTCGAGTGCCAAGCATCTTCCGTCTTTATTTTCTTCATTTCTGGTTTAATTTTCTTATCTGTTATTGAGTTGGAATTGGTCTTTCGTTCTCCCATTGAATCGGTAAAGTTCTCTGGTGTGAAATTCGGTGGGTGATTGTGCTCTCCCCTAGCTTTGATGAAGCGGCCGTCTAACGAGGTCTGCACTCTGCAGAGACACCCCCTCGTGTCCTTGTCCCGGCAGGCCCAATTTAGTTTGCTCCTGTACTGGTTGTTCACCCAAAATTTGTTGCTTTTGAAAATTAGTACAGATTTTCCGGCGCGGGATGGTAAAAAGAAGGCCTCTGAAAAATTACAGTTGTGTTATTTATCAACATACAATTTAACAATCTCACCAACCTACGATCTCACAATATCAGACGTAGATGACCTTACCTACCCAAATGTATTAAGAATAACCTCAATTCAACTGCAGACAACTTACTTCGCCCTAATGTTGTTAACATACCCATATTTTGATGCAGTCACTTTATCGTAAGGGGTCCCACAATAATAAGGTAGATAAGTGAGATAATGAGCTGAATGCAAAGCATGTGCCTTCAGTTTGGCGGTTTAGCGAGCATTATATTCGCTAAATTAAACCTAGTTTCCCGGCAACGAACTACGGACGTACAATAACAACCATAATTTTCATCTCTGAGTACCTAGTCATTTTGTTAAATAATGTTAAGCTTCTTGATTTATTTTGACCATAGTAAATAAATGCATACTATGTTCTAGTTAAGGGTAGTATTTGGTCTGCTTTATTGTGTTGCAATATATTATTGCAATTGATAGACAATAAAATACTAAGAGACATCAAAAATGTATTTTATATCTAGGATACAATACACAGTATCGTGGATCTCAGAATTAGACGCCACTTTCATTTGATTACGTATAACAGTAAAAACCCTCTACAGAGGACAAAATTTAGACAAAAATATAAATTAGGTACATACTTAATTAAATGATAGTTTTCTAAGAAAACTACGTCACACGATATTTAATACTTAAATATTCACATGTAAAGCTTTGGTTTAGTGCTATAAATGCATACATAAATACTTCGACATCTATTACAAATATTTAAACATTAAAATTTACTGACTACCTATATAATATATCTCCCATATTAATAAACGTGATATTTTTTTATTTTTCATATATCATTCAAATCAAAATTCACATTAGTTTTTTCACCTCGGGTACCTATGTCAGTACACATATGAATATTTATTTAACCACGTTATTAACAAGAGAGACTAAATTCTAAATACCTATCCCTGTCATTATCAGAATTCAATGAGTTAATATGAGAAAGGTATTTTATTGTACGTATACTGTGATATTTAAAATTGATATTTATTCTATTTCATAATTTAAAAACATCAAAGTCAATCTAATATCGACTAATTATATATTAATATAAACTGTATACCTACTACACTTTTAGCAAGTTCGCAAGGGATCCTAAAACATAATAATATTGATATCAATAAAATTTCTTCATTTACATTGCAGATATTTGAAACATACCATTTATCATACCATTAATTCATCTCATTCTCTCCAAATCTCGTCAGATCTCTACAAAAATAATTTTCATTCGCCGTTGCCTCAGTCCAAATTTATTATTACAAACATTTTTATTCATCTTCGAAAATGGAGACCATATATACCAGCCCAAAACAATCTTGTATTTTTTATCAGAACAGTGTAAACTTCTATTCCATATTCAAGTATTGTCGTGAACCGGCGCATCTAGAAGAACTCGGACGACTTTAGTTCCTCTTTTTTTTCGAAGTCTTATGAATATGTTTGTCGTATACGAGCACCACATTGCCATTGACCGTGTGTATGTTGGCGGGGCACTTGCCCGAGCGGTAGTCGCACTTCCACTTGGTCCGTCCCTTGCCCATATCGACGTCGTGCACGAAGTTAAACTTTCCCGTGCAGATCATCGCCCCCTTGTTGCGTGACACATCCCGAAACGTAAATTCCATCCTCGATGGCGGCTTGCGACCACCTTGCGATCAAAACACGACACGTATTTACCAACTGACAAACGAAATCTCGAATCATTCCAGCACCATTTGTTAGAACAGTGCTAAAACGATGCTAAACATCGAAGTTGACAATCTATACGAAAAAAGCACATGCTCTAAGGGACACCAGAAAAGGCAAACGACTAATAAACTTAAAAATGTTTAATTATACCTTAAAAAGTAATACTCTTTATTAATTAACATAGGTTGTCTTTTGAATCTTACTCTAGTAAAAATATCAAAAATTTATAAAGCCCAAATATTTTTTATAAGGAATGTTCAGTACATCAATCATTATAATAATTGACAAAATGGTCCCATTGTTTAACAGAAGGCACTTTAAAATTTGTATAATATACAAAAAGTTTTACATAATAATCAGTATTTTATGTATAAATTGTTTTGTTAATATAATCTAAGTACATAAAAACTAATTTCTAAAATATGATAAATTTATAAACATTTACAAAGTATAGTCTTATCACAAGTTTATGCTCTTTGCAGTGAGTTCATATAATGTAAAAAAATCTACTATCAAAAATAGATCGAACATAGGTACATACATTTTTATATATTTGTTTACCGTTAATACGGCCAACAACAATTAAGAATTTGGAAGAATTGCTAGACAAAACATGGTGACTTAACAACTTGTATAAATAAGCACCATTTACTCGTTACTTATTTTGTAATTTACGTGATTAAGTTTAACGTTAGCAAAGTTAAATAGAGATTATGCATATTGTGGTCTGCGTAGGTAAAATATACTTTGGAAATAAACATATTTTACCTTTACACACGTCCTATTATAACTGTGCCAAATGTTTAAATCTACTAACCTACATAATATCTTCATAAATCAATATCGTTAACGATAGCTACTACAGTCTGAAGTTCAGTACTTTAAGGCGAATTGTGCTTACAGGAGTCGTACATGTATAAATACTAAATAAGTTCACGATTCGACACGTTGATGTAATATTACTAATGGATGAGTCTACAATGTCGATATCAAAGTCGACGGATGGAGGAGCCTATAGGAACCTAGGCTTCCCATGACTATTTTCATTTATAAAAATATAAATATGTAGGTGTTTTTTTCCCAACGAGTCACACTGTAACTCGTTGCAACTTTATTTTTAGAAAAAGTTCCCAACCAGTCACACTTTCGTAACAGTATGACTCGTTGGGATTTTTTTCCCGACGAGTCACAGTGTGACTGGTTGGGAACCCACCCTATAGGAGCCTATAGTCATGGGAATTCTAAGGTTACAGAGAGTGCTTCCAGTTTGTTTGTTGCGGGAGGGATCGGGGCAGGCGCCGGCGGCGCGTCGCTCTGTTTCCGCGAGGAAGTCTTGCGCGGAAGACAGAGCGCGCGCGGCGGGTGGTTGTGCATCCCCTTCACTGCCACTACGCTCTGGCCCAACATGTGAATCCTCGCCTTACAGTTAGTCTTCTTCGACGTGCACCGCCATATAACCTTGTCCCGCAACTTGGACTCCTCGCAGAATGGAAATGTATTCACCATCATAATCACCTTTCCACGGCGAGACTTCAGAAACGTTATACCTGCGGGACAAACGCACGTCAGACAATAGAATACCGGTCACTTAAAGATACCAACGACCCAAAACCAAGGTTATCAAAGATTTAAATGAAACTAGCGGTTATTTATAAGTACAATTTAATATGATTCACAAAAGTACCCCGAACAAACATGAACTAAAAACTTACGATTTTAAATTGAATGGATTAGTAGGTATAAAATTACGCTATAAATGTTTGATTATATATTTAAAAGACTCGTATCAATATGTACTTAGTTAAAAGTAAATGAGGAATATAAATTGTAAAGTAGTAAGAGAGGGCGAATATGTGCGTGGCGCCGCGGCGACAGCTCTCTGCGCGGGTGTGCGCTCGAGATTCACGATTATCTTACAACACCTACCTACAGTATACCATCGATCGACATTTACATTATTCAATACGGATATAAAATAACAACATTTATTACTGGACACAAATTTTACTAAGCCAAACAAATATTTAAATAATCAGATAAAAAAACAATATTTACACAAACAATCATGTAAATATCTTATCAAATCACCTTCAAATAAATAGTAAAATCGTATTTAGTTCATTTATCATAATTGACGTATATTGTCATCGCTCTAAATTATTAAATACACGATAGCTTACATTAACATATTAATTGTTAGTACATATTATGCAACAGTTACTAAGCAGTCGCCACGGTTTCACATATTTTCACATAGCCCGTGTTATTTGGCTTGGATATTCATCAGGTACAATAGAACATGTCAAATGGTTTAAATGCGATTCAAATGACTACGGTCAAGTGCGATAATGGTTGTTCACAAATAGAGTTTCAGACGAAGCCGTTTTAGGTCCTTTGGAAACTTTAAGTACATAAAAACAGCACACCCAGAACACACCTCATCTGAAATCTAATCATGTGGTGTCAAATAGAGATGAGTTTTATTGATCCACGTTGTTTACGATCAACATTTGACACAATCTACAATCACGCCTAATTAAAAATATTACATACACACACACACACTAGATCCCGAAGAACGTCACGTAAATCTAAATAACAATTAAAATTAAGTAATAAGCGATAAAAATTTGTACTTAAATCAGAATAGGTAGTACATACACAATGTTCCTCGATCCGTAGGCAACCCTCAGCCGAACAACTTAAGACTTAAGTATTAGCCAAAAAAACAATTTCATAAAATTCAGTTAGCCAAAACAGTCTCAAAGAGCATATTCGTATGAATGACAAGTCGCCAACACGATTACCGAACGATCATGTTTGTTTTTAAGTAAAGTTAGCCTAGATAAAGAGGTAGTTGAGGTTCGATACTAACTAGAGGTAGCGCGGAGGCGCGCCGGACCCTGCGCGGACCCCCGCCCCGGCGCGCCCTTCCTTACTCTATTCTTAGCCTACTTACTCTACGCTTAACCTAAACACCTTACTCAAGTAAAGCTTCTGAGTATTTTTTCATGTGTATAATTTTTGTATAATTTAAACTAATATGTAAACCCGTATAAAAGTGAAGAGGTAGTTGATTGAGCTCTAAGTACTTCGAAATTTACTGCAAAGTGCAAGGTCCCGATCGTAGCCTCCGCCTTCCACCTAGCTCTACTGCCGAAGGAACATCTCGAACCTCGCGAACTCTGCCCAATTATCAATAACTACTGGTATAATTCTTAAAGATAAAGAGGCGGACTTCTAAATGTCTAAGTAGCAAAAGGTATTCGAAATTGTATAAAGTTACATTCTCAAAATAAATTAAGTAATTCTAAGTACAGTCAAGGGGACATCGTATTGCTATCGTATTACTAGTTCACCTCTATCAGTCACCGACACGTCGTCGACGGCGCGCGGGTGCGCCCGCCGACCGCCCTGGCTGGCCGCGAGTCGGCTTCCGACTAGCTAGCTTTCCCATTCGATCTCCAGATCCTGCCTGACGTACTTACCTGCGTTCTGTTCCTGCATGTCTGCTGCTTCCGTGCCGCCTCGCGCTATCTTTCCAGATGATGCTGCACTGTCAATTAACCAAACGCTGAAAGCGACCCTATCCATGATAACAACCAACCTAAAGCCCGACATCGATACGAGCTCACACCGTTATACATTCAGAAGTTCTTACGCAATAAACATCGTTACTCTATCTATTCGATCCGATAAATAGCCCACACCTATACGGATAACCTCAGTGGTGACTCCCGGCGACACTCGCTCGACGCTCCTCGCTGCACTGGTCTGCGCTGCGTGCCGCTCCGTCACTGGTCTCCGAGGACCGTCCTTAGCCTAATTTCGCCGGACTCACATGCACATTACCCATATCGAATAACCAACAACAGCCGTCGCCGAAGCCTCATTTTAACGACAACCTATCCCCTACTAAGCTAAACTTAAATATATCATAACTATAACTCACTTAAATTATGCTATAATTTCGCGCGCCAATAGGCTTTTAAAAGTCGAATACTCGAACGGTCGAATCATCGTCAAAATCGAGTCGTTTTCAAATAGTTAAAATCGTATCGGTCATCCCTTTCGCCTCGCCCCCGCCGCCCGCATCGTCCCCGCATCGCACACGGTGGTCTAGTCCTCCTCCTTGCAGGGCGTGTCGACGAGCACCGGCTTGGCGGAGTTGGTGTGCTGCGGCGGCGTGATGGCGAGCGGGCTGGGCGAGGTCTGCGAGCCGACGGCGGGCGCGGCGGGCGCGCCGGCCGCGCTGTTGGCGTTGGCGGAGGCGGTGGCGTGCGCCGTGGCGGCGTACAGCGCGAGCGCGTGCTGCAGCTGCAGCAGCTGGTGGTGCGGGTCGAGCGGCGCGGGCGCGCGGTGGCCGCTCTGGTGCGGCGTGCGCACCACGTACCGTCCGTCGGCGAAGCGGCGCACGTTGGGCGGCGCGTGGTTGTGCGAGTAGCGCGAACGCACGATGCGCTCGTGCCCCTCGGGGCCCTCCGTGTTCACGTCGGCGAGGCAGCGCGACGTGAGCCGCGACGAGCAGTACCACTGCTTGCGGCCGTGCGCCAAGTTGTTCTTCAGCCGGAACGTGTATCCGCGGTGTAGCAGAAGGCGACCTTTACCCGCTCGGATGAATCGCGCTGAAAGTTAATGGCACAGTCAGTATCCGATCAATTCCAACATTTTTGAAAAGATACCTCATCTAAGTCGACTGATATGAAATAAATATCGATGAGAGTTAGATCAGATATCTCATGATTGACAGGCATGCGAACAATGTACTATCTACTAATTTAACAAAATATAGGAGTGTGGAATTTGAATTATCCGAATAAAACAACAGACATATTTGTACCGGCATGTGTTTAATTTTCGATAATTGAGTTAATAAAAAACAATTAAGAAATGTAATAATATTTTATTTTACTTTGACACAATTCATTTTTTTACATCAAATTCACATTTACTTTTTATTACCTACATTATTACGACTCTACATTATCAGAGGACTGTAACAATCAAATATTTTTCTCGCAGAAAGGTTGACTAGGGGCTCCATCCACCCTGAGCAAATTACTTGGCACATTACTAATTCAAACACACTTGACGTTACTTCGCTACATTCAACTACCTAACCTAAGTAAAGACTAGTGAGCAACGATAATGAGGCTTTTGATTTAGGATTTACATAAAATAACATATTTATAAAACAACTACAATAACATACTTATAACATATATTGTAAAAAAGGGAAGACCTAAAAGGATACCTACTGATAAATATTATGGCACATTATTTTGCGATTTCTTAGGAGGCTCCATCAATATGACTTACGATATAGCTAAATTACTTTGTACACGCTAAAGAGTAGGGGTGAGGCGAAGACACACCTACAGTACCTATAGACATCCACAACGAGACTAGACGACTTAAGACCATCCAATTCATTTATAGTCCAAATAAACCAAGCCGTGTAGCTTTGTTAATAATGATTCTTTAGGGTATAGACTTTTAGTTAGCATGCCTGGAAATCTCAAGAATGAATTTACAAAACCACACGACAATGTCTCTTCGTGATTTTATAAATTTAATCGGACTTTATTAGTCCGAGCAACCACACGATTGCTATGTAACTTACAACTATAAAACTGAGATCTTACTATAGAAAATATATCACATTGTGAATAAAGACTGTTAAATTCTACTTGCATTTGGCACGCAACAATAACTTTAAATATTGTTGGAAATTGAAATAAACAATTTTTAATTTGATGACGTAGTACGTGATCACTCCCAGATGCACACCATTGATATGAAAGACACGAGAGTGCCAGAGCTATAATGTAACCAAAGGATGCGTTTACGTAAATCAGTAGGGCAAGGGTACGACCCATGCGTTTGGATCGAAGTTATGGAAATCTAAGTTTGGTAGTCTAGGGACCAGTAGCGGGGTGGGCGGAGAGGGGCAAGGAGGCTTAGTTTGTAGTTTGGCGGGTCGGCGGCCGCAGCGGCCTGCGTGGTTGTGCTCTCCCACCAGCTTGTGGAGGGTTCCCTTCTGCGTGTAGGCCTTGCATCCGCAGCCGCCCATCGTGCACCGCCAGCGCACAATGCCAGACCGCATCGTGTGCGCCGCGTAGAAGCTACGCCCTCGCACCCAGAGCCGGGGCCGCCCGCCCGGACCCACCGATAAACGGACTAAATTCTTATCTAAAACATATAATAACCATGAAACATATGTCATATTACCAAAGCAAGGATAATAACATTATACATGCAAGCACTCGGAAAAACGTTTATGTGGCTCCAACACCAATTGAGTTAAGAGTACAAAATTATTATTTTAAACATAAAGCCGTATATTGTTAGTATTGCGTTTTTAACATGCCGTTGGGAAAGAGGTTAACTTTGCTACTTCACAACAACCAATTTTCCTGTACAATTTTAATAAAATAACATTTGGATTAATAATCAAATTTCCTACATTTTATATTTCAATACTTACAATTATTTACTATATACCTAGAAGGAAATGAGTATATTTTCTATAATTATCAAGCACATATGCATTTGGGTCAAATTCTATCTAATGTTTATCTGTAATATTACTTTATTGCTTATTGCTTACGTACAACACCTTTAAATAAAAACATAGTCTAGATTAGACTATGACTAGAGTAGACTAGAAATGAGATCATCAAACATAATTCAAATGTAAAATTGGAATGCGCCTGGCATAATTCGCAAAATAATCATTGTACTAATTTATACAACTCAACAAACGTTACTAGAACTTGCAGACAAATCCTACTCATTGTTTGTACCTATTTCACATAATTACCTATTCATATTAACAGTATGTTAAAAAAACATATTTATTTATCATTGTGCGCAAGTATTTGTACATTAAATTATTTAACATAAATAATAATGCTACATCGACTATAACAAAGTCTAAGAAAACTATAATACTGGCGCCATCATCAGAGGATATTAAACATAATAAATTGCTACTATTAAAATTATATTCAGTGCATATTTTATATCTATGGACTAAATATTAAACAGGCATTAGCATTTAAGTTATAGTATTTTTATCGCGAATAATATTGTGACTACTCTATCCAATTGGCTAGTAACTATGTAAAAAAATATGATATTATATTTCGAATGAACGCCTATCGTCATGACTAGATGTCTTAACAGTAAAATTATCCCATGTTTCAACCTACACTATATCCGCGACTACGCAGACTAGCACCTTACCAATATTGAGTATCCAAGTAGCAGACTTAATGCAAGTACATAAAGTACTCAAAAATATATCTATAACATAATTTTGTTACTGTTAGTAATATTAAACAATAAACATCCAACAAGTACATACATACATAACATAGTCACAACTTAACACTACAATGTATGGTTATAAGTCCCAAGCATAGTTGCCAAACCCAGAACAGATGTTTGCAGGTCGTGCAAGTATTTGTCCCGCAGAGGGAATCAAGCATGTGTCTTTTGCGGCTCAATCCGAAGCGTTAATGTCGAAACTTTCACCCCGGATGGCGACCTTCATGCTATTCGTTCTGATAGTTCTTATCGTAAAGCATATAATGCAACTGTCGACTAACTTAAGGGTCTAGTAAGAATTTTGGTGTTTAAAATCGGTCACGCCAGGCACTGGTCATCGATTGTATACACAAAAATTCTTACTAGGCTAGAACACGAAGAGAGCTGACAAATGGATTATTATTCGGAATTACCTACTCAAGAAAACGTAGTGGGACACAAAGACTATAAAAAAAACTGGAAATCTTATGTAATACATTACAATTTAAAAAAATTACTATCGTATTGTATGAAGCTAATTGAGAACTTGGCGACCTAAGGAATCTCAATATAATTAATTTGCTTTCGTATCGTTAATAAATAAATAATTTTGATGGATTATTATTCCCTGCACGCTCACTCTGCCTTACTATTTCGTAACTTCCAAGGAAAGGTATCCTTATTGTTTAGTATGTTAGTCGCCGAGTAGGGCTTGCACGGATTGAGCCGCAAAAGAAGCATGACAGAAGGAGCGTTGCGTGGGAGTGATGGTGGTGGCAGTGGGCGGCAAATGCGAATGCACGTTGCTGATCGCGAAAATGCGGTCGTGCAGCGTGTGTGCATACGCACGGCAAGTCCTGCGCGTGCAACGCCACCGCACCTTGCTCTTCTCGGGGAATACCTTCTCCATGTAAAACGAAAAGCCGCCCAACCGCATGTGTCTCCGCCCGCGGTTAGTTATCACGAACTGCACTGCAAAGAAAGCTCTGTCACTATTGCAATCCACTGCCACATGCAAACCCATTTTAGTAGCATGCGCGATTTTCGGTTTTATTGCTATACGTTGAAATGTTGATGATGAGGAATTTCCAGTCGTAGAAACAACCGATGGAAAGGATATGAGGATGTCGAACGAGTAGGAGTAATGGAAGTCACAAAAATATCAAATAAAACACAATTTTTTTTCAATCAACATCTATTATTTCAATAAAATACATGCAAATATAAAATAAAACCCACTTTATGTAGTTTAGACAATTTATTGTTCACTATTAATTTGCTGGTGGTATTGTTTCAATGAGGCTCTCTATACGCGCGTGCGTGTCGTTGTGTGCGTGCGTGTGAGTGTGCGCGAGATGGTTGTGGTGCGCGTGGTGGTGCAGCAGCGCGCCATGCGCGGTGAGTGCGCGCGCGCGGCAGCCGAGGCGGCGCGCGCGGCACGTCCAGTAGACGCGGGCGCCGCGCCGCGTGCGCGCTACGAACCCGAACCCGCCCACCAACAGAGCCGGCGCGCCGCGACGCGTCACCGTGTACCGCACAACCTCGCCTGACTCTACCCACACACCCCCACACATCACAAACTGAACAACGTACAACCAAATATTATACATTTTTAAATTAAAAAAAACCTGTCCCTAGAATTTACTTAGAGGGTATCTGTTTAGAATCAGTATAGTAAGACGCAGGTAGGAATTGTAAAAAATGGCTCTTTTAATTGAAACCTTTATCTACATACGACATCATTTTTGTTTTGATTTACATTGTGTATTTTTAAGACTATTCAGTTACAATAAACTAGGCAATTTATTTCATGGCAAAAGATGTTTTACACATTTCAATTTAGAAAGTTCCTTAGAATTAAAACTTTAAAACAGCACACCATACAAAATCTTGGAACCACATATTGGGAATCTTTGTATTCTACTATGCAACTTTTTTGAGAGCCTGTTTACCCCAAATCTGGCACTTAGGTACTACATTCTGATCTGCTAACTTTATAAAGCAGAAAATCAGTAGTAGTACTTAATACTTTTTCCATCATTTCGACCCAGGTCACATAAGGACCTTGAAAAATACGTAAAAATAAGTAAAATCCTATAAAATATAATAACTTAAATCGATGGACAGGTAACCACTTCACCAAGTTCATACTTTCGTGTGATTTTTTGTAAATGATTTTCTAAATGGTTATGTACAGGATTTGTTACTTTAAGCACATTGTTTTTAGAAGTTATTCTAGCGCGACACCGTTTCGCATAGTCCATGCACCTCCAGAATGTCCGGCCACTTCTCACACTGTCCGTAACAAATATATATGGTTCATGTATCAATTGAAGGTGGCCGCTTTTGGTCTGAATAAAATGAAGGTCACCTTTCCCCGATGCAGCTGACAATGCCCCTAGAACTAAATGAAAATTATGATATATCAGTAATGTGGTGAGAGTGCTCCAATAGTCAATATTTATGTTGATAATTGAGTAAATTTTTAACTCAAATTCCACGCAACATACCAAATGATAAATAGCTTGTCTGAGAGGGGTGAAATCGTGAAATAAAACACGATTGATAAAATAAAAGTAAAATACTATTTTATTTAAAACTTTGAACTACCTAGTGCTGTAGTATTGACTTGAGTCTAGCGGGGGCACAATGTAGGATTTAGGGTACTTTGTGACATTTTCTATTTTACAAAATCAATGTAAGTATACCAAAGCTGTTAGTTAATTAAGATACATTTACAGTTTCAAAATGATAACAACTTAAAACATGTGGAGATGATTATTTATATTAGTTTTGTAATACATATTATGAATAAATAGTCTCTTAACTACTTACAACAAAACCCTATTAAACCATCTTCGTACTACAGCTAGCTGCAGTGACCAGCAAAAGTTCACTAGACCTTTTTAAATATAATTTAAGAAAATAAGAGTAATAAGGGCACTCAACATAATAAATTTATTTGTAAACAAATGCCAAAATGCAGATTTTATTCCCCAATTTGAATTTTATACATATTTTCAGTAGTAGTCAATTGTTTTGGTACAAATTTACATGTAAAAGTGCTTCTGTTGTTTTCAAATGTATGTGCACTATTTACTTCACAACACATACATATCTTACAGAATAGGACAAGTACATACATCCAACAAGGATGTGTCCTGTACTTACTTAAATTTAGTTTAAAAAATATAAATAAATAAAATAAATAATGCTGGTCAATCCACACAACATCATCTAGCCCACAGCTAAGCAGAGCTTGTGTTATGGTTAATAGAAGACTGACATTCTTAATTCTGTGACCAGATCCTAAAAGAACGGGCAAAAAACTTACGGCCTGGTTCCTACTGTTCCTTTATAAGAACCTTCTTACAAAAGATTAAAATAAATACTGAAGTTCCAATGCGGTGTCAATTTAACTTAGTAATGTTTAAATGCATTATGATGATACAGTTAGGTCTGGGTCATACTAATATGTAATAAAAAGCTATACATAAATCAAAAGGACAGCAAACGCTTCGCTTCAGGAATGATGAACATAAGCAAAACAACAGAATATCAATAACATTGCAAATCGACAAATTTGATGTTGACAGGTGGAGCAAAGTTGGGCCATGCCGAGACTTTTGTTGCATCTACTGAATGTTTATTATAAAATCGTACGGTATTCCTCATAAATGACCCTTTTACCTTTTGAAGTCGAAATTTAGGGATATATAATTTATTTTTGATTCTGGGTTAATACTATGTACATCACAATTTTTCCTAAAGCTATCTTTGTTTTTATGTGTGTACAATAAGTATATCAGCTTCTTTACCCCAGAGAAATATAAGTACCATAAATGACATCACACTATAAGTAAGAAGGAAGTAACTGAAATAAACCAACCTAGCTGTTGTTTCATCAGTGAGCCATCTCTATTGTATGTACAACATAAGCAGCTGAGTTCAGCCTACCAGCAAGCGATCCAATATGTGGACTGCATTGCAATATTCATAACTATGGCTAAAGGAGAATGGGCATTTTGGGCCACTTTGGGCATTTTGGGTTTTACTAAGTATGCTTAAAAGGGATTCAACCATATACATTTTAGTGGGCCTTCAGACTTTAAAGTCATATGATGATAAATTAAAACAGTTTATTTTCAAATTAACTTAAATCTCAGTCACATAGAAAGCATCTTGATTAAATAAAAATTTTGAAAAACCGTCCTGTAAATTTCCTATCAAACATATTACGTGTCAACCTTGAAGGACGGTTCTTTTAGTCGTGGCTCATGCTCCATAGAGAATTGCCCATTCTTCTTTGTTGGTAACCAAATATGTAAAATGTTAAAAAAACCTTTAAAAAATAACAATCGAGAGGGGATGATTCCGAAGCACATTTTTTTCAAGTTTTCATCTAGACTTGAAAAATTATTGGGACGCCCTGTACTCAGCAACATTGATAGGCAATACTAGTTTGCATAGTAAGATATAGGATTTATTCCATATTAGTATTGGATAACCAAAAAAGTTTTTGTACCTTATTAGTAAGTTAGTACTTAGGAGTAAAGCATAGTGATCAATAAATTTCATTTATAGTCAGGGTCAGCATTATTGATGTTTTCAAGTACATACCAGTTTATCAGACATTAATAACTATTCGTTTTAATTGTTATATCATATTATGTAGAAGAAATTGTGAAGTACGGTCCACATTTTAATATGGCGAAACAAACTAAACTAAAGCTAAAAACTTTTTAATTACTTACTAGAAACTAGAATCCTGAACATCCTGAATGGATGATAGTAATTTCAATATTTTTTTTAATTAATAATTTTTAGTTTTAAAACTTATTACAGTAAATAAAAAAACTATCAGAGCCCAAACTAAATAATTTGAAAACAGTAATCCGAGCGACTGCAAGCAGTTGAAATTGTGCTTTATTGCATCTTAGTGGTAATAAGTAATTGTTTGTTTTTCAGTTATTATTTTTTACTTAGTTATTTTATTTTGAAGTAGCCTGAAGAAGGATAGACCACTTCTATATTCATATTTATCATCATACATCCTAACCGAAGAAATCAATGGTTCTTCTCATGTTCTTGTTCCTCCACCAGGACTTAAAATCCATCAGAGTACATATATTTGCCTATTTAATTTAGACAACCACGGAAATCAGTTCATTGAACTGTATATTTAAAAAAGACTGAGTCTATTAATACGGGTACTGTACGAACAATTTATAATTATTAAAACGGTTACCGTAAGAAATATTTATAATTATTAATACGGTTACTTTGGACCGATTCGAACCGGTAGATTTTGGGAAATCTCAAAAAAAACTAAAAAAAAAACTCCGCGAATTTTTCCTTTTTCTTTTGCTTCGTGGATACTGTCGAAAAAGATTTTCACTTCTATCGTGATTGTGATTCATGTTAATTGATTTGATGAAAAGATAGTGGCCAGTATCATCCACTCCTACGCTGAAAGCTGCTGGACAGTTTTTCTGAAACGAGAAAGCTTTTTTTGCTCCTTTCGACGTAGATATAAAATTTTTCCCTCCGTGAATACAATAATATTGGATGCTGTAATATATCAGGGACGCTTCAATGTGCCTCTTGATTCCTTTTGTGCGACATCGTTCAATTGTCATAGCATCTCGATGATAAAAAAACGCGTACTCTTTTTCTTCGAAATCTTTGACTTTCTTCTGTAACTTTTCAAAAGAATCAAATTTGTCACCTTCCCTCAATAAATTTTCATCCATGACTTTTTCATTCTCATTAGCAGCTTCATCTGAATTAGTAACTTCATTCGCGTTTTCATATTCTTCTTCAGAATCTGAAGAATATATCATTAGTATTAAAATTAAAAAACAATTTGATGTTAAGAAATAAATATATATATTTTTTTAATTTAATAATTACCCATTTTGTAAGATATTTTATACAAGCTAAATAAATTCAAATTGAATTATTTTATTATAAATACTTTATGACAGTATGACAGAAATATAAAAATATATGAAACTTTTTTAGAAAAATAATTATTTTTAATTAAAAAATAATAAATAAAAGAATTATTACCTTTTGCATTGAAATTTATTTCATTCATTTATTTTAACATAATTTACAATATCTATTATTAAAATAAAAATTGAGTATTTAAATTCTATAATAAATATTTACCTCCTTTTGTTCACCAATCAAAATACATATTCCACCAATCATAATTCCATAGGATGCGTTCCACTAAGAACACACAACAATCATACTCACGTTTATTTAAAAAAAATTTGTAATAAATTTAATAATAAAAAAATAATAGTATCCGTATGAATATACTCATTCGAATAATAAATTGTTTGTCCAGTACCCGTATTAATAATTATAAATTATTCGTACGGTAACCATATTAATAATTATAAATTGTTTGTACGGTAACCATATTAATAATTATAAATTGTTCGTACAGTACCCTTATGAATATACTCATTCTTAAAAACAAGCTAATCATCCAATTCATTCGTAATTTAAAAAAAAATTGAATAAATGTATATGAATAAAAATAATTTATTCGTCCAGTACCCATACAAATAGTCAGTCTTTAAAAAAATAAATCTGTGTATATGTGTTGATGTAAATAAATTAATTTCTGATTAAAGCATACTCCAATTTGTTAAGTCGATTGTAAAATAACAGTACCTACATAAAAGTACCGCGAAGAAAATTCGGTCAGCCTGTAGATGCTAAACATTTTAGGTTATGTTTACAAGCTGAAAATTGATGCACGATAATTTAGGAATGTGTCTGATTTTTTTAAAACAAACCTCTTGAACTAATATAGGGAAGTTCTAGGAAGTCATATTTGTTGTTACTGTTTAGAGAAAAGAAGACATATCGAGTAGGTATGAAGAAAGTTGTACCTGGACCATTGCTGTCAACCTGCATTCGTTCCGTCGTGTTACTTTCTCCGATGCATCAAACTGGTATCCAGAAATGCGTTTAATTCACAACATTTAACGACAAACTTAGCACAACTAATCAACATTCACTTGCTACTTACAACGTAAATAGGTACATTAAAAACTCTTCACGTAAACACGCACAAATGTGAACAACTGAATTATACATGATTTATTCTCAAGTAACGAAACATCACAATTACTTTATCACGCTAGCACAAAACATTAAGGTTACACTTAGTTCTTCAGTTTGTAAAATTACAACTAACTTTTTATAATTTCTCAAAATAGTAAACAATCTCCGAATGAATGACACAAATGCAGGCAACCATAGATTCCACGGCGTAGCAAGCAAAGCAAGACGGATGACCACAAACAATGGAATTACGTTTCGTTCTATGCAGAATTCCAGAGTTCCACACACATGACAGTTCAACATCAGAGACAGTGACAATGACGTGAAGTGAAGAGTATCGTCAAAAAAGTTGTGATTTTCCTAACTTGTTTTTTTGTCAATGAATTATAAAAAAATATTACAATAATCTTTTCACTACGGCAGTGATTGTCGTTCAAACTGCCAACTGCTTTATTATCATATATTTTTTTGTATGATAGTTTTATAAAATAAATAAATAATGCTGGACAATCCACACAAAATCATCTAGCCCCAAGCTAAGCAGAGCTTGTGTTTTGGGTACTAGAAGACCGACATACTTACTTAATACAATACATTACATAGATAGTTATTTTTTATTAAGTATACATATAGAACACCCGGAATAAATATTTGGAGATCGTACGAACATTTATCCCAAATCGAACCCGCAACCTCCGCGTCGCAGGCGGACCTTCGCTCGCCGCTTTAAATACCTATTTATTTAAATTCCTTACAAGGAATTACCTAAAAGAAGCATCGAGTGATTTAGAATAACCTATGCTATTAGGGTAGACTTTATTTCATTCTGTCAGTGGACGTCTGACTAGTAGAATATTGGCGATCTTTGCATTTTGAAATGCCGGTATATAAAGTTATATAGAAGTAGTACTGTATAGAAATACAGCCAGGTGACAGACAGACAGACAGAGAGTCTAAGTAATAGGGAGGTTAGGTTAGACCCGATTACTGAGACTCCGCTATCTCAAATACTAAAACGTACTTATCTAATTTAGGTAGTTAGGTACCGTTTTACCCATTGGGTACAGAACCCTGAAAAGTAAGATCGCCTCTTATTTTGCTTATTCTTAGTAGCAACACCCTCGACGTGGTTGTGGTCGAAATGGAAGGGGGGGGGGGGGGCAGAGGCTCGCTTCACCACCCTCCGCTTCTCTAGTTTTGCCTACTTCGTCCTAATCCCTGCTAGAGATTTTTCTTTGAGTCTAGGTATGCATATAACCCCTCGGTCCGTCATCAGCTTCGCCGCATTAGGACTTACCTACATCGGCGATACCAGTTTTCGAGTAGTATAATCTTGAGACCTCGGTTTGTCCTCTACACTCCTTGCACAACATTACGCTGCATCGGTTTTTGGCAATCACCTAGTTTGGTCTTCTGAGACTCACGTCCACGTCCATGCTGTGGTTAGTGGGTTCGATTCTCACCCAGAGCAAATGTTTGTGTGATGAACACAAATATTTGTTCTGTGTCTGGGTGTTACTACGTATTCTATGTATGTATTTGCGAAAAACAATTATATAAGTATTATATCAGCAGTCTAGTTTCCATAGTACAAGCTTTGCTTAGTTCGGGACTAGAGTGTGAAATGTCCGTGAATATTTATTTATTTTATTCTACAGCTGTGAATATGGGTTTCTGTGTGATACCTACCTAGAATACCTACTATGGAATAGAAGGCATTTCCATAATTAACGAATGCCAAATGGTCGTTATATTCTGAATAGACCTACATTTCTATGATTCGGTTCAATACAGGGATTCAATAGAGAAAGCAGATTTTCTAAAAACCCGGTCCGGGTTTCAGAAAATCCGCATTTTTATAAAATGTAGGTACATATTTCTATTCCTTTTTCATTCATACAATTCAACCACTTCGTAATTTGAAATGTTTGTATGCTAATTAGCAGGATTTAGAGACGCTACCTTACACACCCTCCATCTATGAATGTACCTGGACTCACAAACAATAAAATGATTTGATTTGACTTCTTTTTCGGCCTTCCTCAACCATCCTTTTCATACCCAGTCGCATTTAGGGTAAACCATACTATTGTTGGCACCCCCCCAGTTATTGGCACTCTGAGGATAGAAGTGCACGTGAAAAGTTGATTTGAAGCGTACCGGTAATTTCTTTGGTGCCAATCACTGTATTTTTTCTTGTATAGTGGTACAGTGATTCGCTTGGATGCCAATGATTGTACATTTAATTTTCTGGTGGCATGTGTTAAATTTCATACTTAAATTACATCTCCATCAATATAGACCGTATTCGGTTTCTAAATAAGGCTGTTTTTGCTTATATTAGAATTCTTGGCACTGCCAATCATTATACATTTTTTGAGTGCCAATGAATATACCCTGAAGAACAGTAAGTATTACGCTAAGGCTTCCTCCTCTTCTTCTGCATCTTTTTCAGGTAGGTGCCCGGCTTTAAGATGCCATACCCAATAAAAGACGAGAAGCTCACACGATATGTCCTCAACTGATGACCGATGTGGCGCGGTGGGCGATGGTCCGCCTGCGACGCGGAAGGTTGCGGGTTCGATTCCCGCCTTGGGATAAATGTTTGTATGTTCTGCAAATATTTATTCCGGGTGTTCTGGGTATTATATGTATAATAAAAAATATCTATCTATGTAATGTATTGTATTAAGTATGTCAGTCTTCTAGTACCCATAACACAAGCTCTGCTTAGCTTGGGGCTAGATGATGTTGTGTGGAATGTCCAGCATTATTTATTTATTTATTTATTTATTTATAACTTCAAGAATCGTTATACTATTTTATTATCGCTAACTGCCAATCGTTATACCAAATTCACTGTGCCATTAATTATACTTCAGTGCCAATGATTGTGCAATAACACTAAGTTTTATGTTACTTATTAAGCAATAAAGCAATTTTTTTAAAGAACCAATTTGTAGAATTATTATCTATGCTTATAGGTATACCTCTTATCTGATATACATTAGACACATAAAAATATTATTATAACAAAGAATTTACTACCTAAATGTTGAAGGTCATCTTAGAGTGCCAATCACTGTAGGTACTGTTTACCCCTATATTCATAACTTTTTTGTTAAATGTAATTACTTTTATCCGTCATTACCTACATGTCCATACCACGCTAATCTTACACCTTTTTCAACAAAAGTATCGATGTACGATATATATCGATTGAAAAACATCGATGTTTTCGGCAACAAATAAAACTGTCTGATATATTTCTGAAATTAGTTTATTTTATACAATAAAAAAAGTTACAAACAGATCAATCCAAAACCTAAAGTAACTAACCTAGCTTTGACAGGTTTTTATCTTGAGCCTGTTTCGTTGCTTGTACATAATGCTCGAGTCCGGCTTTGAAAAAAGTCTCTCAGTTGCGAATGTCGCTGTAAAACACAAATACCTACATTTTAGCTATTTTCTTTGATTTTGGGCGATTTCCACTACCTATTTTAAAATAGTTGAACCTTGTAACTAACCTTACTAGCCTACCTAACCTACCAGCGCCATCTCGGCGCTCTGACTAAAAAAAATTTCAAAATTCAAAATTCGATGTATTATTCATAAACAAAAACTGATAATTATTTTGGTCTTTTAATTATTATTTTGAGCTTTTATTGTTCGTTTAGCTAATTCTAAGTAATGAACTTAGAATTAACTAAACGATGGGTAAGTAACAAAAATGCGGGAAATGAAAAGAAAATGTATTGTATACAACAAAATTATACATGAGCTTTTTGAAAACATTTCAAACAATAAGGTTTCGTGCAAATATTGCATATTTGCGAAACTCTTTTAGCCTTATTTGTGGCCGCCTGTGCTGTATCGCCTGTCAATCTATGTTGCTCGTAACAACCTGTACACCTTCGCCTTTGTAATTTACCATCTTTCCTATCCAGCATTTGAAGAAAATGTTGTGCTGGCGATGGCGGGACATGTTGACGTTGCTGTGATGAACCTACAGGTGAATTTTGGGTCGGAGTATAGCGGTAAATGAGTATAGCTCAACATAAAACGTCTCTTTATATACCCTTTATTGGATTTAATAATAAAAACAGGGCCTTATACTTTTGTTTTCAAAATTTTGGCTTTTTCGCCTACACACCCTTCCTTAGTATAGCGAAGTCACATTATTAAAAGAAGTTCCCCTATTGCGCTATGAAAAAAAAATCCCCGTTACAAAAGTGTAACTGGTTGGAAACTTTTAAAAATAAAGTTTCAACGAGTTACAGTGACTCGTTGGGAAAAAAAAAACCATAGAGTCACAGTGTGACTGGTTGGGAACCCACAGTCCGTAGCCACTAAAGTTGACCACGTAGAGAAGTCATGAATGGGGTCACGCACGGCACGTGCCTTTTTCTGCAATGCACTTTCATTCTCTACCAATACACTATCAGACATTTTTGATAAAAATAACGAAAATAAAACAACCTACACCTTTATTGGATTTAATAATAAAAACAGGGCCTTATACTTTTGTTTTCAAAATTTTGGCTTTTTCGCCTACACACCCTTCCTTAGTATAGCGAAGTCACATTATTAAAAGAAGTTCCCCTATTGCGCTATTGGGGTAATGGTTTTGTAACAGTGTGACTCGTTAGGAAAAAAAATCCCAACGAGTCACACCAATTCATATTTTCAGCTATGAAAATGACTTTTTCACTTAAAACTATGTAATGTGTAGGAGATTTTATTTTAGTTATTTTTATCAAAATGGCAGATAGTGTATTGGTAAAAAAAAGTGCTTTGCAGAAAAAGATAACATCCGATATACTACTTACTATATAAGTTGCACATAGTTTTAAGTGAAAGTCATTTTCATTTCTGAAAATATGAATTGGTGAGACTCGTTGGGAAAAAAAAATCCCCGTTACAAAAGTGTAACTGGTTGGAAACTTTTAAAAATAAAGTTTCAACGAGTTAGTGACTCGTTGGGAAAAAAAAACCATAGAGTCACAGTGTGACTGGTTGGGAACCCACAGTCCGTAGCCACTAAAGTTGACCACGTAGAGAAGTCATGAATGGGGTCACGCACGGCACGTGCCTTTTTTTTGCAATGCACTTTCATTCTCTACCAATACACTATCAGACATTTTTGATAAAAATAACGAAAATAAAACAACCTACACAAAGTTTAATCGGTGCGACTCGATGGGATATTTCTTTCCCAACGAGTCACACGGTTACAAGTGTCTGGTTGACTATTACAAAAGTGTAACTGGCTAGGAACTTTTTTTGTTGCAACGTGCTACAGTGAGACTCGGTGGGAAAAAAATCGCAACGAGTCAGTGCGACTGGTTAGGCGAGTTCCCAACCAGTCTCACTGACCCGTTAGGAATAAAATTCCCAACGAGTCACACTGTTACGAAGATACCCACCTCACCACTAACTCGTTTGAACAAAATTTCGTAACCTGTAACACTTGTTCAGACTCTGGGAAAAAATTTCGACAGTGCGACTGGCTGGAAATGCAGTAAACTGCAGTAACTGCCATGAGCCAAGGTAGCCATTTGGAAAAATATTCAATAAGTTACTATGTGTGAGACCTTCATAACAATTAGTTTAGTAATAAATGAAATATACTTGCCCTCGGGCTTCGCTTCATTCTATAGCGTTACCCGGAAATCGATAACCTGTTACCACCGTATATATACTTCTAATCCATACTTTTACCATACCATGAACTGCCTTCTGACCTTGACCAGCATATATTACCAACTTTACCTTACCATACCAGTGTTTTACCAGACCTCATTACCTTACCATTTCCAGACCTTAATACCTTACCGTTCTGAAAGTCATAAGGAGGGAAAGGGGTATTCATGATGAACTTACCCTAAACTACATTGCGCTATCTACATCTACTTAAATCTAACTTACAAATTTCATTGTTCTACTACTACAACATTTATGATCTGTTTATACGATAGTTATGCAAACGCGAGTCAGATCATAAATGTTAATGAGCCAGTCAACAGCAGTTATGCTTAAGACAGACTCAACACCAGAGATGTTGAAAACCTACCTTGTGCGTCGCCTACAGCTCCACCTTCTCCACCAGTCAAGTTACCATCGCCAGTCGCTGATCCATCAAAACCTGCAGCATCGAAGAAAATTAGTACGAAATATAAAATTATGAACGAACCTAATCAACGAAGGTCTAAAGAACTTACCAGTCATTTCCATATTAGAGTCATCTTCACCAAAATTTGTTTCGTCGTTGTTAGTGCCATCTTCGTCATCGTCCCACATGCTTTCGTTTACAAATTCGGGTTCCATTTTCGGTGCCACTGCGTTATTTTCATCCTCATCAGGAATGGTTACAAATTCGTCTTTAGCCGAACCAGAAGGTCCAGCTTCCAAAGGATCTACACATTTCCGCTTCGCAGGTCCACTTTGTGACGATGACGAATTGTTTGATGCTATTGATGGCCTATTTGGTCGTTTTACTGCTACTGGAGTTGAGGAGGGCTTATTATCTAAATCAGTCTCTAGCTTAGTCATAATGGATTGCCGTTGTTGTGACGACCTCGGGCCTGGCCTTGAAGTCGGCTTTGGTTTGGATGGCGTGGAACTTTCTTCATTTTGATTGCCGGTTAAACCTTTCACTTGAAGTTGTTCCGCGGTACTTATAAACGATGCTAATTCTTCTTGCTTAACATTAACCTCTCCTTGATACATAAACTGTAGTAAGTCTCTTAACGCTGAATGACTGACGTCTTTTAAAAATACTGAAACAAAAAGCACGATAAAATAAACTTACTTGTACAGTAGTCATTAGAAATTAGAAAGAGTAGTTAGTAAGTACAATAGTAAATAATACGTGAATTGTACATACCTATAGGATGTTGAGTTGGGTTCACTTTGAACATTTCTTGAAAATACGGGGAGCACACAGACAAAACCAACTTGTGGGCTTGTAATAACCGGCCTTCAGCGGCCAAGGTAACATCCACTAAATCTCCACGCGACAGCAGGCCGTGGAAGCCTGCTGACATATTCGCGTGGAAATTGTTCCAACATAATGAAAATTGTTCGTCCGACGCCATGATGGCGGCGAAATTATTGGAAAACCTGTAAAAAACAACCAGCAATAAGATACAAGAAAGTTCAAAACAAGAATAAAACAATCCCATGCAACACGATGATCAGCTTACCTATCCTAAACTGTTTGTACTTTTAAATTTCAATGTTAGAAACATTTGAATAAAATAAAATTTGTTCCTAACACTGCCCCTCACACTTGTTCATCACACGTCCTCCCCGTTTGAGAGATGTTCACAGAATGATGACGCAAAGCGTCGAAAATGGTGGCGTCACAAGGATTCACAAGAAGCTAGAAACTGCACGAAAAGAGATTTTATTACTTTTCTTTACACCAAAAAAAATATTTTAAAATATGAGTTACTATTTGCATTGAATATTTAACTGCACAAAATTACCATATTGTTTTATTTGCATAACTTTATTTATTATATATTTTTACATAATTTTGATGTGAGTCCACTACGCGATATCACCTTAACGTTGGAACTAAACGTAACGTTTGGCGAGTTGAACTGCTATTGGAGGTATCAGTTCGAAAACGAAATGTTGAAACTCGGAATAAAATTCTTATTATTTTTATGAAGTTTGCATTTATTTCTGGCTCTAATGCGAAAAATGAACGCCGTTAAACGAACCAATTCTATTTTGATACCAGCTGGTGGATCAGTTAAACTGTTTCACGAAAATACATGATTTAAAACTGAATAGAATGAACAATGAAAACATTCTTATTCATATTCTATTTTTATAATAATAAAATGCCTGCTATTTGAGTACAATAACTGCTTAACGGCAAAGCAGATGGAATACTTTGAAATTCAAGCAAAGTCGGATGTTTAACAGTATTCAGCTAAAACGGACACCTCTCTTAAGCGCAAATGAAAGGCCTATTTAGAGAGAGATATCATGATTCTCCTTATAACTTAAAATATTTTTTACAATATCAACCTTATGACCAGTATAAAGAGTTTTGTATGGAGTAACATGAAACTGTATTAGTGTTGCCTGCATTTAAAAACTGCACAATAATTATGTGTTTGTTTTGAAAGGTCAAGCTTTTTAAACGACGAAAAAAACGGAGATCGCAATTCAACGTGTACCTATAGCTTTTTTATTTCTTATGTGTAATCGTATAATTTTTGACGAGTAGCTCGATTTTGGTACCTACTTATTTCTTTTTTTACTGGAAGAAGTATATTACTTACTCCGATGTATAAATTTTAAAAAAATAATCCATCCCTATGGGTACAAAACAGGGCTTGATTATTTTATTATATTTGTGTAAAATAAATAAGTAAATAAATCAAATACCTAAGTACTTACTTACTTTCACATTGACCCCACACATTTTTTTTTCATATAAGTTAGTACTTATAACGAACAGTGTGATTAATATAACGTATAATATGTGATATATAAAGGCTCCAGTACACAATGGCGTATGCTGGGCCACGCTTTGCAATGCACCACTGTAGGCCACGATCACTTGGTGTTCACACAATGGCGCATGTCTCATTGCTGCCTGGCAATCCACTTGCGATGGACGTAGAAGAAATGTCTCTTTTTTTTAAATAGGTATTTTCAGGGAGTCTACTATACGATTAAATGCATCATTCATCTGAAAACATCGTACCTAAAATACTACAATTATTATAAATCAATAAACTTGAAAGTTGTAGGTGACAAACTAAACAATGGCCCATTGTGTGAACACCACAGGCCACGCTACGCCACGATTCCTTTGAAGTGTGCCCGAAAAACCGACAACTTTCCGATTGCGCGCCACGGTTGACAATTGTCCGCCATCATACGCCATTGCCCCCTGTACACAATGGCGATGGCCTGTCGTGGGCCAGCATACGCCATTGTGTACTGGGGACTTCACGAACAGTTTAAAGTCCCCAGTACACAGAAGCCGACCAAACTATCGGCCGATAAAAAGTCTGCAGTCTGCGGGGACTCTGATTTTTAGTTTAGTTTTAATTTAGTTTTTGCGGTGGTTCTATTCTATCTAATGCCGCCTCTACACATAGGTCAGCGCATTCGTCAACGCGCTGGCGGCCTAAAATCTCTGTATCTCGGTCATTTTTAATCCAATAAAAAAATCATATTTTTTGGTATTTTTTAATGCTACAAATCTGCGTATCCGATATGCCTGCTATTTGTTTCCTGCCTACCCTATGCTAGAACGGCGAATACTATTGACAATGACGACACGATAAACTAGTGGTTTTGTGAGAGTAAGAACAGCAAACCTAGCGAGCTTTTATAACCACGCCATAGGTAGCCGATCATTTTGCAACATCTTAGTGCCTATAAAACTTGATTAAAATCCGTCTATAATAATTATTATAGACGGATTAATAAGATAAGATAATTATTATAGCGTTAATTATAATTAACGCTACAACAAACTTGCCCCCTTTCCTCCAAGGGAATTTCATTGAATCCGTGGTGAGGGTGAGAGGGTGTGTGTGGCAGGCATCGTATGAATCGTATTTCCCGAACGGGTGAACCAATTTGAATTTAGTATTTTTTTGTTTGGTTTAAGAACCACAAAATGGCGGAAAAGGAATTCTTCTTCTTCTAATTTTCTAACTGTTGTAAGTATATAGCCTAAGAGCCGACCTCAGCCAGACCTTCGTTATTTTAGTAAGGCTGAAGGTTTTTTTTTTTTTTATATGGTACCTCAAAAGCCAGACAGTTGTCGTGGTTATTACATCCCGCCAGACACATTGAAAGCCCGCTGTAGGTGCGAGCGCGAGAGATCTGCTAAAGTAACCACAACCGAAACTCGATAGTCAGGGGTCGTTCTTACCTGTGTTGGAGGCTCACACAGAGAAACTTTCAGCCTTACTAAATTAACGAAGGTCTGGCTGAGGGTGGCTCTCCCCCTAATAGACATTTTTTATAATCTTAAATACATTTTCGAGATTGAGGGCAGAGCGTGCCTAAATCCTTCCTAACTGGGTAGGTAGGGGGTAGGTTCACTAGGTAGATACTACGAGTAAGTAGTGTAAGTAGTTAAGGTACTTACTTAACTTTTTGCATGATTCATATCAAATCAAAGGATGTGGATGTGAGTATTGTGAGTACCGGTTGCGCTGCAGATTAGTTCTGAGCGGTTTTCAGTGATGGATTGTCTGTGGTTGTGGTGTGTCCTGTGCCTTGTGCCTGCGGCCAGCGCAGTGGTGGGCGGTGCACCGGCTTCGCCACCGGAACCTGACTCCGCAGTCGTTTTTGTACAGAAGCACGGTCACAGTGCACGCCTAGAAGGGCTAAAGAACGACAAGCTAGGATATTACAGTTTCTACGGAATCAGGTAAATTTTGGGAGCCCCCGCTCTATATGTAGAATTTATTATGTCGTCAAAATTAAAAATACCTAATTATAAGTGTTTTAATTAAGACAAATTTATGTAACTCTTGTGATTTGGACTTCGCCATCACCCATTGGACTTACTCCCATTTGCTCTGGGTGGGAATAGAACCCACACGGCCTATATCATGGCAGACAGAGGTAGGTACTACCAACTGAGCTGTAATGTGACGCCTGTCAAAATGTAGTGATACAAATGCTCTTGAAATAGTTAAACTATCTGCTAACTGTTGCAAAAGACCTATCATAGCTCAGTTGATCTACGTACCAAGTAGGTAGTAGTAGGTAGGTTATCAGCAGCCTACTTACTTATCTAGTTTTGAGCTTGGCTTTAAAAGGTCTATCAGCAGTGGTCAGCGGACGGATGGTCTGATAATAAGTTCCGCTGTGTCAATGTTAAGTTCAGATTCCTGTGAGTAAGTTAAATACTTACCTACTTACTTACCTACACCCTAACACCAACACCCGTTCAGTTTTTGCGTAGGGGGTCAAAAACATGTAAGTACGAATATAAGTTATCATAGACTAAATAGTATTTCGTCGTTATCAAACTACTTATAAAAATTCATATATATTCATTAGGTAGATATTTCCAATCAGCGGCTTGGTTACTAGATAGGTTTCTTCCAGGTATGCAGAGCCACCACTGGGTCCTCGCCGGTTCCAACGGCCAGTGCGCAGGCTGCTGTCGGGAGAGTTGGCAG
Organism: Ecliptopera silaceata; assembly: GCA_932527185.1. NCBI lineage: Eukaryota > Metazoa > Arthropoda > Insecta > Lepidoptera > Geometridae > Ecliptopera > Ecliptopera silaceata. The sequence continues at coordinate 2,758,291 of OW052200.1, forward strand.
CCAACCAGCAGTGCTTACCATGCCCGCAACGTGACCCAAGCTCATCCAGGGGTATTATCGGACAAGAAGACTGCCTATGCCTGAATGTATTCTCACCTAAAATGCCTGGAGATGAAAAAGGTAATACCCTACTTTGAGTCTAGCTAGTTTCATCACAGTTTTAAAGGGATATATTTTCTTTTATTAAGACTAAATCCTACCAAGATTAATTTACTTATATGTATTTGTTTTCTAGGTTGCCCAGTTGTCTTCTTTATCCATGGTGGTAATTACCGCAGTGGTTCCACATCTGCGTATGGAGTAAGAGAAGTATTCGTTTTAAAAATCCCACATAAAACCTATATGTACCTCCTACTGACTCATAGTGTTATTTGCAGGGTCAACATTTTGCCCAGAAGGACACCATTATAGTAACTGCTCAATATCGGCTCGGATCTTTGGGCTACCTCAGCACGGGCCAGAGAGACGTGAATGGCAACCTTGGACTTTTTGATTTACATTCGGTCATGCTTTGGGTTGGTGCTTTACACTTTTTATTCGAACAGCCTTGCTATAGTTGGTTTTTGAGAAGACTTTGATAAAATGCAATAGGTATTTTAACAGTACAAGCAGTGGTTTCGGACTTGGCCTACTTATAAGTTTAAATTTGTTTTCTAGATCAATGACTACATAGAATTCTTCGGCGGAGACCGCAACCGTGTGGTGTTAATGGGGCAGGGCTCCGGCGGCTCAGCAGCGTCGTTACTTGCTCTGTCTCCTGAAGGACGCAGCGCGACTGGCGTGGCGGCGCTCTCGGGTACACCACTGTCTCCGGGGGCTGTGCGCTCCGACCCCAAGCAACATGCGAGCGCCCTGGCCAACCATACCGGTTGTCCTACGGAACCGCCCGAAAGACTGGTCCAGTGCCTACGACAGATGCCCGTAGAGAAAGTTGTTATGGTAAGGGGTCATCCAACGAAATTTGTATTAGACTGAAGCACTGATGTCTGATGAATAAAATAAGCTGCTCTGACTGGAATGTTACTTCTGTAAACTTTTTTCTTTCGCAGGCTGATGAGGACATTAAAATGGATGGTTTGGATACAGTCGTATTTTTAGACGAAATCTCCGGTCGTTCAGGTAAATTATATTGAGTTGTAAATACCAATAAGGACTGAATATTATTAGGTACTAAGTAGGTACTCATATTTTACAATCTTATTGATAAGGTGCTGGAGCAAGGGTGGAAGGTGCGGATGACCTACGAGGATTACCGCCGATAGTGGTTGAAAAGCCAGCGGAATCTCTTGAGCGGAAAGAGAAACGATGTCCAATGCTCACTGGAGTGACCTCTGCTGAAACATCGAAAGCTGTTTTTGGTAATAAGTATTACTTAAGTACTTACTTACTTCTGCATTTACCTAATATTAAATCTTATACTGGGGTAAGCAGTAGGCACTAGTTACTTACTTGGACTATCACTACAAGTAGAGAGGTATATTATTTATCTAACGAGAGTAATGTCGGCAGTGATAATTAATCTTTATCGAAGTAACTTCATACTTCATACAAATCTGTGAACTTAAAAGTTTACTAAGCCTTGGGATGCATTCAAATCTACGGCGAACGATAACTGTAGACGACCAAAAACTTCAATGATGATGTTCTTCACTTTAATTTTCCTATCAGGACGCTGATTGTCAAGCAAAGTCATGTGATCCAAACTAATTGTAAATTATATGCACTCCAACAGGAAAATACAACAAGTTCCTGACCGGCCAACTTAACAGCGTAAAAGACTTCATAAAGAAAGACCTACTAGGAGGCTTGCAGTCCGTGGTATCGCAAGTCGAAGGTCTAATTCCGTTGACGGATGCAGTGAATCAGGTGCTGCCACTCAGCAACTATTACCAAGCGCTGTTTGCGGCGTCTGCGAATACTATTGATGGACTTTCTGAGATTGTAGAAGCTACAGGTGAATAAAAAGATAAGATAAAATAAATTTATTTGCATACACATCACATAAATATTACAAATATGAGCTAAGAAATAAAACTAAAAATACATAAAAACTTATTTATAGAGAAAAATGGTTGTGTTGCAAATCGGACTCTGACTCAGCATGAAGTTAGATGCTAGCAACTAACGCTGATCTTCCGTCAGAGCCGTATTTGCGTGAATAACCGTGAATACTATATTTGTTATTTCCATCAACGTATTAAATATAATATGACAGGCGTCACAGCTCAGTTGGTAGTAGCTCTGCCTTCCATGCTGTGGGTCGTGGGTTCAATTCCACCAAGAGCAAATGTTTGTCTGATGAACATAAATTTTTGTTCTGTGTCTGGGTGTCACTATGTGTTCTATGTATGTATTTACAAAAAAAATATATGTATATACTTAAGTATTCTATCAGCAATCTGGTTCCCACAGGCTTTGCTTAGTTTGGGACTAGTAGTCGGGGAGCCCAAGAGGGGATTTCGGGATTTACTCGAGCGCGTCAGATAAACATACAGGGGGTACCTTGTACCCGGTTGAGTACCTCCATCAAATATGAGCTTCCTATGTATGGCCGCGCGTGAATTATAAAGGATCAGATTAGTAAAAAAAAATTGATCATCTGACATTCTCGAGCGCGTCAGATTAAGATAGGGTAGGTTAATTACATGGTAAAAAGTGTATATTCCACTAATCTGACAATTTGGAAGTGACGAAAAGAAAGGGGAGCGCATCAAAGTTGTAAAAAAAAAACGCCATCTCGACATTCTCGAGCGTAGCTAAATTTTTTTTTATTTTGAAAGATATAATTCAAGGATAACGAAAAATATATAATCTGACGATTTCCGCAAGCCGAAGTAAGAAAAATTCGTCGATAAAGACCACAAGACCCACGTTTTTGAAATGATAGATTTTTCCGCGTCCCGTTGTCTTGTGAGGTGAACCCATATATGAAGTGCTCATATATGGGTGTTACTATGTGCATATGTATTTACAAAAAAAAAATATGTAAGTATTCTATCAGCAATCAGTTTACATAATAAAAGCTTTGCTTAGTTTGGGGCTAGAGTGTGATGTGAGAAATGTCCGTGAGTATTTAATAAATAAATTAAAAAAAAAAAAAAATATTGTCAGATCAGGCGAATCCCTCTAGATAATCGTCAGATTAAGAGACAGTACGCTTAGAACATAAAGATGAACTATATATATCTTAATCTGACGCGCTCGAGTATGTCAAATCGGCGATTTTTTTTGCACATTAAAATAATGGCCACGAGTTTGCGTCACATCGAATTCGTCAGATTAGTGAACTAGAGCTTTGTTGTGGTGCACTTAACACTCCTTTAAAAAATCTGACGCGCTCGATAACTTTTATTTTTTTTTCATTTTCAACCCCTAAGTACAGCCACCCCCACCATGCAAACGATCAGATTAACATAGTACGTTATTAAAACTACGTAGGGAATTGATGGTATCAATATCTGACGCGCTCGAGAATGTCCATGCGGCAGTTTTTTTTACATATTTATAAATCTATAGCCGCTTCCCCCACCGATGAAAGATATATGTTATATAACATTTTTTTCTTCTTATCATCTAAGCTTTGCAACCCAATAGGTCTCCATGACTCTCGAGAAAATCCACACTTAGCATCGTGGGCTCCCCTACTATAGAGTGTGATGTGTAAAATGTCCATGAATATTTATTAATATTTTTTAATTAAACGTAACGTACTCTTTAATTTATTTTATAATTAAAGAGTATGTTACGTAACGTCGTATGTACGTATTCATTATTATTGCTCCGTTCCCCTCAAGCTGCCTTACCGACAAGTGTAATTATAATGGATATAAAAACTTTGATGTCCTTTTTTACACAGTTGGCTAATTACTTATTTATTACTATGTTTTGAAGTGCCAATAAAAAAAAACTATATTATAAACAAGTACTTCTTAAAATTAATCTGGATAACTCTAAGGTTGAACATAAACATTACACTTGGCAGTAAGGCGGCGGCGTGGCGCGGACAATGGACCCCTTTTTAGAGTGCCAGCTGTCAAAGCTCTACAACCCTTAAAGCAGGGTACGATAATAATAATATCTACTTTGAGAATCGGATGTCTAGAGGGATATGGTTAAGAATATAAAAAAATATGCATTTTAGCATAATTTTTACAAACTTTAAGGTCGTAGTTTTCATTATAAACGGCATATTTACCATGATTTGTGAGTTTGATTATTTCTCGATCATGGTAAATATCCCGTTTATAATGAAAATATGTTCAAAACCATGATAGTTTCAAATACTTTAAGGTCGTGTTACTTATATATTTTTGCAGGTGACGCCCTTTTCAACTTCCCAGCATTTGCTACTGTGAAGTCGTGGAGCAACGGTGGAGAAGCTTACCTATACAGCTTCGAACACGTTGGAAACCTCAGCAAAGGATCCTTCTTCTTGCCTGGATTGGCACTGGCAGGTACAATATATAGCTTTTATAAATTGTACAAATACTTACCCAATCGTTTATCTTATTACCATTGACATTATGCTACGAGAGATGCTGCATCACTGATATTGCTATTTAACGTTACCACCCGCCATTGCTGTTATGGTACAAATCGGTAATGTAAGTAACATTACCTATGGTTTATATTGATGTAGTAGTTAAGGTACTACAAACTTACTAGATGAACCTACCGTTTAAAAAGAATGACTACATTTATGACGATGACCGATGTATTTTTAACAGAAGATGGTGATGTTCCTCAAAACGGCAAAGTCAAGGGTCCAGCCCACGGTGACGAGCTGGCATATCTCTTCGAACCCCTGGACTCTGAAGGAAAGTCTGTCGCAGAAGGAAGCTTGTCTAGCACTGACGAGCGCGCCCGCGACAATTTTGTGGGATTAATCGCGAAGTTTGCCCATGGAGTCAGCAAAACTGACGACAACAATAAAAAAGGCAGCGGGCTCTCTGGTCTGTTGCAGCTATCACCTTTTTCGCAGACAGATGAGCACGATCAGTTTTTAAAGATAAGTGATAAGACGACAGTGGAAAAGGATTTTAGGTGAGTTAATTACTAGGGTTGAAATATAAGTAAAATTAATATAAATATAAATAAAATAATAATAAATATAAATAAAATATAAATAAAATTATTAGGTATGCTTTTTGATTTTAACTACGTAGTATATCGCCCTGAACTGAGAAAACGCAACGATTTTACAAAAAATAAATGCAAAGATACATATTTTCACTTACCTTTAGCATAGATAAACTTCGCATATTACTTCAGTTTTAATTCGGTTTTTAATAACCTTTATTCTTTCTTACACGCGCCTTGAAAATGTCTCGGAGATCTCAACTAAAAACGTTACCATTTCAGATTTTGCCAGATGGGTATCTGGGGTAATATCGGCGATCGACTCACCGGAGCTCTCTGCAAAAACCTGATCAACGATCTACTGAAGGGGCTTTCGCTGGACAATTTAGCAGGCCAGGACGTTGTTGGTGGATTATTGAATCCTGTGGCCAACGGTGGACAGTCAGTTCCACTTGTTGGCGGACTTCTTGGTCCAAAACAGAATCAGATGACTACACAGACTCAGACCAAACCAAAGATGCCAGCTCAAAATGCCCCGCTACTTGGAAACCTTCTTGGAGGAGGACAAGGAGCGCAGAGGAGGCCTGCTATGAATCCTACAAACAATAGAAATAGATTGCCTTTTGACTTCTAAAGTATTTATGAATGAAAGTCGAAAAATAACTGCCATATTGCAAAACTGTACCTACATAAATCAAATCATCTAATGTTTTATGCCCAATGAGTAGTCCAACGTTATTTTTTTTCGGCTAAACGTATATGCACTTAAAGAACTATGTATAACATAGGAAATAAAATATTGTCATAGCATAATCTTTAGTTTTCCATAATATTAATACCCAAATAAAATTCGTTATTCAGTGATAGTGTAATTATTACATGATTAACGAAAATCCACGGCCCAGGAAAATCATTCATACAATGATTTATATCTACAATGAATTAGGTATACAAAATATCCCATAGTCTAGTTACGCATAGTAAATAGGTACGATACGAGTAAAAAGATGTCCCAACCCAACAATACACTATGACATACCAGCCAGATAAGCCTACGTTATGCAAATTACCGAAAATTCCAGAGTACCAGGATTTGCTGCAATTTGGAGCACACAGAATTTCATACAGGCTGTTGTTTTTACTGACTTCGTAGATATTTTGATACGATTACTAGATTTTTTAATTTTTTTTGTTTATTGGTAAATGAGGTTACCAATAAAAAAAACTTCTGTATTATCTACTTCGTGAATAACTGCGAGGACGACTTAAATTATTTGGAAATAGTTGATGGCATATAGCTGATATCACGGTTATGAACAGTTCAATAGTTTGGAGACCCCCTCTAGATAAATGATTTTTCTGAAGTATTTTTCGGCTCTATGCGGGCGGATGTTAAAAGCAGTAAAAATCATTTATAAGTGATGGATTTCTAACGATTGTCATGAAACGTTTTGGGCTTAGAACAGTCAACAAGTGCTACCTCTAAGAACTACAATGATGACTCGTACCGTACAGTTCCTCACCTTCGTATTACTAGCGGGCTACGTGGCTGGGATGACGATCCAGGAAAATGAAAATGTCATCGATGTAGAAATCCAAATTCCCAGCGAATTAGAGAGCAGCAACGTGCAATTGGTTGAAAATGTTAATCCTGCAATAGTAACACTACAAGGCATCGGTCCTCCTAGGCAATGTGCCGGGGTCGGACAAGCTGTGAGAATCATGTTTTTTTAATATGCTCTATTTTTTATCTATTTCTTTTATGCTTTAAGCTTAATTTTTATTTGTTATTTTGGTGTCAATAAAAGTGTTAATTCGGTTTACAGTGCTCATCACACGGTGACTGCTGCACCAACTCATGCTTTGGGATACTGAGGTCTTGTATCCCAAACCTCGGATTTTCTTTGAACCTTCAAATTGGTGCTCCGACAGGATCTTAATATGAAAGGATGAATATAATAACTCAGGTCGTTTGCTGAATCTAATTTGCTTCCCTTGATGTCTAAATAAAATGTTTGCCATATTTTTTCCTTTATTTATTTACCTATAATACCTATTGCAGGACAAATAAAATCTGTACTTAACTTTTTAACGTCCAGGAGATTATGTGGCATCAGAAAGTGAAATTTTTCGATTTTTAAATCCCCCTAGATAAAATTTCCCATCTCCATGTGTTATCACATACTGAATTTTCGGTCCTATGTAATTTTCTAATTTTCACTATGCGGGTGGTTTTTGCATTCAAATGTAAAGTAGGATCGCGTTTATATATGAACAATGATTCCAACCAACCATTATCATCGAACCTACGGAGTTCTGTAGAGATAATTAAGTGTTTAGATATCACACCAAAATCTTCAACATCATCATGAGTCGTGCTATTATGTTTTTCATCGCTTTTGTTCTTCTCTCTGGATACGGGAGTGGAAATACGATCAGAGACGATGTAGTCGACGTCACAGCTGTAGAACCAGTCATCCCTGAACCTTCCGCTGAAGCAGATGTTCATTTGAATATGCCCTCCATAGTTGCGTTACAAGCACCAGGAGCTGGTAATCCACCAAGAAATTGCGCTGGTGTTGGTCAAGCTGTAAGTTAAACTTTGCTGTAGTACTTACTATAGTTTTTTTGTAAGTATAATTTTTTGTTGAAATTAGTTCAAATGACTTTAAAAAGATATTAACTTTTTGTAACAAAACCCCTTCGTGGCTAGGAACTTTATGACGTGTCTTATATTATTTCCAGTGCGCATCACATGGCGACTGCTGTACCAGCTCCTGCTTCGGTATTCTGAGGACGTGCATTCCCAACCTCGGCGTTGCATTGAACATTCAAATTGGCCGTGCTGAAGAACCAGGAGTCTAAATCTTGCAGATTTCACATCCTGTGATTCTTCAACGACCCTGGAGTGCTATTTTTGACAAATAAACATAATTTAGTTACATAATTTGATTTTTGTTCCTCTTTATCTACAAAACCATTCATTCGATAAACTTATTAATTTATATTAATACTTACGAGGCCCTTAGAAATTTCAATAGCCAATACAAGCCTACCTAAATGCCCACATTCCCGGTACAAAATACTGGACGTACTTTATAGGCGTGGAATGATTTACTTAGTAGAGAGTAGGCGGCTTATCGTGGTTGGACGACCACCTAGTAGTACCTACCAAGGTAGACAGGTAGGTAGATAGGTAGGTACTAAGGTAAGTTAGTTTACCTGCAAATACAAATGAGGGTCGCGAGGCCATTTAACTGTAAACAGTGATAAAATACTCTCATGTTATAATCAGTTACCTACTCATTTAGAACAAAATACCAACACGGCTTAAGTAGGTAATCGATACGATTGAGTCCACACTGACACAGGTGGATGTTTTTAAAGTAGATATTTTAAATTTTAAAATAAAATACTCATTTCCTGTTAAGTAGGTATGTGTTATGAGTTTCTGAGTAAAAGGACATATCGTGAATAGAAGGTGAAGATTTCAGTAGGTACCTATTCTAAGCTTATTCTGTAGGATTAATTAAAAAAGTTTTGTACGTCAATGGCACTCTATGTGGGCTGGCCAAGATCTTGAAGCGTACAGGTGTCGGCGCATTCTGAGCAAGGCAATAGGTCAGGCTCCTCTGTATGCAGCATTGTGCTTGTTCCAATCCTTGTGTGACTGTTTATGTTATGCCTGCAGCGGTCCACTCTCTCTGATGGTTTCATAATTAAGTGTCTAAATAGAAATTCGGTTATAAGTAGCTCTACTGATGTATTTCTTTACTCAAATTTTCACTTTATGTAATAGACCTTTTACCTGCAAGCTCACTGCCGAATAGAATATCGACTTCGGCAGGGAGTAGGTATGCAGCAAGCTTTCGTTCTGAATAAAAAAAATCCCCCTATTTTAGCTTAACAATCAATAACGACATGCGTTATCTTCTCTAGTGCAGTTTCTCTAGCAAATACGGGTGGCTCAATGTACCTAAAACTAATGTAGGTAACTAGGCACGCATAATACGTGTGGTCGTTAAATGTCCCTATATCAGACTCAGCTCAGACATTGCAATCATTACTCCCTTTCACAATGTCACGCGCTGTCGTTCTGTTGTGCGTTGGTTTGTTCGCGGGTTGTGTGGCCGGCAATTTGATAAGGAACGATGACGTGACCACTAAGGACGTCAAAATCTTGCGAGATGACTTGAGCAGCGCCAGTGAAGACATTACGTATGAAGAAGCACAAGTCGATATTGAGAAAAATGACGTAGAGGCTCCAGCTGAAGTGCTCGAAATTGATCCTCCCAAGAAATGCGCAGAAATCGGACAATTTGTAAGTAGATTTAGACATTCACACAATATATCGCGTCGGTATTAGTATCAACAGCCAGCGCTGCTCTGCCTTTTGCGGGGCAGCAAACAAGCTGAGACTGAGCCTTTTTGACATTCTATCTTGTTAATTCTACTGTATTTGTATTCTATTATTATGTTGCTTTTCTTTTATGTTCTGTACTATCTGTGTTGTTTTTGTCAAATAAATATATTTCATTTCATTTATTAGCTTCTCCGTCCATCCTATGCTGTCGCCTGTGGGCCGTGGGTTCGATCCCCATGGTATGTGAATATTTGTTAGTGACTGTGAACATCAACACACCTATAGTTCTATCTATGCAGACCAGTATTGGAATAGTTCCCAGTAAAAGCTTTGTTTATTATTTGACTAGATGGCGTTCATTGAAATGCCATGTTTTAGTGTAGGTAACATATACAGGTTGTTTTTTTAAGAATGGCGTTTCTTTGTAAATTATAAGTGCGCAGTTATTTTTATTTATAAATCGATGACGTTGCTGTGACTGACGCGGTTTGAGACTTTGTTATCACCGCCCATCTCAAAAAATGCTTAGAGGGACACCCTGTGCCTAAATGAAAATGAATAAACAATAAAAGTGTTTTCTTATAGACTTCGATATAATTGTCATTGTTCTGCTGTAAGGTCTCTGATTCACTAATTAAGCTTATTAGGCAGGGTCATGTTGCGATATCAATATCACTACAATATTTTTATTTATTTTCAGTGTACGTATCACTCCGACTGTTGCACATTCGCGTGCTTGGGATATTTAAAGAAATGTGTCTCTTAATTAATTAATTTTTCTACTTAATTAATTTACGGATCGGATGTATGGGGTGGTCCATGTGAGAGAGGTCAGGAGGATTTGCTTCAAAATGCTGGATCTCTTTCATCGCACCTTCTGATATCCTCCACAAATCTGGATAGTTCTTCTTAAATTCGTCGTACCATTTTTGAACCTGAAATAAATTGAATATTGTATTACCAATTGGTTTTTATTTATGTACCTCTGTAGTTTACGCCGTGAACCTACAAATGGGTATGGGTAAAATAAAAAGGTACTTACTTATAACTTAGTAGTGAAAGTGATGGGATAGGTTCGATATCAGCAGTCGTGGGACTGATAACCTATTGGTGATTATGATCTGTACCTACAGGTAAGTATTTTAAATAATAAATAAATAAATTATGTTGGACAATCCACACATCATCTAGCCCCAAGCTTAGCAGAGCTTGTGTTATGGGTAAGTACTAGAAGACATACTTAATACTTACAATACATGGATAGATATTTTGTTATTATAGTTACTTACATATAAAATACCTAGAACACCCGGAATAAATATTTGCAGATCGAACAAACATTTATCCCAACGCGGGAATCGAACCCGCAACCTCCGCGTCACAGGCGGACCTTCGCCCGCCGCGCCACATCATCGGTTGTATTGTATACCCATCTATATATGTATATCGTTTTATATTAGTAACGTAAATAATCGACAACTTACATTGGCGTATTTAGAAAAGTCAAAGTCAATAGCCTCGAGAGTCATTGTAGAGTTGATCAGAGGGAAGTCAGCTATGGTGAGGTGGTTCGCTGCAGCGTGGCTAGTCTCCAATCGAGCTAGATATGTATTAAACACATCTAGAGCTATGTGGACTTTTTTAAGACCAAGGGGCGTACGATCGTAGTCAAAGAAGATTGGAGCCATCTGAAAAATGTTGTCAAATTATAATTGGAGTTGGAATAAGTACATAAGATCTACGTTAAAAATCTCGTATGTTAAGATTTCTGACTGTTATGATATCGGGTATAATGCCTTGATCACACCTACCGAGTAAACCGGCGAGACAGTGACGTATTTAAGATACACTGCGCGCTAACGCTGCAACGTTTAACAGTAAAACTGATGTCGACGCGCAGTGTATCTTAAATACGTCACTGTCTCGCCGGTTTACTCGGTACGTGTGATCAAGGCATAAGAGAAAGTAGCGAGACAGCTGATAGTTGAACATTTCACGTCGAAGGTAGCACTTACAGTGTAGGCTGATATGTACTGATAGTACGTTGACAAGTTGAAGCACAGCCGATGGTTGACGATTGCTCTGGAAATAAAATACTTGTAGGTAGGTAAGAGTAATTTGGTAAGGATACCAAACTACTCTAATCTTATAGAAGTCGACCGAATCAATCGATAAGAAAAACTTCCTATTGTTCTGTGATTTTTCGGAAAGTATTAGATAATGCAGTGCCGTCTTAAGTCTATTCGGCGCCGGGGTGCGGGGCTAAGCCTGCGCCCTGGTTTTCTTACGCCCGATTTACATTTCGCCAAGTACAATGGCGAGTTAAAAAAATGGTCAGTTAAGTCATAAGTAGTAAGTATGGTTCAAACGTAGGCGAGTGCAAGTCATAAGTTGCCGATCAGACAACACGTTTCTTATGCGGCCGCTTTGTACGAACTTGTGAGCTGTATGTACTAAACTCGCCCGTCTACACGGCGGCGGCGCCGCGCGCGCCGAGCCGGCTAGTTAAGTTGGCGAAATGCGGGAGACGCGAGGGAGTGGGCTACTTCGTACTTGACTCGCCAAAAAATAGGATCGAGTTCTATTCGAATCGACTTTATCAACAACTTACTACTTAACTCGCCAATGATGCAAGTTAACTCGCCACTGCACTTGGCGAAATGTAAATCGCGAGTTAAGTAGTAAGTTGTTGATTAAGTTGATTCGAATAGAACACGATCCTATTTTTTGGCGAATCAAGTACAAAGTAGCCCCCTTCCTCGCGTCTCCCGCACTCCGCCAACTTAACTGGCCGGCTCGGCGCACGCGGCGCCGCCGTGTAGACGGGCGAGTTTAGTACATACAGCTCACAAGTTCGTACAAAGCGGCCGCATAAGAAACGTGTTGTCTGATCGGCAACTTATGACTTGCACTCGCCTACGTATACACTCTCTTTGGATTAGAGAATTTGCCGCGCGCGTAATAAGAGTCATTTTAACTTGCACATCATGAGCGGTATGACAAGCGCCGAAAGCGTAATAAAAGTAAAACAAACAATGATTATTGTTGATGTTTTTTTTATATTTAATTTTGCGCATACGTGTTTGTCGTAACCTGTATCTAGGTATATGAAACTGTGCAATGACGTTAAGTTCAATGAAATATCTAAATATTCATTAATCAGCGCTCGGCAGGCGCCCCCGGGCGCTCCGCGCCCGGGTGCACCGCACCCCTTGCACCCCCGGGTAAAGACGGCCCTGAGATAATGAAACTATAATTTGATTGAAACTATAATGTTTGATTGAAACTATATGAATGGAACTATAATTTTTTGTAAGCTTAATGGCAAAGACAGATTACTTAAATATATGTCTCTATTAAATTACTAAATTAATTTAATGATTTAATGTGTATTATGGGATATTATTATATTATTGTATTATATTTTATGGGACAGTATGGGTTGATTAAAAAAAAAAAAAAAAAAATGTGTATTGGGGAGCTCTAAAGCCCGGGTGACACGAGGCTAGTATTTTGAAGCTAGGATAGTAAGCTAGTAAGGGGTCACTAGCTTGGTTTCTAGCTTACCTACTAGCCTGGATTGTAACCAAGCTAGTGCTGTCTACACGAAGCTAGGAAATTTCAAGCTAGTCAAGTCATATAATATGTAGCTCTTAGATTTTTAATTTTATTTTTAATCTCTTTTATCGACATTTCTATTCCATCTTTATTTAGTATGTCGCGTATTTTTTCTAGTGACGAGTCTCGCATTTGCTTGTCCTTGTAAGATGGAATACTTGCATTCCACAAACATTCCTCTTCTCTGTACAATTGAACGAATTTTAAATTAATTTCGTCCGCTAATTTCGGCATTTTAACAAATTGCACGCACTCCCACCACGCTCTCCGACTGCACACTAGCTTAGGTTCGCTAGCTTCGCGGTTGACACGAAGCTAGTAACGAAGCCAGGATAGTAAAACGGGTGGTGGGGGGCGCCTACTAGCTTGAAAAATAGAACCCCAAGCTATAAAACTATCCTGGCTTGAGGCACTAGCTTGCTAGCTTCCACACTAGCTTACTAGCTTGTAAACGAAGCTAGTTCCGTCTACACGAAGCTAGTGTCACTAGCTTACTAGCTTGGCAGCACTAGCTTGGCTCACTAGCTTGATTTACTAGCCTCGTGTCACCCGGGCTTAATAGCTCTACCTAATCGCCAGAAACGGCCTGTTCTTATATTTGCGAGCATTTTTCTTACCTGGATTTAGGATCTTGAGGATACAGAGAGTTTCCAGGCTTAAACTTATCACACACGTATTGCATGATAGCGTTGCTCTCGCTCAAAAAAAACCCTTCGTCGTCCAGCACGGGGATCTCTTTCTGCGGATTCATCTACAAAAAAGGCTTCAGTAAGAAGGAACCAGTTTTCACATACGATGGTAGGCTCTCTTCTACCCCTCTGTCTCTACTACTCTACAATAGTGCAAATAAAAATAAACTAACTAGGTAGCTTTTGTAGACAAAAAAGACGTGTGGCACTCGGGGACTGGCGCGGTAAAGATAATGCATAGCATTTTTTGCTGGATTACGCATGCGCAGTGTTAGGTTATTTTCGTTAGGTTATTTACTTACGGAATTTCTGGATTCGGTCTCCACGCTCAAGGCCCGCGATAGAAGCTATGCAATAGTTTAAAAAATCATGAAGTTCCAACCTGTGCGTACTCCTCAGTCATGTGCTCTCCTGCCCCAAAGTCCACGTTGATCAGCTCAAAAGGCACCTTTAGCTGTGTCAGGGTCTGCCTCACTGAGAGCGATGGAGGCCCATCCGACACGCCATATAATTTAAGCACCATCTTAAAATTAATTACAAATTATGAATAAGATAGGATAGGTATTGTATTACTTATGCAAGACTATAAGTCTATAGTCCATGGATTTCTCTAATCCTGGACAACAATCCTCACGCTCATTGCTCTGGTTTCCAGCATCTTTACATAAAAGGATACCAGTTTGGAAAATCGCTAACCAACTAACCAAAGTCTGATGGTACTGGTACTATAATGATTAATTGATATTGTACAACACGCTTCGACACAGAGCTACAATCATAGGTACTAGGTTAATACTTACTTTGTTATTTATTTTATTTTAATTAATCACTAATAAAGCAACCGTCTGATAGGGACGAAAAAGAAACTGGTACTGCATAGAATAGATAACAGTGGTCAACTCGAAGGCTGTTCTGTACGTAGCACATAAACCTACTTTCACTTCATTGATTTGATTTTTTATAATGACTTCTGTAAAAGTGGCTAGGTGATTCGAAGGCTCAGATTAGAACATGAACGCTGAGTTTATCGCGCTTTTAGAACTTAACGATTACCTATATGTACAAAATAAAGTACCTATCTATAAGCCACTAGGAGTTGGAATCAACCGTTACTCCAAGAAACAGCCTTGAAATAATTTTGCGACTGTAATTTACATTGTTAGGTAGTTACTTCTTTGTGTAATGAAATTTTATTCTACCACAACCGCATAATAATATCGCGCTATAATGAAAGTCTAACTAACCCTGCAATAACGCAGGCTCGAAGCAGCGATGAGGTAGCATCCTACTGGGGAGTGGTGCCTTCTTATCTACTGGGGTTTCATCCAAGATGACACATGTGATGACAGATATTTCAGGGATAATGTATGAACATGAAGGGTGCCTTCCTTTGTGTTATTGCTAATAACTAACTAGCGTTTGAATGGGGATACGGTAAAGCTAACTTACCCATTACTGGGTATCATCCTCAGGAGGACAACGCTACCGATGCATGCCGTTGCCGCAGAAACAGTGGTTTAGGGTTAAGAAGAGTGGAAGTACACAATAGTTTCACAATATCCGTGGTGCGTTTATTTACATTAGCTTCCTTAAATTCCTGCAACTTATTTGGTTATAAATACGAGTAGACTAAGCACAGCACGACTTTTATCATTCACAGTTTCATCATTACGATGAAGACGAATATAATTCTAATACGTTTTAGCGTGTTTTTAATCATGAAGTTTAATTTTGTGGAGGCAGCTCTTCTTCATTCGGGGACGACCGGTTTCTTCGTGACCGAGGAGGTTCGCGTCAAGCGTCAAGCCGGGTATGTGTACAACAGACCGAGCGTATCGTTCGATCTGCCCTCACGGGTACCTATAGAGGCACCGACTGAATCCACTCAAGCACCTACTGTTGACAGGACACAGGCGCAAATGATGTATTACGCATACCCTGCTCCTCGGCCGACGGTCAACAGCGGCGGAAGTTCTGGTGCCGTTGGATATTCGTCCGGTTCCGGTGCTGGCAAGGCAGCTCCTGGCAGTGGTTCAGCTTCAGGATACAATTATGAACAGCAAAGCAGAGCAGTCATGGGAGGTCAGACTACATCCGCCACGGGAGCTTCTCAAACGAGCGCAGGAAATAGCCAGTCCATAGGTTCTGACTCCTCGGGTTATGCTTACAACACTCCAGTACTAGGAACGAACTCTGGTTTAGGTGGTTCTCAATCGATCGCCGGTACCAATTCACCTGCTGAAAACTCAGTAGCTGGTTACGCTTATAGAGCTCCAGTTTCAACGATCTCTAAGGTAGATGTATCCACAAACGCACCTCAGTACTTACCACCTATTGCTGGTAATGGTAGAAGTAGCGATACACCAGCAGTTACTTCAGGAGACATCGGAAGAGGTTACTCCAGTGATTCCCAGGCTGGGTCAGGCGGTCCCACCGCAGGATCGGCAGGAGGCTACTCTGAAGGTCCTTCGGGTGGAGCTGGAGAAGGCTATTCCAATGGATCTCCGATAGAATCCAGAGGAGGCAATTCCAGTGATTCTTCTAGTGCAGTTGGAGGTGGCTATTCCGGTGGTTCTCCAGCAGGGCTTGGAGGTGGATCTTCCAGTGGTTCCTCAGGTGCAGTGGAAGGTGGCTATTCGAGCGGTTCCTCATCTGGATCTGGAGAAGGCTATGCCAGCGGTTCCCCAACAGGATCTGGAGGTTATCCTGGGGGATCTTCAGGAACGAATGGCGATTCTGCAGATTCTCTACCGACATCTGGCCTATTGTCAGATCAATACTTACCCCCTTTGGTCAATACCCAACCTAACCCTTCGGCAAACCCAGCTTTACCATCCCTAAGTGTAGGTCAATCTGGAAGTGGTCCTATTACCGTTCCAAGCTCTTCATATGTACCATCAATTCGTTCACCACCCTCTTCATTAAGTTCAACTTCTGGACCTTTAGTTAATGTAGGTCAAAAAACTGGGAATGGACCAGTATCTTCAGCTTCAAATGCTGCATATATACCACCTAACCTTCAATCGCCTTCTCCATCAAATCCAATTTCTGGACCCTCAGGTGAACAAATCGATAGTGGCCCTATTTCTTCTGTTCCAAACTCCGCTTACATACCTCCTAACCTTTCGAAACTCCCTTTACCTACTCAGCCTTCCCTACCATCAGTAAACGTAGGTCAGGCTGGAATTGGTCTTCAAACAAATTCTGCGTACATTCCACCAAACCGTTCTTCATCTGCTTCTAACACTACTCCCCGTCCATTTGCTCCTGCAAAACCATCATCAGATTATCTCCCACCCAATGTCAACGACACACCAACTCAAGGTTCACTTTCAACACCCGCTTCCATGTATTTACCGCCAGTTTTTTAATCTACACATACTACTAGGATCTTATTACAGGCCAGTAGAAAAGAAAGGTAAATATTATGCTAATTTGATACTATTTTTTTTAACGCGGTGTTTAACTTTCTCGAAAAAAACATGATATATTCTGTGCATGAAAAGTGTAATCATTTGTCAGTGTCATAAAAATAAATACAAATGTCAAAAATGACACAAATCAAGTGTGAAATCGTCACTCAAATTCAATTTACAAAAATAGACACAGACACGAAAGTTATTTTTATTATTTCGATAAATTATTTATTGTTGATTATTTCTATTTATTAAAATGAAATCTAATAATATCCATGAGAAATGCTACGTTTTGATGTACTTTACGTAGAGTGAATGTCGCGTATTTGTACTAAACTACGATTGTACCTTTATATTACTATGATTATAATAAATCAAATGGTACGAATTTATAGACTACAACCCAAGGTAATTAAAAGGTAAATAAACGTTCGCCCTACCTGGCTGGAATAGTTTTGATCGTTATGCTAAACTTGACCATACTTACAGCACAACACATCGTAGGTAATAGGTATATGTTGTTCAAGGTTCATGACCTTACTGGTTTAAATTATTATTCGTCTGGTTTTATTACTAAATAGATCAAATGATTTAAATTAGTTTTTAAGTTCATAAATTTAATCAACTTTATTTTAAACAGCTTCAAACAATGTGGTGTCAAAAAATTTGTGATATATAAATTATCCCATGATTACAGAAGACGTGAAGAGAATCCAGCAATAGTTGAGAATGGTGCACCTCGAGATGACAGAAGCTCAACTATGTATTCACATGTTAACCATTAATGACCTGCCAAATGAGATACTCATCTACATATTTTCTATGATTGACTTTGAGTCTCTTCTTGCTGTTGCTAAAGTTTGTATGAGATGGCAGCAACTGTGCTTGACACCATGCGTCTGGGATAACACCCGGCTGATTGTGTGTATGAAGAACTATGTGAGAATCAGTGAAAATATTGTACCATTTGTATCCAAATATCTGAAGAATGTAAAATTACAGTATTTTAAATTGTATTCTCAAGTGAGGTCTTCCTTGACCAGTTTTTGTCCAAACCTGACTCATTTAGAAATAAGCATATCTCAGGTAGACAGTTGTATTTTTGATGATCTTCACTACTGGCCTAATTTGAAGTTTTTAAGTTTCCGCAACTCTCTTATTGTCCACAGTTCAGAGAATGCTAATGGAAATTTTGTATACCATTTGCCATTTGAAAAACTTAAGTATTTAGAGACCCTCATTCTTTCCAATTTTGCATTGACACAGGAAAGCCTTTACAGCATGTTACAATGCACTAACTTGGTTAGTTTAAATATGGAAAAGATGAAAAATATCCCTGCTGACTTTCTGGAATCTCTCTTACGTACTAAGCAGTGCACTCTGCGAGCGCTTCACATTTACGGAGACACATTAAATGATGATATTGTTCGCTTTATAGCCAGTTGTAAAGTGCTTCAAGTCCTTCACATAATGACATGCAAAACTTTATTTGATTCAAGCTTATTACACTTGTATAGATTAAAGAATTTGCATTCTCTCAAGTTGCGCCATGGTTATTTCTCGACTACTGCTTTGTTAGCATACTTTTCGAATAATATGTTTCACAAACTGACCTACCTCAGTCTCTCACGGTGTCTGCATGTCACTATGCAAGTAGCTAAAGCTATTAAAACTAGTGCACCCAATTTAAATGAATTATCATTTTACCTCTGTCCATTCATCATTGCTCGTGACTTTAAAAGAACTGAGTTGGAAAGAATGTTCAAAATACAGCTACTACTGGATTGAAATATTTTTTGTGGTTTGTTAGAATTCATTTCGATAGCAGTTTAGTTATCCGTCCACCTCAATAGTATTTCAAAATAGTTTGTAAAACTATGCAAATATTATTATTATATTATTAAACAGAGTGTTTGGTAAATAGTGCCAATACTATTTATAATAAAAAAAAATTGTAATGTAATGCACTGTCAGGTAAAACAGAATTTTCTGGAGCTATATTGTATATAATTTTGTAAGTATTATTTGTAAAATCTACTAAGTAGATAATTTTGAATGATATATGTATAAACTGTAGTCAATGAAGAGTGCCTTACCAATCTTGATAAATAGAATGTACATGTGTTTTTATATGTATTCATAAATAAAAAGAAAGCTTGTGATGATATCTGAAATGTATATAGATATGTATATTTTATAACTGCACTACAATAGTTGGAAATGTACTTGTTTTAAAATTGTCCTTCTTCTTTTTTATAATTTTAATCATAACATTAACTCACACACCTACAAAGTAAGGATAGTATGAAAAATGACAAGTAACTTTTAAAAGTTGAGTATGCTTATTACAATGGTGGCCCAAATCTCTCACTAACCATCACCATGCTGATTTATTTTAAGTACTCATTCTACGTTAGAAGGTGTAATAATAAATTTAACTAGAAAACACGTCCTACAGTGTACCTATAGCTAAAAACGTAATTCCATAGTAGTACATTACCGGGTGGAGATCGCGGTTAAATATTAGATATTGAAATGTTAGATTAGAGGGAGTCAGATAAATTACGAGATGTAATGATTCATAAAACATTTAATAAACATAGTTTAATGTAACGATTAGTAGTGCGCTAAACAAACGGTTCGATAGTAATTTCGACGGCAGAGCAAGGGTTAGTAAGCTCAAAGGCTGCAAGTACATTGGGGTGGATGACACCGATCTTGCCGATAGACTTCCCTCGGAGCATCACCTCGGCGCATCGACCGGGGAAGTAAGCGGGATCTGGAAGGACACGATTTCTAATTCTTTTATTGAATAAGGTTGTTATTACAATAGAGTCCCCACTACAAATGATGCTTCGTTTGCAATGTTAATGACAGGAGCGTTGAATAGCCCAACTGGACTGATTTTATGAAACCATCGAGCGTGAATCGTGCCATAGATCAGAAAGCTGTCAAAAAATCCCTAATCGTTTTATTGGCCGGCGGCCGCGCAGTCGCGTTCTTTATCTAGAGTTAGATCAATTTTGGAGGCTATTGCTCAGTCCACCATTGTTTATGCCTAATTAACAAGCGCTAGTCTACCAAAACTTTTTATACGATTCACGACGTTTCTCTAACTGTCGTGGTTGACTTGACCATGGTCTGTTACAGTCGGTATAAACAGTGTTACTGCGTTTGGAAACATTTTCTTTGGTGGCTATAAAGCTCTACCGCTCAAATAACCATCCTGTATATACACGGGAAATGGTGAACAATACCGTGGATAGGCGTCTACTGCCTACAGGACGCGTGGAACCGGCACCTAGAATGATCTAGCATACAAGACGATTCTAAGTGATTTTTGTGATTTAACAGAATAAAGAATTATTCGTCGTGATCGTAGAACAAGGACTGTGATGAGACTGAATGTGCGAAACTGCAGGTTTACAAAAGAGCACTTTAAGTTTTTGTAAAAACTGTTACGCCTATCAACGTGAAATTTAGACAAGTTGCTATGTGTATCGGCTTTTACAAAATAAACTATAAGTAATTATTTTTTTATCAACCTACGCTGTCCCACTTCTGGGCAAAGGTCTCCCCCCCTCTTTCCAATTAATAAGTAAATTAATTAAATAAAAATTAATGCCCAAGTCACATCCGTCTTTGTTCTACGATCATGACGAATTGATTGTTGGTGTTATAAGTGTGTCGTACCTTCGCACGGCGTGAGGCAGTAGTGGTTGGGCTGCGCGTGCAGCATGGCGAGCGCGCGGTCGAGTGCGCCGTGCACGTGCTGGAAGCCGGCCGCGCGCCCGCAGTACACCACGCATAGCCGCCGCGAGTTGCGGGCGCCCGTCTCTGTAACAAGTTATTAATTATTACTCAAAGGGTAGTTATTAGTATTAGGGTGCGGAAAGAGCCTCCTCGTGGCGCACACCGGTAACAGCTAGGCACAGTAACGTAGTGTCTAGTCTGGCTAATCTTTCAAACACAATGCTACAACAAAATATGTAAAACAGTTGTAGCATCGACACGATAAGAAGAAGAAGATTAGTCAAACTTGAGTGAACCGTCCGATTCTACCTGTATGCTAGCAAGGGCGGATCCAGCTTTGGCGCCAGGGGGGGGTCACATAGTCGTGGTTAAGTTAAGAACTTATAATTTTAAGTTCAATTAGTGGTCCACCATCCAACGGTGGCGTTCTATAGTTATGTTAGGTGTGAAATTAAGGTTGTCGGAACCTTTAATCTAGACTTAAACATTTAACCCAAGGCAGGATTATTTTTGCTTTTAATGGAACTTATTTTTGCCTAATATATATTCCTAAGTAATATTAAGTCGTGCCCCAGTGCCCTATACGAAGAGAAGGTTTCAACTCCAAAATAACTGTTTACCACAAGACGAGTCTCTCAGCACGACGTCACTGATTTCAAACAGTTTCAAAGGGAGAGGCATTTTCTTATTAGCAGCTATAGTTTTCAGCAGGCCGGGTAGCAGGGCAGTCCTGACGACTTGGAACTCCAGGGTTTTAGGGTTGGAAATGTGAACTGCAGGCACATCTTCTATCCTTAAACCCAATTTCGTAGACACGTCTTCCCTGGAGCACTGTAGATAAATTAAATACAAACTTCAATTACCTAAATGTCATGTTTTTTACTAATACAACTATAACACGAAATATAGATACGAAAAAGAAGTGGTTGGATTTAGAGTTATTGGATTTACGGCCGGTTTCTGGAAACCCAAATCACGATTGATCCGAGTTTGACACATTATTTGATTTTTTCGTTGATCATCGTTTGGGAAACCGGCCGTTAGAGCCGGTATAGTGGAAAAAAATACCCGTGGTAAATGCGAGATGGACTCGCGCACGAAAGGTTCCACAAGAAAATCCTTTGTTTTTTTAGTATTTGTATAGCGGCAACAGAAATAAATCATCTGTATAAATTCCATCACAGTTCATGATATACAGCCTGGTGACAGATCGACAGCGAAGTCATAATAATAGGGTCCCGTTTTACTTTTTGGTACGGAAAAAACGGGACGCATTTGGTACGGAAACTAAATATATGATGTACCGAAACGCTTTACATCTTGGTACGGTACTTACAAGTGTGAAAGTGAGAGTTTCCGTGTATCCGGCTTGCGCGCAGCATTGCCTGAGTTGCTCCGTCAGTTTGTTGCGAGGCTCCTGCCCTCCCGCCGTCACTATCGACATCGACCGCTTTTCTATACGATTGTACCTGTATATCAAAGTTGATATAATATCATTTGATATCAATATAATGAAATACATTTAATATATTGATATGAAATGTTCATTTATAGACTAGCAGCTTTCGATCTGCGTCACACTGTTGAAATGTATAGTTGTTTAATAAATGCACTGTTTTTCTTGTTCGTAGCCATAGCCAGTACCCCAAGCACGAGTTTGTGCACACACGGACCGTAAATACGCGTCTGCGTCTCTACGATCTGTGTGTGCACTAACTCGTACATGGGGTACAGTTGTCGAGTTTGTTTTTAGGTAAAGGCGCTAATACAATCAGCGGAAACAACAAGCTAAGGCAGAATGTAGCTGCAATAGTAAAAACAAATTCCGTACCTCTACCATGAGATGTCACAGTAAAATCGCCTGACTTTACTAGTTACTACAGTAGTTACGTAAATATTAGTATGACAAATTTTAGTACCCAACTATCCGCTAGAGGCGCTGTACAAATCTTCATACATTTTTTTAACTACAGACGCTAGCGAGTACAGTAAATATAGAGTGTCTAATAAATATAGTATAGTAAAAACTCATGGTAGAGCTACCGATAGTCGGAGGCGATACAATACAATAAGATGTTCAGTACTTACGAGTTAAAATAAATTTGTGACAAAATAAAAAATAAATAGCCCAGGTACAAGCCATTTCATTGATAAATTAGGCCCTTGTTGCGTGATTTGTTGCTATTAAAAATATCGGGCTAAATTGTAAACTAGCACTGCACAGGCCAAACTTGTGCTTACACAAGATATATAGGTATGTAAGTCATGAACGAAAAAGGGAAAGAACAAATTATCTGACTCGACGTCTTAAACTTATCAAAAATATTATACTTACAAAAATAATATAATAAGTAAATTAAGTACCCGTATGCGATAGCAATGTCTTCGTAGGCGTCACAGGCGTGTATGACGTCATGCCTCGTAGGCGGTATCCTCACTCTCAGTAGATCGTCCTCCAAAGTAGCCGCGAGACACATCCGAGAGAGCAAAGCTGCTAAGTTCTCGCCGCTTTCACTAGTACGATAACAAAACTTTGTTAAATAGGGCTCAGTGACATGCTGTAAGGATTTGTTGTTTCAAAGATTGTAGGATTTAAACTGTAATGATGAAAATAGTACCTACTAGAAAAACTTTGAGGCAACTTTTATTTTCTGAGAGACTAAATGAAATACTGTTCAAGTCTAAATCATATCAGCAATTTTATATAATACATATTTCAAATATTCTAAAGTTAAGAGTATTTCCATTACTTATAGATGTCCTGTTGCGCCTACATACATTAACTTTGCCATTAGAAATAATTATTTTACATAAATTTTATTTCCGAATAGAGGCTTTTTGCGCCCACATCTTTTCAGGCATGTTTTTTGGAAATAATAAATTTACTCCAAACAGTAGGTATATTTTGCAATTACCTGATGCCGATATAGCTGTTAGCTTTATCAACGCTGATAATTTCTTCCCGACAACTAAGCTTAGGGTACAGCTCGTACGTTCCATCGGGGGAATACACCTTGCACTGCTCCACAGAGTATGGAGACGAGCAGTATTTGGAAAACATGGTTACCACCGTATCGAGAACCACTTTTGCCTGTGAATTTTTTATAAATAAATAATGCTGGACAATCCACACAACATCATCTAGCCCCAAGCTAAGCAGAGCTTGGGTTATGGGTGCTAGAAGACTGTACAATATAATACATAGATAGATACTTTTTTATTACCCAGAACACCCGGAATAAATATTTGTAGAACATACAAACATTTATCCCGAGGCGGGAATCGAACCCGCGACCTTCCGCGTCGCAGGCGGACCATCGCCCACCGCGCCACATCGGTCGTCAAATTCGAATTGAAATGTATTTTACAAAAAATAAATAAATATTCACTCATCGCGCCATTTTTATGTACCTCATCATCATCAACCTATATCAGTCCACTGCTGGACGTAGGTCTCTCTGCAGACGCGCCACTGAGCCCGGTCTTCGGCTCTTCTCATCCAGTTTTTGCCAGCTACACTCCGTAGATCGTCGCTCCATCTCGCCGGAGGGCGTCCTACACTACGCTTGCCTAAACGCGGTCTCTACTCCAGTATCTGTTATGTACCTAATGTAACCCATTTATGGATTTATGGTTCACCCGATAGCTAAACGTCATTGAGTATCTTAGAGTGGATGGCAAGTGATGTAAATACTTGTGATATTTGTATAGATAAACTCCATGGGGCGGCTGGTTCAGATTATGATGGTTGTAAATTTACTGAATTTTTTCAACCTACTTTAAAAGCCAAGGCCAGCTGATGGACATTATTAAACTAATATCTTCCACAGCCGACGTGATCTGATCACAATTAGAATTCTTATAGTCCTCAATCTAAGTATACTGAAAGGTAAAAAAAGGGAAGTTTGAAAGGTTGTATTAGGTAATCTGTGGATCTACTAAACCTATTTAAAAAAAAATATTTACGGACCTTAGTAAGGTCAGTAGCAGTGCATTCTATGAAGACATTTCTCGTGTTCAGAGTAATTTTGGAGCGGTCGCCGTTGATGATGGGAGGCATGGAGAGTACCACTCCATTCTTGTCCTTGATGATGGGATACACGGGACTGTCTCGGATGATACCAAGGTATTGTTTCAGTTGGGCATGAGTCTGGAAAGAAAGAAATATTTATTTTGACATAAAAATAATGGCAGCAATATTTTGAATCCATAGTCGGGAAGGGAAATACTTTAGTCAATGTAATATAAATTCAAAATAAATTTATTTAATTATTCAAAATATCATTTACAATCGTCTTATATACCTATATAGGTGACCTTAGGTATAACTTCCTCGCGACTATGCTCTCTGACTTTCCGTGATTCATGGTAGGTATTCATAATATTTTCTATTTAATGGTTCAGATCATTGCCAAGGCTTGAGACCAGAATGTTTGAAGGAAAAAAATATTACCGGTATTGTTATCATCTAAACTTACAGAATAAAGTTCCATTAGTTCCGAGGCCGTAGTCTCTTTCTGTTGATTGAGCGCCTTGAATTTGATCTGGTCGGGCGGCAGTGCGTCGTAGATGAAGGGACCCTGAATCGTGTCCAGATCGTGAGTGCCGATGGCAACTAGCGTCCTCTTGCGGCAGATATTTTGGTGCAATTTGTCCTGGAATATCAAAATCAAATCAAATCAAAATCATGACAAAAAACTTTTTAAATAAAAAAATCCTGATTAGCTGATATTCAGATTACAAAGATTATTAGCTTTCTGTATCAGCAACAGAAGCCAATGGTTTAGTAAGACAGGCTTTGTTTTTTAACATTATTTAATCGCGTCGATTTCTGACAAAAGTAAAAGATTTAAAAGAAAACTTAATCTGTAGTTATTGTTTTACGACTTTTTTCTTACTCTCATGGTTTTGGACTGGGCAATCACCACCCTTCTCAAAAATCATCATTGTGTATTACATGCACAGATTTTTTCATTCAGAAAAAAATGGCTATACTGCATTGAACTTGGGCTGTAGATAACAATTAATATTAAATAGATAACCTGCAAGTCAATGAAACTGTCATAAGATTCCTTAGTGAATGTCACATCTCTGAGGACAGCCGCTACAGCATATGGCCTGATCTGAGCCGTCGCAGGAGTTAAATGCAAGGAGTGCCCATCTTCATACCTAGTCAGCTTGTAAACTGGAGGTGCCTTTCTGAAAATTTAATGTTTTTTAAATTTTGAACTACATCATCAACAACCCGTAAACGTCCACTGTTGGACATGAGTCTCCTCCAATATTGGAGGGTTTTTGCCATAATCACCACGCTTGGCAGGCGGATTGGTGATCGCAGTGTGGGTGTTACATACTCAGGTGGATGCTGCTGCCCATCCCCGAGTGTATTTTTTCCTTTAGTCGCCTTTTACAACATCTTCAGGAGGAAATGGAGGGGTCCTATTCGTAAGCCGGAACCGCCACAGCACATACTTAATTTAATGTGATAGTGTACATCCGGGTTCATTGATTTTGCAGAATGATAATATTGACTTACAATCACTCTAATTGGCAAAGAAAGTTTATTTTTAAGGACTAATATGTTCAGACAACTTCAAAATTACATTGACAACATATTTTATATTCTATTTTGGTATAACATATCATATTTTATTCATCTTATCTTAACATCCCTTTCCAGGGGACTGACATTTAAATAATAGCCCCATTTCAGTTACATAATTAACTTCGCCTTATTATTATCAGAACTTACTTGCCCTGAAAAACTAGTAGACCATCAACTAAGCCTTCCAAACATAACAGATCATATCGGTTGGCAGGAATGTCTATTCTGTATAGGACCTCTTCTGATACTCCAACACCGGCTTGGTCACCTTGCTCCTTCATCAACATCTGTTTCTCCGTAGTCTGAAAATATATATTTTTGTTTAAGTCAAAGTCAAAAATTACTAAGTAAAATCACAAGGATCAGTTAGAATCATCTTACATACTAGGTGATTCTAGTTTCTACTATTATTTGTGCATCTCTTATTATTTCTTTTTCATTACAGATGAAAATTAATCACTATGCCTTCTAGACCTAAACTAGGCAATGCTATTATAGAACCCAGTTTGCTATGTGAATTCCTTAATACATTTTTTTAAATACATATTATAACAACACCCAGACACCAAAATCTAAGTTAATCACTCAAAGATTTGTTGTATAGTGGGAATCAAACTCGCGCCCCACAGGCATAGCTATAATACCACTGTGCTAAGTTCAGCCGTACAAAATATTGAATAAATTTTACTTACGACTTCATCCAGTTCCAGTCCAAATTCAAAGCATAAGTCTTGAAATTCATCATCAGCTGTAATGATAACCAATTTCGATTAGCAAAATATTTATTTCAATGTAGGTACTTGGTTTATAAATTAGTACATACTGTAATTCCTTCCGAGAGCTGTGATAAGAGCGTCACGTTTTACCGAAATCGTGGGCATCGTTTTCAGTTATTATTTATTCACAGGCCCTAAAAAAACTGAAATTGAAAATTCTATCCGGCCGAACGAAAACACGCAACGCACACGTACGTACTCTTATTTTCAACATGCGCAAGTGTGGCCAATCCTAAAACTGAATTTACGATAATTAATACCCCTTAATGAACTTATTTAATCTAGAAACCATTTTTTAAAGATAAATTATATTTAATAAAATCTTAAATAAATATTTTCAAAAAAATATCATAAAACCTGTGGTAAGTATATGTTTTTTTTACTTTAATTAACTTTGGTCAATTAACCCAATTATAAATAATTAAACAAATTAGTAAATCCCTATTATTTACTTAACATTTTGTTAGTTTAAAAAATGATTGAACAATTATTATTGTGGGTATTTTAGTATTTTTTTTGGGAAAATACCATGTGGAGAACACGCAATACGCAAAGCCTACCAAAGTTATTAATGACAAGCAGCAGAAGCAGCTACCAAAGACGTTGACAAACAAATAATCTGACAGATAAAAAATGTTACCATGTATAATATTTGTATGATACACTGATTGCTGACATGATTATGATAATGCATACGTATTGAGTTCTTGCAAAAAACTACTCCATTATAATACCTACTTTTTTACAGTCTAAATAGCAAAGCCATGAGTACTCAGTGGCGAAATTTCATATTTCACACAAGATGTTGCAAAATGATCGGCTATGGCATGGTTTTAGAGACTTGCGAGGTCTGCTGTTCTGCTGTTCTCACAGAACTAATAGTACTTATTAAAATTTGCTCGTGTAGGATGAATTAAAATGTAATAATCTTCCAAGATAGATGAGGAGTATGTTTTATTATTTGTCTAATCACTTATCTTTTGCTCTCTGTGCACCCATTTGGTTGATAATATTTTGAGTGAAAAGTAGCTTACAGTAGATTATTATAGATACGAAAAAAAAAACTACCAAAACGATTTAAGTTTTTTAGAATGGTAACATTTTTGGTCACGTGATTTGATTTCAGTCTGGTTTTGCAAACGGTGGGTGAGTGGAGTGCCTTGTCATCAATCTCTTGAGTTTTTGGATGATTTTCTTTGGAATTTTTATTCAAAGTAAGTACTCAAGCTAATGGTAAACTAACCATGGTGCTATTTTGTTCTAGTGCTTATTCTTCAATTAAAAACGTGTGTATGACGAAACTGTACCTTGTTCCGTGACTAGTGATATGACGCCATTTTCTTCGTGAATGCCATTATATTAAATTCATCATTATTTTCTTTGTTATACTCGTATTTTGGGATATCCAGTGATAACCTGTTCTTACGAGAATGAATTAACAAGCTTGATAATTGCGTGGCCGTCTATGTATTGGATTTGTAATAGTGCTTGGCCAAATGGTAGGTGCACCAGCTACGCATTTTTTGTATGACACCACCTTGGAAGCAGTTTTCTGTAAAATAGTTTCAACTCACAATAGCTGCATATGCAGTACCCAATTCACCTGTTTTGGCTTACAGTTTACGTTCTGAAACTAAACACATGCCTTGTTCCAGTATATTTTGGTACCACACTATCACATTTTTTTATTCTCTCCCTGAATGTTTCCTAGTTCCTGTAAATAAATCCGTAGCATGATTGACGACTGTTTGATTGAGGTATCTCCATAAAAAAGTTAAAATGACCATCCACTTTGTAAAATAACATTTATTGTAAAGACTTAAATGAATATTTCAACAATATTCATTACAGATTGATTCTTTGTTACCTATATGGTTTAAAGATATTCAAATTAAACTCATTTTTATACCAAATAATTTATACTAATTTATTAAAACTGTTTAAGTTTTGAGACAAAGTATAAAAATGAGAGTATTTGATTTGTTGTTATTTTTGTTGGTTACATAGCTAACTGGTTTTTGGGTGTTTTTTTACAGTTTTCTTGTCCTCATTCTGGTTCTAGTTGTTTGTGTCATCAGTATCTTATTAGCTTATTTTTTCTTTGTTTACTATGTCATGCCTTAAATTTTATATGTTCTAACTTTGTTCACTATTTTATAATTGTTTGGCACTGAATTAAAAACCCGAGTATAGTTATAAGAGACTCGAAAATCAGTGCTCCTAAAATATTAGATTTTTGTTATTAAATCCTGACTGATGCACATCTAGTGTAATTGCTAAGAATTAGACTAACAAACTGTTTTTATTAATTGAATCAATTTATTTATTTTCAACCAACAGGTGGACATCCCTGTCTATGTCAAGAAAGACTTTGGGAGTTACAATCATAGTACTGATGGAACGAAGTTATAGGCATTGTGGGTATGAGCTACATTTATACTGGAAATTAATTTCTAGTAAGTAGGTTAATGCTATTTATTGCATTAATGCGGCAACATTGTTGAAATGTTCAGAATCATTTGAATCAGTTTATTTTTTTTAGTAGTACTTACCTATTATTCATGCACAAAATAACACCAATTTCATAGTATAACATTATATTATTAGTACATTATATCACAGGTATTCCTAGTTTGGTAACCATTACTGAATCAGCTAAAAGTAAAACAAGTATTTGTTATAATATGTTATTTTATTTTAATTTCAATATTTATGTTCTTAAACTTTCATACGAGCTAGACTTGTGTGATATGATAATTGTCAATTGTTTTTTTTAAGTTGTAGTTATCAACATTGATATGAGTAGATGATATTTTGAGATATCCAGTTTAGATAATATATTTTTTTTGACATCATTTTAGTGCATATTTTCAGTAATGTCTTTTTTATCTGTAGACTACATTTTTTTTTTAATTTTGTACATTCCAAAATAGTAATTTACATTACTATGTCAATTTAGACTATTATAGTAGTTTGCGTTATTGGTTCAAAAGTTGCATGAACATAATAATGTATTATGATAAATAAATTGCCAGTCAGTAATAATACAGTTTATTAGTTACTGGCATTTTATCTATTATTCCTAAATTGTATTTTTACTAAATTTCATAGCACTCTTTGTAATGAAGAAACCTAGTTAAGGTGTAGGTTTATGTATTTGTCCATACATACTACATAGGTACATTTAGATAAATTACTGATAACTTCACTGACTTCTTATCAGCCTGTGGCTGTTAATGGTAAGATAAAATGGTGGAAAACAGATAGTGTTACAATAATAAAACAATGTACACTTTGCCAGCATTTAGTTATGTTGAATTGGTTATGAAATTTTGGTGATTTTCATGTCATGAAATGGCATTATGAACTCAGGTGTAAAATATAAAATATACATTATTAAGTGTTTACTATTCAGGAACATATAATTTGTAGTAACTACACTACCTGACTGAGGCATATAATTAAGGCATTAATATTCAGAGTAAATATACTTGTATTTTATAAAAGCTTTGTCTCCACAGGTGGTGTAACCATTTATTGTGATGCCGGTGGATGCTTACCTGAAGCGCACAGACGTGGTGTCCCCTGGTTGTGAACTGAAGGGCCTACGCACTTGGAAAGACATTTGTTTGGTACGAAATTCCTTATTTCAACATCAGGTATGTACGCTTTTGCTTTGAAGTAATCATTATGTGGTATTTTTCATATATCTATCATGTTGAATGTCCTAAATCTTTATTGAATGGGAATCTTTTAAAATACCTCCCTAGTAGATCTAGAATAGTTATTTATTAGTTCAAATCATCATATTGTAAGCACAAAGTTGTTGAGTTCTAAATATCTTATTACTCATTGTTTTATTCATGAGTAGTCAGGCTGTTCAAAATTATTTTAGCAAACTTAGTTCTACAAGTATTTTTTAGTCTCTAACTAAGCAATGCTGGTATTATGGAACAACAATATTGCTGATAGACTTCTACATAAGTAATACCATCAAACACAGTCCAAACTTCAATGTTCTTTGATAGGAAGCAAACCCACATCATGGAATGCAAGCTAATATCAACTGAGCTGTGACGCCTCTCGTTTCGCCAGTCAATTTAGCAAAACTCCAGACAAGATTGTAGTTAGATCTCAGATTTCAACAGAAAAATGCAGGTTTTAAGGTCTCAAATTCGAATAGTTCTATGAAAGTTATTTGAAGACTGAATCATATAATTGTTATAAAAAAAATGTGAATCATGAGCCATGCCGTGTCCAAAAAGCTTGCTATGAATTAATATTTCCGCCTTCTGTTGTCGACTATGGTTATATTATCAAGTTAAAACCATATACTATGCACAACGTAGCAGAACGTGGTTTTTCTTTGTAACGTCGAGGAACGTGTCTAAAATAACATTCCATTATGAATTCACAATCTTAAATTCTGCGTGTTAAAAACGGCGTCGTCATACAAGCTTCGTCTTTGGGATTAATATACCCATTTCATTTTCATCTTTTCGAATAGTGTGTGCCAAATAAATTAGTGTCTGAAAGTTAGGGGCGCGACACGTGACTGTATTAGCTAGTAGTTATTCCGTGACAGCGGTCGGACTGTTATTAGTTCTGTGGGTTGTGGCGGACGGTACTGCGAGTGCGACGCAGCTCGCCGACAAGGTGATTACTCCTTCCACGTGCTTGTAACGTCGACCTTAGTGCACTTCTTTAGTTCTTTCTCGGCGCTTTGTCCCTTTGTTTTAACTTCAGCTTTGTTAATTGGAACAATGACTGTTAAATTAGTCACGGGCTCGTATCTCTTGATTGGCGATTACTATTTTCATGCAAAAATAATTTTTTGAACAATTTTTTGAGCATAATTGCCTTGTATCATGAAAGTCGATACATGGCATCAGCTTCGTCAAAAATAAGGAAAACGAAGTTATCGGTTGGTTTAGTTGCGTTTCTGTACAATTTGGAATCATTTTAATTCCAGTCGCTTCCATACATCATATTTATGCTATTTTTTTGCATGTAATACCAGTAACAAACATTATTTATGCTTGTTTTCAATAACTACATGGTACTACCATAGCTTGGACTTGACTAAAATGCAAAAAGTGCAAACTTAAGTATACATGAAATCATAAAATGTATTAGGAAATAGAATGTGTAATATTTTGGAAAAGAGCAGCATTTATATGAATGATGCTTCGATATCGTAAAATTGGTGAATGTGGCGGGCGCGGGCGCGGGCGCGGGCGCGGGCGCGGGCGCGGGCGCGGGCGCGGGCGCGGACTGACGCTGTGCTGTGTGTGCGCTCGTGGCGGAGGTCAGCGCCCTGGCCCAGGACTAATTCGGGGGAGATCGACGACTCGCGCCGGGCTTTGTCTGCGGAGTGCGGACTCGGCCTCGGCCACCTTGCACTGTGACGACTCCTCGCGCGGCTTTGTTTATAATTCCGTAGATCTACATCATTTAAACATTATCATAAAACCTGACAATGACGACGTTCAATTTCG
Source organism: Ecliptopera silaceata (assembly GCA_932527185.1). Taxonomy (NCBI): domain Eukaryota; kingdom Metazoa; phylum Arthropoda; class Insecta; order Lepidoptera; family Geometridae; genus Ecliptopera; species Ecliptopera silaceata. The sequence continues at coordinate 2,791,088 of OW052200.1, forward strand.
CACAACTGCGCATTTTGTACAGTTTCAGCGTTCACAGTAAACAAATGAAATACAAACAAACTCATATAAAAGTTTGTTACTGTAAAATAAGTTTGTTTTTGTGGTTCTTGATTTATTTTGTTGACTGTATACGAAAGAATCTATGGCGTGTAAGTATTGAGAATTAATTTACATATTCATAGAAACATTAGTTTTGATGATAGTTTATATCGATACCATTCACTTAGAGCAATGCACCGACACCTGAGTGAGGTTATGAGGTTATTACAAGGTTGATAAACCTTCGTCCGACATTCGAATAATGAACTTTATTGGTATTTTCACTTTTATCTTGGGAGTGCACTGCACTTTTGATTTCACAAAATAGACATTTCGATGATTTTTGGTGGGCGATGGTCCGCCTGCGACGCGGAAGGTTGCGGGTTCGATTCCCGCCTCGGGATAAATGTTTGTATGTTCTGCAAATATTTATTTCGGGTGTTCTGGGTATTATATGTATAATAAAAAAAAAATATCTATCTATGTATTATATTGTATTAAGTATGTCAGTCTTCTAGTACCCATAACACAAGCTCTGCTTACCTTGGGGCTAGATGATGTTGTGTGGATTGTCCAGCATTATTATTTATTTTTATTTATTTCGAAAACTCTACAAAATATCAATAATATTTATTTGTATTTCTATAGCCACAAAGGATAATTTAATTACGAGAACTATTCAATCCTATAGCTGAATTTCCAAGTGAAGCTCATCTTTTACTCTTCTCTCTCTGATCTGGTGGTATTCAGGCGAGCTATATTTATAGGTGAGATAAGGCAAGTAACCATCTATCTATACGAACTGCGTGGCGTGCTTTCCACTGTCACGCGTGGTTTTCACAAAATAGAGCATACTAAGGTCATATAAATTGTTTGCCGGAATGTACCGATCATTGAGTGAGCCTGATTTCGGGAAACTTTTAAATAGTTGGTTGGGCCAAATGGCCCGCTGTCAAATAACTAGTAATTTGTTATAGTAGGTTGCGTTCTACCAGATGATCTATGTCTAATTAAAATAATAACGATTTGTACATTAATATTAATTTGGTTATTATGTAATGTATTGTATTAAGTATGTCAGTCTTCTAGTACCCATAACACAAGCTCTGCTTAGCTTGGAGCTAGATGATGTTGTGTGGATTGTCCAGCATATTATTATTTATTTAATTACATATATGTACTACTGAATATTTAATGGCTCAGTATACGCCACATATTATCGTATTCTATAAAATCACTAAGTTCATTTAGAATCGTCGTATAAACTAAGTGTCAAGATTCTAGGTGCCAGCACCACACAACCAGATGCTCGCCCTTTTAAATTTTTGATATTTTGCAACTAAAACCTTTAGCTTTAAAATTCTAAAGAAAAACGGATAAGTTTTCTCATAGATTTTTTAATTAAACACCTTAATTCTTCCAAAACGTAAAACACATTGGAAAGTTTAATCAGACAACTAGTCTAATGATAATGTCTAATTACATATATCTAATGATGTCGATAATGATGAAATTGTATGCATTATTTCAATAACAGCAATATGGCTTCAAAAGCGCTGTGTAGTTATTCGCGTCGAGGAAAGTGGAGTGTCACTTTTTGATTCCACAATATGATGAATCATTTCATCATTTAGCGTTCAAAGTTTTCTCGCGCATGACTCATGCCGATTGGTTCTAGATTTCGTAAAAAATGCTGGTAAATTCCTAGTTGAGAATAATTTGATTCTAGAATACGTGGAGATTTATAATGAGAGATGTCGAGCAGCGGCACGACACATGATTGTGTTTATCAGCTCTCGGCCGCGGCGACTCCGCCTAGCAGCGGCTTGTTTGTGTGTTGGTGAGTGCGTACGCGTGTAGAACGCGAATGACGCGAATAGTTGCAAGCGGCGGTGGCGGCGGCCGACCGCTGCTGACACTCGCTCGCTCAGTTCTCAGCTCGCTGAGCGCGTCGGAGCTCGTATCGTCGAGGCCAACACGTTTGCTACGTGATACAATACGATTTTCATCACAAGGAATGCCTAATACCCTTTATCTGCTCAGATAAAAGTGCGAATTAGTGCTAGTGCTACATTATACATGATCAAAAGTGTTTGTGAATAGTTAGTGACTTTGAAATACTCTGGAGCGTGATTTCTACATGGCCATGGGCTTATGTTTCTACTCGAAGGTAGGCAATGTCGTTAAGTGTTATACGTGTGCACGCTTTGAGATGAGCACGAGAGAAGTCTGTGCGGCAGGTAGTCGGATCTCTAGGCTGTTTGAAGGCCGCCGCTCTGACCTTGGTGTCAGAAGGTCAACGTCCGCACTTGTAGAACTTTCATCTGATTTGTATTATCTACTTTTTGAGAATTATGAGCAATCTTAAAGAAGTTTCTAGACTAAGTACTTTTGGTTATTATGTGGTTTACTTGGTGATCTCATCACTCTATTCACTTTTAAAATACGATAACAACAGAAAATTTAAAATACCTTACTGGCTGGTTGTTTCTATAAAATACAACCATCATACAAGTATTACACATCAACTATGACATCATGGCAGTTGGTCAATAATGAAAATGTGAGTTTTTATCACGTCAAAATACACAATTTATGTCGATTTTTTTTAAAAGCAATAATCTTCAATGTTATAAGCTTATTGCACAAATTCCCATCACCATTTTATAGGATTTGTGATCTCGTGCACCTTGCATGGCTGTGTCGCTTCCAAGTAAAAAACAACTTTGTGACTTTTCTCCATCTGATTGAGTATTGTTTGTTATTATGTTTTGTTAGTCCAGTGAATTGCAGGGTGTTTTTTGGTTTGCATTTGTTTCGGTTGTTTTCCCTATCTTGGTCGGATTAATGACAAAAGTACGTTTTGTGGTCTTGTGGCAATTATATCATTACATCGTTAAAACGACCACTTGGTGTTAAGTTATTTCGAAAATTCTTCGATCTACTGTCTCAGTCATAGTCAAGCATTGTGTAGTTTTGAACAATGAGTGAGCACGTCCATTGTGCTCTTGAGCTGGGCGCGAACGAGACAGGTATATCCCTCGCTAAGTGCGGCGTGGATACGAGAGCACCTTGTTCACATTGTCATACACAACAGCACAGGCCACAGCTGCGTTGCGTGAGCGCGATCAGCTGACGCTGCGTTGGGCGGCCATCTTGCTGTGTGTTTCATTTGTCGCCGCGTCATTTACTATCATATCAACTGAATGACGCGACCGTTTCCTTCGAATCCAGATGTCATTGTTATTATTCTGGTACGGTATTTCATTAAAATGTAATGTATGATGGACATGAAGATTGATTTTACGTCCGACACGAGCTTCCTGCTTGCGAAACCACGCGGAAGGTTAACCAGAAGACCCTGGCTTGTCTATTTTTGGTCAGTGACGTTTCCGCTTATATATCTATTTATCTACCAACCAAGCTAGCACGCACTTATAAACTTGTTGTTTTATTTATTTGATTACAATTCTACTGTATTTTTAACAAATCCACAACACAAGCAGCAAGAAAAACACTTGGCCTCGAATTGCGTCGTCTTGTTGTGGATTTGCTTCCGCACTATACCTTACCTATACAGTATGATGTATCATGTTCTTTGTGTGTTAAGGGTAATTTCCTTTACAGTTTGTGAACTTGTGTCTACGATTGGAGTATATTAGAAAAAAAAAACAACCAAGACGATCTGTCTTTTTTGCATGCCTTATTCCACGTACATGCATCGCTCTTTGTACTCCTAGAAGTAAACTTGTGGTCTCTGGGTACCTAATGTACCTTTATTAGATTAAACGGTTTTCGAAAAAAAACAAAATTTATCCTAAACTTTTTCGAATTATTCTTCTATTTTTATCCTTCAGAATGTTTTAAATTTTTAGTTCCAATGTCCTGTTGGAAAGTGCGACTGTTTTTTGGGAGATTTTTCTCAGCATTGCTCGATTTTTGTCTCGTACCGTTACAGTTACCGTTGATCGAGTGAATTCGAGTGGTCAGACCAGTATTTTATTTCAAGTAGGCATAAATCCGAGCAGAGACGTGCGCCGCAGTATTTTCTCGAGCTATTTTGGCATTGGTCCGATCGACAGAACTGTATTTCAGATGACCATTTTAATCTCAGTACAAGGGTTACTCTTGACGAGTAACCCTTTGTAAGAAAGAACGACGTTAGTTTGAATATTCATAGATACTAAGTACATACTTACTAATGACTTACATACACTACTTTACTTATGTACATATTACTTGTGTAGATACTTACATTGTAACTCGTGATTTTTTATATGTACTAGAAAAAAATATCGAAAACTAAACAAAGATATACTATAGATTAACTATTTGACTGGTAAATATTTTCAAATTATTAACATTTCATTCAAGATCACAAACTTAATCATTCATTTAGATACCATAAAAAAATTGTTATCACAATCAGAGTTATTACGCGATAAAGAATAACCGGAATAGTCCATTATACGTATTCACATGCAGCAATGAACGTCGCATTCGTCTGATTGAGACATATTTAGTTGATAATTCTTTGTGCCCGAAATAGGCTACTCATATGGGTAAAGTTCGAAGATCAAAAACTTCATATTGGTAAAGCGATCTCTAGATAACCTTTGGGTGCGATGCGATGACGCTTCTATCAGTATTGCTAGTATCGTTGCAGTGGGTTGATAAGTAAAGCGTGGCCTGTGTGGTTGTGAATGTTGTGATGTGATGCAGGCGCAGGCGGGTCGCGCTCAAATTGCGTAGCGAGCACTCTGCAAGTGGGTCAGCGGAGCACAGAGCGCCCGCCCGCGCCGACCGCCATGACGTGACGTCGCGACGAATTCTCAAACAAACACATTCTCACACTTGTCACTGCTTTATCTTTAACCAACTGATTGGCCAAGTGTGAATATACACTTTAATGATTACTACGCTGCCATTTTGTTTAGTACTTACACCTACTTTTTTTTAATTTAATCACGATTCTTTTGTTTTAAATATTCATATTATTTGCAAAAAAATACGTTTATGTATAAAAGCTATAAATATGATCGTCAATGAATATTTTAACATCTGTATTTAATATAATTTGGCAACGCAGGCCGAGCATCGCGTTTATCGTAACGCTATATTTGAACATCACGTTTCCGACTGGTTGAATAGGCTGGTAGTCGCCTTGGCACACTTATTTTGTATCAATTTTACTCAAATATATTTGCGCTTTGTTTAAAGCCTTGTAGTTGTAAGTTGTATGTTACACCTGTGAGAAAACTGTATGTTCTAGGTCCAAGTTTAATAATAAAGCGGATAGTTCTGTATTTCCCGGTTTACAACAAATTTTTATACTAATGGCAGTGTCTCCTTCAATCACTTCAATCAAATTAGAAATTAGCCTATTCATGAAAAAAATAGACTCGTGAAGTCAAAGACAGGGGTTCCGTTCCGTTCCACAGTCATTGCACAATAAGCAGGCTACTTAGAACCTACTTTCTAAAAATATGTTAATCGTGGATAGGCTTCATAAAACTGCTAATAACCAAGCTAGGCTGTCAGAAGTGAAATAATTAAAGACAACTAAAATAATTCTAGACATGATATTTACAGGGCACTACAATACCATATTCTTCGGTGAACATACATAACATAGACTTTAAAATCTTTAAGAAAATAAAATCACTTATTAATTATTCACTTACTTAAAAAGAATCACTTATTAATTATTTTTTTATTCACTTACTCTAGTTCAGATTTCAAATGAAAGTTTTATCTTTTAAATTACTTATATTTAATTTTTGTTTATCGTATTTCTTTAGGTAATTTAAGTATAACGTGTAATTTCATTATTATACATAGTCATATTCGTAATTTTAATTATTATTTGTAAAAGCAATATTGCTTTATGCAATAACGCAATTCAAGTCTTCTATGTTCTATGTTCCTTCTTTCATCACAGTTTATCATAAAATTTTCTAAAAACATGTCGATATATAGTGGAACTAGCTGACACGTGCCCACTTCGTTGGGGATAATTTTTATGAAATAAAAAAGCAATACATATGCTGTCGTTAACTTGTGGCTTTTTTGTAGGCATTATCAAGCTCCACATCTTTTCTTTAGAACACTTCTTTCATAGTTAAGGCAGCGTTCGTAACAAACGCTTTCATTCGACCGTTTTTCTCCGATTCATTTTGCAAAACGGACTACCACGTAAAAGCCTTTTTATTTTTCAGCAATAATGTAACTTTCTATTGATGAAAGAATTTTTAAAATCGGTTCAGTAGAATACACAAACTTTACCTCTTTATAATATTAGTATAGATTAAGTAAGTATATTATATATATTTTTTTTCCTAACCTATCTCGTCCCACTGCTGGGCAAAGGTATCCCCCAAATCCTTCTCTCTTGTTTCCGCTTTCGTCCACCAATCCTTCTCGACAACATCGAGGTCGTCCCGCCATCGCCTCTTTGGTCGGCCTCTACGCCGCCTTCCGTCTTCAGGCAGCCACGGTGTCACGATTTTGGACCATTTCTTTGGGTCCATCCGGCTAATATGACCTGCCCAGTCCCACTTAAGCCTCGCGGTTTTATTGCCTACATCTGCAATACCAGTGAGCGAACGCAGCGTAGTGTTTCGCACTCGATCGATGCTACGTTCCATTGCTCTTTGGCAAATCTTGAGTCTGGATTTCTGTGCTTCAGTCAGTGACCATGTCTGCGCACCGTAGGTTAAGACGGGCAGGATGCACATGTCGATGAGTTGGCGTTTAAGCGTAGGAAGTGTAAGGTCCTAAGTGGAAGGTCGCCTTTCATGTGTTCCTTCATGGACCAGTAGCTCTTCCAGGCGTTCTCGATGGGGCGATCTCCTTATCCTGCCTGTTTTCGAAGCTAACTGGCCCAAGTAAATGTACTCATCAACAACAATATATTTTTTATAAAATATTATACATATATAAAAAAAAAACAAACCATCTAAGTAAATTATGTTTTTGTATGAGATTATGAGCACCCCCTTGAATAGTAAATATTTTGTTTTTAAATATTTATTCGTCATTAAAGCGGTAATCGGATACGTAACCCTAAATAACTTATCAATCAAGATAACTCAATTTAACGAAACTCTTGCTAAATACCGACTGACTTATAACACATTGCCAAAACGCACCGATAGCGCGATCTAGGATTTGTGCACAGTAGCGCCATCTAGTGGTAAACACAACAAATTTCAAACTTTACTCGATTTGAGTATTCAAGTGCGACGGCGCGATGGCTTATTTCATGTATAAGTTTGGTGTTTCTATACCGATTTCTATGATTTTTTTTTTATTGAATAGGTAATAATGTTAACTTTTTTAAATTTGGTATGACTGAGAGTATTATAAACGTAAAAGTAAACAAATATAATCAGAATGCTCCGAACTGCTAAGCTATCAGGAGTTACACGTGTTATTGTGAGTCAACCATAAAAGATAGACATATGCTGTGACGGGATATTTTTTAGACAATTTAATGTAGAATATTTCCGTCATACATGATTTCTATGTAACTTTAACCATTAAGGCTGCAAACGCGACGGAAGCTTAAAAAACGGAGTAACTTCCCGACATTTCCCTTCACTACTCAGCTCCTATTGATTGTAGCGTGATGAAAAGTATCCTATAACCTGCCCAGAAGTATGAAGAATAATTGTACCAAGTTTCGTTAAAATCCGTCGAGTAGTTTTTGTTTCTATAAGGAACATACAGACAGACAGACAGACAGACAGACAGACAGACAAAAATTTTACTGATTGCATTTTTGGCATCAGTATCGATCACTAATCACCCCCTGATAGTTTTTTTTTTAATATATTTCATGTACAGAATTGACCTCTCTACAGTTTTATTATAAGTATAGATTACAACGTATTTAGGTGAGAACTGCTTGAGAACTTTCATTTTCATTGATGTGTTTCAAAGAAATCTATGCTTATTCATATTTGTTCTAAAGTTGTAAATGAAATGATGAAATGAAATGATTTATTATTTTGTTTGAAGTGCGGTAGGTACATATATTATGTTGATTTACAAGAATAATGTCAAGTTTAACGCACTTCGTCGTTGAATACAGCGTACAAAAGTTACATGTGATACACATTGTAAATATTTCAAGCCTCTCTGGCTTATTGGTAAAGCTCTGCGTTTTTGAGCATACGAGCCTAGTCCATGTGCGCCATGTGTCGGGTGCGCAGGCGCATCGGATCGCACCCCCTGCGTGCTCGCCGGTCGATGACTCCCCAACTGAGACCGGCCGGTGCTAACGACCCGACTTCAATCCACTAGAGCACTTATGCTTCTGATTATTGTTGTAAATACATTCCATATTTAATGACCCTTCGCACTCTTCTGTAATGATGACTAGGAGAAACTGATTTATATTTTTTTCTGCTACTCACGCCTACAATTTTGACTGTTGACAGTTTGTATATAATAAATAAATATTCACGGACATTTCACACATCACACCCTAGTCCCAAACTAAGCAAAGCTTGTGCTATGGGAACTAGATTGCTGATAGAATACTTACATAGTAGCATCCAGACACAACAAATATTTATGTTTATCACATAAACATTTGTTCTGAGTGGGAATCCACGACCCACAGCATTGAAGGCAGAGCTACTAACAACTGAGCTGTGACGCGTCACATATTGATTTTTCAAACTAGAATTATATTTAATAAGTTTGTTTTTTCAGTTATTTTTCTCCGTACATACGTAATATGTAGGTATGTATGTATTTTAAAAATGAATAGCGTCTTTGTGTGTAAGTACTGCTATAGTAATCGTCCCCTTATGGTAATTGAGTTTAATTTACAAGCATAGGCGCGTTAGCACGTGTTTCTGCTTTGGAATCTTACTCAATTGTCTGAACTTTTGCTAGATTTTATACCTAAGTTTCCTAATCTGCACTGGTCTGGCCATGTCATCTGTTTGTTAATTTAAACGCCGTTGTCCTTACTATGTCTTTAAAACGTACGAAAATAAGGTTGATTTTTCAAAATATTGATATGACTCTATGTAGGCGAAATGTAAAATTGTCGTGCCTCTACCTATTTGGTAATTAGGTGTGGGAGCGACCTCGGCGCGGGGCGCGGGTGCGTGGTTTCGCGGGCGCGTTCTACTTTAACATTAGCTCTCTCTTGTTACGCAAACCTGTCGTTATGCATATTATGTTCTGCTTCCAGTCTACGAAATCATATTCGACGCCTAATATCACTTTCTAGTGAAATAATCGCGTTCCACGCACATATTATGGGCACGACAGCATGCAGCGGTGTCGAGACGATACATTATCGCTTTCAAAATGTTGTTTGAACAATAATTAAACGGTTATTGTTTGCCGTTGCATTGTTAACTGGGAGGTACGAAGACGGGGGGTGGGGGGAACACCAACTCCATTATATTAATTTTCTCTACATTATTTATGGCCACAGAAACATATGATAAGGAATAGTGCAATTTTCTTGTCGTTAATATTACGTGTTTTTTTAAATGATGATCTATAGCACAGTGCATACATAAATAATTGAATGTCACTCTTGTATTTGTGTTTTTTTTTTCATATAGTTAATTAGCTTGGTGATGGCATTGTGCCTAGCATTGCTTGTTTTAGTTTTATAGTTGACGGTGCCGATTGATCGGAATAACTATTAACCCACCATGTCGTATGCACGTAACATCTGTTTAACAATTGCATTTGGTTGTTCCAGGGCCCGCCGCGATCCTGACAAAGGAGGAACAGCTAGCTCGTTGGCAAGGGAGCCACTTACCGCGTATACAAGCCAGAAAGATAAAATCACGTCTAAATTGAAACGTAACAAGTGCACCACGTCACTAGCAGTAGTGGAACACAGTGTGTTACGAAAACAAGTGCAATATACTGTTAGTGCAATCGTTCTGTAGTGTAAACCTTATAGTGATAGACTTGTTGTTATTGAAGTGAACAATCGACTTGAACAATGGAGCGCGAATCGAATCCTATGGAAGCTCTGTGCCGCTCGGGCTGCGGCTTCTACGGCAATCCTTCCACAGATGGACTCTGCTCGGTTTGTTTTAAGGTAAGCAAGCATCACTTATTAATAGTTCAGTTATTGTCCTGTGCTGCTATTCGTTTAAATGACACTTATAAAACCCATTATCTAAATGGTTGTAGGTATTCGTATAAAACCCATTACCTAAATGGTTGAATTAATAGTGTATTTCATATTTATAATTTTATAGCAGATGTTGTCCATAGCTTGATTCATTTTATTTCTAAATGTGTACATTACAATCCAGCTAGTCTTCATTTTTGAGTAAAAAAAATATTTACTTATTATCCAAGCTAAAACTTACAAATGTATAATACTCATAGGAGTAATTACCTAATTCACAACACGCAAATGCTATCAACTGATTATATAGGTATATTATTCTTTCGTGATGCTTGCATGTGTGAGCAAAGTTCATAATAAAATAAATACCAAGTTATACTACCATAAATATAACTAACACCTAATTTTTTTTGCATTGTGAGAATATGCGTCGATTAATCGACTATTTTCTTTAAAGAAACACCAACTTTTTTAGCTATAAGTTTTGAATCTGGTTTGTTGGATAGTCGATCACCGACCCCCTTTGCCTGGGTGACGTAGATCGCTCGGTGAGTCACTTTACTGTATCTAGGTGCGCTTGTTTGATCCATAGCTTCATGAATTTGTCATAATACTTTTCCTATCATTCGTGTTTTCATTTAGGTAGACATTCGGTTCTCAATCTTAAGATATTGCGTAGTTGTTGTGCCACTTTTTAAATTAATAGGTTTTTACGTTGCGTATATGTATGCCTTGAATGTGAATACAGCGGAATTGCCAGCGCCAGTGGCTCGCTCGGACTAAACAAGTGTCATTAATTCAAGACCATAACAAGCTGGCATTAGGAGAGACAAACCGTGTGTATTAGACATCTCACTCACACATTGTACAGTTGTCTCGGGCGCAACCTGCGATGTTGACTTCATAAGTGCTTCCTCCTTTGTTTAAGTTTTTGTTTAATTTTAGTTTAGAGGCATTGACATAGCGCTAGTGTGTGTGAAAGACTAAAAAACTGATACTTTATCCAGAAGGAGTAAAAATCTCTATTGTTTGTATTTTGTATCCCGGAAATTTTCATTCTATAGTTATTTTGCGTTCGTCGAGACGTACACAATACGCATTGTTTGATCTAAGGTATTCACTTTTCTTGAGTGAGTAAATAAATATCGTTTGGTCACTGTAAGTGCTTTCATTGAACCACTCAATCACATCACTAAAATGTGCACTTTGGACGTTGTGTTTGCTTCGATTCGTTGACATAAAGCGTCGACTGTTGAAGGCTTTTTATTATTTACAGTTCGATGTACCTATTCTAGAACAATGATCAAGTCTACGTAGAGTGAGACTCAACTTTTGGTTTTTTAACAACTTTTTTTTTAGACAAAAATGTATGCATCATTTCTAGTTATCAAGTATTGTCCTGGTATAGGATTTTATGTCTGTCTTAGAGATGAATGAAGTATTCTCGTATATAAACGTAGCAGTTTAATGCTACGCTTATTATCAAATTGTTTATCAATGGTGACGTGTTTTACGTTGTTACAAACATATATTACTAACATAATAACTCATTTGGTACCCGATGCTTTATAAAAAATTCCCCCTGTTTACCCCCTTGACTTTCCTTAAAATGTCATATTTATGTTTAAAAATTTTCCTGTCCCAATATACATGTCATATTGTAACGAATAGTTTCATCTGTTTTTTTATTACAATTTACTACTACTATGTGTTCTATACGTGCCGGGTTGCAAACCCAAAAACGTATTAATTGACAAGTGAAAATTAACTGAAACAATAATCAAAACTCGATAATAATTTATACAATTATACAAGACAGGGTAAACCCGGCACGTAACGTCATGATTAGTCGTTACGTAAAATGAGGCTGCATCATGGAAGTGGTTTCCTGCGTATTGCTAACGTGCAAAATTGATCAATGCAAGTACGCAGTACCTACGTTAAACAATCGTTACGGTCTAACGAGGTTGCTGTTTGTAACGTACTCTATTATTCTATTACGATTTGTTCAGATATACGATCAACGAACATACTAACGCAAGCCTTCGAGGTCTAGCTTAGTGATGGATATGACAAAAAATCTCTTCAGTCAAACTAGAAAATATGGTTCTCACAGAAAACCCATGGAGTCCAAAAGTTGGTTAATAAAACACCTAACGTAAGATTTTTACCAATGATTCTAAAAATAAAGCTATTGGAACTCGAACTACTGTGTTCAGACTTGGCATATGACTAAGTACCATAAGCCCGATTTGGGGATATCTCGGGAGATTTTGGATGTAAAACGATCAAACCTAGTGCGTAACAGTAAACTGCTCTCTCGAACACACGTTGACATTGGGCAAGAGATCTTTCGGGTAAACTCCGCGTAAGTGGTATACCGCTAGATATGTATTAGCCTTCTTAGCTTATTGGGCATTCTATATAACATTGCAATTATTATTACCCGCATTTACATAACAACGGCATTTTTATTGGTTCGTGCGACCAGCAAACATTTTATTCATAATCGATAATGTTTTCGACCAATCCACGTTAAAAACGTACCTACCTTGCTTCTGAAAATATCACATTGATGCATACACGACAGATGTCGTTCGTGATCTCGACACGATTCCTCGCTAACATGCGGCCGTTTTCTACTGTAATTATACGAAGCCATACACCGAGGTTATAATTTTAGCAGCTTACGTTAATAGCTAGTATAAGTGTCTACCTTCATGGTTGACCTTGGTGTTAGTTAGCTTGGATTCATCTTTTACTCTCGGTACCTAACATTTAGTATTACAAAAAAAATGTGAATGAATTAGAACACTTTAGAACCTCAAATTTTAACTAATGCTACGCGATCACTTTTTTTGGTTATGTTCAGTTATCCTACTTAAACTGCTCACTGTTCTACTCATTTGAATTAGCGCGTTATTTTTTAATCGAAGTATATGTTATCGGTGCCATCAGTCTTCTCGATCAGTCCTATGATTAATCCCGGAATTTGATTAAGATTTTTAATCTGAATTTATGTTCCTTTTAACAATGTCATCAGTCCAACAGCTTGGGCGGTCTTAGTTGGGTCTTATTTCATTCATTTATGGTAATTTTTACACATCACACTCTAGTCTGTCCTGCCAACCAACCAACTTGTACCTACTAAACGTTTATCTATCTAGTCCCAAAGTAAGCTTAAACTTTACTTAGTTGTATATTGTTGTGTTCCAGGAGGCGCTAAAGAAGAAGCAGCAGCCGCCGTCATCGACGCCGTCCCCGGTGTCGGCCCCGTTCGTGGCGGGCCCGCCGCCGGCCGCCACGCCGCTCGCGGCCGCCGCGCCCACCGTGCCCAGCCTGCCAGCCAGTCCGCAGGCACACTCAGACGTGAGGCCGCACTTCTCTTATTTAATCTCAATCAACTCTAAGAACAGAGTTTAAAAGTTTTAAAGAGTTTGAGATATTTATTGTCATCTTATGGGGTTTCCGTGCCAAAGGCTACCCGCTGAGCCCTTGTACGAAGGTGCATTTTAGAACTCCCTACTCTCGAGCCGACAGTCGTCTCTCGGATAGCCATACAAACATGTATGGACATCCGAGAGACGACTGTTGGCTCGAGAGTAGGGAGTTTTAAAATGCGTCTTCGGACTAAGGGCTCTGTTTGTCTATTTGTCCGTCCGTCTATCACTAGGTTGTATCTCATGAACCGTGATAGAAAGTTTAAATTTTCACAAATAATTTGTTTCTGTTGTCGCTATAACAATAACTACTAAAAAGTATATAAAACAAATTTTAAGGGGCTCTCATACAAAAACGTTATATTTTGGAACGGAATCAGGCTGTAAAATAAAATTAGAAGAAGGATCGCCAAGTTAACAATAAAATCATAATAATTGATTAAAAAATAAAAACTATGTCTTATACCCACACCTCTATCACTCACTACGCACGGCTAAACTTTCTGTCTTATTAATCTACCGTTTGGGAGCTGAAAGGATCTTGTAATGTTTATTAAGGCAGTTTTTGCTCGAAACTTCTTGACGAATGATTAATGCATTCTTTAATCCGACAATCAGGAACTGTACTTACAATATACAAGAAAATTTTCCAAATGTGATGTATAAATATAAACTAAATATTTAGTTGAAGTGTTAGAAATAATAATAAGCTAATTATATTACACAAATAACACAAACAAATATTGTCAACGTAGTTATGTTACACCCTCGTCCCTCTGCCTTAGCTTAAGATAGTTTATAATGTTTTGCTGAAATGCATCTTCCATGCATTTCATAGAATTAGATTGTTTTTGCTGACGAGCCGTCTGGCGTCTCGAGACGGGCTCATCCGCTCTTGTCGTTTTAGATTCATTAGTTAAGTTACCTCCAAATCGGTATAGCGTATAAGTTTTAATTTTAATTAAATAATTTTCAAGTTTTTTAAAAAGCTTTTATTACGTTCCGAAAGCAACAGTGGCGCAGCCGGCGCGGATTTTCTTGAAAATCACGGAGTTTTTCGCGTTTTCCGATGTCAAAATCCGTCAGAAAATCGTTGAAATAAAATTTCGTGTAGAGTGAATCCGACGAACCAAATAAATAACTCGCTATACGGAAAAAGCAAGCAGTATGGGAGTAACGGTCGGTTGGTGAGTAAAACTTTTCGCCATTCCTTTCCCTCATCCTCCTATATTGTGCGTTTATTGTAATTTTGTTATACTTGAGATTAGAACTCTCTCATTGTAACTGTTTGGTAATCTTTGTATAAAATTCTACAAGGTTAAACCGTGTTCTCAAAATAGAACAAACATAGAGTTAAGAAAAATTGATGCGGTATATTCGATCTCAAATCGATCTGCTTTTTATAAGATAAATAAATGTTTAAGATTATTGATCTAAAAATCGATCTGCTTTTTACAAGATAAATAAATGTGTTAATTAAAGATTATTGATCTAAAAATCGATCTAATCATTTTATATAAGAAATAAAAAAAAAAAAAATTTTAATAAAAAATAATTTTAATATTAAAATTTAATTTTATCATTCCTATTTTTATATTGCTTGTTTCTTTTACTTATTGTATTTTTGTGTGTTTTAATTTTGTGTATTTTTGTGTAAAAGTGAGTTGCCACCTCCGAATTACTTAGTAGCTCGCGATGTCGGAACCAGTGATTAAACTTATTCCTAGAGAAGTCTCTCAATTAATCCCGCTTTTTAAAGGCGATAAAAGACAATTAAATTTATATTTGAGAAAATGTCAGTATATTATCGATCGTTATGGTAAAGCAGGTGATGAAAATCAGAATCTTTATGTTTATAATGTTCTGACGAGTAGATTAACAGAGGAGGCAGCTGCTCTTTTATCAGAACGGGAAGATATTGTGACTTGGTCAGAATTGAAAGAACTACTCATCCAGCATTTTGGAGACCCGCGTAGTGAAGCGTGTATTAATATCGAATTAGAATCTTTAAAAATTAAATCAGGTGAAAGTTTTCTTGATTTTTGCAACCGAATCCAAAGCGTTCGATCACTTTTGATGTCAAAGGTAAACGTGATTGCGGACAGTGACTTAAAGCGCGCTAAGTTAATAATTTACAACAATACAGCTCTGAATGTATTTTTATACAATCTACCGGAAAATATGGTTCGCGTAGTAAGACTAAAAGCTCCAGCAACGTTGGAAGCAGCATTGACTGTCGTACTTGAAGAAGTGAACTTCTTAGAGCAATATAACATGAGGAATAAAATTCATGGTAGTAGACAGATTGAACCTACACCAGGTTCAAGGCCATTAACAACTCAGCCAACTGGGTTCAAACCAATGTTACAAGGTAATAACAATAACCAGCCCAAATTTAATTTTGGTATACCCCAAAATACACAGATTAGGACGCTAGGTCAACCACAAAATAACGGTACATTCCGCCCACCAACATTAGGATATAAACCTCAATTTGGTCTTCAGCCACAACAACAAACTGGCCTTCAGCAATTCGGCTATAGGCCTCCTCAACAATTCGGCTACAGGTCCCCTCAACAATTCGGCTATAGGCCCCCTCAACAATTCGGCTATAAGCCCCCTCAACAATTCGGTTATAGACCACCACAGCCATTTGGTTACAGACCGGAAGCTAAACCATATGTTCAGCCTCCACGCACACAGACAAGTGACGTTACGATGCGAACAGCAGCCCCTAAGGCACCAGAGCAAGGTTTTAAATTGAATGAACTGACCACTATAGAATATGAACCTTATTATGATGACAGTAATAATTATAATGACGTGAACGAGTTTAAGGACTATGATGATGATTATGACAACTCGGAAAGTAACGTAAAAAATTATGAAATTGAACAAACTGATGAAACTGAGTATCCTGAAATCTTAGAATTAAATTGCGATCCAACTTTAAAACTTCCTTATGTTCACATAAAAGAAATAAACGCAAATATGATAATAGATACCGGAAGTATGAGATCCTTTTTAAGCCCTCGAATTGCGAATAAATATTTCAATGACTTTGTTCAAAAAGAACCATTTCATGTGGTTAGCACCCACGCAACAAGTAGACACGATGAAGTAATTGAAATCCCTCTCTTGCCTACTTTTGCATCTAAAGATTGGCATAAATTCTATATATATGACGTCGACCCACGTTATGAAGGTTTAATAGGAAATGACCTTCTTGAACAATTAGGCGCAATTATCGATTTGAAAACTAATGTTTTAAAGACGAATGCTACTTGCATTCCAATAATCAGTAACAACCTAAATTATACAATTGACATACCGGCTCAGACGGAGAAAAGAGTAAAATTACCAATTGATCAGTATTCAGCTGAGTCTATCCTTGACGCAAATGATTTAAAAATGCCTAGTGCATTAGTAAACTGCATAAACGGTTACGAAACTACAGTCATTCAGAACACATTAGATGAACCAAACAAACTGACGGTCAAACAACCCTTTACTGTGACTAGATTCGAAAATGATGTGACAAACTGTGACTTGAATTTTATTAGACCAACTAACGACATTGAAATTGATCAACTGTTACAGAAAAACTTAAATAAAATCAGACTAAGACAGCCCAAATTAAAAATACAGCTAGACAAATCGGAAGTTTTACGTAAAGAAGACTTAGGACATACGATTACTAAAGATGGACTGAAACCTAACAATGACGAAATTGAAGCGGTATTAAAATATCCTATACCTAAAACGACTACTGAGATTAAGACTTTCTTAGGACTTGTAGGATACTATAAACGATTCATAAAAGACTTCGCTAAAATTACTCAACCATTGACAGCCTGTTTAAAAAAACGCAACAGAATAATAATTAATCAAACATACATTGACGCATTTAATAAATGCAAAGAACTTTTGACGCATGCCCCTTTATTGCATTACCCGGACTATGACAAACCCTTCGTTCTAACGACGGATGCGTCGAACGTAGCAGTAGGTGCAGTACTATCCCAGGGACAGATTGGTAGTGATAAACCCGTAGCATACGCTAGTCGCACACTGAGTGATACTGAAGCTCGTTATAGCACGATTGAACGTGAATTGCTCGCTATTATCTGGGCAGTAAAGCATTTTAGGCCTTATTTTTATGGTCGAAAGTTTTTCATTTACACCGATCATCGTCCATTAATATGGCTTCGATCTCTTAAAGATCCAAGTAGTAAACTCACGCGATGGAGATTACGTTTACAAGACTATGATTATGAAATGATACATAAAAATGGCAAACAGAATACCAACGCTGATACCTTGTCTGGAATAAAAATTAATGCTTTAGGTTCTGATGACGAAAATCAATCGATAACAGTTAACGGTGACGAGAAGGAAGGAAAGCTTAAAGAACATTTACTTGATGTAGTTGAACAGGTAGGAAAGCTAACAGCTGAAAAGAAAAAGAATAAAGAAAAGAAAGGTGGTGAAAATGACGTAGAGTTGCCCATAGGTAACATAGTTTACGCTAAGGACGTTAACAAATTTAAGAGTAAGGATACGGCACGTTATGTAAAAGCGAAAGTAGTAGGTGAACCAGAAAGAAATGTATTGCCTATACAGGTAGGAGAAAGAAAAACTAAAGCTCCTATTAAAAACATCAAACGCCCTTCACAGGTGCAGTCTACTGCTGATAGTAATGCCGTCGCTGGCCCTTCATCTTCAAAACCTTGACGAAAATCCAGGATTACTTCCAATGAAAGAAGGACAAGCTTATGTACAAACCGATCATTGGACTATAATTAAGGTTATTAGTTTGGAAAAGATTTACGATGACTTTAATTACGTATCTACGAATTATGAACAACTATGTAAACTAATTAACTGGAATGTTTCTTACTCTCACGATTTTAAGAGTGTGAAATTACATACAGAGTTTATTCGCCATATAACTAAAGAAAAATACCGACAACTTGTTCCACAACAGCGTTTTAGGAGAGGTCTCCTTAATCCTTTGGGTTCTCTTATAAAAATTATTACAGGAAATCTTGATCACCAAGACGCGATTAGAATTGACAATCTTACTTCTCATTTGAATCAAAATGATATCGTAATATCTAAAAAATTAACCCTGGTCTCTAAAATGTTTGACAGCTTTATAAATGTAACCGGAACTATTGATCAAAATACATTAAAATTGGATAACCGTTTAAAAATCACTGAAAAAATGTTAAGTGATTTAGCCGTTACGCAAAATAATTGGACTTTATATACATTTGTAATAGGATTATTTAACGTTTATACAAGCAGTTTCCACACTATATTTATTAGACTTAGTGAAATTGAAACAGCTCTAGCATTGAGTAAAGTCTATATTACATCCATCTATCGTGAACTCTACAGAACTCTTGTATCATTTGAAATTGATTTCTAACTCTCAAACCTTAGTATACCCACCTATAGAAGAAAACTTATTGAAATTAGAGGAAACTATTTGTGTAAAATCTTATATTAAGAAAAATCAAATTACGTTTATTATGGAAATTCCTTTAACAGATAGAGATATTTATAATTATTACAAATTGTACTCCTTACCAATTTTCCATGAATCCGAGAATAAGACCTTATCCATATTTCCTAAATACCCGTACCTTTTGGCGAAAGGAACGAAATA
Source organism: Ecliptopera silaceata (assembly GCA_932527185.1). NCBI lineage: Eukaryota > Metazoa > Arthropoda > Insecta > Lepidoptera > Geometridae > Ecliptopera > Ecliptopera silaceata. Next base: position 2,810,361 of record OW052200.1, read on the forward strand.
CTTACCGATCGTGAAACCGTGCCGCCCGTTATCAGCTGGCGACCATTTCCTGTGTAACGCAGATCACCGAGCTTTGTACCATGAGCTTACCTGTATCGAACAGCTCATGAGATTCGACGATGACCCCACTCATTGCACGCAACATCAGGTTCAAATTGAAGAGCTTAAGATCCAGCAAGTCAACTCTGACAGTTGGATCCTGTATAGCAGACTGAAGACGACGCTTACCAAGCATTGTGACAGTGACGTCAGCAAACTGTCAATATTCGGCACATACCTCGTGACAATCGATGAACCATGTGATTTGGAAATCAATGGAATTCGCATAAGCCACCGTATCTACATAGAGACGGACGTTGTGGAGCCAATTCCACTAGTTACCTTACCACAGCTACGTGTGGTCGCAAATCTATCCAGTGCACGCGCACTCAATCTCAACGGCGTTAATCTAGATGAAGTGAAGTACATGGCGTACTCCTTAAAACATTCTTCAGTGATCGAAAGTGTTTTAAATGAAAGAAATGATTTTAAATTCAGTGAAAATTTAGGATATGTATCTTTAAGCTTAGTAATCTTAAGTTTTATTGCATTTGTGTTTTATGTGTTTCGACTCAAATTGTTGAATAGCATACCGTGTGTGAAAAATTATCGGAACCAATCTCAAATCGATCGTACCGATAATTTTCCTCTTAGGGATGGAGGAGTTATGTTACACCCTCGTCCCTCTGCCTTAGCTTAAGATAGTTTATAATGTTTTGCTGAAATGCATCTTCCATGCATTTCATAGAATTAGATTGTTTTTGCTGACGAGCCGTCTGGCGTCTCGAGACGGGCTCATCCGCTCTTGTCGTTTTAGATTCATTAGTTAAGTTACCTCCAAATCGGTATAGCGTATAAGTTTTAATTTTAATTAAATAATTTTCAAGTTTTTTAAAAAGCTTTTATTACGTTCCGAAAGCAACAGTACGTAATGACATTTCCACTATCTTATCATTATTTATTTTTCAATTGTAATAAAATAGTACAACGATCGCCATTGTATTTCCACTAGCTCATTACACGTGTGGCATTGGAGCGCGAGGACGAATGTTTTAATTGAATGTAAATAACGTGCTTATTAACCTATTGTGGATTCGAAAAACAAGAATATAGTGGCTTTTAAATACTATAGTTTGCAAATGCAAGTTGGTCCAAATCTACGGATTTCTAACAGAAAACTTCTCAACGTCCTCTACAAAACGGTTTTCATGCCATTGAATCTCAAACAGAAAACTTCTCAACGTCCTCTACAAAACGGTTTTCATGCCATTGAATCTCAAACAGAAAACTTCTCAACGTCCTCTACAAAACGGTTTTCATGCCATTGAATCTCAAACAGAAAACTTCTCAACGTCCTCTACAAAACGGTTTTCATGCCATTGAATCTCAAACAGAAAACTTCTCAACGTCCTCTACAAAACGGTTTTCATGCCATTGAATCTCAAACAGAAAACTTCTCAACGTCCTCTACAAAACGGTTTTCATGCCATTGAATCTCAAACAGAAAACTTCTCAACGTCCTCTACAAAACGGTTTTCATGCCATTAAATCTCATAAAAAACCTTGTGGGAGTGATGTCACCTAGTTTATGTGTAAAAAAATAGACCTTGTATACTTTTATTGATTTTTTATTGATTATCTAGGACGATAGACATAGATTTAAGCACCAAATGATCTTTCCTTGGCACTAGTAGTGTTATATGACTGACTTAGCTCATTGCTGCTGCTAGAATGTTACCGGTTTTCTTGCTTTGTATTTTTTCATTGATTAATAGTTTAATCCTCACACCATCATCTAGCCCCAAGCTAAGCAGAGCTTGTGTTATGGGTACTAGAAGACTGACATACTTAATACAATACATTACATAGATAGATATTTTTATTATACATGTTATTATAAAATACCCAGAACACCCTGAATAAATATTTAATAGCAATGACATAATACATCACACAGACATTTTAAAATATGAGTACTAATCTTAGCTTGGGGTTAGATGATGTGTGGATTGTCCAGCATTATTTATTTATTATATTATTTATTTATTTGATCAAAATTGAACCCAAAGCCAAGTAAGGTAGGGTGACTCCTACTAGATCACCATGCTCTTTATCCTTTCGTGCAATAATTACAACGTAACGTTATTGAAATAGTCAGTTGTGTAATGTGTGCATCTCAAATGACATTAGATAAAGTCAAGACTCAAGAGCACGGAAACCATGCGGTAATGAGTTAGATTTCATTTACGACTCTCGTTTTTCTGTAGGCTAGTAGGCTTTCTGTAGGTTTCAATAAAGCCAAAATCAATTGCCAGCTAAGAATTTGACGTGTATTATCAGGTGAATCTAATGTTATTTATAGCGAGCCAGGTGCGATAATTAGAAACTAACAAATTACGAAAACCGGTCAGGTCTAGTTTATTGTAGTGGATTGCGAACATTTTCGTCACTCCTAGTTATACCTAAGATTTAATCGACGGCAAGAAGCGTAGTGTGTTTCTTTCTATATTAATAATATTTGCTATATTAACGATTGCTAAGCGAATATCTAATTAAATATTAATCTGCCTGTTAAATGGTGGTGACGTTTCTGGATCGTATCCTAGCTCGTCCTAACGGAGGTAAGCGGTGGCCTATTTTCGTAGTATATCTGTTCTAGGCTTTGTTGTATTTAGTTCAGTTATGTTTTCTTTTTTCTCTTTAACTCAAGAAACAAACTAAAAAAATTAAACTAACCATTCTTGGATTAAGTGCGAAAAAAAGTATGAAAACTTTCCAATAATTCAACCTCTCTCGACATGACAGCTAGTCTTGCCCTTTTTGAAATAGGAATGTTTATGTCACACTGACTTTTTGCACGGCACGTATTGAGCAACATTTTAAATTATTTTGGTATCGAGTATTTTTCAAGTAATATTTTTATATTCTTTGTTTGTTAGCGAGTTTTAAAATGTAATAAGTTTATTTAGTTATTTGAAGACCCCGAGTCATTGAATGGCGATGAGGGGCACATTTACATAGCAACCGGTAAAGTGTTAACAATATCATTTCACCATATTCACCATTCCTTGAGTTCCTAGCATTTATAATTTCATACATTTAGTTCGCAATAATGCCAAAATAATGTATATTTCCATAAAAATAACCGATTAAAAAAAAAACTGATATCCGTTGCAGTCAAAATGTCCTATCTGAAAACTAGACCCATAAAGTAAACATAATGGAAAATGACCCTAACAAAAAAGAGTCTAAGGGAAAAAGGATATTCAAGAAAGCACTCCGTCGCAACAGCAAGTCCAGCAACAGCGGACAAAACTCTGAGCAAGGAGTGGGAGTATCGCGATCCAAAAGCGCCGAGAACGAAAACCTCTCCATCGAAATAAACGAAGGCACGCCGCTGCCCAAACCAGATGGCACGAGGAAGAAACCCGACAACTCCGGTCCCGGCCCGCCCGCAGCCCGGCTCAGCGTCATCCGGGACAGCTCCGTCGAGCTCGCCAAAGGAAAGAAGAACGTCGAAATACACGAAAGTCACAACAAAATGATCGAAGGAGCGCTCGCCGCCTCTGAAGGGAACGCTAAACCTAACAACGTGCTTTTCCCCGTTGTAAAAGAACAGCGATTATCCATTCAGGACGGCATCAAAAGGAACCTCAAACGGGTTCGTCAGTTATTACTAACGCGTTGAAGTTTATTCGTAAGAACGATTCTATTTCCGGCCACCGAATTGACCTATTTCGAGCTGTCGTTCCCTTTTACAATATGAATAGAAAACACATTAATTTCCCGATCTGAGCACGCACTTAAAATTAAGCAGGATAGTCGTGATCGTTGTTTTTTTTTCAGAAATTGGAAGATGAAAGTGGGGCGGGCACGAGTGGAGCCAGCGCCGGCACCTCGGACAACGACGCAGACGACAAGGACCCCAGCAAGGACAAGAAGAAAAAGAACAGGTGTGCTGTTTGCCGCAAGAAGGTTGGACTTACAGGTGAATAAATACTCTCTTTATTAATACATTGCACATTTCATGAACAATTTAAAAAGTTATCAAGATTCGTGCCTTCATTAAATTAACTGAGTTAAAAAAAAAAAAGCGTAGCCTTTTCATTAGTGCTGTGGCAACATGCTGTCCACTTGTTTATACGAACTAAAGCGTTACAAAATAGAATTAGGACCTGAATAGTTAAGTATTTACTTCAAACGTTTCATTCAAATAAAATCTTAGTTAATCTATCTTAGTATTACAGTTATAATTACTGAAAGTGAGATGAAACATATGAAGGGAGACTTCGTTGAGTTAATGGTGAATAATAGTGAAATGTTTGAAGATCGTAGTTTGGTGCGTTAGGATGTGTTGTGTTGTGTTGTATGGTGAGGTTGGCGGTTGGTTGCAGGGTTCGAGTGCCGATGCGGCGGCCTGTTCTGCGCGGTGCACCGGTACAGCGACAAGCACGAGTGCTCGTTCGACTACCGGGAGCTGGGCGCGCAGGAGATCCGGCGCAACAACCCCGTCGTCGTCAGCCAGAAGATACACAAGATATGAGCGCGAGCGAGCGCGAGCGCGTGCGCCCGCAACCTACCCGCGCGACCGCCTTTACTCTCAATAAATGTCTCGATCGAGTTTGGGTCTCTTATTTGGAACTTGTACAGTTGACTGGCGCCCCGCGCCGACGCTCCTACGTCGATCTTAGAAATTCGAAACGCAGACTCGATCTTTAGTGTTGTTTAGATTATAGCGCGGCCAAGTTTTAATTTTAAATATTATAAATTTGTAGATACGTTCTTTTCGGGTAGGATTCGGGATGACGATAAGTAGAGTTTGAATAATGTCCATTCACCTCCATTGTAAATATTAGATTATAATTAATTATAGAGACAAATCCTATATATTGTAAAAAAATAAAACTCCAAAAAAAGCTACATTGTTATGGTTCCACCCGAGAATATGCGCTTAACGTTAGCGCGAAGTAACAATCGTCAGCTGAAGCTCACCGAGGCACACGTCTACTGTCTACTTATTGTTAGTACTCTCATTTGGTTTGGGAAGTGTCGCTTTATTTTCGTCTAACATTCGGCATAAGTGACATAAGTGTTTAGCAAGATTGTGGTGTGTAACGGCGTAAGGGAGCGCGGGCGGGGCGGCTCGATGCTCCCGCCCCCTGCCCCCGCCGGGGCCGGGGCAGGCCTGGGGTCCGCTCTCCTCGCTCCTATCTTTGTGTGAAAAATTTAAAAGTAAGCATATAGATAGTTATATTAAGTAGTCGACACTTTATATTATTACACATTATATAAGTAGGAAAGAATTATTTAGCTTTTTTTTCTTTTAATCACAATATTATTCAAAATTGTAAGTTGTATTATTATGTAACTTGTTCATTTTAGTGGTGAAGTTGACGCAATGATATCCATGTATCACTTCGATTGTTGTCCACGGTAGACTTATTCATTGGACTCAATTATTTAATGACTTTTGTTGTATATTTTGTTAGGTCATTGATTAATTTTGGTCATTTTGCTTACATAATCAGATGAAAATGTTAATTAATGATTTTCTTCTTGCTGTTTTAATTTAGTTATCTTTTATTAAAGTCATTAAATTTTCAGGAACATAATACTTGCCTTGTTTTATTGACATTTAACATCCTATCAGAGTAGACAGTAGGTCCTTCCTAGCTGTAGGAATAAAACACGTTTCATTCATATTATTTAATTTATTTATATAAATTTTAGATAAAATACGAAGTACATAGTTGGATCTTAAAGTAATGTAGTACTTACAATTTATTTTTGTTTATTAAAATAGATATACTATCACATCCAGCCACAACCGTTGGTCATCATTTTTGTACTTTCGATTCGACTAGTAAGAATGAGACTTAATTTGGCAAAATTACAGTTTATAATAGAAAGAAATTCAGATCTGAAATTTATGAAAGCAGGGTATTATGAGGGTGTGTATTACATATTACTGTTGAAGAACTCTTCTAATTATTGAAGGAAATTATTTATGAAGTCTAATGCATTAAAAACCATGTCAAGTAGGTACTTATCCTAAAAGTATGTTGGCTAATATTTAGGTTTTAACAGTTTATTTATAAGAATGTGATGGATCAAGCAGATGCATTACGTAACATAGCGCGTTCATTAACGTTCGTATAGAACGTTCTTTGTCAGAAATCGTCGCACTAAGACGTAAAGTCTCGATTGTGTTTTGTTGTGATTTTCTGCTCTACTCAAACTTTGGTGACTTGTCTTATCCAGTCCCGTACTGCTGATACTCTGGAGAAGACGACTAGTGCTCCGTTGCGGCACTCGTGAGCGTCGTTTTCGACCCATGAGGCGATGCCAATCAGCCGACCGGTGTTGTCTACTAGACCACTACCACTGTCTCCCTGCAACATTGGAAATGTAATGTTAGAAGCGTCTCAGTCAGAGGTATCTGTTAACCCTAGGCTCTTATGTTAGAACAGGGGTTCCCAACGTTTTCTTGGTCAGGGACCACTTCTACATTCTTTTTCTTAGCAGGGACCACTATCTAGGTGTAATAAAAATAAACCCTAATAATCAAGTGGAGTGCCGCCAAAGACAATAATGGAAGGCTTTGAGGGAGACCTTTGCCCAGCAGTGGGACAGTATATTGCTCAGGCGCAAATTTCAATTCTTTCGCGGACCATATTTCGTGTTAGAAATTATAAGCGCAAGACAAATTAATAGCGAAGGCTTACATTGCAAGCAGAGTCGAAACGTGGTGGGCGTCCCTTTGTGCAGACCATATCTTTTTTCCTGTACTGCTCCATCTTGGTCTCGCATTCCTCGTCGGGCTGAATGGCTAGTTCCATACCGTGCATTTCGCTACGCATGGTGCCCTGGAACATCATAAAGCGTTTTATGTTTTGTTTCTACTCAACAAGCATATTCGCCATCGTCGGTATTTTAAACTCTCATCTCTTCTATATAAGACTCTCATAGATTTTCGTAATGTTTAAATCGGAACGCGATAACCCAGTTTCGAAAATGGGTTATCGACATTTGCCAGTCGTCTTCGCTTCCAGCTAATATTTAAAGATTTGATATGTATTTAAGGAATCGAATTTAATGATCTAGTTTAGGGGTCTCGGCACCCCTTTGATTTTTGTGCGTTTTCATAATACTTACATGAGGATTTACTTACCCCGTGATGGTCAGTTCCGTATCCCGCGTATCCGACTTCTAGACCGACAGACAGGCTAGGCTGGTCATCCAACGTTGCAGCTTTCATAATCTTTCCGTCTAGAGGCAGGGGCTCACTCAACTCTGCTAATAAAAAGTCCCAACGGGCTGCGACCTAGAATTATTACAAACAAAGAACTTAAGTATGTTAATGAACGTAATATATTATGCTCTCCGAGAGTGCGGTGTTGTATTCTGAATAGGAAAATGCAGTTCTGCCGTGAACATTCACCTGTTTTAAATCAAATTCGTCAGCGTCGAGCCAATAGGGTCCCACGGAGAAGAGGGGATGGATGACTAGCCGCTTCACTTGACGATAAACACCAGAGCCATCATCTGTCTGGTTGGTACCGGCCAACACATATCTTCCATTCGAGAACAGAGTGCTGGAGACAAAGAAAATTATGTCACTTTGGTTGGTTTGAGGCACGTTAGGTTTATAAGTCTATTCACCATTGTAACATGGAGTAGCTTACCTACTTACATACGCGATAATAGGGTGGTATTTTTCTTCAAATTAGTGTTACTATTAATTTAGATCTTGTATAGGTAAGGTAATTCATAAACCGTATTTTGATTTATAAAATATTATGTTATGATAAATCTTACTACGAGATGTGGAATTATTTACCTACATTGGATACTGTATGCTTAAGTTTTGCACGCGAATTTGTATGCGTCTCGTACCTACTCTGGTAGATCTATGTATTTTTTTTTGGGATAAATAGGGATGAACGTAAACTTGTAAACTTCAGAGTATGTCATCCAAATCGAACTTCACGTTGCGAAGTAATTTGGTAAAAACATTTTATACGTGCACATTATATTAGTGCGAGTAATCTATAATTGTATAACTGCCAAAATGACTTAAATAAATATGTAATCGCTTTGTTTATGACCTTCGGTTATGATTTGTAAAATGAGTGGAAATCTTTGATATAAATTGGCCAAGTACGTGTCGTTCACGCTCTAGAATGGTTTCGGAAGTTTGGGTGCATAACTTATCTCCTCTAAAAATATACCTGGATGCAAAAGGCCCATTTAAGGAAAGATTGGCGTTTGAGAGAGGAGGCTAGTACGATGCAGTACCCAGCAGTGGGCTAGTACGATGATGATGATGATAATATTACGACGATCCGCTGGAAGAAATGGAACACAACACTATCGCAATAAGTGGTAAAACTAAGTTTTAACAGCACGTAGCTTTTTAATCCTACGATTCTTAAGGTAAGGTGTGGCAAGTCCATGTGACAAGCCTGGCAAAAGGATTCAAACAAGGCCGATGGGTGATAAGTAAACTGAGATAAAGATATTGCAAAACGGCACGGGTCCTTTGTAGAACTTATGAACCCTAAAACCTAGTGTTTAATTAATCAAAGAAGCATAACAAATCGAATCCGTGATGTAGGTAATAAACAAACCAGGAAAACCCAGAGCTCCCATGCTATTAGCATAGTTACCTACATTGACGCAGATAAAGTGTAATAGCTAATAGGTGTCTTACACATACCTACGGTATTTTTATAAAATGCCACCATTCATAGATTCTTTTAACAATTTTGTTTTTAAACTCACATTCATCAATTATTTCCTGTAGATATTATGGGAAAAAGCCTATCTATACCTATGCTGGTTTTGTTCATAAATAATCTTCTTAGTTTAAAATTACTATACATTTTAATCGATTTGGTTTCATCATACGATAATAATGTTGTTGGCAGTATTATAATCACGCGATTGATAGACTAGGTACAGTGAGACAGAACCTCGATGTGTTGAGTGAACGTGAATTACTTTTGAGATTATACGCACTTTAAGATTTTCTTTATATAAGCACCTATATGTTTTTCCTGCATTAGTAGTTATATTTTTGTAATGTTGGTGTATAAGTTGATCTAGCCAACTGACAGCCCTTACCAGTGACCAGCTGTGAGGACCCAGTTGGGGCTGATGATAGTTCCACCGCAGGTACCTCCGTATAATACAGCATGAGGATACTGCTCGTTCACTGGTCCAGGGAGAGCTGCGGCGACGCTTGTCTTGGTTGATACTTCAGATGCTGAGAACAAGTAAACTGATAAATAAAGGAAATTTTGTCAATAACTTCATGTCATGTCGTAGTGAGTTAAAAGAGCGCAGAGTTCACTTCGTTGTTATGTACTTAATACATGTAGACGACCGATGTGGCGCGGTGGGCGATGGTCCGCCTGCGACGCGGAAGGTTGCGGGTTCGATTTCCGCCTTGGGATAAATGATTGTACGATCTGCAAATATTTATTGTGAGTGTTCTGGGTATTTTATATGTATAATAAAAAATATCTATGTATGTATTTAGTATGTCAGTCTTCTAGTACCCATAACACAAGCTCTGCTTAGCTTGGGGCTAGATGATGTTGTGTGGATTGTCCAGCATTATTTATTTATTTATGTAGATGCATTATTGTGTTGCCTTAACTTAGCTCGTGTTCTATACACTAAGCTAGAACCACCAAACAATTGTTTTTGTAAGTAACAACAATAGCTATTAGGTAGGTAAGTATTACCCATATATTATTGATGATGCCAGAGCACCTGTTAGGTAGAAGTTATCAGCTAAATGACACATCAATTAAAAATGAATTAGTTCAACAAGTGTGGAAACCTTGTTTCTAGTAACAATTCAGTGGGTACTTAGTAGTTTTCACTGTGATTACTGGCTATTATCGGAGAAGTCACATCCATAATTACGCAGTACCTACATAGTTAACTTTTATGAATAAACTTAATGCCTGCTACCTGCTAGCTAGTATACGATGGCCAGTGCTGTGCACGCATCGGCAGCGAACCAATTACTTGCTGCTAGATTATTCAGGTGCTGCCCCCATAGAGAGCTGCCAACGGTATTTTAAACCATAACCCCTAATCTGATTAGCTATTTACGAAGAAGAGGGTACAAACAGTCATTACTTTGTATATTATTTAAGTAGGCACCACACATTGCTCTAGGATATGATTAATAAGTTGTATAAAGAATCTTGTTTTATTGCGTATGTTATGAAATATATGGGATTAGACTGATTAGAATTAGTCATGTTACAGGGCTCTTTTAAAAGACATCAACGCACGTCTCGTAGCACCCCGTAGAGGTGGACCTACGAAATTGTACAAACAATTTAAAAATTGGTTTGTTCGGTCGTTATGCCTTCAGTATCGAGATAGTATGATCTCATATAATGTTTTGGACTCGTTCGAATCCATACACCTTACTAGTAGCCAACAAGTAGAAGGTCGTAAGTATGACAGTGATAACCGATAATGATAACGGGTCAAGTGCAAACTGGGTTAAGTCAACTGGGATAAGAAAGACAATTTGGTATTTTATAACTTGTATTTGAATCCCTGAGTTAGGCTGTCTAAATTAATAACATTAGGTAAGCTAGATCGATCTGGACTGTGTATGAATGATGATAAATATGTATGAAGCGACAAATTAATCTTTTTCATCAGAATGAATTAACAGTCGTACCAAAACACCAATTAACGGTAAAATTGCACGGACAATTTTAGACTCCTATTGGTTTGTATCTGTTTGTCTTTGTATTAGGATGATCTGGACGCCTAGGAGAGGGATTGTAGAGTATCGCCAAAGATCGGGATAGGTGGAAGGCTTTGGGGGAGACCTTTACCCAGCAGTGGGACAGAATAGGTTAAAAAAAATATTGTAGAAATACAGGTACTTAATCAAAATTTTACGATTGGAATTGAATCATTATTTTGAATCATTCACACAAGCACAGACAATTAGGTATTAGACAGACACGTATGTATCTACAAATAAATAATTACGTAGAAGCATGATTTCAACAATGTCAGGATAAAAGGCATAACTCGTTGTTTATTTACCTCAAAATGACTCACAATGCGACAAACAAATGAAGCATGAATCCTTCACCCTACTATGTGTAACCTGGTGTAACGTACAATACTTAGCACTTACTGCCAATAAGAGTTTAAACAGAAATCTACAACTAAATATATAATTTTGAACCAAAAACATCGTGTTGCACTTTGCTAATGAATGATTTTTCGAATGATTAGTTATCCTTATCGCTACTGATAAATTATCCCAGGTACACCCAGTATTAGGTAAACGTATAACCAAATGGTTTTCTGTGTTTTACTTTACATAATCTTTATTTTTATCTTCTTGAACAAGGTTTAAAATTCGATTAATATTGCCAGAATTAAAAACTGTACCTATCAGAAATTATTATTGAATCCGACTAATTGATAAAATATAAATGACTATGGAAACTTCCACTTTTTTAATTTTGCTAAAATAATAAATCATTATTGAAATGTTTGTAATAAGATTTGATTTATCTATAAAAGGTCTACCCTCCATATATGCGATAAACTCTTACTGTTTATAGATACATACGTGTGTGTTTCGGTTGCTTGAGGCCTTGTCGATGAAACAAAATGTTCTAGAATAATCTAAACTTAAAGTTGTGAATTGACTCACATTTAACTGCGACGACGATGTCATTAGCGCCAGGGTGCGCGCGCGCAGCCACACACAGCACCAACAGCACAGAGAACCTTCCAAGGGAGCGCATCGCGAGTGTTTCCTGCTTTAACCGCCCGTTCTGGCTTATATCATCACTACAACGTGGTGACGTGATTCGTACGAGGAAACAAACTTGACCGATAGCCGATGAATATGCGCTATACTTAGCGCGTTATTACTAGTTTTGGAGACTCCCAAAGCAAGTCTTGTGGTGGGGATACTATGACACTAATAATGATTTCTGTTGCATTTGAAAAACAACCGTTTTCAAATCTTGAAAGGAATATCTTGAATTATCAATGAAAAAGTGTCGCAATATAATGACTTAGAAAATACCCAATCTCTACGATGCATCTTTAAAAAAGTAAAATTTTAACATTAACAGGAATTTATATATTAGAAATTTGTCTGTTTGTAAAAAATAATAAGCAATCCTTTTTTGATCTTAAGTCTAGCCGCATTGGAAATCTTCGAACAAAGCATAAATATAATATTGTAATACCACAAATTAACAACACCATGTTTCATAAAAGCCCATATGTCTCCGCTATAAAAGTTTTCAACCATTTACCGACAGAATTAAAACAGCTTGATGGAATTATATTTAAGAATAGATTAAGAAAATGGCTGATTCAAAAGGTCTTCTATAATTTATGTGAATATTTTGATCTCATATAAATAATTATCTAGATAATCATATAGATAATTAATTTAAACAACTGTTTACCTATATTATAATATAGGTAGTTTAAGTAGTTGTTTAAATTTTAAAAGACTGTTAATATATCAAAGTTAATATAATAAATTCTTTAATATTACTCTTAAATATATGTTAAATTCTTAAAACATACCTAATACATATTGTACGTCCGAAACGGACAAACTGTTCCTAACTCTGTACCTATTTTATAAGATCTCAATGTACCTACACAGTTTTGCTATAAATATATTCTTATTCTCATTCTTATTACAATTACCTTTAGCATTGTCAGCTAGAAAAACACATCTATTAGGTACACCAAAATTACCACATGATTACCAGATATACGCAACGCGTTTGCTTCGTTGCTGTATAGCTTATCCTTATTTATTTTAACCATAGTTCCCACCCAAGCGCCAAGTATGGTAGGTTCAATAAATCATTTGATTTTTTATAATTTGTGAATTTTATAAGTATGTCACCGCCGTGATTTCTTTTATATTTTATGTTTGAAATTCATTTTTATTTTTATGTAAGTAGGTACTTGGCTAACATAACGGATATCAAATAGGTATTTATTACTGAAAACTAGAGAGTGCATATCGGTAGGTGACTTATGAGTTCTCAAAAAAGTGGGTTATCAAATTATACTCAATAAATACCTTTAATGTTATGACGAATTGTTAGGTCTCTTGAACAATGATACAAGTTCATTTAGACCTATTTTTAGTTTGATGTGCGATGAAGTCATTCTAGATAAGAATTTGAGTTCCGCATGCGGGTTGCTTTTACGTCAATCGCCTCCCTGGATCCCTCGAATAATGTTTAATGAGGTTGACTGTATAATTAATACAAGGTTAGCTGTTGTATTGCTATTTTTATTTTCTCGCAATATTGCATTGTTTGTACTGTGTTCTGAGAGATAAATATGTATTATTATATCATACTAGTATTATACATGTGTTTTCTCAAAACTTGGCCACTTACGGCCGGTTTCTCGAACGATGATCAACGAAAAAATCAAATAATTACTATGTGTCAAACTCGGATCAACCGTGATTTGGGTTTCCAGAAACCGGCCGTTAGTTTTGGGAAAACACTGTTTGAGATCATCGACAGTAAGAAGAAGAATAGGAATTTTGCGTTTTACTCATGCGCGTCAGAAAACCTGACATACGTCGAGTTTTGATGATCGAACAGCGGTCGACTTGCTCGTAATTCATCAATACACAGTTGTAGGAACAGTCTATAATAATCTATCTGTATGGTGTAATTGTAATTACAAACATTATCTCGCTACATGCAATGCATTTAACACGCTATCCTCTTGGAGGTTGGTATAGGTAAATAAAGTGCCTACAGGCTCCTAACAACACAATAGTAAACCATCACTATTGTTGTCAAACGGTTTTTAGAAATTAGCGTAGTTTATTAATCTATCTTCTTCTTTTTCTATAGGTATACTTATATAAAAACCAATGCCACTTTTCGTTGTTATTAATAACTCAAGAACGAGCTCAGCTATCCAAACCAAATTTTTAGGCATTATTTGGACTAATTAGCAGATGGTTTTTATGTGAAGTTTGCTTATAATCTGTCAAGTTCATTTTTCTCATTTTTTGTAGTATTGCCTTCAAGGCGGAACAGAGTTCGCCGGGTCAGCTAGTGCCGTATAAAATGAAACACACATCGAATTGAAACAAACTTTATTTTTTCAACGTCTACAGTTTGAAAGGTTTTTTTATCAACAGATATGGCGACAAAATGCTTTTACAGACTAAGATGCTGCAAACGTGCCCTCGTCTAAATCAAGACATCATAATATTTTATTGACAAAATGTTTGAAAGTCAGTGCAACTTTGCAGGATCAGAGTCCCTAGTTATAATACTTGAAGTAAACTGCGCATTACTTTGTTCTAAAATAATGCATAACTGCAGAATGAAGTTCGGATCTCTTCAGCGTGACTTTCTATCATGATTTTCAAAGAACTTCAAAAGCTTAACAAATACTAAAACTATTTGATGTGAGTAATCTTGTCTTGTTATGAATCCAAACCCTTTATGCACAAAAAGGGTTCGCTTGCGGCCAACTATGTAGTCCGTTCTGAAAGTTTTATTATAATTTATTGTTCAAAAACATAGTTTGCTTATGAAACCTATGTATGCCTATACTGCCTATAAAGCTGCAAATCGTGAATTGTTTAGTCATTGACCATCGAATAAAATGAAGATTCACTTATTTTTAATTAAAATTATAACTAAGAAACACTACATAAGGTATTAAAGTTATCATAATTCTTAAGGTTTATAAATACAAATATTAAACTAGTCACAACAAAATTGAAGATTGAGTAGCCTAAGCTACCCTACATATTCGACATTAAATTAATGTCACTAGTGTAATGTATAAATAATAGCTAGGTAAACTACTTATTTGAAAGTTTTTATGTTATAAATAATACATAAGTACCTAAGTATTTCTGATTTCAGTTATAGTAAATAATTATTATTTTTTAAATAATGCTCGATCCAAATGATCTAAACAACTCCAATGTTAGATATAATGATTCTGTATTAAAATATATCGCGTACCTATTTTAATCGATGTAAACGTAGCCTTAAAATAAAAATATATGCATAGATTTAATAAATATTATTAAAAAAATATAAGTAGTTCCTATTTCAACAGTAAATTAAAAATAGTGTAACCCATTCTGTCGATTCACAAAATAAGTACAAGTGCTCTTATTAATAATAATAATTAATATTATAGAAGTATCTACAACTGGCAACACTAGATACTAATTCCTAATTCATTATGTGTTGGTTTTTTCGCAGGAGATCAATAATGTATGACTAAACCTTAGTATAAAACCTCAAGTACACTTGGTTTCATATCTAAAACACTACCATCATTCCACTAACTAATATTGTATTCAACAAATTCAGAATTTTGACAAAAGTAGATAAAAACCATGTCATATGCATTCACTGTCGTTAAACTTGACTACTTTTGTCAAACTTCATAATAATAGTAATCTAATTATTGCTTGTAACTACCTATCTATGCGACCTACTGTCTACCTATCTATGCGGACTAGCTTATGTGATATTGAATCGAAATTTCTAAGTAGAGTGAATCTGTAGATTTTAAATAGGTACAGGCAAATTTTAAGCAGACAAGCGGACAATTATAAAAATACCATCGATTGGTCGAAGAAAGTACCTACATATAAAATTTTCTTTAGGGTGTAGACAGCAAAAAACTTTCCGCTCGTATTTATCTAACATTTTTTCATTTAAATAATATTTTAACTCGAACGAAACAAACCAAATCTACCAAAACACACAATTATTCAGATCAATTAGTTTGTATTTTATTTGATTCATTGTCTTTACAACGATTATTATTACAACGATTTTCTATAATACGATTTATAAATTATATTTCAAGAATAAATAAATCAAATTTACATATATAAATCAAATGTACATTTAAACTATTAAAATGTGCGAGCGGAAAGTGTTTTTGTGTAGTACGACAAATAATAAACAGATTTTTGTAAAGATCAAATGATTAAAGCTAGAATATTTTAATTATCATTAAAAGGTGTTTTTCAGTAGGTGCATGTTATTATACAATGATGAGTTTTGAGATCACAAAATTAAGTTTTATTATAGTGAAGCCTTTTTGTCTTTAATCGGTAACTAAATTGATATACTTACATATATTAAACATTTGAAATCTTTTGTTATTATTTTTATAAGTTTGTTATTATTTAAATTATCGTTGAAAATTATAATTTTCAAGTCGAAGATGCTACGCTTGAATTACGTTAATTACATTATGTCATTATATTAATTACATTATTTCTTGTAAAACACAAGCAAATACAGCGTGTCTTGTGATTGTAAAAGTCTATTATTAATATATAAGCCGCAATACTTTGTTATTTCCTTATTCATATTACTTATAACAAAAGAGGAAAAATATTGATATTGTTTTTTATTCAACTAAAATCTCGGCTTCGATTTTAGTTTTAGCTAAAAATAACAATCCAACTTTTAATGAAGTGCAATAAAAATAGCTGATCTAAAGGAACCAGTATAACTATTTTCAAAACGCAAATAACCGTGAATCTAACAAATAATTTAAATTCTTCTTAACTTTTAGGCATTTTTTTTATCTTACCTTAAGAATTTCCTAAACTATTAATTGGGTCTTTATTATCATATGACTCTATATCTAGAATACCAATAAAGAATTCCTTAAAATACAAGCCTACTTAGATTACAAAAACGATCATTTGCATTAAGTAATAGCTTTTCTAATTTACGTAAAATCACTACATAATTAAACTATCTATTAATTAACGTTTTTCTAAAATAACTTAAACGATTTATTGTAGATGGGATTTTTTATCTACAGTGGGAAAACTATATTACATTTTTTTTATCAATACGATGAGATCTATCAGCTAGTCGGTAGGCCGTGATATTGTCACTTAACAACTATAATTTACTTTGATTTGACCAAGAATCTTCTATACTTATAATAAAACTGTAGAGAGGTCAATTCTGTACATGAAATATACTAAAAAAAAAACTATCAGGGGGTGATTAGTGATCGATACTGATGCCAAAAATGCAATCAGTAAAATTTTTGTCTGTCTGTCTGTCTGTCTGTCTGTCTGTCTGTCTGTATGTTCCTTATAGAAACAAAAACTACTCGACGGATTTTAACGAAACTTGGTGCAATTATTCTTCATACTTCTGGGCAGGTTATAGGATACTTTTCATCACGCTACAATCAATAGGAGCTGAGTAGTGAAGGGAAATGTCGGGAAGTTACTCCGTTTTTTAAGCTTCCGTCGCGTTTGCAGCCTTAATGGTTAAAGTTACATAGAAATCATGTATGACGGAAATATTTTACATTAAATTGTCTAAAAAATATCCCGGAACAGCATATGTCTATCTTTTATGGTTGACTCACAATAACACGTGTAACTCCTGATAGCTTAGCAGTTCGGAGCATTCTGATTATATTTGTTTACTCTTACGTTTATAAGACTCTCAGTCATCCCAAATTTAAAAAAGTTAACATTATTACCTATTCAATAAAAAAAGAATCATAGAAATCGGTATAGAAACACTAAACTTATACATGAAATAAGCCATCGCGCCGTCGCACTTGAATACTCAAATCGAGTAAAGTTTGAAATTTGTTGTGTTTACCACTAGATGGCGCTACTGTGCACAAATCCTAGATCGCGCTATCAGTGCGTTTTGGCAATGTGATAAAAGTCGGTCGGTATTTAGCTATAGTTCCGTTAAATTGAGTTATCTTGATAAGTTATTTAGGGTTGCGTATCCGATTACCTTTTATGACGAATAAATATTTAAAAACAAAATATTAAATATTCAAGGGGGTGCTCATAATCTCATACAAAAACATAATTTACTTAGATGGTTTTTTTTTTATATATAGATTCTAATATTTTTATTAAAAATATATTGTTGTTGATGAGTACATTTACTTGGGCCAGTTAGCGAGCTTCGAAAACAGGCAGGATAAGGAGATCGATCGCCGCATCGAGAACGCCTGAAAGAGCTACTGGTCCATGAAGGAACACGTTAAAGGCGACGTCCTAACCTACGGTGCGCAGACATGGTCACTGACTGAAGCACAGAAATCCAGACTCAAGATTTGCCAAAGAGCAATGGAACGTAGCATCTTTGGTTTCAAGCGCATCGATCGAGTGCGAAACACTACGCTGCGTTTCGCTCACTGGTATTGCAGATGTAGGCAATAAAACCGCGAGGCTTAAGTGGGACTGGGCAGGTCATATTAGCCGGATGGACCCAGAGAAATGGTCCAAAATCGTGACACCGTGGCTGCCTAAAGACGGAAGGCGGCGTAGAGGCCGACCAAAGAGGCGATGGCGGGACGACCTCGATGCTTTTGAGAGGGATTGGTGGACGAAAGCGGAAAGCAGAGAGAAGGATTTGGGGGAGACCTTTGCCCAGCAGTGGGACGAGATAGGTTAGGAAAAAAGAATATATATAATATACTTACTTAATCTATACTAATATTATAATGAGGTAAAGTTTGTGTATTTGTTAAATTGTAAGGGGTAATCTCGGGATCTACTGAACCGATTTTAAAAATTCTTTCATCAATAGAAAGTTACATTATTGCTGAAAAATAAAAATGCTTTTACGTGGTAGTCCGTTTTGCAAAATGAATCGGAGAAAAAAACGGTCGAATGAAAGCGTTTCTTACGAACGCTGCCTTAACTATGAAAGAAATGTTCTAAATAAAAGATGTGGAGCTTGATAATGCCTACAAAAAAGCTACAAGTCAATGACAGCATAATATGTCATACTTTTTTATGTACTTAATAAAAATTATCCCCAACGAAGTGGGCACGTGTCAGCTAGTCAATAAATAAATCTTCAAATGTTAAATAACAACGAGGCTTGTATGTAAAGAAAGTAAATAATAACGGTCTTTCTTATAAATAGCGAGCGTAGACTTGATGTCTTGATTACCATACGTAATGGTGATATATGTCTACGCTAACTTTTATCAGAAAAGGGGTAAATGTTTGTTTTATTTCAAACATTTAAAAAATATATATTTTTTTATAACCTGCTAGCTTATTAGACAATGGCTAAGATAGACAACGATTATAAATAATATCAAAGATAATTCTTTGATACATATTTAAGAAGTCTTTTAAATCCCAGACTCCATCTAGTAAAACTGCACTTAATTCATTTATTTATTAATTATCATCAAGATTTATCTGCGAGATGTTTGACTAAAACTTTGACTTCAATTTATTGAAATATCCTTATGTTTGGCGTCACGCGTGGATATGTTAGTTATACATTGTGAAGCGCAGTTTGAGATTGGAAAAACTGCACCTATGCGCTCATCAATGTATCTATCAACAAGGCTAAATATAATTAACAACAAGTCACGCGGAGAATCAGTATGAAGTTATATGACAATGTTTCGTTGATACAGAATTCAGTAGAACGCACGTAAAACTAATTCAAAATATAGTACTTAGCTCATTTAAGGAATTGGAAATACTGGCACCGAATCTAGATGGTTCACAGCACTTGGGTCGACTTCTTACCCATGCTTAGATGTGTGACACTGCAGGGCTTATTTTAAATTAAAGTAGGCTTGCACACCACCATATCATCCTCAATAGTCGACCTTATCGACAGACAAAACAAGGCGAAATTGGGAAGAGTCAACTACGGCTTTCTCACAACTCAAACCGCGATACCATTCACGTTCTTGGAAAAATAGCACTCAAGCATCAATCAAGCGTATATTTTTAACACTTCAAAGTGAAAATCTGCCACAAAATCAAAATCGTGGTTGAGTGTCTATTCAGAATAAGTAGTATTAAGCTATTGCACAGCTTCTATCACGGGCCTTGAGCGTGGAGACCGAATCCAGAAATTATGTAACGAAAATAACCTAACACTGCGCATGCAAAAAATGCAATCCAGCAAAAAATGCTATGCAATAGCTTTATAGCGGCAGTCCCCGAGTGCCACACGTCTTTTTTTAAATACCAAGAGTAATTGTATACTTCTATGAGAAGGGTTCAGAGAAAAAGGGAATACTTGATATCTGTCGCAATAAAATGTGAGTTATGCGTATCTCGAATTCCAGCCGTTCTATTGTTTACACGATGAGTGTCCTATCCGTGTCGCGAAATTTGCTATCTATTTGGAGCACTTTAAGTGAAGTTTCACCTAATTTTGTAGAAATTATCCTTTACTCTCCTAATTAGATTACATTTTGAGTCGTACTTCACTTGTTTATTGTTAAAGTGTCATATAATAACATCCGTATAATAACACTTACTATTTTTATTCAGTGCAGTATCGCTGGAGATCAGTGAGACAGTTTGAGTCATATTTATTAACGCAGGCAGACAATTTTTTTTCATTACAATACGCAAACAAATATTGTGACAGAAAAAACATAAAAAATCCGAGCATTAATGTAGTAGAAGTATGTTTAATATAATGAGTCCAAAGTTACAATAAAGTGTCGCCAGAAACGCGTGACGTCATAGTGCTATATATAGCTATATTCATTTGGGTTCACGAAAAGTAAGTAGTTTTTGAAGCTATATCACTGCAGAGATCTTCAATCTTCAACATTTTGTCTAGTCATTTTCGCCAGTCGGTAAATTGTAAGTGTAGCGAGTGCAAAGTTATAAGTAAAGGGCGAGGGTGGAGTGACGTCATAGTTGGGGTGCGTAGCAGTCGACCTGGGACATCCACGTCAGGTCGCGAGTTGTTACCTGGAACGAGAAGGGACGTCATCAGCCTATTTACAGAAGCCTTTTTTGTCAATGAACTTTATGGAAGATATATATATAGATTTGACATTTATTTGCCCCAAACACACAAACTTATAACAAAAATTGGCACACATTTTATAGGATAAGTTAGCCTGTAAGTGATAATTATAAATGTTAACTGCGTGTGTGCTGTTGGCGTTGCCTATAAATAAATAAAAAAAATAACAAAAAAAAATAAGTAAAGTTGTTGGTTCGAATAAAAAGTATAAAAAAGATCTAATGTGAGCCTAACACATACTGCATATTTACAAACTACATACTTTGGCCTCTTTTTACAGAATATCTTTAACAAAATGAAGGCACACTTCGAATAAATTCATTACCTAGAATAAACGCTAATTTTAACGCTCAAATAAAGTATGAATATTTTGTGAGAATAGGTGAAAATGCTTTTTATTTACTGCATCTATCGTACAATGTATTATTTTCATATATTGTAACCTCACCCCTAAGGAAAATCTCCAGTTTTAATTAGCTGCAGGGTTTAGCGGTAAAGTATACGTACGGACGGTATCAATATAAGCAGCGATGCATTAACTCACCTCGACGGCAGAAATATAATACAGGGTGTACGAAATTTACATACGAAAACATGGTACAGTTTCAAGTTTAACTGTTCATATAAAATGTAAAAAAAAATTGAACTACACATACACTACTAAAATAAACGTAATAATTGCAAAGTATGCATAGAACAAATATAATATAGCTGATGCCCGCGACTTCTAACACTCTTCTTAAAATCTTTATAAATATGTTAGAACACTACACGAGTCCTAAGATGTGCACTACAATAATTGTAACGTCCTTGAGACATTTGTAATTATGAGGCGATTATATTTTTGTATTATTTATTATTTCTGGGCGTCTAGTCGCAGCGACGTGTGACCCGAGGGCTGGTGAGTATCTGGCCCAGCGCGTCAGCACTGCTATTCAGCGCGGCAATGCAGCCAGTATCTTGGGTACGATTCCGATTGGAACTGATTTGGATCAGTTGAACTATCTATAGATCGTTTGCAACGGTCTGTAGATAGTTCAACTGTTTCTTATGTATTTTATACGCCTATGTACATTTTGTAAATACAGTAATAGTCGTAAGTTTATTTGTGAGTAAAGTACCTACCTACTAATAAACTATTTATTTATAAAGCAACTGAAATACATTATCTTTATTCACAAACAAACTTACGACTACATATTTACAAAATGTACATTGTCATATAAAATGCATAAGAAACAGTTAAGCTATCTACAAACGATCTATAGATAGTTCAACTGATCCAAATCAGTACCAATCGGAAGCGTACCCAAGACACTGGCTGCATTGCCACGCTGAATAGCAGTGCTGATACGCTGGGCCAGATACTCACCAGCCCTCGGGTCACGCGTCGCTTCGACTTTATAAAGTGTGTTATAACAAACCTGATGCATGGAGTAGACGGCTAGCACGACCAGCACGTGCATGATGTTGTGTGAGTTGAGACAGCGGTCCACCGTGCCCGGGAACCACTTCTCCGGGATGTGCATGGCGCCTATCACCCCGCCTCCTAGCGACACCGCATCCTGGACCAAGCAGTTACACGTTCAATAAATAAATAATGCTGGACAATCCACACACCATCATCTAGCCCCAAGATAAGCAAAGCTTGTGTTATGGGTACTAGAAGACTGACATACTTAATACAATACATTACATAGATATTTCTTATTATACATATCAAATACAGAACACTCGGAATAAATATTTGCAGATCGTACAAACATTTATCCCAAGGCGGGAATCGAACCTGCAACCTGCCGCGTCGCAGGCGGACCTTCGCCCGCCGCGCCACATCGGTCGTCAAATCATAATCTTTAGCATGGTGGACATGGCCCTATATTTGAAGAAGAGATATGATTCTCGGACGAATTGAGAAACATGTCTACAAGTGTGTGTTTAACTAAACTTGACTGAAACTCTTCCTAATTCGTCAGATTTATTTGACCTAGAGGCAGATAATTGAAAAGAATAAAAGAAGTAAAGTTTGTGTGTTAGTTAAATTGTAAGGGGTAATCTCGGGATCCACTGAACCGATTTTAAAAATTCTTTTACCAATAGAAAGCCACATTATTGCTGAATGTCATAGGTTATATAAAAAACCGAAAAATAAAAAGGCTTTTACGTGGTAGTCTGTTTTGCAAAGTGAATCGAAGAAAAAACGGTCGAATTATGCCCAACGAAGTGGGCACGGGTCAGCTAGTCTTAAATATAGAAACGTCAAACTCATAAAGTAGGCAAT
The DNA here is from genome assembly GCA_932527185.1 of Ecliptopera silaceata. Lineage (NCBI taxonomy): Eukaryota > Metazoa > Arthropoda > Insecta > Lepidoptera > Geometridae > Ecliptopera > Ecliptopera silaceata. Next base: position 2,833,536 of record OW052200.1, read on the forward strand.
ATCGGCATCTGTCATCTATCTACCTTTGCCCAGCAGTGGGACAGCGTAGGTTGATAAAAAATATATATCTATATAACAGACAAAACAATTATCTAGGTTCCTAAGAAATACCTACCTCACCTGGCATCTAAATTATATGAATGAAATCTAAAACCGTTCTTGTTTTATTTTTTTACCGTTTTCTGTGATTTTGTTATATTCCAATGCTTTGAAGTTAATTAAACTCCTCGATGTAGAAAGATCTTAGAACAATAAGCAAGAAAAATATGCTGCCAAGTATTTAATGTTTAGATTATACGGGTAGGCTTACTTTGTTCTCTGTCATAGAATGCTATACAAATCTCAGAAGCCTTACAAATCACGGACTCATTTCACTTAATACTCTGCACAGCTGACGCACAACCGCATTGGCAATAAGTAAATATATATATTTATATATATATATTCGGATACATCGCATTACTCCCAATCTAAGCAAAACAGTATCAGCATTGCTATTCAGCGCGGCAATGCAGCCAGTGTCTTGGGTACGCTTCCGATTGGTACTGATTTGGACCAGTTGAACTATCTATAGATTTTTTGCACCGGTCTGTAGATAGCTCAACTGTTTCTCATGTTTTTATATGCCGTTGTACATTTTGTGAATACTGCAAGTCGTAAGTTTATTTGTGTATAAATTAGTTTAGCAAAACTGATAAAGTAAATTCATATAACACAAACGGTCGTTCTCGGTGGGGATCGAACCCACGATCTACAGCATGGAAGGCAGAAGTACTTTCAACTGAGCTGTGACACCTGCCAGTGAACTAGCAAGTAGTTTAACATTGGTTAACCGCTAAAAATCACACTTGATTTCGATTTTAATGTTCCAGTTTATCACTTTTAAATACGAGATCATTATTATATCGATCTATGGCAAAGGGTACCCACAAGCGATCCGCATTCCCGTCGAGCCTCGCATAGTAGAGTGCCGAAGGGCCGAAAGAGGGAAAAAATACATTTATTATTCCTCTGTGAAGTTTGCCCCCAAAGGCGTATTTGCAAAGGTCGGTGCCGTATGTCACGGTTTTGTATTATCAAATATTCTAACGGTTTTCTCAAAAAGATATATAATATATTAAAACAATGTGTAGATAAAAACAAAATTATAAGTACTGTATCGGCATAATCTGATGACGAGGTCAACAATATATTTAATAAGTATATATAAAGCCTATTCACTCTTCCTATCTAACACTACCTACACCATTCTATTAAAGTTGCAAAGATTCGTATAGGAAGTAGTCATTATTTCGTAGCAGGAGGGCTGGGGTGCCATAAATCGTAGCGAAGGTCCGCTACGAATAATGCTACGAGCTACGGTACTACGAAGTCGGGCGCAAACCCATTTTACGCTTTCAGTAACATCTGTTGAGCATTTGAGCAACCACTGATCTCCGTGGATTTCAACTTTAGACAGGCGTCGCACTGTTGGTATTAGATGCCTTCCGTGTTGTTATTTTCGGGTTGATTCTCATTAAGAAAGAACATAATTTTCTGTGATAAAACATTGATGTTTATTTTTGGTCTAAGTATTGCTACGTATTACATAAAAAATAACTTTGATCTATAAGTATTTTATCAGCAAAGTTCAAGCTTTGCTTCGTTTTGGATTTATCATTTTGTGACATGTAGGAATATTAAATAAATAAATTAAGTTTGGTGAAGTGCGGTTAAAATGATGTACAGTTTGGTTCACTGATAGTGAACACGCCCTGCGTAGGCCATATTGGACGTTGTGGTATTCGTTCGATAGATTGCCTGATAAATGAAAAATAGCTCCAACACACGATACTGCTATTAAACTATTGCCTTTGTTATCGATAATACGAGGCTCAGTGAAATGTATTTTTATTATTATTTACTTCACGTTATGTACATATTCATCGATATTTTTATTTTATATTGACTTATTTAGTCTGTAAGAGATCGGTTCAAGCGATAAAACCGCCTTTTATGAATTAACTTTTGTTTTCTTAATAAACTTCTTTTTTTTATGATTTTAATGTCAGATATTAATGTTTGTATATCTGCCATATTTTAGTGATGCCAACTCTTTGGGCCAAACAAGCCAGAATAATTAGAGGTTTGTAGAATATGAGTTATTAGTTATGATTAAGGCTAATTAGAATAACTAATCATAAACCGTAGTTAATCAAATACCACATTTCTCTTTTACGTACAAAAGCTTTAATCGACTTAATGGTGTGCGCAAATGAAAGTCCCTAATGAGGCGTACTCGAGTGCTCCAGAGTATAATATCCTGGCAGAGATCCGGAAGGCTGGCAGTCTCTGGACGCTATTTATCCTACACTTAATTTTAAAACAAATGTGATAGAAAATTTCTGTCGTCTGTAGCATGAGTTTTTACTATACTATATATACTATACTCGCTAGCGTCTGTAGTTAAAAAAATGTATGAGGATTTGTACAGCGCCTCTAGCGGATAGTTGGGTACTAAAATTCGTAATACTAATTATTTACGTAACTACTGCAGTAAAGTCCGATTTTACAGTGACAACTCATGGTAGAGGTACAGAGGTACCTACTGATAATTTTCCTATAGAAGTTTTTGGTACTCCTTACAGGCACCTACATTTATTGAAAAGTGCAGAAGAATGGTTATTGTCGCTTCATTTGAACATTGGAAAAATATTGTTGTTGCCAACATTCCAAATTATTAGTGTTCCTAAAATATTGCGTTTGTATTCCATCCTGTTAGTTAGGTGTCCACGATCGAGTAAACCAATAATAATTAGTTTACCCGACCAGCGCTATTGATTCAACGCCACATATGGTTATAGAAACTTATTTAATAAACAGGTAAAACCATCTGTAGCTCTACCGTGAGTTTTTACTATACTATATTTACTACACTCGCTAGCGTCTGTAGTTAAAAAAATGTATGAAGATTTGTACAGCGCCTCTAGCGGATAGTTGGGTACTAAAATTCGTAATACTAATATTGACGTAACTACTGTAGTAAAGTCAGGCGATTTTACTGTGACAACTCATGGTAGAGGTTCTGATGTATATGATTCACTGTTTTAATTTAGCGGAATTCGAGCGATGGTGTTGGTGATGCATGATGACGTTGCTGTAGTCTCCAGGAAGACATGTAGGAGAGCCTTTATTATATGAAACGTAATGCCAGTGAAGACTAACCTGCAGGAAGACATGTAGGAGAGCCTTTATTATATGAAACGTAATGCCAGTGAAGACTAACCTGCAGGAAGACATGTAGGAGAGCCTTTATTATATGAAAAGTAATGCCAGTGAAGACTAACCTGCAGGAAGACATGTAGGAGAGCCTTTATTATATGAAAAGTAATGCCAGTGAAGACTAACCTGCAGGAAGACATGTAGGAGAGCCTTTATTATATGAAAAGTAATGCCAGTGAAGACTAACCTGCAGGAAGACATGTAGGAGAGCCTTTATTATATGAAAAGTAATGCCAGTGAAGACTAACCTGCAGGAAGACATGTAGGAGAGCCTTTATTATATGAAAAGTAATGCCAGTGAAGACTAACCTGCAGGAAGACATGTAGGAGAGCCTTTATTATATGAAAAGTAATGCCAGTGAAGACTAACCTGCAGGAAGACATGTAGGAGAGCCTTTATTATATGAAACGTAATGCCAGTGAAGACTAACCTGCAGGAAGACATGTAGGAGAGCCTTTATTATATGAAAAGTAATGCCAGTGAAGACTAACCTGCAGGAAGACATGTAGGAGAGCCTTTATTATATGAAACGTAATGCCAGTGAAGACTAACCTGCAGGAAGACATGTAGGAGAGCGTGCGGGTCTCCTCCGCCGTAGCGGGCGGCGCGCGCTCCGGCCAGCAGCAGCCGCATGCAGAACGGCGCCGCGAAGCACAGCCGCCGCTCCCACGGAGACCACGCCCGCATAGCCTATGTCAAAGTCAACGTCAAAAATGTCTTTGAAATGAAATATGTTAAAAGATTAGTAAACATAAATCCCCATAAACTCCGACATTGTCAAAATCGTGGCCACCCTAGCCTGCGAAAAGCCACTAAGAAAAGAAGAAGAAATGTTTTTTTTTTTTATTTTATAAGATAGGATACCCAACACAGGTTAACACTTTACAATTTTAAAGTAGTATGCTTAGAAGTAAAACAAGAGTGTTCCCATAATTATAGGGTACCACAGCAAGTGCAATAGACAACAAATTATGTTAAAGAAACCTAGTAAGTGACATAGAGACAAACAAGAGTAGTAATTTATTGTTTGTGGAACTAGGTTAGCCCATAGATGTCAGTCATTATTTTAAGCTCATTATTTTATCGCATTATTTTAAGCCTTTTACTCTTTACTCTTTTCTTTACTATAAAATCACAAGGATAATTTAGAATCGTCTTACAAAATAGGTGATTCTAGGTGCCAGTTCCACGCGACCAGAGCCTAGAAGAACAGGCAAGAAAGAGACGGGCAAGAAGAAGACTTCCTGGTTCCTACCGTTTTTTACATGACCCTTCTTACAAAGAATTACAATAAAAATATTTATTTATTTCCAGAAAAAATATTTTGAATTTTAATATATATGACGGCGCGTGCCTTTCATCATATCAAAGACAAGAGAAACAAGGAGTTCGCTAGCTTAAGAGGCTTGTCGATGGATTAATAAAGCACTGGCTGGGTTTATGTTCGATAGAATTTGAATGCGTGGATCTCTTGCGAATGTCAAGGATGCTGTCAACAGAACAAGGGCTTTTTGTGTGAAGATGTTTTGGAGAATGGTCATGGAAAAGGAATAGAATCGCGGTAGCCTGGTTATGTCGGATTCACCGTGATTCCAAGTTAAATCTCGAGCTATATTAATCAACCTAATTAAGAAAGTGCTTATCATGATTGTGGACAAGAAATAAACCATTTGTAATACCATAATGATGCTGTTTTCTAGAAGACCTACCTATCCCAAAGAGATCCCGTGATAGTAATGCTCGAAGAGCCTTAGAAGTCACATAGATTCCACATAGAACCTTGTATCAGACTGAAGTTGTCAAAGGCGTCCTGACACCCGCCGACATCAGGCGTGGGATGCAATCCAGTTGCCCACAGCAAAGAGGTTTCAATTCAGATGCACACAGATGTGAGGATCTAATACAGACGAGAGATTTTATGGAATAATAGCGACGCATATTGAGATGGAACCTGTGTGCTTAGTACGAGTTTTGCACATGAAACTGAACGTATCGTCTTCGCAGTATAAAAGTGAGCGCACTCGTACTTGGGGTACTGAGCGATGCATAGTGGAATGTCGCGTAAGTGATCTTCAGCGAGATGTAATCGATACAATTTGCAACGGAATACCACTGCACAGCTTGATGCAACCTGAACGTGTTTGATTAGACAAGGTACATGTAGTCGTTTCATTTTGTTGTTTTTCTAACGATAAAGTCAGCTGTTTTTCTTGTTGAAATAAAAAAATGCCAAACAATACTTAACGATATCTATGATCTTTCAATTTGGTTTACGGATACTTGACGACTTTTTGGACCATATATTATATTATACCACCAGTCAGAATGCAAGTGTGGTTTGACTAATGAATGGTAGAACTGCCGGTTCAACGTGAAAAGTGTGTTGGGGTACTAGATGAAGGTACCTAGACAAGATGTTTGGATAGATGCCAGATACATGGTGGATCAGACACGTAACTTGGTGAGACTTCGGTCGTGGTTTTAATGTTGATGACGTTGATGATGATTTTCTTCGATGACAAGTATTGACCTATCGAGTTTAAATTAACATTTTCCTGTAATGCAAGCTTGTTCTGTTGTTTGCTTGATGTTTGTGCTCAGAACAACTGAGCTAGAAACTTGTGACTGTGCGAGATATTCATTATTTTCAGATGAAACACGTAGATGTGGGTGAAATGACAAAATAAAGCATTATAGTAAGATGAAGATGAATGACAATTATATTGCGACTATATAGATAGTAGATCAGCAACCACCTGATGACAGCGAGGATCATGGCAATAGCAATCGAGGCAACATGCTGTATCTATCATCGTAGATTGTTGGCATTGAAATCTTGTAAGTAGTTCTTGATTTATTTGGATTTTTATAATAATGTTTCTTATAACTTATTAGAGTATAAGAGTCTTCCTCCGTTACCGGTGATTTTTGAACATTTACTCAGATCTCCGCCTTTTTGCTTTAAGATTAGTAAACGTAAATAACTCTGACATTGGCAAAATCGTGGCAACTCTAGCCTGCAAAAAGCCACTAAGAAAAGAAGAAGAAGAATGATGTTTATTCTCAGAGTAATATTACCTAGAGCTAACCATATACGATATAGCATGATTTAACCTATGTTCTGAAGTTTTGAAGAAGTTTCTCATCCATGAAATATTTTCACAATTATGAAAAGTGGTGTTAATCTATATTGTTTTACAAGACACATTCTGCAACAGTTTTGCAACATTGTTGATGGAGTAATAATAACAAAGCTTCAACATCATCATCATCATCAACTTATCAGTCCACTGCTGCACGTAGGTCTCTCTCAAGACATGCATTGAGCCCGATCTTTGGCTCTTTTCATTCAGTGATTATCAGCTACATTCTGTGGATCATCGCTTCTACACTACGCTTGCCTAAACGTGGTCTCTACTTCAATATCAGCAAACATGGTTGGCTCTCTGCGACTTCAGCTTGTTAATTCTCTGAGCTAAGTCAAACGCCTTGGTTTTTCTGTCAGATAATTATGTTACGGATACTATCTCTCCAAAGAATTCCGAGTACAGCTTTCTTCATAGCGCGCTGAATGATTTTCAACAAAATCAAATCTAATTAACTGAATAAAGTTATTCAGTAAAAATCACAAGGATCATTTTAAATTGTTTTATACTAGGTGATGCCAGTTCCAAATGACCAGAGCCTAAAAAGAACGAGCAAGAAACTACGGCCTGGTTCTAACTGTTATTTTTGTATGATCCTTCTTACAAAGAATCACAATTAAATACTGTTCTGAAATAAGTTCCGGTGACGTGTTATTTAACTTAGTACCTAACTTTTAAATGAAACAAAATATGATAAGTAATGTCAGGGTCATGATTACTTATGAATAAAAAAAGCTATACTTACATAACTCTTAATCGTATTACTTATCTATTACAATGTACTGCATACTAAGTACATAAACCACCTGTGGACCAATTCCATTGTCAGTATCCATAAAGCTTCAAAAAAGTTCCTTATTAAAATAAGTTTTTATAATTTACAGGAATAATTAAAAAAAAGTAAGAAAAATATCTAGAGTTGAAGTACTTTAAAGCTTCTTATTTGATCTGCTTGATTAAAAGAATATTTTTGGTTCTTGTGTGGGTGTGAGCATTAAGATAACGCATAATAGAGGAAAGTGGAAGAAGAAGACGTGTTGCAACTGACTCCACATAATGTGCCTTAAAGGCAGTAGTATGTTGTGGTGCCCAGCGGGGTCGTGTTCGGCTCTTGTCTTGATTTGGGACCTATGATTGTAACCAACAATACAATGGACAAGTCTATTTATTTATCTATCTAGTCTGAATGTTAATATATGACGTTGATTCTTAACCTGGTTAAGTGAACCCTGGGTAACGAAATAAAGTAACAAATACGAGTAACGAATTCGAGTCACAATTAAGAGTCGCGATTTACAGCTACGATTTAGAGTTGTGATACAAAGTCGTTATGTTAAGTTGTCATGGTAACCCACGATGAAATCAAAGCACAAGAAAGCAATCACATTTTTGAATTAAAACTGAAGGATTTCGCAGCGGCTAGTTTATAATAAAACAAATTGGTCTTGTTTCTTACTGTGGACATTGTATTGAAATTTATGGAACACATTTCACAAAATTACTAAGGATTACTACATAATTACATTTTAAACATTTAGACTGTTGAACATTACATAATGAACGTCCAGCACAGACTTAATATCTAACTGAACGTTGCCGGGAGTTGATCTACAGTTGCTCTCTGTGGTTGTGTAAGGGCCATGTCACACGTTATAAGGACCTCACTGAGAAGTTCTACTACTTTCTCACCGAGTATTTTTATGACGGAAGTTTAAATAATAATTAATTGACCAACCGACACTATCGAAGTTTCCAAAGCAGAATTATTATAATTAATTATTTGAATGCTTCAAAGTTTGTCCGTTCTCCAATTATAATTATTGCAAAATCCAAACTTGGGTACATTATGTACTTCAAGATAAGGTTTGTTTTAGACATAAGACATAACTGTGTACATAATGACGACAATAAAGATACTGAATACTGATGTTAAGCTTTGATGTCAATTTGCGGTGCAGAGATGTGATGTTTGGTTCAGTCGAACAGAATACTGTGTTGAACTTTTGTTTACAGAAGCTGCACATTGTGACATGTGAGTTGTTGAAATTCACATGAGAACGAGCGAGTTGTTGGAAGTCACACGAGGACCTGCGAGTCTTCAGCTGCCACACGGAGACATCAAGCTGGGACGTGTGACATTGACAGAATACAGTGTCTCGAAAGGATAATCTTAAATTAGTTATTAGTACTATCGCGTATGCAGCTTTATTAATGAATTTGTAAGTTGAGTAAGAAAGCTCGTTGAAATAACTTGGAATCGAAGTGTTGGACGCTTGGTGTAGTCGATGCAACGTTGGCTTAATAGATTTAATGATCTGAATAAAACGTGGTATGAAGAGTTAGGAAATATTCAACTTGCAATGAACAGTACCTCAAGGACATGATGCTTATACTATATTACGACTATTTTTGTGAATATTGATGAGTCCGTGACGGCGTGTATGATGTTACTACATCTTTAATTTCCACTGAAGTGACCTGTTGCGAATAATACGTTATCTTCAACGATAATTGATATTGAGTCATTGACCGTATGTTTGGATACTCTCTTCGCATATCCTTGTACTGCCTCAACAGGTCTAGAGACTCTCAGTACATATCCCGATTCGGAAATATGGGATATACAAAATGAAGTATACCAATGAAGGTAATTTGTTATAAGTACCTGTGTGTTCCACCTGCACAAGGCTGGACCTCATCAACGCCACAAATGAGGGAATAGAGGTGGCTAAGGTGGTTTGGTTCAAACTTGGTTTAAAGTTGTTGTCGTTGTACCCATTGACACGTGAGAAGAAGAAGTACCTGTGTGTGTATTTAATTGTGTTATCCAATCCACCGAAGAACCGTCGATCCTGCCAACACGTGCCATCCGCTCTATGCTGCAAGGTATGGTGGAAAGGATGCATGTGTTCGGGCAGATGTGTTTGCCGTCGATCCTGCCAACACGTGCCATCCGCTCTATGCTGCAAGGTATGGTGGAAAGGATGCATGTGTTCGGGCAGATGTGTTTGCCGTCGATCCTGCCAACACGTGCCATCCGCTCTATGCTGCAAGGTATGGTGGAAAGGATGCATGGGTTCGGGCAGATGTGTTTGGCGTCGATCCTGCCAACACGTGCCATCCGCTCTATGCTGCAAGGTATGGTGGAAAGGATGCATGGGTTCGGGCAGATGTGTTTGCCGTCGATCCTGCCAACACGTGCCATCCGCTCTATGCTGCAAGGTATGGTGGAAAGGATGCATGGGTTCGGGCAGATGTGTTTGCCGTCGATCCTGCCAACACGCGTTGTCCGCTCTATGCTGAAAGGCATAGTGGAAGGGATGCACGTGTTTGGGCAGATGAGTTTGTCGTTGATCCTGCTGACACGTGCCGTCTGCTCTATGCTGCAAGGTATAGTGGAAAGGACGCACGTGCTCGAGCAGATGTGTTTGTTGTCGATCCTGGCGACCTGCTCGGGCCAGATGAATATACAGCGGTTGTTCAAGAAGTTAATCGAAGTAGAACAGTTACATGGATGACTTGAAGGATGGACGAGCGGTTATTTCAGTGATTATGATCTTTCGGAGACAAATAATAAAAGCCCGAGTACGGTCTTAAATGTCAGTCCGGCCGTGACGGCGCGTGCCTTTCATCATATCAAAGACAAGAGAAACAAGGAGTTCGCTAGCTTAAGAGGCTTGTCGATGGATTAATAAAGCACTGGCTGGGTTTATGTTCGATAGAATTTGAATGCGTGGATCTCTTGCGAATGTCAAGGATGCTGTCAACAGAACAAGGGCTTTTTGTGTGAAGATGTTTTGGAGAATGGTCATGGAAAAGGAATAGAATCGCGGTAGCCTGGTTATGTCGGATTCACCGTGATTCCAAGTTAAATCTCGAGCTATATTAATCAACCTAATTAAGAAAGTGCTTATCATGATTGTGGACAAGAAATAAACCATTTGTAATACCATAATGATGCTGTTTTCTAGAAGACCTACCTATCCCAAAGAGATCCCGTGATAGTAATGCTCGAAGAGCCTTAGAAGTCACATAGATTCCACATAGAACCTTGTATCAGACTGAAGTTGTCAAAGGCGTCCTGACACCCGCCGACATATACATCAAAATTTTTTATTTATTTATTTATTCCGGTCTTTCGACTTCCAGACCTCTAGGATTGTTGGTTTCGCGAGCTAATTTTGGTTATCGAATTAAAATGATATGTAAGATGTACTTTTAATGGATGTTCCCTTAAACGCAGCCTTTGAAGGCTGAAACCTGCAATCGAAATAGAAAAATATATTTAAAAATATATATTTTTCGATATATATATAAAATAAAAAAACATGACTCACCTTATAAAGGCCAAGTAGACTGCCCAAGCAGTAGACCGCCAGCGCTCCGTAACGAAGCAGTGCCGGCGCGCAGTACACCGTCGCTGTCACCATCGGTATTGCACCTGCAAGCCGATTGTCATCAGAACAAATACAATTGAACTAGGTTTAAAGAGTTGGTCATCATCATCAACCTATAACAGTCCACTGCTGGACGTAGGTCTCTCCCAAGACGCGCCACTGAGCCCGGTCTTCGGCTATTCTCATCCATTCAGTTGGTGAATGGTCATGATAAATAATAATAAATAAATGATGTTTGACGTTTGGTCTTTTGGCCGGTAGAGACCTTGAGAATTAAAGAATTTTAGATGTGTTTGTACATATTATTATTGGTATTATTTTACACTAACACAAATCAAACAATAAATGAGCTTTATGCTCGTCGTGCGATTTTAGTCGCAGTAGGTGCACCTAACAATGCATTAAAAAGTCTACTGAGACCTGTGACATCAGGTATTTATAACTTTTATGAAAACAACGATACTTTATTAAATAATCTGTTAACCTGAACGGAAAAACAAACACAGTGGAAAATTCCGACTCGATAAAAAAGTTCAAGCAAACTTTTTCCATTTTTCATGTTTTTATTTCCACAGACCCTCGGCTACTCCTCTAACTCCATTAGCTAGATTGTTGCGATACCGTACTGTCACCAACATAAGTACATGATATTGTAGACAAAGTTATAAAATGTTTTACGTGTAGTACCTACTGAAAAACACTCAATTTTGTTCTTTGTCATAAAGAATAAGTAACATGTCTTAGGTAATTTTGACAAAAGCTGATCCTGAAAATAAGTTGTTTCATGTTCTGACTGTACTAACCGTATCTCAGTCATTACCATTAGCCCCATTGGGTCGCCGATTTGAAAGTAACCTTCTCGAGATTAATACGATTTTAACGACCACCTTTCCTCTGCACACAAACACACTTAGCAAGAAAATTGAATTCGGTACTTCAAATGGAAATACTTTTCTTTTTTTACGAATTATACTATAATAAATAAATAATGCTGGACAATCCACATAACATCATCTAGCCCCAAGCTAAGCAGAGCTTGTGTTATGGGTACTAGAAGACTAACATACTTAATACAATACATTACATAGGTAGATATTGTTTATAAAACATATAAAATACCCAGAACACCCGGAATAAATATTTGCAGATCGTAAAAACATTTATCTCAAGGCGGGAATCGAACCCGCAACCCTCCGCGTCGCATGCGGACCTCCGCCCGCCGCTCCACGTCGGTCGTCAAAATATAATACGTAAGGCTTGATCGTGTTTTTATTAAACACCACAGAATATCTCAGTTAGCTGTAGTCAGCTTACTAAGATTTTCTTCCCAACAATATTTGCAGGCTTTATTTTTGTAAATAGCGTGTGGCCTATTTCCGAGAGCGGATTTAGTTTCGCCACATAAAATATTCAGAACCACGCTGCTTCTATTCAAAGGGATTTTCAGACATCTATTATTTGTATATTCTTTCCTTTTTTATTTTACGGGTATATTCTGCGGAAAATTAGTATATATCTTTTATGAACCACATAAAAGATATTATAATTTTATGATGAATTTTATTCTGTAGGTTTTTGTTCTTCTATATAAGTAAATCATCAATAAACAAGCGACGGAAGAACCCCGAGGGAAAATAAACTTATTGGAAACTTCTCTCGGATCAAATGGGGTAGAGAGCAGACGTCATTTTGATGGATACGTTTAATAGAAATCTATTGAGTTATCTTACAAAAGTCGTTGTCGGACTGCGGGTACTATTCAATTTATCCATCACACAAATACAACTATGTTAAGCTTCTTTTACTTCTATGCAAGTAGTAGCAAGTATTATTTATTAACGGTAAGTACTTGCTCTGTGCTAATCTTGTTAATCTTGAAAGACGCCGTAAATATAGGTCAGTGAAAACTGACACCGGTTATTAACTATCTTAAATGATATTATACTCGTGTGATATAAATATATATGTTTTTATAAAGGTATAAGTACACCTAAAAGTTTATGTTAAAAACAATCAATGTTAGAGTATCTCACAATTGGACCTATTATAGGAAAAATTATTCCCTAAGTAAGAATTATCGTACAGCAAATAAGCTAGACAGAGGAACCAGCTAAATGCAGTAGTAGTAAATGCAGTGGCACAGTGTATCCTTGTTCCATAACCCAGATAAACAAAGGGAAGTCTGGTTACATGTGGCTCTGGGCTAGTCTAATCTAAGTAAGCTGTTCGCCTAGATTAATCGTGTTGTGGTTTAACAGGGCCGCACTAATAGCCATAATGCCTTGATCACACGTACCGAGTAAACCGGCGAGACAGTGACGTATTTAAGATACACTGCGCGTCGACATCAGTTTTACTGTTTAACGTTGCAGCGTTAGATACGTCACTGTCTCGCCGGTTTACTCGGTACGTGTGATCAAGGCATAATCGTGAGTCAGGACAAAATTAAATGACAAGCGCACTCGCCCCATTGAAATACACACAATAACCGGAGCAAAGATAGCGTAGTTTTCCTCAATTAGCTAATAATGTCATAAATTGATTGTTTTGTACAACTTCCTAGGTATTTTATACTTTTGTGTTTAAAAATACTATAATCAAAAAACTAACAATAACATCCTCTAAGCCACCGCAATATTGTTGAAATAGTTGGAGATATTGTTACATAATATTTAGTTCAACTTACTCTACTTCATCCAACGTTTTGTTTTAGTAGAGTTTTGAAAGTTGCCCTTTAGGTTGTTTGGTTATTGTTTGATCGGGACCTTTTCGTGTTCCATTAGCTTTGCAGGTCGACACATCACGAATGTGTTCCGTATTAACGACCATGTAGCAGATACATTCATTTTTATTAGAGTGAGGGCGGGGAAATCGCCCGAAACAAACCATTAGTGACTTCCATATTTATTTGGAGCGGTTATTTTCTTAGGAACATCGAAACTTTGAAATTATTATTAAAACCATTGGGGTTAGTCAATAACTTATTAGTTTTGGATAGACGAGCAACTCCAACGGTTCAGCATTAAACAATATTGTACTCATAAGATGGAAGTTAATTTAATAGATACATTTAATCAAGACTTTTGGTCTTCAAAGATTCATCGTGTAAATAACAGCAAATTTGAGAACCGGTAGCCCTGAACATTACTAAACAACAGGCTTGACTTTTTTAGCGCTTTAATATACTTAGTTCTAGCGTGTTTATTAGGTTACACCTAGCACGTTGTCTGACCTCAGTCGATCCATGATGGATTTCGTCGAATCACATGACACTGACAGCTAATCTTATCATTCTTATCCACTGTTTGACCTTTGACGTCACCGCTATGCAGGTACCGCACCCTTTCCCAAACGAACGAAAAGAAAAGCTTGATTTTGGTGCTCACCAATATTTATAACCCCAATCTTTGACTGAAGAATAACCTTGGGTATGCTGCAAATTGAATCAATACGATTTCTGAAGCCATTTTGTACATAATCAATGGGGCCAGGGCCAAAAAATATATATGTAGAGATAACATTAATCAAATCATAGAACTCTGCGTATGCTAAGACATCCTAGATGGAGCCTCAGTGATGGGTTTGGAGCTGAATAACGTTAGTTTTTCCTGAAGTACTTTTTACCATTTGTTGGAAATGGTACAAATTTATTTTTCCGTCGAGGTATAAGATAAATAAATTAGGACAGTTTCGTAAATGTTATATTGTAGGCACGATATAGGTAGTTCCTACTCGTGAGTTAACGATCAGGGGGCCTATCCAGACCGCTGAAATGTTTTTGAGCTTTTATTTGATCAAATAACATTTCAGTTTTCTTCTTCGTTTTTTATTGATATTTTGACTGTAAATTAACTTTGACAGAATTGTGACATGCCGAAGTTTGTTTTGGTTTCATTTTGCAGAATTCATGGATTCAAACACGAAAATTATAATGTTTTGTGACAATTTCAAAGTAGTTTTAAAATTAAAACGCAATTAGCTGCGATTTCAATGCTGACCTGTGAATTTTTATAGGTTTTCAGGACTACCATCTACACATTTTCTGAAAAAAACCTAAGTAGGTATGGGCAAGATAACTTCAAAGTAATATCATCGCTTCATCCTTTTAGTTCTTATTTAACACTTGTTTTTAAATAGTCTAAGACAACAAGGAACATAAATGCCTAACTAGTTGTATGTAATCGTAGTTATACACAGCGCTTCTCTACAAAGAGTGCCAAGTTCTAACTGTTAGGCAAAATTTCATTTTACAGACCATACTGAAGCAACACCGCAAGCCTCCTTCGAATATAATAAAATCAAATAGACGTAAATACAAATTACATCAGCCAAAATCATGCCGAACCAGTTTTGCCCAAAAACACAGTGCTTTCTTAGCACCTTTTATTTACAACCGTACTAACGAACTTCTACATTTGCAAGATTTATCATGGAACGAGTGCAAACTAAAAACTACGAAGCATCTCAAAACTCTTAATTACGATAGCACAGAAACGATAATAATCACCCGGTCTTGATGCATTTTGTCATAATATAACCATTAAACAGTATATAAGTATTTTAACCCTTAGCGTCCTTAGATAAATAACACGTACAATACACACTTTACACATACACATACTTTACAAACTTTCACTAACACTTACACTCATACACAATAAATAAATACAATGGCAGCACATAATTTTAAAATGTATTGATTTCATTTTTACATGTTATTTCTTAGTTTTTTCATCTTTTTGTTTAGCTTATATAAAATGTTGTTTTACCATACCTCTCACGCATAATCTAAGACCTTGAATTGTATAAAATACTCTATGGCATTGTATTTTCAGCACCAGTCGAGAATAGTAACCTTTTGTCTCTACTTACAAGCCCCGGCTTAGTTAGAGCGAAATGCTTCAATCTTAGACTCAGGTCCACAACAAGTCCACATAATTTTGTACATTTTAATTTATACACGTATTGTAAGACCTTATTTACTGAATAAAGTTATTATTATTATTATTATTATTATTATAAATCCTATTAGTCTCATCATATTTAAAATATTTATGGCAAATTTATATAGAGACAACATAATTTCAGTACCTATCCTGAAATAATTTTTTGCTAAGATAAACCATCATTGAGATTAGTAGCATAAAGTTACATCTAAAATGTAGGTACAATAACATAAGATAAGAATATAGTACATCATCATCTTCCTACCCTTGTCCCACATTATGTGGGTCGGTACAACATGTCCTCTTCTTCCACTCACTTCTATCAGACGTCATCTCAATGTTCACACCTTTCTTACACGTCATCATTCACATTCACATAGTACATACCTACAAAACTTTCTTACCTATTATTTTGTTTCAGAATACTATGCAGATTACCATGAAGTTTCTACTTGTGTAGTAGACAGTATAAGACTATATAAAATTAATCTGCAAGTTGTAATTTGTAAAATGACTAGAATTCAAGGAATAAAACCATTTTGATTCTTAATTATTATTATATCTTATTTATGTGGTAAAGAATGATTACATAGTTTATAATATGATATTAAAATCTGTACATAATCTAATTTTTTTTTCCTTTATTTCACTAGACTTGAACAAGTATTCATGAACATTTGACAGTAAGTATTTGGTAGTAAGCTCTGCCTTCCATGCTGTGGGTCGTGGGTTAGATTCACACCCAGAGCAAATTTTAATGTTTGTGTGATGAATATAAATATTTTTTCTGAATCTGGGTGTTTCTATGTATGTGTTTACAAAAAAAATGTAAGTATTCTATCAGCAATCTAGTTCCCATACATATAGAGCTTTGCTTAGTTTGGGACTAGAGTGTGAAGTGTGAATTGTCCAAAAATATTTATTTATTTCCCAAGGCATGCACTTGAACCAAACTAAACAAAACTTGTATGGGAAATAGATTGCTTGAATACTTTTATAAGTAAGTATTCTAAAAATTAATACATATTAACACCCAAATGCAGAACACATATTTATGTTCACAAATAGTAATAAATAAATATTTTACCAATGACAACTAATCACATAAATGTTTGTTTGTGGTGGGGATTGAACCCACCATCCTAGCATAGATGCCAGAACTAATGCCAATACTGAGCTGAGATATATATATTATTAAGTATATATTATTTTGTTTCAGAATATGCAAATTACCATGATGGTACTACTTCACTATCCTAATCTGTTTATGACTATTAAACTAATCTTTGTTTTCATTTGTGAAATAATATAGTAATTCAATAAAACCATGTTTCAGTATTATTTTATTAAAACATTTCTAAATAGATAGATAACTCTTTATTGTTCATCACACATAAATAAAAACAAAGAGCTTAAACAAGTAGTAATAGGCATCAGAATGGGTGGCCTTATCGCTGAGAGAGATCTCTTCCTGGCAACCGAAATTTGCTCGTGTCGCATCCCAGATATACCTGAAATAAAATGAAGTGTATTGTAAATAGAGTTAATAGGCATAGAGTTCAATACTAAAATATTTTACAGTCTTGAAATCTGAACATAAATAATTTTCTTTTATTTCATTACACATAAACAAGTTAAAAAAATGTTTATGAACATTTCACAAAGCTTGTATGGCAACTAGAATACTCATATACTGTTTTATGAATAAATTCATAGATAGGTAACATGTTGACACCCAAAAGCAGAACATACATTAATATTTACTAATAGTAATAAAAAAATGTTTTACCAATAAAGACTTATTGAACTTTTAAAAAAATATTTATTCTTGGCGGGGATCGAACCCACAGAGAAGACAGAACTAGTACCAAATGAGCTGTGATGCCTATTGCAATGATTGATTTAGTTTGTTATAGGTATATTTATGAACCTATCAAGTGAAGTAATCAACTACCTGGACGATTAAATAGAATGATTCATGTCTTAGTCTTAAATTGTTGTGTTCTGATTTCTGATCTGCTAACCCATACTGGGCACCGGCATCTTGTGTGCATCTGAAACATGAATAAGTGGTGACCAAACATGTTAGAAACTCTGCAACAGATGTCCACCTCCGACGCGGAGGTTGTGGGTTCGATTACCGCCTTGAAATAAATGTTTGTACGATCTGCAAATATTTATTCCGGGTGCTCTGGTTATTTTATATGTAGGTAAAATAAAAAATACCTATCTATATAAGTAATGTATTGTATTAAGTATGTCAGTCTCCTAGTATTGAAAAACAGGACAAGCCCGACATACTTTTTTTTTCTTTGGTTTGCCAAAGCTGAGGTTTTTATTCTCCGTGAAATACCTACAAAGATTTCACCATTTTCTCAATTATGTATTAAAACTTTCACATACTCACATAATTTTTTTTTTTTTTTTATAATCTATAGACTATCCTTTGGCTTCAATCTCGCCTGATGGAAAGCGCCGATGAAGCCGACGATGGAGCAGGATGGTCTAGAAGACACCTATTTATATTGGCCTTGAATTGATCTAGGTTGTAATGATTGGGAAAAACAGACGCAGACAGCGTATTCCATTCCTTGGCAGTTCGCACCAAAACGTTTGGTGCGAATGGATGGTAATATTACTGGGCCATGCGTCTGCTTGTACGGTTATAGAAAGGAGATGGCGGTATCAAGTCGTGCAGTTCGTGGGCACATTCCCCGAAATGTATCCTATAGAAAATGGATAGGCAAGCAACTTTACGACGGTGTTCGAGACTCTGGATCTTAGTCTCAGCCATATGTTGCTCACCTATTATCCTGAAGGCTCTTCGCTCAATCGAGTCCAAGGCAGCCAGCAATATTATGATGGCACATAACAATATTATGATACAACAATCACGAAAGTTACAATGAAAATGCAAAATCTTTAGGTTATTTATAATAAATGTAAACAAACTATAGGGACGGAATATTCGATAAACTTCGATGCATCGAAAACATCGATATTTACAATGCGATACCTACATCGGCTACATCGAATCGATCCGATGTTTTGAAATGCTTTTGATATACTCGAAATATCGATGTTTTTTCAGTTTTTAGTAGAAAAACATCGAGTCAATAATTATATCCAAATAATTTCATAAAAATTCAAGTTTGAACACTAAAATTTTACTATTTTTTTTCCTATTTGATTATTTAAAAATGAAAAGTTTATTATTGGACTGACAATATAATAAAAATATTGTCTGTAAATATGTAAATATGTGTACTAAAAAAATGGCGGGCTTCAATGTTTACAAACAACGAATTGTGAATAACATTTGGTTTTGTGGACGAAATAAAATTGAAGTAGATTGTGTATTGTATAATTATATTATATTTATATACCAACTCATTACAATAAAATCTCATCTTTGTGTGAGCTCTTAAACTCAATTGGACTACATCGATGTTAGTTCTGATTTATCGAATCTAAAAAAACAACGATGATTTTTCAAAATGGACACCCCTAAAACGAACAAGTATGAAGACATGTTAGAGCGGTACAGAAATATGCGCCCGCGAAGCCCCGTTGCAAGTGCGAGCGAGATGCATGCGCCAGCTCGTTGACGTCATTTTTAACAGTTCAGTCATATCTAAAACATTTCAGTCATTATTTAAAACATTTCAGTCATATTTTGAACAGCTCAGCCACGTCAATCCACAAAAAATGCCTACAAAACTGACCTGCAACTGAAAGGATATTCCGTCACGCAAGTTTGCCCCTTCTGGATAGGGCCCCAGGAATGTCACGAATGGCGAACAAGAAGTCAGCGAGAATGCCCCATTCCTTACTGTCGCAACGCTGCTGAGTAGGCGATTTGTATTCTGTAAAAGTCCTGCCCGCGCCAACGGATACAAACTTACATTAAAAGTTTGGCTTCAAGCAGCCCGTTTACAGAACTGAAAATGTCGAGAGCTTTTGAACCGAGAAGTGAAAGAAAAAGAAATCTCAAGGGCGTCGATAGTCCTCGAGTAAAGTCTAAAGATCTCTTAACCGGGCATCTCGGCACTCGACTCATGATCTTCCACCTAATCCCGAAGCTATTACTTGAGACAAACGAGCTTGAACACTGATTGGCATTTTAAATTGCCCTATTTTTCACCGAAGACCCAGATCTTCTTCCCAGATTTACGATTAATTCCATAAAAAATACATTCCTTTCTTTGATCCGATCGTTTTTCATTTAATGTTTTTTTCAATATGTACTTACTTAAATAAGGTTAGAACCTACTTATCATAGTGATAAAAATGGACACGTTGAATTCATTGAGTCAAATGATGGATTTAATATATTCGTTTTTTCTCACTTATTTTCTTATTATATATACCCTCTCAATTACCAACCATATCGGCTCTTGCGAAGGGTAAGGGATTCAAACTTGCTATTATTTTACGGCCGGGTACTTTTTATGGACCTTAGGTTACGATACTTTCATTTGAAACCATGCCACAGAAGCAAAGATAATCTGGTTTACGACCTGTGATGTTATTCAATAGCAAGCATGGCCTGAAATCGCAGTTATGACATATTGTGCTCGTAAAACTATCATGGGTTAGTTTGGTGGGCGATAATAGCGACCATCGTAATACCACTACCACCCGTCGTTTTCGCCCGTCCACCCTCTGAACAAGCCTACTGAAAAATGCAGACAAGAATGCATACTCGATGCCTTAGAAATATTTCAGTATTATTCTTGGAAAGTGCAATTGAAAGTAACAGCACTGTAGGTAAGTACTGAAATCAGTTGTAAGTTTTCTTTGTAGAACCTACCATTAAAATAAAAGCGCTGCTCTGAGAGTATTGCTATACGTAGATTTAAAGTTAACGCGCACACTTCCTGCACTTGGCTCGAGCGGGTCTCGGGAGGAAACCGCTTCTATCGAGCGAGACCCCGTGCCAAGTAGGCCATCGACAATTTATTGTTTATTCAATAACAATGTAGCTAGGTAAGGTACCTACGAGAAGCTTGCTTCCGGGAATAGTTTTAAAGTCTATATAAAGCTACATTTTTTATTTAATTTAATATTTCGTTAAACGGTTAATAACTGAAGTAAAGATTAGCATTTACCTACAAAGTATCAAATTATATTGATACAGTATGATAATTTTCTTTTTATCTGGATAAGCTATAAACGTTGCTCTGATACAATGAGTAGGTAAAGGTAAAAAGAGGTTACGGAAAATTATGATTTCAACTCATGTACCTATAACTTTGTGTTACGAGAGTTGTATTTATTTATGTCGTGGAAAGGCACTTGTCGGCGTTTCGTGAGAAAATAAACGAAATAACATTCATATACGAGAATTGCGTACACAGATGAAATTAATGTGCCGGCACGCTTTCCTCTTCTGTATTGGGTTTTTTATTTTTTACGCTATATTTGTTTCGCAAAAAATTTTCGTGGGTAGGTAATTATAGCATTTTTTGCCGCCACGTAGGTACTTACATTATTTTATTAAAAGTTGATTTAAGTTTATTTCAATTGAGTAGGTATATAAATGGAATTTATGTTTAAGAGATTATGTATAGTTCAATTTTATAAAAAGCCTATATCCGTCTGTGCCAGCAATATCCAAAAGTATCTTCCATAGGCAAACAGTCTGGTAATCTTCTGTATAATCTCATTAAAGTTTTGCGGTGTCAGTAGTTCTGTCGCGGCTGGCAGGTACGAGTCAAAATGTTGACTCTAATCTTACCTAATCCCTGATGGTCTTTACCACATTACAAATTCTATTTGGGTAACAGGCTCATCGTATTTTTCGGGTTTAATTATTATGGACTGTCTAGGTCCTAGACA
Organism: Ecliptopera silaceata; assembly: GCA_932527185.1. NCBI lineage: Eukaryota > Metazoa > Arthropoda > Insecta > Lepidoptera > Geometridae > Ecliptopera > Ecliptopera silaceata. The sequence goes on from OW052200.1 coordinate 2,855,128, forward strand.
ATCCCAGTCCATAATAATTTATTTCCTAGACTCTAGGAAATGATAAAAGGCACAACACAAAGGCTGTTCTTAATACTAAAATAATGATGTCTTCTATTTTCGCCTGCAGCACCAGTTTCGAACCCTTCAAACTTAATACTTATTCAGCAGCTTCATTCTCTTCTGTATCACAAAAAAATAAAACGTGATATGAGTGATGTGTCATAATTATAATTTACTTCGTTAGTCGTCACCCTAGTGTGTTCAAACACCCTTAATAGTGACAGCCAGAAAATAGACACAATCGTAGCTGCCCTACGATATCGAGCCTACGCTGCGCATTCCAAGATTAGCGTTGTTTTAAGCAAATTTCAAGGGCTCATTAATAGTATCAAAGCGTTTAATTAGAGGCGGCACTCGGTGTGAAAGTGAAGTGGCGGCCCGGGTTGCACTCCCGAACGTGACCTAGTTGTCGACCTTAGGGTTTAGCATGAATAAATATGACAGTAGTAAACGTATCGTAACGTTAACGTAACGGTAGCGTATCCGAAATACACTCCGCGGTGATGCAGACGAGCCGTCGAGTCAGCGTTGACGTGCAGCGTTACAGTGATTTTTACCGTCGTCGTTATTAGCGTATCAAAAGAATGAACTGCGTGCGTTATATCCACAATATTTAATATATATATAACATATATCCGTCTAATTTAGTATACCTTACAAAAAAAAACTTTACTTATGTTATCCACCCTACAAAAATGGAGAAGGGTTCGACTTTTCGTGCGCTGCGTATCGGGCAGGGAATATCAACAGTAAGCACAGGGCGGTACAAAAGACTAACACATCACCACGGCACGACCACGTTCCTTTGTTCTATTTCAGTGATCTTTTTTATAAACCCGTCTTTTTAAATCGGTCATACAAAAAGGGTTTACCTATGACATTATTATGTTTGACGATTCTATCTGCCTGTGGTATCGAAGCTTTTAAACGAATAAACTTAATTATAATTCGGTTTTATTGGTTGGATATCGTATTTAAAAATTCAAATACTTTTTATAAAGAGCTTGACTAATTGCTAATTTAGTTAAGTTACCTACTGATTTTTAAAATATCTTTCAAAAAAATTCAAGTCGTGTCGTTGTATTAAATAAGTACTTTGAATATGATTAGGGTGGCAAGAGAAACCCTTCCGAGTGTGAATGATTAAAGCTGGCCAGCATTAGCAAGGGGGTGGATTATTGTGGAAATTCCCTTTAGCCCTTCGAGTTGAGTACCTTACCTACCTTACTACCTTATTTTCCTAATAAATATGTCCAATGAATATTGCAATTATGAATTGAAGGCTATTTAATTAAAGCCAATAATGCTTCAAATATTAGTGAAATCAATGCTACATTTCATATTTCCTATTTAGCAAACACTTCTATAAAAGGTCATGATTTCAGTCGTTACTTTTCATTTCTCATAAATTTTCAAGTTGACCAATCTTGAGTGTGCACCAACGGTTCCTAGAAACTTATTCTACTATCGAAAGTATATAATTCGATAACGCGATCTGCGACGGGTTTACTCACGTATGGCTACTTACAGTGAACTATTAGATGAGCTGGAGCTACACGGGCTACCGTGTGGGTCGATTTTATGCCTACAAGTCCTGTCGGCTCTTTGTTTATTTTGCGCCGCTTTCTGGGAATTATTTTACCCATTCACAGCGTAGGAAAATCCAATAAGTACTACCTTTGCAAGGTACTTATTACATTTTCTTAGCTTCAAAAGAGTTTTTTTAACAGCTAAAATTGTTTCTAAATAAACTGAACTTCATATTACATAAAAAGTACTCAATTATGAATGGTATTAAAAAACAAATTTTGACAGAGCCACTTGAAAAATAAAATAAAATAAACGGGATTAACCATGATTTGCGAGTTTGATGATTTCCCGATATTTCGGCACAATTGCAGTCATGGCGCATGCAACTGTGTAAAGTTATGGTAAATATCCCATTTATAAAGAACGACAAAAGCTCAAAGATAGCACTTCTAATTATACCTTTTCAGAACAAAGGTAAAAAAATAATCTGTATAAATATGTCGATTGGTATTATTAGCTGAGCAGGCATGAACATTCATAGGAATCACGGCTCTGGCAATTATGGGCAATTATCTACCAATTAGAAATGGATGTGACCATGTCACTGCCAGTACTTGTTGCAACTTCATGTTGAGTTATGAATTGAAATGGCGTCAATCATCAGTCAATTTGTCTGACAGCCGTGCAGCTTCCACGTTGGATTACATAATAATACATAGTGGAAAACTAAATAAATAAATAAAAATAAACCTTTTTCTCTCTCACAAACAGGCTTAAACATGGGTAAATATCTGTAAGTGTTTTCACAGTATTAACCTGTTTTGTGAGATACTGGTGCTTGTGATAGGTCTATAAACCTGTAATACAAGTCACCAGGTATTTGTTAGTAGTCATTTTAAAAGCAAGCGAAACCGTTGCCCTTGCTTTTCTTTTTAATAAAATTTTATTCAGTAAAAGCTCAAAGGTTCATTCGTTATGTAATATACTTCCTTCTAGAATTTCCACGCGATTTAAAAATAACTTAATATTTTTATTTAGTTAGTACCTCGATCAGGTTTTTACAGTTTCACGCTACGCCCATGACATTGCACTTGACCCAGCTGCACTATTATTTATGCTATGGTACTGCAGGTATGTTACTGTTAAGAATCTGTGGCCCGGCCCCGATGCGAGTCTAGACTTTAGATAACAATAGACATGGGTCAAACGTGATTTCAACTCACTGTTTTATACATGAGATTCGGAAATATAGCTTAGTGGCCTTGCGCACTTACGTCGATAGCTGCAGTAATCGGTACAGGACCCCACTGAAATATCGATAATTTATTCATGTAAAAGTTAACATAGTTACAAAATTAATTATCAAGTGACAAAATATATTTTGTTTTGATGGAGTTGTGGTCGTTGGCCGCATGTAAGTGCGCGTGCAGCCTTACCGTGTATGTACTTGTATGTGTGTAAATTTATTTCGTATTTTAATTTTAATTATTACATACAGTGCTATAAGTAATAGTATGCCAATACAAATAGTCAATATGCCCGAACAACGGACGGCGATAACTCAATAATGTCAGTCTGATGTCACAGCCAGCGATGCATTGCGGCGTGACTTCTCGGGGCGCACGTAACGAATGGCCCACATGGAGCAATGCTCGCTTTATTGACCTGTCTCATCGATTTATGGATATTAGAACCACGAACAGCAACGGTTTTCAATATAATGCTCAAATTGGTTAATTGGTAAGGGATTTGGTAAAAATTGTCGTCGGTATGTATAATAATTTAATTGTGTGTATAAAGTACCTTATGTGTAGGTATGTAAAGTACCTAAACGCTTAACACCTTCGCTGCGGCACCAATTTTTGCATACTTTCCGTTCCTGCGGCACGAGGTGTTATCGGCCCGCACCGTGACCAGACGTTGGGACGACACGCGGTCTATTAGACCCCACCTCCCTTAACATACTTAAATCCATTTTCTGGCGCGAAATCAAAGATAAATGATAATATTGATCTTTATATATATAGACAGTGGGTTGATGAACCCTAATCTACCGTAGCCTCGGGATCTGCCAGCTAGTTTAGGAGTTATAAGCAAAACAAAATATGGGATCTTATTCACCTCGTAACGCACTGAAATAGGGCAAGTTTTCGCTGAGATTAGTGTTGGGAAAAGTAATATCGACGTGTATACTTTTAACTGTTTATTGAAGATATCTAGTAATAGCAAATCTTTATTTATTTAAAAACATTATGAACTCGATTGATACTCGTTTTAAGCTTTTGAGTAGGTAGGGTCTCGCCTAATTTAATTTCTGTTCATATTTTGCAAATGGGCTTCTAGACAAAAACACACTTAATGAATACTATTTAATTAAAGACTTACCTGTTTTGGCTCTGTCGAATTCAACTTATTCCGACATCATTTGGAGGACATGATTGGTGTTAGAAATACGGACGTGCTCTTTTATCGATGCGACGCACAACACTGGTCACGGGGAGCTCGCGTAGGGTGCGGTACGAGGTCAAGTGCGGTATGGGACTTTTTAGCCTCGTTCCGCACTGGATTAAAATTATATTAATTCAGTGCGGCACGAGGCCTAAGACATCCGGTACCAAGGTAGGTATACCACCGAGTCCGAGACCATTAGCACATCTCAAATATAAATTTATCTCGTTCCTACACTGGACCAAACCGAAGTTGTGCCCGTCGCACGACAGAGAAGTTTACGTTTTTCCTTGCCGCACCACAGGAAAGTTGCATCTGGGATAATTAGGCCTCGTCCCGCAGCGAACGTGTTAAACGCGTACTCAATCTCAGCAATAACAGTGGTAGGACATGTATGTATTTATTTAGGTATAGATTAAATAAGTGTAAGAATAGTTTATATATCTGTTTTTTTTTTAATTATTTTTATGTATGCAAAATTTTGTACTTATGTAGGTTTTTGTTTAGGTAAGTATGTTTGTATTCAATAATTGTTAAACTATAGATATTACTTATTATGTGACCGTCATAATTATATGAAATATTATAAATGTAAATCCATAATTATTGGCTTTATGTGTTGTTTATAAGTTTTGTAAATTGTATATTAAGAGCTGTGGATTTTGTTTAATAAATAAATAAAATAAAATGTGTTGTAGTCTACTCTACACATATGTGATGATTCGTTTATTTTGCTCATTAACATCCTATAGTGAGTTTTCTTTCATTATGTACTATGATTAGCAATATTTCTAAGACAATCTCATTTTTTTATTTGACTAATCGTAACGAAGCTATTACCAGAGTTAATATTTGAAATAAATTGAATTTACCAAGCTGTGTAAAATTTACTTCCAGTTGAGACTGGTATTTCCCGGGAGAGTAATTAAATAAACCAAGTGCCGTGAGTAAAAGTAACATTTTAGTAGGAGTAACATAAAATGACGAAGTTCCAGTGGTATGGAGGCACAAGTTATATGGCCGGTTTCTGGAAACCCAAATCACGATTGATCCGAGTTTGACATATAGTAATTATTCGATTTTTTCGTTGATCATCGTTCGAGAAACCGGCCGATAGTCTGTAAAACTTGATTGTATAATAGAGTGCGCGGTTTTTGAACGTACATTTTATTTAATTTTACGTTTACCGAGTCTTACTAAAAATAAATAAAGAAATAAATAATGCTGGACAATCCACACAACGTCATCTAGCCTCAAGCTATGCAGAGCTTGAGTTATGGGTACTAGAAGACTTACAATACATTACAAAGATACATGATATTTTTTACTTTTTTTATACATATAAAATACCCATGTCATACGGAATAAATATTTGCAGATCGTACAAACATTTATACCTATGCGAGAAACGAACCCGCAACCTCCGCGTCGCAGACGGACCTTCGCTCGCCGCGCCACATCGGTCGTAAAAAATAGAGTCAAAAAAACCTATATTTCTTATTTTATTGACTTATTAGGTAATGAACAGTTTTAAATAGGTCTGAAATATAACGACGAAGTTATTATCAATATAATTACCCTATTTATAGCAGACCAACTCGTCAGATTATTACAGAGATAGGTTTTTTACAAAGAACTAAGTAGGTACAGTTAGTTACATAGGAATTACATTTTACTGCACAAACCATTGTGAGTAATGTTGTTCATTTGTTTTTGTTAATGTAAATTTTATTTAATTTTACGTTTACCGAGATTTACTAAAAATAGTGTCAAAACCACCTATATTTTTTTATTTTATTTACTAATTATGTAACGAACAGTTATAAATAGGTCTGAAATATAACGTAATATAACTAAATAGGTACAGTTAGTTACATAGGAATTACATTTTACTACACAAACCAATGTTGTTCATTTGTTTTTACACTCTCAAGCTATATTTTCTCAGGCATCTTTTGTTTTTTTTATGAGATATGTGACGATGACGAACGATGACAGATATTTGAATAATGAAAATCCAAACGCTGTCGTTTTGTTAGTATGCAAATGCTTAAAATAATTAAAAAATATCTTTAGTATGTTAGTTATGTTACTATTGCGTGCTTGCTTGTTAATGTCTAACACCCGTATTCACAAACATTACTGTGAGGTCTCGTCTGAGGCTAGCGAAACCAATCCAGAAACAATACTTAAGTGTCAGAGCGCACTATGCGTCCGTCAAAATGAACGAACAGCTAAGGAAACGGGCTAGTTTGAAGGCTTGTCAAAAGGAACGCACTGCAAAATGACATTCTTTGCACAGTGTTGATGCTATACTTAAGCAAGTACGCTTTGTGAATACGGGTGATAGAGTCTATTACACATTGTATGTATGTCAATCAATGGGTTTGAAAAGAGGTTTCGCATGTTTTGTAAAGAAATTTGTGTCGGTATTTGTGTATAACAAAACAACAAAGAATTTAGGTTAACCTTATGCGATACTAAATAAAATATGTTTCTTAAGCAAAACCTTGGCTTCATTTTTATACCGAGAGGTTATTCTCAGCGAAATGAGGTTTTTAAAAACTACTTATTAAGTTTTATGTTTGATGTGTTATTTTTTCCAAAAGTTTACTGAATTTTGAGAGTTGTTTTCATTTGAATGCGAATATCTTTTATGAATTCTTGCAAATTGTTTGTCTACTCACGTAGGTACATGAGTCGTATCAGGCTTTCATTAGCTTTTATGTTACATTTTGAATATGAATTCTGTATGAACCTTTATGTTTTCTGCTTATTTTTCGGAATTATCATTCATTATTTTTTTTATTCACTGCATGTGTATAATATCGACCAATTAATCTATCTATACTATATTATACATATACTATATATCTATAATATATTATAAAGAAGTAAAGTTTGTGTGTTTTTAAATTGTAATGGGTTATCTAGGGATCTACAGAACCGATTTTTAAAATTCTTTCACCGTAGAAAGCCACATTATTGTCATAGGTGTAGTGTCATAGGTTATATAAAAAACCGAAAAATAAAAAGGCTTTTACGTGGTAATCCGTTTTGCAAGTGAATCGGAGAGAAAAAGGTCGAATGTCCAACGAAGTGGGCACGGGTCAGCTAGTGTTTGTAATAAAGATTTGATAATAATATAACGGCTAGGCACGGTAAAGCAGTGTCTAGTCTGGCTAATCTTTCCAACACGATGCTACAACGAAATACAGATTGTAGCATCGAAACGATAAGAAGAAGAAGATAATAATAAGATTGAGCTGTATATAAACTATGACTTTATTTAATGTAATGTATGTAGTACTTACCTATCTTTAATTATTGTAATTGGCATTCTTAGCCGTTTTAATTAAAGCAAATAAATAAATAAATAAATAAATAAATAAATAAATAAATAAATAAATAAATAAATAAATAAATAAATAAATAAATAAATAAATAAATAAATAAATAAATAAATAAATAAATAAATAAATAAATAAATAAATAAATAAATAAATAAATAAATAAATAAATAAATAAATAAATAAATAAATAAATAAATAAATAAATAAATAAATAAATAAATAAATAAATAAATAAATAAATAAATAAATAAATAAATAAATAAATAAATAAATAAATAAATAAACAAACAAACAAACAAACAAATAAATAAATAAATAAATAAATAAATAAATATATGAACTAACCTATGCTCTGGCTGACCCATATCCCGAGCATGTCGAGTTGCAGCAGGCGATGGTAGAGTCCTTCCCCGCGCGTGTGATTCATGAACAGGTGGTAGAGGAAGGAGCCGCACCACGGGGCCATAGCGCCCAGCAGGTGGCACAGCGAGAGGAACCACGCGCCGCCGCCGCCCCACGGCAGCAGGCCGGGTAGGACCATCATCATGTACACTAGAGATACTCCTGGAACAATAATAAATAAATAAATCGTCGTAATCGTAGAACAAGGACGGATGTCCAAAACTGCAGGTTTACATTTTATGTCATAACTTTAAAACGGTTACGCCTATCAACGTGAAATTTAGACAAGTTGCTATATGTGAATAGGCCTTTACAATTTAATACAAATTTAAGTTTCATACAAAAAAAAATATAGGTTAATTAATAAAACGAAAAAATGGCCAAAAATCACATAATATCTCATCAATCACCGACTTTGTTCTACGATCATGACGAAATATTCTCGGACATTTCACACATCACACTCTAGTCCCAAACTAAGCAAAGCTTGTACTATGGAAACTAGATTGCCGATAGAATACTTTTTTTTTGTAAATGCATACATAGAATACATAGAAACACCCAGACACAGAACAAATATTTATGTTCATCTAACAAACATTTGCTCTGCTCTGGCTGGGAATAGAACCCACACCCACATAGAAGCTGCCTTCTATGTGGGTGTGGGTTCTATTATCAATTTTTACAGTAGGCTGCACTTGAGTAGTACCTATACGCATTAGTACTCAAGTATAAGTTTTTGAACTGTTATTTGATTAAATTGCAGTTCAGTTTTCTTCTTCGTCTTTTATTGATATTTTGAATGATAGATTTTCATACCGTTTGATAGAATTAACGAAAAATCAGGTAGGCCATGCTCAAATCAGGTAGGCCAGGTCATTTTTAACAGCTCAGTCACGTCAGTCCACAAAAATGCCACGGAGTACTGATGAGTTATTATAGTAAAATCATCGAAAACTGAACTGCAACTGAAAGGATATACGGTCACGCAAGTTTCCTTTTGCTGGATAGCCCTACTGTACCATAAACTTTTATAATAGTTTTTTGAAAATGCATGTATAACTCAAGTATAAAACTCAAAGAGCAGCTATAAAAATTGAATTCCCTTTAAGTGGTGAGCCATCAATATGTGGAAAGCCTTAGCGCTACAATAGTTACTGCAGAAAGTATCTATCGTTGATAAATACTCTATCGATTGACCGTGTCCCATGACAATGCATGTTACAAAAGTGACATGCCAGTAATTTATAGATAATAGGTATGGATTTTGCAACGTGTCTGAGTCGACAACGTGATATTTCACCCTTACTGTTGGAATTTATTCAACTACGTAACTACTCTACGAGTTTATTCGGGCTAAATTAAATTAATAATGGCCCCTATTATATTATACTGTAACCGTAACTGTGAACTTATATCATTAAGACTCCAATCTTCATGTTTATACATTTTCCAACAAAAAAAAATTATCGAAGCGAGAAAAGAACGCCTCCAGAAGTTGAACGAAATGAGAAAGTGGCTTCGTAAATTGAATTTTATGAAAAGGATTGCTAAGGCTACGCTTCAATATCATTGAAACGGAAAATCAAGGCGAGCGTTTTTGCGGAACGAGGAGCAAATGAGCGTTTGTCGAGTTATGTAACGTTGAAAGCTTTTGGATGAAATCTGCTACTTTCACGATCTCCACGTTTCTTTAGCCCGGGATGTGACTCTTTGCATCCTACATTTTGAATGAGCAATTTCTCTGATGGGATAAGCTTCTCAAGCTTCTTCTCAAATATGTTGATAATAAGTAAATATTACGCTAGAACTGAAATGTGTTAAGATGGAATCGAATGTTTTGGGTAAATAATGCAATATTATGATACTTGTCATCGTAAAAATTTGTAATTATGAAATAACATTACCTTCTTCAAATAATAACACAATGTAATAGAAAATGGTCCACTGTCCCATAAATTAGTATGATAATTATAAATAAGATTCTAATTAAAAAACACAATGACAGTCACCGTAATATAAATAGATTTCATAGTTTAATATGAGGAAGTATCCTCTAAAAATACGATGACCTCCCCCTAATGTACTATATTAAATTATAATGCTTTAGACTTAAATTTTTAAAGTAAGCATCATTTTTTAATATTACAGTCATATTATTTTATGTGAATCCTATGATAATACGATTAAATAATCTCATATTTTTAGAGTAAGCATCAAAGTTCAATATTATAGTCATATCATTTTATGAGTATCCTACTAAATTATTATTACAGAGACCCATTTATGAGTAGCATCTAACATTTGAATGATGTCCTACAAATTTATGGTGACGGCATTATTTAATGTCTCCCTCTCTCATTTCATTCCGCCGCCGCGTCATTTCGTTCGGTCGGCCTGGTCGGCCATTTGTATTTCACCGCTACAGCCGGCGCACGACTTACGAGTCTCAGAATTAAGTTTAATTTTACAATTTTTTTACATTCGTATTTTTTATTCTTCTTTTATAATAAACTACAACAATTCCATTAGTGCTAGTGAACGTGTGGATAATGGATATACCTACGCGTGATCTTTTAAAGAAGTGGAATTTGGAACGCTACATCGACCGTTTTGAATGTAAGTTGTCAAACCTGCATATTAAGTTTCTAGCATGAGCTCACACATTACATTCACACATTCTAATTTCCAGCAAGAATAGGGTCAGAGTGTCGTCTTAGGGGCACTATGAAAAAATACTTTAAAAAATTTCGCGACCAATTTCAAGGTTATAATACGACAAGACTATTCTTGGTTGGAGTGTACAGCGGTCAAAAAAGTGTTATTTTCGCAAATCGTTTATTTTCTCGATTCTATAGTAGGTATGTAACACCTAGAAAGGCTAAAAGTGTCTTGGTGTTTTTGTCTCCGACCAACCGTTTGTCGTAAAACCATGTGGAAGGGATCCTTAAGTTAGGTTATGTATAATATACATAACCTAACTTAAGGATGTGGAAGGGATCCTTAAGTTAGGTTATGTATAATATACATAACCTAACTTAAGGATCCCTTCCACATGGTTTTACGACAAACGGTTGGTCGGAGACAAAAACACCAAGACACTTTTAGCCTTTCTAGGTGTTACATACCTACTATAGAATCGAGAAAATAAACGATTTGCGAAAATAACACTTTTTTGACCGCTGTACACTCCAACCAAGAATAGTCTTGTCGTATGGTACCTACCTAGATATACGTTCATATTTATATTAAACACTAGATTCGATGTGCAACTGCAACCCAAAAAAAAAACAAATAGGTACCAACCTACATTTTATAAAGTCGATGCGACGTAGTGCATTTCACAGCTGCAATCAGGGCGTTGTTAAATTTACCTATTTTTTCAGCTGAAAGAATTGATATCGCAACAATGCAGATGCTTTGTAAACAAGACATACATAGTATGTTCCCTCAAATAGGGGACAGACTCCGATTTGAAGCAGCTTTGGCCATGTTAAAAAGTGACCAACCAAAAGATATGGTTTGTTTTCATGTTAAATTTTATTTAAAAAAAGTAAATTTTGTTTTAAACTGTGCTTACACATGCTTTGGGTTGCTTTAATGCACATTCTCCTACATGTAGGTAGGTATCTACTTATTAACTTTTATTTAAAGTCTTCTTAGGATACCTAACAATTTAACCGGTGCAGTATTTATTTAAAAGTGGAATAAAATCCTAACTTTTCATCAGTCTTTTTAGTTTACCAACTAAGTACATTATTATTAGATACCTTTTTAAACTTCTTGTTCAATTTCAGGATAACTCCTACAATTCATCACTCTTTGAAGAGGTGCTGAGGAATGACTTGTTAACTAGTCTACCTTGTAACTTAGAGCCTCTGCCACCCTGTGAAGGACTGCAAAGCTCAATCCTCAACCAAGACTGCGAAGCAGGACTTAACCAGGAAAATTTGGTAAGTTATGCAAAATTGTAGAAAAGTACTCGTACTTACTGTTTTTTGGTTCAAGAGCAATATGTATTAATTTGTAATTACATCCATACTAATATTATAAATGCGAAAGTAAGTCAGCTGGGCAGGACCTTTTCACATTTTCATACCTAAGACACTGAACCGATGCAAAATTTGGTATAGACATTCTTTGAGACCAGGATCAGTCCTGATCTTGATCGATTAGTTTTTATCAGGGCCGGATCAAGGGACGAGGGCAGGACCGTTTACACCTGCAATGCTGAACCAATTACTAGTAAAAAAATATAACACTTCCCTTGAGTTAACTCCGGCTAGGGCTACCTATAGCCTGTTAGTTAACGGTCGCACTCAGACACATTTAGTGATTATTTCAACGATTATTGAGGTTAATTGACCGTACATACTCATATTATCACACCTTTTTGTTACATGTACTATTATAACATAGTCTCAAAGTAAATATTATTTTAGGATGGTGACATACTGGTGATACCACTGGACTCGTCGTCGTCAGTGGGCGAAGCAGTTAGTCAAGAGTCCACCGGGAGCAATTTAGTAAGTTATTGCCTATTATCCTGTACTTTTGATATTTTTTTAAGGTTCAATTTTAGGGTTCTTCAGTTTTTTCTAATAATCCAAACAATTTCTGTGTAATCCACCAGTATTTAGTTGTAGTCCTACTGATGGAGAATGAGTAGAACTACAAGTAATCACTGGTGTATTATAGAGATATTAATTGGTTAATTAAAAAAACACAATACTCCTATTGAGGGCGACCTCCGTAAGATAATAGGCTATAACCAGAGATATGAGGAAATAGTAGGAAAAGTAATAGGACCTAACCATATAAAATAATAGGATATAACTGGATATATGAGGAAGTCACCGAAAAATAGTAGGAAAAATAATAGTATATAACTGGATATATGAGGAAGTCACCGAAAAATAGTAGGAAAAATAATAGTATATAACTGGATATATGAGGAAGGCACCGAAAAATAGTAGGAAAAATTGTATGACATAACTGAATATGTGAGGAAGTCACCGAAAAATAGTAGGACAAATTGTATGACATAACTGAATATGTGAGGAAGTCACCGAAAAATAGTAGGACAAATTGTATGACATAACTGAATATGTGAGGAAGTCACCGAAAAATAGTAGGACAAATTGTATGACATAACTGAATATGTGAGGAAGTCACCGAAAAATAGTAGGACAAATTGTATGACATAACTGAATATGTGAGGAAGTCACCAAAAAATAGTAGGAAAAATAATAGGATATAACTGGATATATGAGGAAGGCATCGAAAAATAGTAGGAAAAATAATAGGATATAACTGGATATATGAGGAAGGCATCGAAAAATAGTAGGAAACTAAAACTAAATTCATGGTGACACATCATCTTAAATACTGTTATCATCAACATCAGTATTATCATCGTTCTTTTTGGTGAATCACTATGCTCCGTCCTTTGAGTGAATTCATCATACTTTAAGCTGAATTCACCTCTTTTATGATTGTCAGTTTTCTCAGTGTATATTCACAAACAAGCTGAAAGTCGCTCAGCGCGCTATGGAGAGAGCCATGCTCGGAATTTCTTTGCGTGACAGAATCCGCAACGAAGTTTTTCGTCAGAAAACCAAAGTGTTCGACATAGCTCAAAGAATTAGCAAGCTGAAGTGGCAGTGGGCCGGCCATGTTTGCCGAAGAACCGACAACCGTTGGAGCAAACGGATACAAGAGTGGAGACCGCGTTTAGTCAAGCGTAGTAGGACATCCTCTGGCGAGATGGAGCGACGATCTGCGGAGTGTAGCTGGCAAACACTGGATGAGAAGAGCCGAAGACCGGGCTCAGTGGCGCGTCTTGGGAGAGACCTACGTCCAGCAGTGGACTGATATAGGTTGATGATGATGAGTAGTACGCCCTGGCTTCGCACGGGTAGCCTATATAAAAAATATCATTATAATGCCTATGTTCAGCGCAGATAATGTAGCTTCACAACAGTAAAAGAATTTTTGAAATCGGTCCAGTAGTTTCGGAGCCTATTCAATGCAAACAAACAAACAATCAAATCTTTCCTCTTTATAATATTAGTTTAGACAAACTTACGACTATTACAGTATTAACAAAATGTATATGGGCATATAAATACATAAGAAACAGTTGAGCTATCTACAGACCGTTGCAAACGATCTATAGATAGTTCAACTGATCTTAAGTAAATACAACAAATTAATCTATACGAGTAATACAAAGCATTACGTAGTTACCTTTGTTAAATGACTAAGAAACCACACAAAACAAAAGTTAATTTAGCCACAGAGCTTCAACACGACCCAAGTTTGAAGAACAAAATGTTTGAAAACTCTACCATAACTACACAAAACCTTCATAAACATTACGCAATAAAGTAGTGCTACTTCAACTACAAAAATGTTTTGAACTATTTCAAGGGGAATGAACAATAAATAAATTGAGTATTGAGTATATAACCCAGTGCCCAATCTACACACAAATCTTTTAATTAATTACTAGGAAAAAAATTGAAATCACTGCCAGGTCCAGTCAGCCAGGCCAAATTAGACCAAAAAATAAGAGTAAAGTTACATAAATTCCCACCAAGCAAAATTTGAAAGTTCCCCATCTTTCCCCTGTAAGGATTTTTTTTTCAAGTTCAAAAGTAGTCATTTGATTGTTTAATTTTCGAACCTAATCAAAAAATTATAAATTAAATCAGTTTAATTTTATATGAATTCGTTTCATCTAAGTATAATCAATAAGGTTTTTCATTTTTCAGTGTATGTGATTCACGGATTGGCCTAAACAATCAACGACTCCACGCCTAGGCTGATTTCCGCCATGTAAAACGCTGTGATTGGTAGTGTAGTTTCAAATACAGAAGTAGTGTCATGAATCATGATGTTGTTTTGTGAACGCGTTTTTTTTTTCTGGCACGCACATTTGGTGCATTTGCCATTTTGCGAGTTTTTTGTTCTAGTTTTTTTTATTAAAAATTAGGAAAACATTTAATTTTAATTAAAATACGCGGGATCTTACGAGGATCAGTAGGATCAAGTTTGTGAACGCCTTATTGGCGAATGCAATTTGCGGGTTTTTGGAAGATTCAAAATTTCGCTATGCGTTTGTTTGTCTTTGTTCGTTCATAATACAGATTTGAGTAGTACCTATAACGTACCTTTTAGTTGCTAACTTTTAAACTATATTTTAACTAAGTACATAATAAAGTTGAGTAGGCGCAACAACCATTAAATATATATGCAAGCTTTAAACCGCTTACCGAGGTTCGACTCAAGTTTGTTCAGAATTGAATCAACTTGAATGCAACTTCAAGAGAATTACAAACTTTTCCTGGTAACTTGGAGACCTTCGACTCCAAACTATATTTTAGTAAGGATTTAGTACCTAAAGTTAGCTGAGTCCGTAGTCTGAGTTTTGTATGGGTATATTGGCGTAAAGTGATATTGAGGCGATTGCCATTTTTGTATGAAGAAAAAAAATTAGACATGCAGACATTGTAAATGGCTAATTACAGCTTGTTATGAATAATTCAACATGAAATATGAGCTTGACCATAGCTGAATAATATAAGATCCTCTTACATTATTCAACAATAGTCAGCTTAGCGAGCAAGCCTCTGGACGGGATAAGCTGCCGACAAAATCTTGTTGTTTTGTTATCTATATAAAAAAGAGTATTTTATAGCACAAGAACTGCAGTTGTTTAAAAAAACTATCGTTTTAAAAGTAGGTGAAACAAGTAAATATGTACAGCCTTCACCTAAAAAGTGGTTGTGTAACTCTTGGCATGGATCCAACCGATTTGCTAAATTACTTACATACTTTAGGTATCTTATATTAATGCATTTCTAAAATAGACAAATTATGCCTGTGGACCCGTTCTAATGAGGCATGGGCACTTTAAAGCTCCATCATTTATCATACGCGTTCTGTTTAGAAGCACTAGTGATACGGAGGCTTACGGTCTATCTTATAAAAAGTTACGACAGAATTAAAGACTTGTTAAAGGTTCGGTGATATTTTTGTCGTCTTATAAACGAACAATAAGCCAAACGTATCCTTATATTGTATCCTAAAATTAAAGTTCTCAGAACCCTCCTTTAGCAGATATTTAAAAATGGCCGTCATGTCAAAATAAATTCTTAAATTTATTTTGGTTCTTTCTAAGTAATTGAGACATTAGATGGTACAAAAAGTATACAGCGAAGGAGTAAAAAATAATGCCGACCGATAAAAAGGACAGACATGCTGAAATGAGATGAACATTTTTGTTGTTTGTTGATTTCTTGTCAAAAAGATTCTTCAAAAAAAATAATCAAATATCTTGGAAATAGGTGCGCTCGGACCTAGAAAGAGACTAGCGTAGAGCCGATATACCACCAAAACATCATGTACTGAGGCAAGTACATTATGTTGGTTAATAAGGTTTTTCATTTTCATTTGTCTCTGAAGTAGCTGCCTAGTCTACCTACATAAGTAAATGTTTACTCACCTCCTTACTTAAGTGTCAGGTTTACGGAGATGCAACTGCATCAGCACAGAGATGATCATCTGATCACCTGATCAACGGGGATATAATCGGGCAATCACTGCACCATGATATACTACCTAATAAAGACTTGACCTGATACCATTATGGAAACCCTCTGATTACTACCTACTTATGCATAATCTAATTACTTATATCTCTACAACACTAGTCATTTTCATCACTATTGTCATCCACCACACCATCGGGGAACACTGCTTCCACAAACCCAAAGTCCTTCTCCGCTACTTTAAGGAGTTGGGCTGGCTGGGGTGAGGTTAGCAGGGGGACAATGCACAATAGACACCATTGCAGGATGTCAGTGCAGATCTTATTCCCCCATTTAGAATTAGAACACTTGTCTTGATGCTTCTAATAAGCTTATGATAAACATTTTGGTTTACTCTATGCCAATTAATAATTAGAATCTGACCATGATTATTCATGATATACCCCATATATATGTAGATAGGATTAAATAAAAGTCATCTAGAAATATAACACATATATACACACATATAAGTTGAACGTGGATCTCATTGTTTAGAAATAAATATTCACGGACATTTTACACATCACACTCCAGTCCCAATTATGAATCTTCTTTTATCATTACTTTTCAAACTGCAAACAATTGGTGACAGCTCTTCTTTTCAATTGAGAACATACACATTCTATTTTAATTTTCAGCTCTCTTTGTCCTTTTGCTATCTGGAATAGAAAGAAAATGGTACGGATCAAAAATGATAAAATTAATAATAGGTAAGAATATATTGGGAAGAGTGAGCAAAGATTTTATAGACAATTCAGGTAAACGTTGTTGTATGTTTGTCATAACTTTTTTTTTGATTCAAATTTGGTTCAAATGGTGATAAAATCAAATAACATTGAGGTTGTCGGTACAGGTAGGTTCAGAAGTCTGGGAAAACACTACATGGTTCGTTGTTTTTATCTTACGTTTGCCCATGCTACGTGTTCCTATAAATATAAAAAACTACTGAGAACCAGCAACACTATAAATAATACAAAATATACTTACAACTGCAGTTACATTTTCAGGTTCCATAAAAAGTTCTAGAGAAGGGTTTTATTGTGTGTTTGTACAGTGAAATAGCAGCTAGTCGCATTTTTATAACCAATATGAAACAGCAGAAAACAAAATTCTATTTTTGGTTGTATGTATTTGCAAGATTTCTGTAAAATAAAACGAAATAATCTTTTGTTTACCTTTTGTAATGTCAAAAGCATGCCAATTGTGCCAAAGTCAATTTAAGTTGCTGTCAAAAATGATAGATAAAACTAAAACCGATGAGTTCCGAAACCAAAAAAAAATGAATTGTTGCCATTATTTGGATGAAAACGGAATTAGCGAGACCTTAGTTATTGCACCGTTAAAATTCGATTATAAGACAACATTCTTATCTTGTTACTATAGAACACGCTTTACTGCTAAAGTTCGCTTGTGTTAAACAACACTTACAATCTGATTTAGGCTATTTTTATAAGATAGACCGTTAAAGTTTAGTTAATTAACATTTTTTTTTTAAAAAGCTATCACTCAAGTTGATTTTGTAAAACTTTCTAGTTGACAGGTGTTACAGCTCAGTTGGTAGTAGCTCTGCCTTCCATGCTGTGGGTCGTGGGTTCGATTCCCACCCAGAGCAAATGTTTGTGTGATGAACATAAATATTTGTTCTGTGTCTGGGTGTTACTATGTATTCTATTTATGTATTTACAAATAAAATGTACTTATATAAGTATTCTATCAGCAATCTAGTTCCATTAGTAGGTACAAGCTTTAGTTTGGGACTATAGTGTGATGTGAGAAAGGTTTGTAAATATTTATTATTATTTTTCTAAAAAAAGCTATCAGTCAAGTTGATTTTGTAAAACTTTCTAGTACCGAGATATTCAAACTCGCAAAGCGTATGAATTATGTAGGAACAACTCGCTGCATTGTCTTCGGTTTCGTTGCAAAGTGTTTTATGGTGATGTCGTTTTCAGATGCTACTTCGTGACCTAGATCTCTAACCTAGATAGTTTACAAAAATTAACATTACGATGTATAATAACTATGGTGTAAGATTATGTACTTAGCTGTGATATGTGACACAACGATGCTTTATCCACCAATATCTATGGAATTTATTAATAAAAAACATTTTTATGTATGATAAAAATATCTATCTATCTAATGTATTGTATTAAGTATGTCAGTCTTCTAGTACCCATAACACAAGCTCTGCTTAGCTTGGGGCTAGATGATGTTGTGTGGATTGTCCAGCATTATTTATTTATTTTATTTATATTCAACAGCAAA
Source organism: Ecliptopera silaceata (assembly GCA_932527185.1). Classification (NCBI taxonomy): domain Eukaryota; kingdom Metazoa; phylum Arthropoda; class Insecta; order Lepidoptera; family Geometridae; genus Ecliptopera; species Ecliptopera silaceata. The sequence goes on from OW052200.1 coordinate 2,873,768, forward strand.
AATTATCGAGCGGTTGAGAATATAGGATCTATTAGTATTCCATCAGCCTAGCGAATAGCGATGTTTGCGTTTCTTTGTCAGCCTGTGTCATGCTAGAAAGGGCCACTGAGTCATTTACTTGACATATGGTACTTAGTACATTATGTAGTATTCTGAGCTATGACATAAACCATCCAAATAAAATTACAGTAGTACTGCAGAGCTACCTTTATGTGATTTTTGTTTTGCGAGTATACCCCAAAAGTATATTCGTTGTTATTCTGTATTGTTGTTCGGTATTGTTGTTCGGTATTGTTCAGTATGGTCGATAAATGCATGACCCCATGAAAGTGCAAAGCATGTATACAACTACGCTGTTTTCTTTCCCACAACTATTTAATTTATACCAACCAGATGTCAGTTATTGATTTATTTCATTTGCATAAACTTATTCAAGTAATTTGTATGAAAGCTGAACGAACGCTTACTTTCCTACGTGTACGTATTTGCTACGAGCTTCGTAGCGGATGCTACGATTGAGCGTAGCGCAAGCTTTAGAACACCTACACGATTGTTATATTATATTTGTAGAGTTGCTTCAATAATTATCAATTAGTTTACCATGTGTCAATATATTGATGGTCTCGTTGTGGAAGTAGAAGAGGCTGGCTACGCAGCCGGCCCAGCTCTGTAGCGGGCGGTAGCCGGTGAGCACGTACGGGTTGAATTGTAGATGCTGCGGCATGTCGCGCCAGTGCAGCAGTGCAGCGCCGGGCTGGGAGGCCCATGCCGCCGCCGCCACCGCCGCCGCCGCCGCCTTGCCGCCGGCATCCTTCTCCTCGCCTTTATACACCAGACCCTCCGAGACGCCCGTCTCCGTTAGCTGACTATCACATATCTCAAGAGACTTTTTCCTCTTCTTCGGCCCCTTGCCGTTCACTTCCTGAATGGACATCTCGAACATTTTTGTGCACGGATCTTCGTCTCTCATGATAACGCGCTAGCGGTGCATCGGGTGAAAACGGGAGGCTGCGACGCGTCCCTGTGTACCGCGTTTCGCGCCCGCATGGCGAGCTATCGGTGAGGGTGTCGAGGCAGCGGCGGCGTCCGGAGGGCGCGGAGCGACGCTTAAACGTTGCGAATCGGTGGTTTTCAGTTAGGGTGTTCGGCGAGAGCGGGGCTGTGGGCGCGCGGCGGACGGGTTGCGTTGCCGCAGGCTGGCCGGGCCGCGGAGCGCGCGACTGGCCGGTGGCGGGCTGCGCCGTGCAACGCGTTCCTCCCGCCCCGCTCCCCGCATATTTGCGCACTGCGCAAACCCGATCAGCTGATTCCCGCCAGAAGGTCGGCTTACTCCTTCCATGTTCAGATACTTTCTTTACAACTCTCCGTAGGTAGATACTGTCTGACAAAGTGATGGACGCGGTTGGATGTGTTTGCGGTAGGTGCGAATACCTACTTGTCTATAATGGTCATATCATAACACAAGTGCGAAATGACAGAATCCTGATTCTGACGATGGACCTTATATTGGGCGTTGGCAGTCTTTGGCTCCCGTTAGGAAAAGAGATTTATTCAAAGTTCTCATCTGTTCGTCGTTTCATGGCTACACTTGGTAGAAGTAGAATGTAGGTAGGTACATACCTACCTGATAAATACAAACAAGAATCTGTGCAGAGCTTTGGTGTTCTTTGGATATTAATCAGCTTTTAACTAAAGTATTAAAAAGATCTCACTCTTAAAGTTGTCATTATAAATATGCTATTTCGCAGGTATCGTTGCCTTGAAATATAGATTCTTCGAACCAACACATCACCTCAGGATCGGTTAGAGATCAACTTCAATCTTAAATCCTTATTTTTCTCTTCATAATTTTGTGTTTTGCCCATTGATTAGGTACGATTTTCAATTCCTACTTATTACTCAAACAAAACACACAAATTTTATAAGTCATAATTATGCATATGTATTATATTATTATGAAAAAAAAATACTAACGCGATCTACCAAATCATTAACGGTACCTAATACTCAATTCAACTTTATTCCATGTCGTTATCGTAATAATAATGTGAAAGTATCCCCTGATATCAAACAGAGATGGCGCTCTTAGCGATGCCTCGTATCCTCAAACACAGATCAGATTTTGTTCTGTAACACTGCAATTATTCATTTCATTTTGTGAAACATTTGTTTATCGGTTGATAATGTTGATATTGATATGATTGTGGTGTATGAGTAGAATCAAAATGAGTGATAAAAAAAATTTGAGCCGTCTTTGAACGCAGCTAGACCGACGAACGCATCCATAATTAGTTCCAATAATGCAAACTAGATAGCGTATCAAAGAGTTCCGGGTTTTGATACTTTTGAGTGACTTTTATCTTATTTTACTTTGAAATCGTTTATTTTTTTGCTTTTGATGTATTATAAAATAATGATACTTTTTTTTAAGGTCAACAGTTAACATTTCTTTGTATTTAAACTATTTTTATGTTAACAAAACAGAAAATTGTAGTTATCCCGCTGTCGCTTGTTCTGCGCTGCTGCGTGCGTTGTTCAACCAAACGACCAACCAAACCAACCAAAACCAACCAACTGCTGGGATTTCGGATCGATGTTTGGGCCTCTATTGCGAAGCAGCTACATTCAAGTTTCTGCATCGCGTACTTGGATCTATCTTTCTAATTTCACACAGTTAATTTGGTGTAAACTGAAATATCTACGTGAATTAAGGGTAAGTTTTATATCATTTTGACATGCTAGGGCTCCAATGGAGTCACTCGATTGTACCACCAACATGGCGTCAGCAGCAGAATGTAAATAAATTCAATGTCAGACAGCAGCCACATGAGCGAACATTGAACAACTCCCGATACCACGGTAGCAGTCCCTGAATACAGAAGGAAGAAATATTTCAATAGTGAGATAATAAAAGTGTCAATGTGGTTCTAGTCATTTGATATCGAATCCACTGTTTACATAAATTATCATCAAAATCATGTTTGTAGTGCTCTATCCTCTTCGTTACATCTAATGAGATTTAACTTTCTCTATTCTGATAGCATAATTAGACACAGTGATCAGATGTGTACATTATATTTTGGCTACATTGCATATAGCTAATCTGTGATAATGAGTGAGCTCCATGTAGATTATGTCAAAAGCATTTTAGAGATGTTTCCCCTTCGGCTTAACAACTAAATGTAGAATAATCAGACTGTAATTGGACCTACCAATACCTTTATATACTTAAGTAAACTTATACCTACAAGTAAAAAGAACTGAATTAATGCATTAGAGAGTTTTGAACCTACTTACCAGAATTTAGTCGTTTCCTGTGCATGCATGGTTTCACCCATGTTGGCCTCAAAAAAGTGTAATATTAAACTTACATATAAATGGCCCATATAAGTGGTCTAAAAGCTTTATTATTTTCAGCCTTATCTGGATACGAGTTTTGGTTTTATTTAATTCAGGTAAGTGGAAGTACTTACCTATAAAAGTGCCACTTCAATAATTGGCTGCAATATAACAATAAATACCATTACATCATAACCTACCAATGCCATTGATGCATATGATTTGAAACTTACTGCATGTAAAATTTTATTTCTTGGTGTTGTTTTAGAAATATGTGCAATCTATTTACAAAAAGTTACAAACCTACTATTTGTTATTAATTAATAACATTTCCAAATAACCTCATAAGTGGCAGCATTACAGACATAAAAAACAAATGCATTGTATCATCAAAATATATGTTCCTTATAAGTACTTATATATGATAGTGGCTGGAGCAGGGACATTTCACATTTCATTCTGCATATCTATACTAATATTATAATAAAGAAATGTTACATACTTAAGTTAATTGTTAACATTGGTTTTTCCTTAAATTATCAATACCTAATTGATAATTTCAGATATTCAAAGCATATAGTTATTTTTGAAAACTGTTTCATTAGTTTTAATTTCATCACTACAATCTTGCACCCCCGGTGCGACACTGTCACTTAAGCAAAAATGAAGTTTTTCAGGAGAAGCATTTAAAATCCTTTGACAGGACATCTTTGACCTCACTAAACAATGACTTACGGCCGGTTTCTGGAAACCCAAATCACGATTGGTCCGAGTTAGACACAGTAATTATTAGATTTTTTCATTGATCATAGTTCGAGAAACCGGCTGTTAAGATATTTAAATCTTTTTTGCATATTTTGCAAAAGTGACAGTGTTGTACCTAGGGTGCGATTGTAAAAGGGAATACATAACATGTAATAAAGATATAATTCAATTATAATAATTGCAATGCCAAAAATGCAAACATTATTTTTGTGGTTCTTATGCTGTTGTTATGTGGCTCACAATTTTGCAGCATTCAAACTTATCGCACATCCTCTGAAAAACTACTGTAACATAGAAATGTGAATTTAGAGTAAAGTATGCTAAAAGATTCCCATTTTAATTAACTAGTGTGAAAGTGAATGAGAGGGTATTGTACTATTTTATATACAAAAAAATACATGAAGTCTACTCTGATCCATAACAAAGTTGTAAGTAGTTTTATGACAGTGCAGGTACTGTTCTTTTATTGTAATGTTATATTATAGTAATACATATTCTGTAAAACTGTAATGTCATCAATTATGACACAAACTACTCATCATCATAGTGAATTTCTGTTTTTATTAGAATCTGAATACATAGTTATAATTGATGAGGTTTTTACTGTTAGTTGAAAAGAGTCATAATAATATCTAAAGCCTTTTTCAGTTTTTATTGAAAATAATGAAAACTATTCCTGATGTAAAAATTTTACAGTCCACCAATAGCTTCAATACAAACATAATACACTTGCTCTTATTATCATTACTACAGCAATTCATGTAAAGTAAATAATACTGAGCATACATATTTCTCAAAACTACTTTTTGGGTGTTATGATAGTTAAACAGAGGATGTTTGTTATGCTTATTGGCAAAGTGAATTCATATGGATTAGTAGTGTAAATATGACCGCAAGTGAGTTAGATTTTTTTTCTTTCAGATGCCCCGCACTCGTAGGAAGCACTATGCGTCGCATTCGCGGTCGCGCTCGCGCTCCTACGACGCCAAGCGTCGCAGGCTCGATGACGGCTCTGCTGAGGGCACATATAGAAAACGCAGTCGTTCCAGGGATAATAACAGGTAATAATAACATTATTTCGAAATCCCTTCCTGCAATCCTGCTCGGTATTGTCGAACCGATCAACTGCGCATTTCTGTTTAGAATTTTCTATTTAGCACTTTCCGGATTTGGTTCTTCATGTAGTTTATTTTACCTCTATATGCCGTTTTGCAATAACTTTATAAAAGGCTCTGCAAAGATGAACACCCTAGGGCGGCCTTGCACACGAAAAAGCGCCATCTATGGATGGTTGCGTGAAACACAACGCAAGTGATTAGCTCACCGCTTACTCTCGCAACGGTTTGTTTCAGAAATTATAGATAAATGTAGTTCTTATGTTTCACGCTAGATGTCTCTACTTTCCAAAACAGAATAGGATCGGTTAATAATTTTAGGCTTTACCTACGTAATTCTCCCAAGTTGGCAAAGGTGAAGCTTTACGTCGTATAGTTTACGGCTTCTTGACCGTAACATAGTGTGACTTGTCACGCAAAAGGTTTATTTTTTGGTTGAAACTCTGGTGAAAAAATAAAACGAACCATACCGTAAGAAAATCTATAAAAGCACTTTTGTAACAATTCAATTTAGCACCTTGACTTTATAAGCTTCATCAGCCACCGTACGGCGTATCACGATTTACGAGGCATCTCCATAATTTGAGCAGATTAGACGGAGAAAATAACGGTGTTTGAAACTGCAGGTTACCGAACGCTATCCAATGGTTACCTGGTTAGGTCTCTACTTGTGATTGCCTTCTTATGTTCCGATTCTAGGCTCCAATATACGAGTACTTTTATACCCGTAGTACGATCTAATGTATCAATAGTCATCAACGAATTAGAATCTCATCATTGATTGAAAAAGTGTCAAGAATACTTTTAAAATCTACACTAAAGCAGCTACTAGTTTATTAACTAGTGAAATAAGTATGTAGTTAGTTTTAATAACTTACTCTTTAAAACAATAAATTAATTCGTTTGGCGGCTACCTTTATCTTGGGACGTGTCAGAAGGTGCCAATCAATTATCAGTTTGATGAAGTACGCGGTCCTTATCTTACTCGAATTGGTCATACAAACTGCAGTTTTAAGCTGTCATACGGTAGGTTAAGGCTTTTACACCTTACTTGAGACGTGATCATTTCGTTGTATTTTCCCAATAATCATGTTCATCTTGAAGTATAAAAAAATGACAATTTACTCGCAGGATAGGCTGTCTCGTCCATAAAAGCTTCCTGTAAACAAACGTATATCAGACATCTTCGAACGGTTTAATTGACTATGAATTAATATTAATTTATTAATTTTATAAAAAAATGAACCAACTCAAGTTTGTGCTAGACAATTTAAATTTAAGCTTTATTTTCAGCAAATAGTACAAATATTAATGGACATTTTACGCATCGTCTACACCCAAACTAAGCAAAGTTCGCAAACTAAACAAAAAGCAAACCCGGGTTCGCCTTTTACCGGGTTACTAAAAGACTTCATAATTTTTGTGTTTTCCACGGGGACGAATAACATTTCGTAAAGGATTTTTTATTTTGCTCTTTGAGATGTAATCAACAAGTTTAAAGTAATATGAATATCTGACCGTACTAGTGGACCACTACGCTTATATGGAAACGTGGCCACATGACTTCGTGAAGTGCTGTCTTTATAGAATCGGCCTTCGACGTGTGTCAGTTCGTGGGAGCGCTCTTGACTTTTTTGCGGTGCCGACATTGACATTGCTTCACTAACATAATGGTTATTGTTTTACTCTAATAACCAAGTTTTACTTTCTAGGCTCACTTTTGCCTTGTGCGTGCGTTTGTTTTGCACAGCTTTTCGATTTTTATTATGACTTATGGCATACTATTGTCGGAAACGATAAAATTAAATATAAAACCAAGATCTTAAATAAGCTTGTATGGCATAAATAATTTTGTATTGTTTTATACTGAATACGTCGCGTGTCTCCTATCTTGCACACTGGATTGGCATTATTAGTATAGGTCTCGCTGCAAAACTGTTTTCTAAAATAAATAAAATCGCTGTCTAAAGTATAGGTTATGTATTGCATGCAGCATACCTAGGCTGCTTGACTACTTTATATTCCAAGGGCCATGAACTCAAGTCCATGTTTCTGCTTCAGAAAGCTCAAAGGTATGATGCAATTATTTCGTAACTAAAGGGCTATAAATTCATGCTTTACACAAAGGGACAGTAATTGCTACGGTTGGCAAATTGAAACATTTATGAAAAATCATTTATGGCTCGATTTCCGACGTGTGATTAATGAAACTGATACTTACCAGAATATATTCTTCAAAGTTCATTGGTACAATAGTGTTTTTTCCCAGAATTATATTTGAAAACCTGCAAATAAAACTTAAATACAGATGTGGTGTAATGTTGAATTTACAGGTGTAGAGTACCGTGACTGTAGTTACATAAAGTGCCCGGAACAACAACAAAAAAACAATCTGATTTACTCTGGGAAAGTGCTAGTTTAATTGCAGTCTTGTTTGTTATAATGGCTTGGAATTTGAACAACGGTAAAGAGTTAAACCATAATATTAAATTGTAAATTACATAGCCCAATGATAAATTAGAACCTGTTGTCAGGTTTTTCATTGAGCAAAATGATCAATGACTGATTTTACACTATGTCAATAATGCGTCAAGTTTCCATTTTCTGGTGTTTCGCAACGTTTGTATGCCAAGGGGCCTTATTCTCTATGACATAGGAGATTCCTTCCCCAAACGTGCTACGTCACAACGCGTTCCAAAACGCAAACTTCAAAAATGATTGATTTGTATATAAATTATTCGAATCGCGCATGACACGTTTTGAAACCAATAGTTTTCATAACACGACAGACGTCGGCACGATTAGTTGACAGTTCAAACAGTGGCCAAAACGTAACGTGTCGCGGTAGGGAATGACAACTAAGGCTTACGCCATACAGTTTTTTCAGATTCTACGCTCTTGTCTTGCCTAAGCCAAGTAACGCGCGTGGTTTGCAATACAATAGAGAATAATGCCCAAGGACCTCTGAAAGGTCGTTTACTAAAACAGTAATCTTTATTTTATCTTCTGACGAGCAATACGTGATTTCGGTTTTTACAAAAACTGAACGTCGTATCCATAAATTTGTTAAATTATGTACGTGTGCTCGCAGCGTGTCAGTCATGCACATTTCTCCCACATGATGTAAAAAAGCAAACATAATTTTGTTTAAAAAATAAAATAAAACTGTTTGCCGAACATGGAAACAGCCGCATTGTTGTTTAGTGAAATCAAAAAGTGCAACATCTGAAACCACAACAGAACAGATTGCGTATCGAATTTTCGCAAGACTTGGAGTCTCTTGTAATATTCAGGTGACAAGACAAATGGCGACGGGTCGACGTCGCTCAGAGTCGCGGGGTTGTGCGGTGGGGGCGAGAGGCGTTGTTCTTGACACAGTAAAACTAGAAGTGCAGTAGGTGCAGCTGCGCCTACGCCCTGAGCTTTTTGCAAACTGATAACTTTGACTAATAAATCAGTAATCACTCAGTACGGTGTCGATGCCGTTATATAAAGCTATGATTCGTTTAGCATGAGCCAAAAATTTTCTTTTATTTTCTTACTTCTAAGAAAACATACCGTACATACTTTGTCCTTTAAATGACAAAAATAAATTAAGGAATAAGTGCCTACACCAACTAATCTGTCTAAAATACCATGCTAACCCTGCCAGTATTCCCAGTAACTAGTATATTTACGTATATCAACACTGAATTCGACACGACACATTTGATGAAAATCTTTTCAAACTAAGCGGCAATAAATACTGCGCGAAATTAGACATTTAAAGCACGACTTTCAAACGGCGACGTCAACATAAAATTAAGAAAGTAACGATCGTCTGTGAGAATGCAAGATTTGATGAAAGCGTCTGACGAATTTAAGTAGTTAAATGCAAGTATATTAGCTAAACACTACACTGGCCGCTCGTTAGTATGAAGTTATAAAGTTATTTTATATTGAGTGATAAGAAGCTTTAAAACTAGTAGGCAACATTGTTGAACACGGTTTCTTAACTTTCTCCATTACCGCTAAACAGTAATCTTTATTGTGGGTTGCTGAAGATTATACTAATGATGCAATTTACTGAATCTTGAATTACACAAGTTATAGTGGCGCAAAGGAGTCTTGGTCTACGATCGCTGTTTATTCAAGCCTCCCATGAATTGTAATCGTTATCTTTCATTTATTTGAGTTTTGATCTTCCACATTTCGGTGAGATAAATCATCAAAATATGGCTAGACAAATGTGTACTCTTACTCTCACTATTTAAAGCCCCTTAAACAGCCCGTACTTGTTTACTTGTGAGTATAGTATGTTCAGTCACTGCAAGCATGATTTACCCAAAATTCAAAGGAAGCGCAGTTTGTAACACGCAAGACTACATGAAAACATTTAGAAAGAAGTTTCTTTCTATATTTTTAAAGAAATATTTGCATCATATTTGTTTCATTATTGGTCGGTCTGCGTTATTCTCAGCCAAGAAACGCTTTCCATGTCGCGAGGCGGAAAGCAGCCGGCCGTGGTCGGAATTTATGACAATGCAATGTACCGTACCTACTTTAGTATGTATACGTATTGTACCAATTGTCTGCTTGTTGCACATTCGATAACTCGTGCCCTTATCCACTTCCTGACACGGCTTTATTTACGATCTTATGATTTATCGCAGAGCTTTGCATACAACATTGTAAACATCACGAATTGCTAATGATCAGCATCTTTGTGTCGTAAAAAAATATCATGAACTTACTCGTACCTAATAAAAATTAATAACTCTTGTCGTGTTACACGACTTCCTAATGCTAAAGCCGGAATATGGTTCAAGTAAAGCTTCCCGTGATACAAGTATGGTTTTATTGGTATGTTAGCGCTAGATTTGCTTATCTTCACAGATATATGTCGTCGCTTCATTTTACGCCGCACAAAATGACATAATTTCAGCGGCGGAATCGAATGGCCAGTGGTCCAAGCAAATAGATAACAAACACGAAATAGTCGGGCCATTTTAATTGGTTTATGTAAATTTTCAGTATAACAGTGCCAATGTTTCGCTCGAAATCAGACTTGTTAGTTGGATGTCTGAGCCGGTATTTTTTGATCCGACGTCGCTGTTTGTATTGTAAGATGTGATGGAATCAACGACCGTTTAGTGAGAGCTACGCGGTTTATCACGCCACTAAAATGTATCATTGACTGCGCAAAATTGTGCTACACAACATACTTTTCTAATATTAGACTTTTAATTCAGTGCCAAAGCATGTCATGTATTGACTGTTCGAACTAGTTTTTGTTCTAGCTGCGTCGTTTATTGGCAAATGAATCGAAATATACATTCAGCATCCCAAAAACATCAACTGGTTTTGTGCATAAATGGATGATAGGATAAATGGCAATAAAACAGCGTTTGATAAAAACATTTCTTAAATTTAAATTTGGTTGAATCAAATAAATCAGACTAAACACTCAAGCAACCTTACTAGGAAGATTTAGTAAACCATTCGTACATAATTAGTATTAGTTACAAAATATGTGGATTCAAATACAGTTATTGAAAAATGTATACCAAGACGTTAATTTATTTAGCAGTATGTGTTAGTTGTCCGCATGGTTTATAAACATAAGTACCAAGAAACAATGGCACCATTGTCACGTCCTCAGAAACAGTCGCGAATGTCGCTATTCAACATTGAAATCGATTTAAAGAAATTGCATCCACTCGAATCCATGCTGACTGAGACATCCGTCCAAATGTTAATCTGAAGCCGTTTCATAAGATAGGAAATATTCAACTCGTTGCGTATACAAACATGATAGCTTAGTCGTAACATGAACGAATTTACATACTTATATCGTGAATACTTTTGTCAAGAGTACCTAGGTATAGAATACCAACACGCCGGGGAACGCAAGTTTTGAACTAACGCGATGTGGTTGTGTTACTGTAAATAGTTTCTAGGAAAGTAGTGTTACATAAACACTAGTTTTTAGATGTTACTGCGACAATGGTAACTGGCTGGTATGACGTCCATGAGCGTCCTCGCAATAAAGTAAACGGTTGCGCATGCAGCGTGTACTAGTTAGACGGGTATTGCATGAAATGCAGAAATGCACAACACGGTATCTGATCAGGGCTGGTTGTGGAGGAAGCCGTTAGTTGCTTTAAGGTGCGGACAGGAGCGCGGACCAGCCGGGATCGATTAGCGAACCGGTTCCAGGTGCGTTGACTCCCGAGAGCCATGCATGGTTGGCGCTTGCAGACTTCAAATGTGCACCTTTCGACTCGAGGTTTCGCCCCTCTCCCCCCCTCACGTCGCCGAGCATGCGTGTCCTCTAAAACCTACTTTTTTCTGCATTTCCTGCAAGTTTTCCGATTGGGGAAATGTCAAGGCAGTAATCAAAGAGCCTAAAAAAATTGAGTCACAAATCACTATATGGCAGTGGCAGCGCGTATGTGGCCAGAGGTGCTAATTAAAGAAATTACAGGGCGGTCGGTAAAGGTTTAGGGTGAATGAAACTGTTACTCAATTCGTGTTTTTCCGGTTTACGAAATGCTTAACGTTTACTTAACTGTGCCAAAGTTACAATTTGGATGGCACTTTCATTGTTATATTGTTTGGAATCTGGAACATAAATTAAGTTTTCGTAATTCAAGAACAGTTTTGAAAGTATACTGTTTTTTGCCTGAACTTGATAAACTAGCAAAGTTATTGCGAAGCCAGTTTGTAACATTAAAGTTAAATTTACGTTTGTAACAATAGATGCACCTTTTTATAACAGTGGCACTTCTAACTCGCGCACATCCTAACTATTATGTATGTGTGGATGACAGTTCTCTATCGGTATGTTGTGTTTTTTTTCTGTGTCCATCCGTTATTGTTTAATTACCGACAGGTGTCTATCCTTCATACTTAATATACTTACCACACCACATACCTACTTAACTAAGTAGGTATGTAGTAGGTAAGGTTCTCTGTCAACCCAGGTGGACAATGTCGTCATGTTATAGTTTTTTCATACAAAAGACTTTAACGCGCTAGTCCCTTTGGATACAAGCCATTTGCAATTTAGTTTGTGCTGGTTTATTTCCATTTCACTATTTATTTATACTATTTTTTTAAGGATTGAGTAATGGAACCACATATTGGCAGACCCTACTTATTACTGTCATCGCGAGCTACATAGAAAGAAATATTCGATCGCGTGTTACCTTTCTTTGTTCGAGGGTGTTCTTAAATTCGTGGTTTTATTAGTGTCCCTTTCATAATATATCTCGTTAAAGTATGAAAGTTATTACGAGAGGGAAAAACAGGATGCAATTAAGTTGGTGCGTTATTTATTAATGTTTATGATGATTTGTGTTTGGTGCGAATGAGAAGCATTGTTGATAAGACTCATGATAACGTCCAGCTTGGTCCTGTTTGAAGGGCCGGGACGTGCGGGGGACGCGTACGGACGTCGAACCCGCGACGCGTGGGTCGGGGGTCAGCGCTGCGGCGCGACGTGCGTTCATTAGCGTATTCGTGCGCCTGCACACTTGCTTTATCTATCTATACTGCTGGATACTGCTCATCACCAATACTCATGCTCATACTCAAGAATATACACCGTCTTTAATATAAACGGTGTACCTATATTAATATAGTGATAGACGATGCTGTATAGATTCCATTGGCTGTATTATAACCTAACGTCGCCATTTTAACGTTATTGCTATAATCGATCGAAATAAAGATACGAAAAAAAGGTTAACAAATTATTGATTAGTTGCAATTTACAAATATCCTGCCATGTTTATTTTGTCTAGACATGACTACAAAGCATAAAACCCAATTGGGTACTTAAAAAGTTTTGTCTAGTCAAAAGGTCACCTACCTCTAATAAAATTTCTGTTGATATTGCTCAGCTTAATATTTGCATTACCATTGATACATAAAAAGCCAATATTCAAATAAATAAGTTTATACAATATTTTGTAGGTATTTCATAGAAATTGAAACTTGTATTATCTAAGTGAATTTGGTTGACCTCGGATACATGGCAATGAAAGTGTACCAATTCGTTGTTGTGAGATTAACTAAGACCGGTATAATTAATCTAATTCGCGTCGCCAGACGTATGCAATGAATTGGTATGAGTCAATCGAGAAAGTAAACCAGTAAGCATTGTTCCGAGTGGATGCGCGTTGTACCGAGTGCGTGGGCGCAGGCAGCGGTGCGAATTAAAGCAGCTCTCTATTCATTACTCATCGTTATTGCTAACTCCATTTTGGAAGACGAAAGCGAGTGTAGGCTCATCTATTGTACCTATGTGCAGCGCACAAAGCTCATAAGTGTTATTATTATATTTCAAAGAGGGTTATATTTATTTATTCCCGTTCATGGTCACTATTCGCCACACACGAGTGCTTCTCGTATTGATTCACGGTTGGTGAGTGCCTATTTGAGCGCTATGCATCTTCTCACTTCGATGCGTACCATAAAAGTTAAATTTAAACCGTTTTAAACTACATATTGTAGAAGAAAACGGCAAACGGTCTGTAACACATAATAAAAAGTATCATAATACGATTGTTCTCTTCAGAACGTTGTAGTCAAGGCACCAATAGAAAGTACCTAGAGGCGCCGCGTGCAAGAACGACAATTAAGATCTTATTGTTCTATCTTCGTCTTGCAATATATTTCACTTAAAATATCTGCCAGTAGTGTCTAAGATATTGTTGGCGTGATTGGTGTAAATCACAGTCTTAATTTAGATTTAATTTGTGTTATTTTTAACCGGCTTAAAAAAAGGAGGAGTTTTGATTCGACTGTATGTTTGTTTGAAAGATCATACTTCAGAAGCGGTTCCGTCCCTTATAAATTTAATGTTGATCAGACTAATCCTTTTTTATAATATTTAAAAATGTGTTTTGTTGTATGTCAATGACGATTGAAGTCGGTTTCCTAATTTTTTTATACTACCATGTTTTTTTTTCATAATAACTTTTATCCACGTAACTACAATATTAAGATTGAGCTCTAGTTATTTCACGCTTTGCGTTGCTGGTTAGGTACGTAAAAAGAATTTTAATGACAATCAACAATTTTATTAGTACGTTCTCAATCGTTATATGCCGTCTTATAAGCAAGGCAAACTTGGTACTACAGATAACAAAATAATTACCGTCTAAGTTTATAATTTATAAAATTTTAAAAACAAATTCTGGACATTTCACTAAGTAACCTTGCCATCACATGTTCATCGAAATTAACCAGATTGGAGGAATTATATAATTTGTTATACATCAATAAATAATCTACTTGAAATCTAACCTAACGGAAGTAAACTGTTAATATCATGTAAATTAAAAAAAAGTAAATAATTTCAAACCACTAACGATGAAAATATCGTTAGATAACGCATAAGAAATCTAAAAGTCCTGTATTTTATTGAAAAACATGTATTTTATCTAAGATACTTCGGGTGGTATCGCTTTCTCATTAAAAAGTGCTCCTAAAATGGTAATCTCAATAAAATGTAAATGTTAATCCGTTGATTGTACACAAATAATTACATTTTAAGTAGATATCCCAAAAGAGCCTTTCTCTTTTGAAATTATAAACCGTGACATCTTTTTTAAACTTTCACTGTTAGTAAGTCAATCAAATTGTGAAATACAATTCATAAATTAGCTGATACTAATTGTCTACATTCAGAGTAAATGTAGGCGTTTCGAGGAACACATCAATTCGAAAAAGTTTTCATCAAACCAGTATTGTGGGCTCGGAACCAGCTCGCGGCCCGCAGATGGTAGGCGTCTAGTGAAAGCTACTTGCCATGGTTCTGTCTACAAAAAATAACATTCGTATATATGTACTAATCCAGCCCTACCACATCCCATAATTTGATGATGTAACAATAATTTAAATTCAAAATTTAAAACACTCGTTTAATTTATAACATCCAAACGAGTAAACTTGAGATTATCTAATATTATTTATTTACATAAGCTATTGTCAATTTACATGCAAATGGTGTAACGCAACAGATCAGTGAACCACGAGTATGTTTTAGATCCGATAGTTTTGATTACTATGTGTATTGGATTCGAGAATTTAACGCGTACTTTGTATACTGAACTATATTTTCTTGATTGTATTTTATATAGAACTGGAAAATACAATCAAGAAAATAAGTCTAAGTCTTAGACTCTTGCATCAAGGTAAATATCCTTTTATATATATTACGTGTTCTGTTTCACATAATTATTGTTGAACAGTCTGTACATATCTGTGATATAAACAAACGCAATTCTAAAGCGAAATTTTAGTAGAAAGTATTTTTCATAGTGAATCTGAACTGAACACACGTTTCTCAGTACAACGGCGACAAAAACACATAATGAGTTCACACGATTTGAATGAAATGTGATATGAAAAGATGTGGGGAATTGGAGCAAGTGTGGACCTAGACCGACTACAGTTAGTTTTGGGCCTGGGTTGACTCATCCACGGTGAATGATCACGTTAACCCAAATTGTCAAGAACACTTATTGTCTTCAATTGCTTTATTTATTTAACTCGATTGAAATGTATTTTATTGTTCGCGAGTGAAAGCACAAAAGGAATTAAACGATTTCGGTTGATTATCTACTTTATCAACACAGACGCGGTGTAAACTGCCTATTTGGGTGTTTCGGAGCTATTGACTGCCAAATCTTTGTTCACTTTAAATTAAAACATAAATGGTTCTTTGTTCGTCAGATTGTTAGTTGATTGCGTGTTGAGTTGAGTGGTATACGTTGGTTGCATTGACATTGACCATCACACATAAGTAGCGTGCGTTATTTAACTCCCACCGAATAAGTAATAAATAACTATTAATATAGAAATAATATTAAAATACATTTGTTCACAATCAAACTAAAGTTTCGCAGTTAGTTGGTGGGAAAAGGTGCTACAGTAAATAATTTCTAGTTTTAGCTAGTATAAAAAACTAAAATCTCTGATCGTTGATTTCTATCATTTATAGGTGTTTCATAAGCGTTTACGATATTATGATAAACTACGGGTATAGTTCGAATCTTTTACACAGACGTTTATTTACGTTAAGTCCTATTTGCACGAATTAATCATGTATTGTATGTATTGTAGACCCTAACAATGCGGAAAATTACTTTTAAACGTACCTACCCTTGATCTGAGATCAAAGTTAATAAGTTCTTTTAGTTTGGACGATTAAAAGTTATTTTACAGGTAAGTATTTTCATTTAGACATTCGAGCTTAGTTTTAGTCATAAGAAAGATAAACAAATTACTTAAGTACATACTTTACTGAAAATTCTTTTTCCATTTTCAAGGATAGAAGCTCTGTGGTTTGTTTGCGACCGAAAGTAATAAATATGTATAATTTCCTATTCGTATATTTCAACACATGGCATACAAGTAATACGGATTAAATTAAAACCAAACCTTGGTAAATAATTCCGTTCTATCATGCATTCGCACAAAACAACGCAAGTTATGCTAAGTTACTTTACTAAATAAAGACTAATCGTGAAGGCACGTAGTCGATTATGCAAATGGAATTGTTTATACCTTTTTTTGCGGAAAATAAAATACGAAATGTAAGCACAAAGCTGTCTATGCATGGACTCATCGCAGTGTTTACTCAGGGCAGGCCAGTCGGCATCAGGTGCGGTGCGGGTCACGATTACGGAAGTGGCGGTATGGTAAACGTACGTGTACGAACGAATTGAATCATTTTTGCAAAGGACCAAGGACTGATTGCTTGCTTGCATGCGCGCGAATGCTTATTAAAGTGAGAGATAAGATTCCTCACTTAACGAGAACGAGTATAATGACAGGAGACCTTGTCAAGTATCGATATTGGTAATCCTAAAGGGAAGACAAGTAGGTAAACAAGGTTTCCGTTTATGGATTGGCAATGCATCGGCCGCCCACGTATTGTTCAATATCGGTGGAGGCGTCACACTAAAACACTGCAAATGATCTTTTGGTAATTCATTCGTTCACGGAAGTTGTTTACCTACTGTCGGCTGGTTTTTGTAAATCGATTAACTTTTTTGTTGCAAGTAATAAATTATGTAAAAATCATGAAAGTAGATCTAGCTATATTATCGATGAACTAAAATTTAAACTTTTAAGCAAGAGACAACTTACCTGTAGTATTTATTTAAATTTAAAAAATTGTGATGATAATAATGTAAATAAAAGCTCATAGCGATGTGCACTCTCTAGTGTCCTCACTCATTCCATTCTACATTTCCCGTCGTGGTATGTTACTCGTTAATATTTACGAGTAAATTATGTTTATTAGGTAGAAACGTGGGCGGGCAAAGCTCTCAAAAGCTCGTTTACGCAATCTCCACTGCGTCTCCATCAGATCACTTT
The DNA here is from genome assembly GCA_932527185.1 of Ecliptopera silaceata. Classification (NCBI taxonomy): domain Eukaryota; kingdom Metazoa; phylum Arthropoda; class Insecta; order Lepidoptera; family Geometridae; genus Ecliptopera; species Ecliptopera silaceata. The sequence goes on from OW052200.1 coordinate 2,891,362, forward strand.
TGGTTTCACACTGCGAAGCAGATCTGGCGTGGTGGTGCAGTGCAATGGCCCACTCTAAATGACCTTGATTGTTTTCCACCAACGCTGCTTTAAATTGTTTAGTTACGATTCGATTTCCCTTTTATCTATCTAAGAAATATTATCGAATTAATAAGCGAAAGCTCTGCGCGATGCCTGCGGCAGCTTGATTTATTACTCGTGCTTTAACTATAAAAATGATACTTCCAAAAGTGTCAAATCCTTTTTCTTGAAAAAAATAGAATAATAAATATATCTGTGTTGCCTATTATTATGTTTTTTTCTTTATATTTACATCTTAAATTTATCTCCTATTCTAAGTTGTACCTAGAATAAACCTTAAGTTTCGCTCTGTCCGTCTCTCCCATATATTTTTAGTGTGTGCTTTAAAACAATTTTACGCTTAGTCCATTGATTCGTAAATTTATACGAAAATGCTATGCTTTATTACGCTATCGCTACTTAAGCTTATCGACTCTGAGAGGCTTTTGACGAATCCAATATGAGAAATGAGTTTCAAATTAGTGTGTATTTTGTGAAACTCTCGCTAAGACAACGACGGATTTTATGTTCTGTTTAAGGCGACGGGTCGGGTGAAATTTTTCATAATAAATAAAAATGTCATAAACTTCCAACTTTATTATTAATTCATTGTATGTACTCACACGTTAAACTTGCATACGGCATAGTTTTTGCCGCAGTGGTTAAACTCTAGATAGTCAGCGTGGCAACGTCGCATTTTCAACTTCAGTAAGAATGCTGAAAACGACGCAAAACACATAATGAGCCGCGCACAGTTCGGATTGTCAAACTCAGCAGCAACTTAAGCAGCGCCTTATGAATATTTGCGAGCACACAGCAATCGAACACTTATAGTTCCTAAGGCGCTACTCTTCTTCTTTAAACACCTTAATGTAGAATAATTTTACAACAACATACAAGATACGAACCATAAAAAAAGCTGTGCTGAGTTTGGTACCAAACAAATCTGCCAAACCAATAAAAAATGGGATCAAAAACCACACTTTTGCAAAAGGTGTTGGTACTAAACTTACATTTTAAAGTAAACTATAACCAAGAGCACACATTTTGTTTCCTACCTGACTAGTTCAATATATGTGTTATAGGAAATAATAAGTTTCAGAACTCCACATGCTATGACTTCTTTAGAAAACATCCCCAAAAACACGCATTTGGCTATACCCGTCACCTTAAACAGCGATCTATTTCAAATTTTGTCACCCACTGTTTATTTTTCACTGCAATACAATCGTGATCTCCTTTCTAACTGCGCACAAAATAAGTATGACCTCGAATACAAATTATGGGAACAAGAAATTTCTAGTATGAAGGATGGCGAGCGCTTGTAATGTGACTGGCGACACCTACACACCTCTTCAGCGAATCCAACTGTGTGCTGGATAACACCACTTTCTGTTCCAATTACAAACTACATAGCAGCTAACACAAGAGATTTTTTTTAATCCATTAGCTGGAAAATACGTCGGAACTATTCATTGGTTATGTTCGTTTAGAAAGGACGAATTAATGTGAAATCAGCGAATCAATTTTGCAATCAAGCCATGACTAACCTTATACTTTACAAAATCTTCACATCAGCCTTAATTTACTTTACCTCGTTTTAATGCGAAATTTCTCAAACTTTGTTGTCTAACTAGAATTATCATGCATTTTATTGTCCAGTCTGGATGCAAGGCTTTACCAGCGTGAGTCACAAACACGTACAGGATCTTTGTTGTGCTTCCGAGAAGCTTAACGGACAATTCTTTGTGGGAAAGGCATTTTATGCAGGTCGTCGGACTGATTTTTTTTCTGTCTCGCTTGCCCAAATACAAAGGAAAATTTGTTTTGAATTATCCAGAATCATTATTTCCTCGCTTCTTGATGTATAAAACATTTATCTAAATTTTTCTCTGATACACTACAGAAAGAAGAAACCCTCCAAGAAGAATTTAACATAGAAATCACAACATAGGCATGTTATAGATAGGACCAAGAAAAATGTGATATTAGGAGTAAAAAAAATATATAACCCCGAAAGAATAGTAAGAAAACTTTGTCTCTATGGTATAAGGGCAAAAAAGAAAATCGAACTATTTATATTTCTGTTGATTTAAGATTTTTCTAATCAATCATTCTTGCAATATAGGTTAATGAACTTTGTTGTTTGGCCGATATTGGCCTCGATGACTAATGAGGTCCGTTACTTTTGACTGAGTTATGACTGCGTTATTTTTTGAAACACTGCGGACGATGTACATCACCGCCTTCTGCTAAGTACAGTAATTACCGAGAAACGCGTCATCTGGCACATTCAAAACCAACTTTTCAAATCACCGATGAGTCGATTGATTCCAAACAAGATATCCTATTAAGCACGGGTCGGTTCAATCAAAGGATTTATAGACCAAAAAAATGTTGTATTCTCACTATTAAGTAGTTATAAAGAATCCCATGGCTCCAGGAAGTCTATATACGGTAGGTATTTTGATAGATCATGTTGAGTTCACGCCTGCCAGATCAGGTTTCCGTAAGAGTACCTTTTACGGTATCGGATTAATTTGCCATGGTCAGCGGTGTTGTTAGATTGAAACGAAGAATACAATTAGTCTAAATTGTATGTTCAGGCGAGTTTACTAATATTATATTAGAGCAACATTGATCTTCAATCATAAACATAATAATATATTTCCAAACGTTAGCTGCAACTTGTAAGTTAAATTTTGAATTTATACTAAATCAAAACATATATTTAGTAAATAAATAGTTGGTTATTCAATCAGGTCAGTAATTATCAGGCAGTAAGTTTCTTGCCCGTTCTTCTAGTCAGGCTCTGATCGCGTGGAACTGGCACCTAGAATCACCTAGTATATATACGACGATCTATTTTATTATTTCTATATAAAATTTCTATCGTTGGGAAAATCGAGTCTACCTAGGCAGCCTAGTCACGGGCCATTTAGGTCATTAGACCTCGCCGTTCGTCGGCATCTCCGTACCATGCTTCCTCTAATGCCATTATTTTTTGCACACAATAGTTAGACCGACTTAGTCACCTACTTCTTAGATCGAAACCGTAGATTAAATCTACCAACATGTTTAGGCATGTTTTGGAAATTAGCATACACAGTTTTTATACATTGACATATCGAGTGGAGGGTTTTATAACAATTGACGTGTAGGTGGTGTAATGAAACCTAACGGTTGTTTAGGATGTTGCCTTTCTTTATTGATGGTGATTCAGTCAGGTATCATATTTTTTCGAGTTCTCAATATGGAGTTACTCAGTATGTAGACGTAGACGTTTTCTATGGTCTGCGTAAAAAAAATCTTAGGTTACAAATGAGAGCTTATAAGTTAAATGGAAGATTATCAGGTTTAATAGTTGGCAGTGACACATCATCACTGTCCCAGCCTAGACCGTGTTTATTAGGTACACATAAATAAATGCGAAACGAGCCATATAATGTTGTAAATACAATGATGAATGCGAACTAGTGTTGAAAAATTATACATAAGTTTAATGAATTGTAAACCCAGATAACAAATACTGAACGAAGATAAAAGCAAGATTATTTAGTATTATGTATTAGATAAAAACACTTTCCAGTTCCATTTAATGGAAAAAGATCCGTGCTCGGTATCTGAAATGCATGAATACCGGCATTGATATTGGGTATGTTTCGATTGTGAATATTTTCGTTCTGTCAGTGGCCCAAATGCATACATTATAATGTTCAGTTAATGCAGCGTTGTTTCGACACTGTCGACCTTCTGTACCTCGGTTGGCTTGATGTGTATAATAGGTACATGATTTCTTTTCATTAACTTTTATAATATCTTTAGATTTTGGCCAAGGTTCATTGTATTAATAAATTGTATTTCTGTTTCAGGTAATTACAAACTCATTTGATTCAACAAAACGTTAAGGTGAGGTTCTTAGGTTTAATTAATAGTGTAATTATTTATTTATTTATAATAAGTCTATAAAAAATCATGCTCATAAACCTTATCTAGTAAACACCAGGTCAACAAATATCCACATACTTATGGGAATTAATTAATGCCTCTGGTTCATTTGTGGTTAAGTATTTTCCACTAAGTTATATTAAGCTCTGTGGTCGTAATTTCCTGTCTGTTATCTGTGTGTTTATTCCATTTTCTTACCTGCTCCCTAAGTGAACCCGCTCGTGATCGAATCTGGTGAATCCACGAAATGTTTATCGACGAAACGGAGTTTTGGCTCCTTGACTGACTAACCCAGTTGAGAAGTACTGTGACCTAGCCTAGAGGGCATTGCTTAGAAATAAGAGAAACTACTTCAGATGAAAATCATATTGAATTGTTCTGATTTTGAACTAAAATCGTAACAATAAAATAAAGGGTTAATAATGCGATTGACAAAATCAATAAAAAAATGGCAGCCAAAAAGTAACAAAAACACTACACCAAAACACAGAATTTTAAAGGAAAATGATACCTCAAAAATACTAAATATACTATATGATAAGAGTGAGAGGGAAAAGAAAACATGATATAAGGGCATGGAAATGATGATTCTGAATTTTCAAATAACAAACATTTACGCCATTACAGAGACAGATGGCGCTATCGTCATGTAAACAATATCGTTCCCGTAACAAATGATAATAAAAATGGTTATATTTCGAGAAACAGTGTAAATACGGTTCGGTTAAGTTGATGTGCCTACAACTCAAGTGTGTGAATGTTATCTATACCGTGCGACTCGAATTTACCGAAAAATTAGAACAATTCGGAAGTAACTCGGTGGTGTCTATAATGCACAGAATCTTCGCACAAAATCACGGACAATACTTTTTCCAGTTTTATTAAACTGTGAACGAATACGTGAGTTGAAACAGGATAATTAACCATAGTGTAATACCAACATTTAACCTTTTGTTTACATCTAAAAGCCGTTACACTGACGTCTCTTTGATGTGTCATTTCAAACTTGACCTTGGTATTTGACTTTCACTAGCACACAGTACTCTAGTGACCAGTCTCATTAATTCAGCGCTAACGCTAAATCACGTATGGTGAAGCGGTTACCGCGCTCAACGCTGTTGGGAGTGCAACGGTTTACCGAGTTCGCATCCACACGGAAGCATCTTTTTGCATACAAAATTATCTTCCTGATTTAGAGAGTGACACCCAGAGAGAACATTGAGTACAAATACGAACCTATAAAAATATTCATTTAATACCACATACTTCAGCTATTCAACCATAGAGGGCACTATACTGAGAATGGATTCCTTTGATAATATAACTCAAAGAAGAAAGGTCGTTAGACGCAGTATACGATTTAACGAAAGCGAATTTGACATGAATTTGTCATATCAAAGCTTGCCTGAAAATCTCGATAACGAGTTGGATGTTTCCGAAATTAAATTAGACTTGGAAAAAACGAAATCAGAACTAATTGTCGCTCATACAGAAATTGAAAATTTAAATAGCGAAAATAATAGACTTAATAATGAACTCACTGACTGTCTAACAAAAATAAAATTGTTAAAGCTGGTTGGCCTGTGTCCGACGGGAGGAGTTGTCCGTGAACGTAAACCACAGCACAAGTTCTACTCGCCACAACTACGGCAGAAACATAGGTTCTACGGAACTTCAAGATCAGTTATTACTTCGCCTGCTTATAGCTACATACCTGCTATGACCAACCGTCAGAATTTGAAAAACACTTCTGTGCTTTTGCAGTCTGGAAAAAAACACCGTATCTACAATAGCATTGAGACACCGCAGCTGATTTCTTCACAACCGGATAATAGTGTAATAATGAAGCCAGCATCAGAAATTCTGAAACTTGTGGACCTGGGATCAATGGAACTTATTTCACCTCTTCGTGTCAGTACTGATTGCATTACAAACTTTACTTCTCCTGATAAAAAAGCCAACGGACTGTGTGGTGTGGAGGACTACGACTTGGCCAATCTCTTCGAAGAAGCGCCTCGGGACCCCCCGCCGTTCAACTCTACATTGCTCACGGGAGATTCTACATCAATTCAGAGTAGGGCTGTTCATATTAAAACTCCAACTACCTGTTTAAATAAGCAGAAGTCACGTAAAAGAGTGCTTATTTTTGCGGATCAGAGCGGTTTAAAATTGAGCAGTGTCATGCAAAAGCTCCTTGGCAGCGAATTTACTGTAACATCCCTCATTAAACCGAACGCTTGCGCCAAACATGTCATAGAGTCATGTGATACAATGTGCAAAGATTTTTCCAAGCAGGATTTTGTCATAATACTAACAGGTTCCTATGATAAACAACCCCTGGACCTACAATCTATGCTCTATGCTAGTCTTAATAGATTATCTCACACCAACGTCCTGATTGGAGAAGTTTATCACAACCGCTTCTTAAACACTCATAAAGTAAACGATACATTACGTTTGGTAAGCTCAAATTTTCGGAATGTTTGTTTGATAGAGCTTGACAAACCCTTAACTTCATATCGACGAAATGTTTACTTCTATGATAAACTATTTTTGTGCAGGCACATACTTAGACATATTTTAAGAATAAGCTACAGAAACATATATGTAAGCTACTGTGATAGCAAAGCACAGGATATGGATGTGAAATTCAGGCAAAAAAATGTTTCAACGCAAACTATTTCAGAAGAGTGTAATCAAAGGACTATATGTAAAGACATTGGCACACAAACTGAAGACCAAACTGATCTGAACAACTTGTTTTTTCGTGCCCAATGATAATTCTTATTTCTCCAATACCACGACAGAGCACGGCGTACTAAATGGTTTTAACTCTTGTAACTTAACTATTTATTATCAGAATCTATGTGGAGTTCTGAATAAAAATCATGAACTATGTATATATTTTGAGGAATTAAAGAATAATATTGGCTATATATGTATAAGCGAGCACTTTTTAAACACAAATAGTATATCAACTTTTAATATACCAGGCTATAAACTTGCGTCCTATAATACACGAAAAAACAAAACAAGAGGCGGTTCCTTAATCCTTGCCAAACAAGAATACAAACCAGTTGATTTGGCTATATGTAAGAAGTTGTATAAGCTAAATTCATTCGAGGTGTGTGGCGTTAGAGACACACATAATAATCTGAATATATGCTGTTTATATAGAACCCCCGACGATAAAAATTTCGATGAGTTCATGACAAGGATGGAACAGCTTCTAGAACATTTCTTCAGCAAAAGGTGTATAATATTGGGTGATTTTAATATTATTTTTTTAAAAAACTGCCCTCAGCAATGTGACATCTTGACCCTTCTTAGATGCTTTAATTTCAGACATTTGATAAATAATGTTACTTTTATAAGAAATAACTCGGAATCGTGCATTGATAACATACTGACAAATATACCGGATTCGGAACTATTTAAATGCGAAACTGACCATAATAGGCTCGGAGACGGCCACGCTGCTTTATTATGCGGTCTAATTGTAGCCGATAGTAGGATAAATCAATTCTACGTCACACAGCAAAGACAGTACACAGCCGCAAATAATAAATTGTTTAGAGACAATTTGCTAAATAGTGACCTGAAAAATTGCTACATTAACAGTTTCCTATCGAAATTCGAAGAAATTTTTAAAAAGTCATTTGTTTGGACGAAACGTAAAATAAGAATACATAAAATAAGAAAAAGCAATTGGATTTCACGTGGAATTAGATTAGGTAGTAAGATGAAAAGGTTCCTAAATTCTAGGGTCAAATCGACATGTCATGATTCGATCAACATATACACTAATAAGTATTTAAAAATATACAAAAAAGTGATAGATACAGCAAAGAAATTGTCCTTAAATAAAACGATTGATAAAGCTAAAAACAAAAGTAAAGAAATCTGGAAAGTTATCAACGCACATAGAAGTAATCGGGAATCAATTGACTCTAATAATATAGTTTTAAAATTAGATGGGAAAGTTATTGACAACAATCAAGATGTAGTTGACGTCTTTGCCTGTCATTTTAATCGAAAGGACAATAACATGAAAGTGCCGGTTAGTCAATTAACTGCGCTAGATTATATACAAGCTAATACACCTAGAATTTCCGTAGACATGGCTATTAAATACACTAACAGAAACGAGGTTAAAAAAATTGTGGATAAAATGGATACTAAACATTCACATGGATATGACGGTGTACCAATCACCATTATTAAACAAAATATTGACCTTCTATCAGAGCCGTTATCCTTGTTTTTCAACAACTGTTTTGATGCTAGTATTTTTCCGGAACAATTTAAAACTGCTAGGATTCTTCCAGTGTATAAAAAAGGTACTAGGTCTGATCCGAAAAATTACAGACCTATTTCGTTATTACCCACTATATCGAAAATATTTGAGAAGTTAATCAAAGATAGGCTTGTCTCTCATCTAAACGCACAACATGTTTTAAGCGACAGCCAATTTGGGTACCGTTTTTGTGTTGGCACAATGGATGCGATTGACGAGTTGATCAACGATGTCGTCACAAAGCTCAACGACAGATTGATGGTCGCCGGTCTGTTTCTGGATCTCACTGCCGCTTTCGATACTATTGACCACGAAATACTATTGGCTAAGTTAGAGCACTATGGCATCAGGGAGGGGATGCTACAATTGTTTCGCTCCTATCTAACAGGAAGAAAACAATTTGTTGAAATTAAGTCCTTTGTTAACAATGTTGAAATTGTAACTAAGTCTAGTACTCTTAATATAAAATGTGGTGTACCTCAAGGGTCTATTTTGGGACCCATTTTCTTTATAGTATTCATAAATGACTTATTTGACTTTATATGTACAGCTTTACCGGACATAAAACTAATCGTGTATGCGGACGACACGAACGCAATCATTTCATCCAGAAATATTCTTGACCTTAATAATAAAATTGACATGGCTATAATTAAATTTAATGAATGGTTTACTGTAAATAACTTGACGCTTAACGTTACAAAAACCAACGCTATTCTTTTTAAGACTACAGTACGCAATAAACAACCACTGAATATTGCATATGAAGGACAAAAAATAAAGCTTTCTGACAGTGTTAAGTTCCTGGGTATTTACGTAGACGAACTACTAAACTGGAAGGATGAACTTCATTCCATTGCCAATTCAATAAGCTCAGCCTGCTATGCCATTAGGAGTCTGAGAAGCGAGCTTAGTATTGAGCGGCTAAAGTTGGTATATTTTGCGTTGGTTGAGTCGAAGCTAAGATATAGTGTTAGATTTTGGGGGAACAGTTACCAATATAACATGGACAAGGCTTTTATTTTACAAAAAAGGGCGGTACGTACTATGTTGCGAACTCCTCCGTGGGTCTCATGTAGGGAACTATTTAAAAAATTAAACATACTCACCCTGCCTAGCCTCTATATATTAGTATTACTGACTGACGTACTCAAACATAGATACAAGTACGAATCCGAAGAACAGATGTCAAAACGGTTAGACACTAGACGGATGGATCTTGAGGTTCCATTTTGCCCAAGGTTAAATGTGGCGATACACTGCAGTAGGTACCAAGCTGTCAGACTGTTTAATGCTCTGCCTTCTGAACTAAAAGCATCTAAGAACATTGAAACATTCCAGTCAGATTTAAAGCGACTGCTGCTGAAGGAATCGTTCTATTCAATTGATGACTTTTTAAATTATAATAAGTGAATATAAGCCCGGTTGACATTTTAAATATATTGACATTTTGAATTTTAATTTTTGTGCTTGTTTATTATGTTATTATTTTTTAGATTAGATTTTAGATTATTTACTATTTTTATGTATTGTATGTTAATTTCAAACACAATTGAATTGTAATTGTTATGAATAAAATGAATTGAATTGAATTAAAGTATTGCACTGAGTCGGATGCATGCAGCGGCACTCGAACCCGTAGTTTGTGAGCTAGAATATCGGCTTTGTGGTAGTGAAGGTCAGTGCTCCTGCGTTTCAACCCGTAGTGCTCTCGCGTTAGAGTCATAAGTGGTGGCCGATGCCGGTGGCAGGCAGGAGAGAGGCGCGGCAGCGGTGGGGTCCTCGCGCGCGGCCCCGCGTTGCTTCCCTTCAGTTTAGTCGCAGCGGTGCACGCACACCGCACGCAGTTCTCGCGCGCGCTTCGAGAAGGTATCCCCGACGCGACCGGTCTCGGTCGACGCTCACATGCACTCGTTTCCGGTGGTTGCTCTCCTTACAACGATCGACCACTCCGATCAGTCTGCTCTCGTTTAAATATGTTGTGACAGTTCGCGGTTTTCTTTACGGTGCAGTATGAACACTCCGTGACTTGCAACCACCGCAGACGTCAGTTGCTAGAGCCAAGCTCAGTTTTCAAAAGTGATTTTCTTAACTACACCATAAAGTTCAAAAGTGGTATCATATTATTTTATGAAAATGTGTTGAGCTAAACGTGCAGTTACTTGTTATTACCGTGTTTACACAACATCAAAACAATAACCTAGTTTAATACATACGCAAACATGACATTTCATTATTTGTATAGTTATCTAATAGTCTTTTATACTCTACTCCCCAATATATTGAATATGCATATATTTAATTAATTATTTACATTTTGATTAACGCGTTCTATAAAGTTTTATATTCCAACTCTGTAATGCTAATATTACAAACACTTATTTGAGATACATGAAATTCAGTCAATTTTGATTAAAGATAAAACATTATATTTGATTAGATACATGCAAGTACTGTAGATACACCACATGGGATGTGTCGGATCTGGCCATATGGTAGCATTTCAAAGCCATATTAGGGACGTCATCAAGGCGACACTTGTTGCACTTATACGGCATAGCTGCTCCACAAAATGAACTAAGACATAAGTGATGCTTTATCACAGTGCCCTACTTTATTGGATTTATTTAGCGCAGAGCCTGTAATACCAAAGTTTTGAACACAAGACGGGTTGTTTGTGGAGTAAGCGTGATCCAGTGCATAACTGCATACGAGATAAGGTAGGACCGCGTTACGCGGCGGCGGGTTGCATACACGCGTTATGCAAGTTGCCGAGCTGAGTGGAGACAGTGGCGTCGTCGCATGCCGAGCAGGGCGGTTCGTTGACCAGTGCGTTGTCCCGCCACTGCCGCCCACCGCGAAGGTCGCGGCCCACAGTCGCACACAATACCTATATTTTGTGCATCTTTACATCAAACTTTAAATTTGACTCAATCTAACTTTTTCATCCATAAGATCCATACAACAAATCTAAAACTGTACGTTTAGCTTCCTACACGTTTTTTTTATTTGAATTTTTTCAGGTAGAGTCGATATGTGTTCATTTTACTTAGTGCTAAAATAAAATAACTAATAACAAGTATTTAACTGCCAAGTGAAAATTTTGATCTCAAAATGGTGACTTCGAGAATACCGGCTTATTCTTTGAGTTCGGAGTTCAACAGGGAGTTCAGAAGTTTCCGAATAACGCGAGCTACACCGCGATCAACTCTATATGCGCCTGCGATAGTTCCCATACATGAGTACCCTCGGGTTAGCGTTCACGAGCGGCGAGAAGCACTAAAGGCGGCTCTCGCCAAGGCATGGTCTTCAAAAAGCAACGATAAGAAGAAGCACGATACTTGGACTGTTCCTAATGAACAGAATAGAGCCGGAATAATGACTGCTGATTTCAACGGAAAACCACCGAGAAAGAACGGTGATGTATCACGTGTTGCTCTAGCTAAACACGAATTCGAAAGCAAGGATGCAGAACGGATAGAGACTATTGATCACAGAACTGACAGCGGTCAGCCCGCCAGCTTTAGCTACAGTCGACTGAACGATAACGGTTTAGATATTAAAGAAACTCTCAAAAAAGGCTGTGATAAAGGTTTACATACTAAAGAATTAGGATATAGCGACTACCTAAGCAATGTTCCTAAATGCAAAACTAGTTTTGAAAGCAATTTCCTCAAACAGAATCACGAGGATCGTTATATCAGCAAACGAAATGGGTATGACATCTCAACTAAACGAGCCGAAAGAGACGTCAATTTGAACAACGTCGAATATAGCAGCCTGAATGGCGACACTTATGATTCTTTGAAGTATTCGCGAACAGCGAACGCCACAGAATCGGTGCAATATAAAAATTACAGTAAAGCTGAAACCGTTAAAAGCAAAATGCTTAGCACAGATAGCCCGAAAAGCGTGACGTCGTGCAATGGAGAGAAACAAAACGGATACAATGGTTTGGAGGTTCGTTCCAAAGAACAGCAGCGCCCTCTGACTAGTGGGCCTAAGGCAGTGGTAGAGCAAAGGCTCGCAGAAAGACTGGAAGTGAAGGTGGCCGAGTTGCCTGCTCTTTATCGCGGGGTTGACTCCTGGACGCCAAAATCCGCCGCTTTTCAGAAGAACATGCGAGATCACGAGTGGAGCGTATCGTATGTACCCACATGACATGACAATCCAATGTTTCCTTACTAACAATGATTCCCTTTCCTTTTACTCTATTTTTAGAACACACATATATCTTCCTAAATCCCCCACGGACAGTGTGCGTTAGCGTTGATGTTTACTTTATTGATCTCGTTTAAAATCACGTACGATTACGTGAAACATTATCGTTGTTAATTCGATGGAAAGCTGTTTTATTGGGACATTCAGTATGATGTAATGGCTTTTTAGTAAAAAAGTAATAAATTTTTAAATTCATTCATTTTGTATCATTTGAAAAGTGTAAATGGTACACTTTTCAAATGATACAAAAAAATTGTGCTGTCACATAGACTAAAAACATCATAATACGTAAAAAAACATATTAAAGTAAATAATAACAAAATTAGCATACTCAATTCGAGAGTTCTATAAGTCAGTAGACCATCAGTAAACTAGCCCTGACAAATACTACAAGGCTAGGAATTTACAAAAACTCCTTATAATTCCTAAATAAAAAACATGACTAAAGCTAGAGCATATGCGCTATTGAAGTATAATTTTATTGATTGTAGAATACTTTAATATGAATATTTTAATAATATAATTCTATTATTAATATTATGTGCATTGTGGCAGTAAACGATAACCCTGGCTGATTGTGCAAAACTATTACACAAGTGTCGTGACTCACTCACCACTGCTGCGCTTTACTCCGTCCTGCTACAAGGTGCTTAATATCTTCGCCCATTATCGCTATCTCACAAAAATGTTCGAAAAAGTGTGTACCTTGGTAACGTCCAACCATTACTTTTTGCATATACTATAAATGCTGTTCAATGGTTCGTTAAAATACTTTGACTTGCACGGTTCATTCAGACTATTTGACGGATGCATAACACGCAGAGTGTATTCCATACTGCTGTTTGTGCTCTGGTATAGCATGATAGAAATGACAAACATTTTTGTATCCAACTGGAGATATCTACAAAATCATCTCTAAAATCAACATTAAAGGTTTTTAAGAGCAATGTCTCAACCAAATAGTTAATTCAACTACGGAACTAGTACTAATAGTCTTATTTTGTAAGAACGAGTTTTCTAAAATTTTGTTATTTCGCTGTTGCCAGCCCCATAATAATGATTTACTTATAATTGAACTAAACATATTTAAGATCTAGCTAGACATTCGTGGGCGCCACGATCGGCCATAGCTCAAGATTCGTCTTGATAGTGTATACAGTGAATGTTTCAAGGTCCTGTCTTGGTTTGTTTGGTAGGCTTGCAAAGAATTTGTCAACTTGGTAGGCGGGGCATGACGTAATGTAGTAAATAAAAGTAGAAGTTTTAATTAAAAAGTGATTTACGAGTGCTCCAGAAGAATAATCAAGCCTATTTCATATTTTTTGGTTTTCAATATTATGATAGTCACGACAACACCTTCACGGCACCTCTTGATTAGATAGTTATTATATATTCTATTTGCGACATAATTTGTCTTAATTTGAAATAATTACTGTAGTTAATATAAAACACCAACAAACAGTCAAACAGAAATGAAAGTGAAATCGAAACAGAGATTGCGGAAACACTAGTGAAACAGTAAACATAGAAGATGATTCAATCCGATACACACGTGTTCGATGTTTCTAAATATAAAGAACCGTTGTGTGAATACCGTTCGTGGCTGAACGTTGACCGCATCGCAAATTAACGTTTTCCTTTATCACTTTATTACGAAGTACCTTTTTATATTATTATCTCTTTGTTTGCACAAAAACGTGTTGAGACGTCAGCACCAGACCCACTGGCACGGTACTGGTTTGATCATATCTAATTGTTGGTAATGATACTTCTCTGTAAGTTACTCAATCTGTTCCTCGTGTTATGTCGTTGGTCAGCCAATTATAAGAACTTTCTTACGGTTTCTACTAATGTTTACCTGTATCATTATAATGAGCCAGTATAGTGCTGGTCACGTCGCGTCGCCATGTTCAAGTAAAGCCTTCGTTACGACAACACAGTCGCGAATTACGTCCATGTTCGCTTTCACCTTCTTTTCACAGCGGAGTTTCCTGCTAATTTGTAATAAAAGAGCTTTGTATAAATATTTAATGTCATTTTCAAAGTTTTGCAAAACCAGTTTGTAATAAAACTTCTCGGAATAAGTTCTAGTTGATATTGGTAGGCAAATCAGGTTGTAACGCGCTGACGATTATGTCGGTGTCGTTGGTCGTCGAAAGTGAATTTTCCGGTGTTTGTTATTCGCCACATCAAGTAGTGACGTGCGTTGCTTTGTTAAACGTTTATTGATACCACTAGTTCTCTGTTTTGACATGCGTTGAGCAACACATTATATAAGCAAATCTTTACACATCCTACTACTGAGGAAGGGTTCCCGAATTACATGAGATTAGAAATAAAATTTGTCTCTATGGTATTTATTTTAGCACATTTGATTCGTTTAACCAGGCATTCTATGTTCAAGTTCAACCTGTTGTCTGGTGCTGCCAAACAATGAGACATTAAGCTTGACATAGATCACCAACGCCCGCGCAGCTTGCTCAAGGAATCGTCTGGTTTGTTAGGATTCTACGAACCTTCATGGCTCCAAAACATGCCAGTTTCTTAACATAATAAAATTTTCTACACGCGTGTCTACGTTGTTATATTAATATTAACCACTGTTGTCTAACCCAATTACATAGCCATAATTGCATTAGTGCACCGGCATTCTTTCTTTCTGCGTCTTTCTTTTGTTGAATAATGTGCTTTCTAGTTCTAACTGTAATTTACAAATCTCGATATGGGAGAAAGATCAGGTAGCCAATCTATCATGAGTATAAGTAGAGTGAAATATTTGCGAGTTTCTTGGTGAGTCCTTTGATGAAACTTGTTTGCCTATGTTCCAAAATCATTGAGTTATTTCCTCGATTAAATTAGGTTTCAGAGCTTAGAGATGTTTGTCTCGGTGTTATGTGATTTTCTCTGAAAACTAAGCCACGCTTCAATTTAAAGATTTTCAAAATTACTGACTAAATTTTACAGACTTCTCGACGGATTAAAGAAACTTAAAAAATACTAAGTATGTATATTAATTAAATTGAGCTGTGATCATCAGATTAAATAATTTTGTAAAACCCTAAATATTAGACCACATGTAATGTGCCCATAAAAAAAGAATTGAGTCTCTTCTCAAATCTCCTTTATAACTTTTCTAAGTAGGTACATATTTAGTTAAAAATATGTTGGGGATGTTTTAGTAGCGTAGTCAGAGGCAAATATGTCATTTTAAGAGTAATATTGAAATTTAATTTGTACAGAATCGTGTATATACACAAAATATTATTTAATATTCCTTACATAAGATATTAGTCTATGTTTGTATTGATTAATCAATCTGTCAATATAAATATTTGAAATGTATATCAAAAAAAGTAATTAGACTAAGGCTACCTTAAGCTTCGCCTTCACCTACCTCCCTTCCAACACTTTATACAGATGATGTTGACATAAATCTAATGGCGGTTTCGATTGTTATATTATGATGACAGTTGTTTTGAAACGACTATTTAATTGTATGCCGTTTTACTTCAATAAACGAAGTATCTCGTTAATTCTCGTGCGCAATCGACGTATTGAAGCTGGCAGTGCGTTCGCGACCGCAGCCCGAGCCGGGTCCTCATTGTGTGAATCACTTGTGACATACTTATTCTACGCTTCACATCCGTTCACATCTGACACCTTCTTTATATCCAAGATTTTCATAGCCATCACTGAATAAATACGCATAATTAACTTTAACTGTTAAACTGCAAACTAGATAAATTGTTGTAACCTTGGCTTTGTGGCAATTTAGTATTGTGAATACGTTTTTGTTAACTTGTTATACGATGACAGTAGATTTGCTTTTTTGTGAAAAGCATATGCAAAAAGAAACAAGTACAACGTATTCTATCTGATAACATACGGATCTGTAATTACAAAATCATAGATACGAGACCGTGGAGATGGAGCGCCATTCGGGCGGTGCTCAGCATTTGTTGTTTACCGTCATCAGATCATCTCTTACAACTTGCGGACCCCCACGGTGGCATTGACCGTTCACCAAAGTTAGTGATTCTACTCTTAAACTACACCTAACGCACATAATGAACCTCACCTGAACGTTTACTTCATATATCTCACTAGTATCCCATAATCACTAACCCTACAGCCTATCGATGAATGATTTCACAGCTCGGAGCATTCGTGGAGACGGCGAAATGAACGCTCCAAACGGTCGCATCACCGGCGTTCACCTACGTCGCACAGACGGAGGAGGCACCATCGCGACGAATCTTCACTACGCTCTCCGGAGCAGGTCAGTATACTGTTCCATAATAGTGTTTTATAGATGATGAATGAATGATGCGGAATTCAAATCCAACACTCGTCGTAAAGTGTTCACCCGAAAACCTGTCAGCTTCTCTATCGTATTGTTGTGTCCTCGACGTATACTAGTCGTAAGCATAGTGCGGAACCAGAATAAAGCATAAACGTCAGCGTGCCTGTTTGGGATAACATGCGGGACGGGTTTGGCTTGCGACTGCGCGTGCGCGTGCGCCATCGCCCGTGAAGATGTGCGCGAGAGACGGCGACCTCCTCGCGCTTGCGCCCGTGCTATTTGCGTTCGCCTTCGTCACTCTGTACAGCTTCAGTCAGTCGCAAAGCTCAGCCGGCCGCCTGGCGCGTCTCTGTTGCAAAGAAAATCGAGTCCGCCGCGTCCGTTGGACTGCGGCCGGCCACCGCCTAAGCCATGGCCGCGCAACCGCCGCGAGTACCGCCCAACAATTTGCTTTTCTGTGGGCCTCCGCCTTCTTTGCCTCACGTAATGCTGCTACCCAGTGACGCTACTGACATTGGTTCCTTCTACCCACCTCCTGAAACTTGTACTCAAACAAATGATCAGGATGCTTTACATGAAATAAACAACGTGGGCGTGCCAACCTATGGTGGAACGTTTGATGGTCAAGTTGAGAACAACGTGCTCGAAATAGATAAATCGGATTATGTTTGGTCACCGGAAAACTATTTACGAAGGACTCATAGTTTTGATATATCTGATATTTTTACTTCACATTTTGATAGCAAAATTGACTCTGGTGCTTTACGGCAACGAAGGTCTGAACCAGACCTATCAAAATATGGATTGTTTGTTGAAGCGGAAGTGACTGTAAATTGTGCTCCCCTAGAGCCACCTCAACTTGTGCTGAACAACCCCTTTTACGACGGCTCTGTCGCGTTGGACACTACTCAATTCAATCAAGCTATGGTGATGCTACCTGAAAATTATTTAGCCTTTGAAGATGCATTTGTCCCCAGCTGGAACTATAAACCTGATTATGTAGATGGTGATTTTAACGCGGGATTATATTATGACGGGATACCGTTAATTCCGTCGAATGATCCGTGGACAGTTTATGGTAATGACAATATAGAATTTCAATATTATTCTCCACAATATGAAGCACCCATAGGGGATCCAAATGGTGTTCATTATATGCCCCTGACTGATTTGGATTATGCCATGCCAACGTATATGAGCTTACCTGTTTTTGAAGAGGCTAGAATAGAAAATACAAATGCAATTGAGTTTCAAAATACACATGTAACGAATGTAGACAATAATGCCCACTTTAGTAATAATAACACACAAGATAACATAACTAGCACGTCTAATTTTGAAAGAAAACCTGAAGTCGAACTGTCGTTTGCTCACGAAGATAATGCAGTACATGATGACGAAAAAGTTAGTGCAATTGAGTGTGCTACTCATAAAGAGTCCTCCATACATTCGGAAGAATCCGTTAATGCTGATATTTCCAATGATGTGACATCTAGTTTGGCATTTGTCCCCAGCAGTAAAAGCTCGCAGATGCCTGACGATGGTGATGATACAAACGATGATACGTCTCCT
Source organism: Ecliptopera silaceata (assembly GCA_932527185.1). NCBI lineage: Eukaryota > Metazoa > Arthropoda > Insecta > Lepidoptera > Geometridae > Ecliptopera > Ecliptopera silaceata. The sequence continues at coordinate 2,909,763 of OW052200.1, forward strand.
TGTTCTACTGATTATCATGAAGCTTCAGCACTTGATGTATTACAGAGCCTTGACGAACTTTCTTGTGATAGTACTGATTTTTCGCAAAGTAGAGATGACATTTCACCAATACCTGTTGATTTGCCTAAGATTAAAATTGAAAATATGAGCGATATTATATCTGACAACAAAATGAACACCGAAAAAGAAGCTAAAGATGCGGCTTCCAATTTACCTCTGAGTGAACTACCTTCCATTCCAATACCTCAGTGCGTACCATCGGCGGATCTTCCAGTAAACCTGTTATCAAATAAAGAAGTAATGCAAGTAAGGAGTGATCAGGACAAACATTCAACCACTACTGAAGAGAGTATTTCGCAGATGGATGTTACAAGATCTGCTCGTCATTCAAATACAGGTAACAAAAAAGATGCTTCTGCTATAAAAACGCCACAAGATGTACCACGTCCACCAGCAGTCCCTACGTCATGGCTAAAATTTAAACAATCGAATTCGGATAAAACCGCCATAGAACCGCCGAAAATATGCATTCAAAATGTAGAAACTATACGAAATGAGCCAGTAATTAAGGATATAATGCCCGCTCTGCCAGCACCGTCTGTGGCGAATCAACAAGTCCCAGTGGAACCACAGCCGTCATGCTCATTTGCGCCAGTTCTACCGCCAGTGCAGGCCACTGCATCCCAACTGAAACCGGAGAAACCAACAAAAGAAGTAGAGGTCAGCCAATAGAATACTTATTTCAAAATTACTAGTTCAAAGTTGAATGAATTCATATCACTTAAAAGTAATGCGCAAGCGCTGCCAGCAAGTCGCTATTGGGAGCAATGCGAATCTATTTGCGCATTATATTATTAGGTCAAGGATTGTATTTATGCATCCTTGGTGATTGAATAAACATATTAAAGGGTTTGAATTGTAAAAACTCAGTATTGGATATTATCTTATGCACAATGGGAATGAAGTTTTCGATGGCCTTGATTTGTTTAAAAATGGCATTGGTTTCTGTTCTCTGTTACTATAATCCGGTATTGGTAATCGACTTCTATCTAAAAAAATATTTGCATGCTTTGCTTTGATCTTTTTGAGAATGTATCGCATACAGTTTAGCATACCTCGGTTTTTCTGATCCCATACATAATCATATCATTAATCGCTCGAAACAACCAAATATTTTTATCATAAACACAGCTTTCGATAACTTTTAACTACGAACAAACCTAACAATAAAAAACATACATTTACGGATGACGTCTCAAAATACTGCCATCATTAAGTAGTCGAAGCCTTGTAGTCCATTTATAGCGAAGAATCGGTGTATATTATATTATATTGATCGAAGATCAAAATAGAAAAGCAGCTGGCATATTACTATGCAGTTCCATTGGTTTATGCTAGATGGCGCCACGCGCTATAAATTCATCTGTTGCAAATGTAAAGACGACGCATGCGCGCAAAAATAGTATCGTGATGATCACCTTCACCTAGGAGAAATCAAACATGCTCGATTGTTGTCTGCAAAATGTATTAATATACCTTTTTAAATTACATGCATTACATAAAATCGGGTCGATAAACCATTTACCAGACATTGAAGAAAGACAAAAAACTAAAGAAGATTTAAAATTTTATTTATAATTTTTAACAGATTATATTTTTTTTCCCAATGAAAAGTAAACAACGTCTCCAATTGATACTCGTGGTAGTAACAACATTGATATGATCGAGAGTAATAAAGGAGCGTACGCAACGTTGTGAAACCGTATCTATTAATTTAAAAACTTGTTTTAACCGGCTTGAATCAAATACGTTCTTAGTGGAGGAACTCCATTATTAATATACAAGAATTCCTCTCATCCAAAAAATCGGTAGTAGAAACTGATTCATTAAATCGAAAACCATTTTCTAGGGACAAATTTACCTCAGAATTACGTTACACATTTCATAGGTCTAATATTATGTAAATATTAATTGTGCTCTAAAAATGTAAATGACTACATAACATGGACACATGCCTTAAATATGTTAAATAACTACAAGCTTCGTATGCTTTACATATCCCAGCTGGGTATAAAGAATAATGTTCAGTTCATGTTCGTGATACTTTTATTATTTTTCTTAGTAGTCTTGGGTCAATTCTGCAGTTTTGTTAAAATATGTTATCGTATAACATTAATATGGCCCTGCGGTGTGCGGCGGGCGAGGTGGTTAGGCTGATATGGTCTGATAAATGTGGTGCGCCTGTTGTCTTACCCACCTATCTATTTGGTAATGCCCAGTTCCTTCCGGTCGACCTTGCAGCGTACCGATATTGCTCTTGATACCTTATGCGCGCACTTTCATACATAAACACTACAGTCCACGTACTAGTGTCTACGAAGCGATCGACTTAACACGCTCAGGTAACTTTCGCATTATTTTTACATTTTATATTACCTAGTCTTATAACTAAAAAGGTTTAAAATAAAAAGGTGACAGACCGATAAGGTTTGTTGGGTACATCATGTATAGTGAACGGGCGCTTGAAAGATATTCGGAGAAAAAATGAGTAAACAAAAACCTCCAATGAATGAGCGTGAGTCGTGTCACGTCAGTTGGACGCGGTTATATCCTGTTTAAACTGAAAGCTCCACTACAATTGTCTCATTCGCCATCGTTAATTAAAGTCGACCATCTTTTTAGTTTAGTTCTCGTCTCGGATCAGTGCGGTTATTGACGCGATTTGTGTCTGTTGTTATTGTTTCAATAAAATTGTATACATTCTTTCAAACATTATAATTGGAATAATTTGAATTCAGTGCTGTATCGTTTTAGTGATCAGTTTACATTCGGTGGTATCGCTAGTCACAGTTGTGTAACAACCGGCCGTGAGTTCGCCCGCCCCTAACGTAAAACGGGTGTTTGCTGTGATATACTGCATATACATGTAGAAACATATTATCGGTGTAGTGCTAGTGCATAATGTCAGAAGTAGCTGTGAAGCATGATCGCGCGCGGAAGCCTCTCAGGCTTACCTCCTTTTACGAGCTTTACAAGAGGTTTCTCAAGGATCACGGGTGCAAGTGGCACGATGTTTCGAAATTACTCTCCGTAGTAGCAGAGATTCTTTTTGATGTTGACGGCGCTTGTAGTCGACTGGTTGGAAAGGTCAGTTTATATGCCTCAAATTATATATTTTTTAAATTTAATTTCATAACAATAGCACTTTTTTATACTTATTTAAAATTATTTCCTTTTGCTTTAATTACTGGTATGTACGCTTTAGTGATTAACTGATTAGTTTACTAGGAATTATTATATTATTAATAGAAATTGCATCGTTTGCATTATTATCAGTGACATCAGCTTAGTTTAAAATGGTCCAAATTTATTTTGTTTACTTACGGGTTATTATGAACCAGTAGACACTACTATTATTATTAACTAGTAAGGAACAAATCGGCTGCCGAACAAAAGACGAAAAATGTGTTTTTACCTGCATGGTTATAGTCACTGTTCCCGCCGTACACCAGCTGTTCGTTCAACAGTTCCCTTTCTACCTTCGGGAGTTAAACAACTATAAATGCAAGAGAGTGACGTCACACAAGTGCAATTTAACAGTTTTGACAAACGCTGGTGAATTGATATTATCAGCGTTACTCATATGAATTTCCTTGAAGACTGTCAGCATCATGAAAACGTACATATTATTGAGACCCATCCAAAAATTTGTTGACTTTAACTATCCTTCACTGCCACCGGATCATTGCTTAGTGTCAGGGGTATGTATTGTTTATATTATATGACATTCCTTATCATTTGCTCCAAATATTCTAACATTTTTGAAATGATGAAATAAGGAAACCTGGTTCAAATATGATGATAACATCCACGCTTGTAACTCGTGTAAAAATAACTTACCTACGCTGATCACGTTTTGGTACGACATTCGTTTGTTTTGACTACATAGTAAATCGTGAAAGCATTTGTAAAATGAACACGAAATTAAAAATTACTTACGTACTAGAATTAGAAAATTAATGTTGCTGAAAAAAACAATTATTGTTTTATGTAGCCATTATCTGAGCACCTTGTTCAATCTATCACGCTGCTGTAAAAGGATCATAATAAACTGATGAATATTACACTAACATCAATGACGATACAATACTATTCAATAAATAATAATAAAATGTTAATTTTAATATTTTCTTCCAATGAATAATAGCCAAAAGATACCTACATTTATGTTTTTCCAGTTGTTAATCTAAAATATGTACGAATTATGTATCCAATACTATAATAACATTTTTGTTTTAATATTATCTACTTATTAAAAATATATCCATTTCGAATACTCATGCCAAAGCATATCTCTTGCTATCTTTCATATGTTAGATACAAATGTTGTATGTATCGTTAGAATTCGTTACATAACCGTTTATTATGACAGTTGTATGTGCGTGCATGCAGTGAAGCATGCAAAGATGTAGATGACCCTTAACGGAGATTACGTCTTAAAACCATACATTTCGATAAACCGATTATGAGTGGTGCGATCAGTAAGCTAATGAGAAATTACTTAGTATTGAACAGTTGCGAACCCATACTTATTAAACCAATTATACGTCCATTATTCCTTAGTTTACCACATTATTTATGAATATGTATTTTAAAAGTGTACCTCCGTCTCTTTTAATAGATTTACGAAACTAACGTTTTATAGCTGGCAGGTTTGAATCCAAACTTAAAATTCACAAAATGTATTTTTCCTTTTGTGAACCTTTCGTTTAGCTGACTTATCAAGGTCGACATTCAGTCGAAAGTATGCATTATTCCAGCTACACGCTAAAACATTACAAATATGCCCATTAAAAAAATCTATGGAAATTACGAGCAGTTAATCTTGGCCAACAGATGTTTTTAATTCATGGTGACATTCTATCGATGGCTAATAAAATAAATGCGTCCGTGAAGACTAATCTTAGGAGTTCTCCAATACTGAGAACGATGATTGTTTATATTATTAGGTATGTATAATGTTTTAGATAACGTTCTTAACTTTTAAACTTCGTTTCGCCGTTGAGATAAATTTTCTGTAACATCACGTATAGCAACCGTGTTCTATTATAAAGTGATGAGTTTGCCGTGCATGCCAATGTGCTGTAAACGATTTGACGGCCCCTCCATTTTTGATAGTAAACTATCAAAGATAACGCACGATTTATTATTGATGACACAACTATGTGTCTATTTTATAAATTGAATCCTGACCTTATGTTATTTTGCGATAGTTAGGTATCTTACGTGTTGGCCCGCGTGCGCGAGCGGCGAATACCGCCCGTGGCACCGTCGTCGGTATTGTTCAGAGCTCGCTTACGCTCCACTGACCTAATTGCCTACCTCTTATTGACAGAACTGTCTTTAGCCCAGTCATATTAGGGCTTTCACCTCGGAATGAAAGATAATAAGCTGCAAATTGGTATGAACCTTCATTTTGTCATTCTAAATGTTGTCTCAAAAGTCACAATCGTTATCGTGTCCGCGTCTCAAGATATTCAAGGTCAAAGGTCACAAAAATCGGTTTTTCGCGAATATCTGGCTTCCTATCGGTTAAATGAGATTTGCATTTATTATAAAAGTTGTAGGCTATAAAATTCCCTACAACTTTTGTTTAAACTTTTTTTTCATACGACCAACCGTTTTGAAGGTAGAGCGCGAAGTGCACATCGCGTCTCTGGAAGTGTTTCTGTGTGGTTGTACTGTGTTTATGGTGGTGTTACGCGCGATTAATTGAAACAGATACCTATGTACTACAAATCAAACTGTGGGAGCCTGTTTACCGTGACTGTGAAACTACTACGAAGGTGGAGAAGATAAAAAGCGGATGGTTGGATGCCTACTAAAATGAAGAACGTGGGGAAAAGCGCCAAGCAAGTAATGGAAGATCAAGAAGTATGCAGAAAATACGCAAGAACAAGGTAAGACTGCTTCAGGCTTTAATACATTCATGTAGGCGTGTTGGACCAGTGCAGTCCACACTGATCCTATAGAAGTAAGCTAAGTTAGGTAGATATTTGGCACGCCAATAGTAGCTTCTTGAGTTTGCGTTTGAAAGTGCCAACTATTCTTAAAGTACGAATTGGTGGTGGCAAGTCGTTCCAACACCGAGACGCCGCAAACCTGAAAGAACCACGGAACGCTGCAGTCTTGTGTCTCGGTGATACAAACACATGAGTACACTCTCTCTTCCCGAAGCGAGAATACTCCTTCGCCCATTTCAACTTATGAAAAAGATAAGAAGGCTTCTCGTAATTCACCACACCGAAAAGCAGGGTCGCTAGGTGAAGGTTTCTACGAGCTTTCATCTTTAACAGACTTTTGCTATTAAGGTAGGGAGTAATGTGTGTGCGTGCAGGAATATAAAAACAGAACCTTGCGCAAGCATTCTGGACACGTTGAATTATTTTTTCTGTTTTTACTAGAAGACAAGGTTTTTACTAGGATACTATAGAACATCTGTCCCGGCAATGAATAGAAAAGGGCATAGGGTAGGGACAAGTATTTCCAGGTATATAAGTATTGAGAAATTTACGCGTTTTAAAGAAAAGATATATAATGTCGTGTTAACTTAAAATAAAACTAAAATATATAATCCAGAATTAATAATATTTTATACTTAAATAGTTAAATATGAATATATAAATAATCAAGTTACTTACTTTAATTAAATATAAATAATTAATAGTTAGTACATAAATAATAGGCATTGTTTAATAATTATAATTTCCAAGTAAATAATTGACTTTATAACGTACTGATAACCATAACTCACGCTTGACCTTGCATTAGGCCGTATATGACTGTACGATGTGCACTTCGCGCTCTACCTTCAAAACGGTTGGTCGTATGAAAAAAAAGTTTAAACAAAAGTTGTAGGGAATTTTATAGCCTACAACTTTTATAATAAATGCAAATCTCATTTAACCGATAGGAAGCCAGATATTCGCGAAAAACCGATTTTTGTGACCTTTGACCTTGAATATCTTGAGACGCGGACACGATAACGATTGTGACTTTTGAGACAACATTTAGAATGACAAAACAAAGGTTCATACCAATTTGCAGCTTATTATCTTTCATTCCGAGGTTGACCCCTTTTTTTACCTAATATGACTGGGCTACTTGGCTTACCTCGCCGTTCAAAGAAAGTCTACACTTGTGATAATTGTATAGCAACATTAGCAACATCGTTTAACTGGAGGGTACAGCGTTCTACTTGACGTTTATCTACATTTTTCTGTCACGCTTTATGCGGTGCTTGTTTTCTCATTTATTGAGAGAAATTGACATCTTTGTTAACATAATTACAAAAAATGCGAAGACGTAGGTAAAATGATGTGTAATGTGAAGAAATGTATTCGCGACGGGCACCTCAGGAGTGCGCGGGAGGGCGCTCCCACGGGTTGCCGATATTTTTAGTCCGCGACCATTACTTGGCACCGACGGCCGCACTCGGCTGCGCTAGTGATCTTTCTGAAATTCGTTCGCTCTTAGGTACGCTCTCAATCTCTAGATAGCCTCAGTCTTATGTCCAGTGGTGAAGCATAACACGGTGTAAACCAGTGGAAATTCCCATGTTTTGGTTATCCGTGACAAAAGTGCAGTTACAATGTTTATGAAATGTGTGATCCATCCGGGGTGAAAGTTATTGTAAATACAAAAATCTATAAAAAAACCCTACTATGATGGCTAGTGTTAGCGCAACCGGTAATGGAACGACGAGTCCACGACGTCAACGATACAACCGCTCATCGACCACTAGTGTAACACAATTGTTATCTGATGGATACTCTAGCTTCATTAATCGACTTACTAGACGAGGACCCTCGGAGAAATCGGAAACCGGGGCTGATACAAAATTATCAGCTGCACGGCCACAGTTTGATGACAAGTTTCGGTCTAATAACAATTCTGTTTTGAACAACGTCCGACGCTATGAAAATAATGGGTATATCTCACCGTACACATCCCTGACGTCCAGTGTAACTGCACCCAGCGGGGTGAAGGTGAACGGAGAGCGATCCTTTTCATACCTGGGCGCATCCAAGTCTCGTATTAACACATCACCTTTACATTCTGCTACCGCTCTAAGCGCTTTGGGACGTAGTGACTCATTTCGCAGAGCACACTTGAAAGATAATAAATCATCGCCGTTCACTAAACGATATCCTTTGAAAGAAGCCAATAATAACATCGAAAGTACGATTTCTTTGGGCAGCACTCGAAGTCGCCTTGAAGACAAATACTCTTCTGTATTAGACAAAATCGCAGTACAGAAAAAGGAAAAGGCACGAAAAGAAAAAGAAGATCGTGATAAAACTCTAGAACCAGAACCGCCTAGAGGTCTAATGAGGAGCTTTACCACTGCTGTATTCGGTGAAAACTCTTTCAAAAGAAACAACAACTATTCCACGGAAAAAAATCGAGACAAAACCCCGTTTAGAAATAATTCAGATCGTAGGCTGTCCAATAAAAATAAAGATGAATTTAAAAATGGTTTTGATGTCCCTCTGCGAGATCGAGCATGCTACGGTAAAGATAGAGATAGTATCTATAAAAGACATCAACGTAGATCGCTAAGAGCTGAAAAGAGTCAAAATAACGATCACAAAAATGAAAAGCTGTTTCTTCGTCCCATAGACATCAGCTTACAAAGTACCCGAGATCTTATATCGCCACCGCTTGGCAATAAAGGCCTTAATTCGAAAAGAATAACAACTAAAACCCCGGTCTCGTCTCCAGTTCGGGATGTAGGTAAACAAAGACAAATTTATTTTCCATCGAGTGACGAGGACGACGATGATAAAACTCCCGTAGGAGATAGAATCGCTAACGAGCGGGAGGCCAAACGGAAGGAGATCCAAGGGCTGATAATGAAATACGCTCATTTGGACGAAGCTTATGGACGGATCGGTGACAAGGACATAAAGAATGCGGGAAACGAAACGAGCACGGCTCCTTTGCCGGAGCCCTTGGGCGTGGGGGACCTGGTGACGTTGCCGCCCGAGCTGCGCAGCCGAACCCGGCCGCAGCGGCCGCGTCACCTGCTGCGGCGCGCGGCCACGCCGCCTGTAAGCACACGCTAACCAACCGCCTGCGCCTGTGCCTCTGTGTGCCGCTAACATACACCCGGTCCGTTATTTTCAATACTCGTTATTTTAAAATATAACTCACGTAAGCAGATTAAAACGTCAGAACGTGCTGAACTACCATTATATACTTACTTATGAATTCAGACATTATGATATTCATATTACTTAAATCAAGTATAAATTACCAATCTTAATAGTAATTATCATAAACAATGCACCTTGAATGTAAACGTCAACTCCATGAGTCGCATGCATTTCTAAATAAAAATGAGGGTAGGAAAGCATTTTATTTTTAACGAACAAAACGTACCATGTTGACGGTACATTTATTTAGTAATCTGTCACTAACAGCAAAGTTAACAGTGTGAAATGATTGAGCCCATAAATTAATTTAACTATGCTAGTGCATGTGTTTAATAACTTAGTGCGTATTTGGAACTCGAAGATGTCTTTCTTGTGTGTAAAAATATTTAGCCATTCTAAAAGTAAACGAAGTTCTAAGAGTTCCACTCCTGGTGTTAGTATTGAATTGTGATTTTGAATCCGTTAAAGGGAGGTTCGGGTGGACACTTATCCTATGTATGAATGGCTGTGCGGATGTGTCGGAGTGGTAGGTGTGCAGTGATAGGTATCCCATCCTGGAAGTCCCGTCCCGTCCCGTCCCGGTCCCGCGGCGGCGGCGGGCGGTCGAGGCGGCCGGCTCGGTCGCTCGCTCCCGTCTCCGCAGCGCCCACCCGTCTGCCCTCTAACAGCATGTACGACACACCATTCCAATTGTCGCTTGTCTGACGGGCAACCGTTCCATTCTGATTGTTGGGTACAACACTACTCGGGTCGTGGCGGTCTCGTGGCGCGCTCTCCGTGGCTTGTGGCGTGGCGTGGCGTGGCGTGGTGCGTGCGGTGCTGGTGCTGGCCGGTGCTGTGCTGACGGATGCCGCTCGCGCGTGCTGACGGACGGACGTCGCGGCCCCCGCAGAGCTCCCGAGCGCGCTCATCCGTCAAGGACGACAAGGACGGACACCTCTTCTACTGGCCCGGATATGTCATGGGAGCGAGATGTTCGTGACCACAACATAACTATCCAAACAATTATACTCACACACAACATAAGTACAACACACTACACATGCACTATACACATTATACACACGCACTATTACATACATTATAAACGTCACTGAAACGTTTACACTTGACACTATACAGAAGCCCCAAAAATTTTTCTTTGCTGTTCGAACAGCCATGCCCTTTGCAGTTCAGTGACTCGTCCTAAAGAAGAATTAAACTTTTAATTTTTAATTTGTTTAAATGTTATAATGAACAATGAAATTGCTCGTTAAATGTCACATAAAACATTCCATAGAGTCATGTTGGAACGTCACCTTACCATTGGTCAACAAAAAAGATGTGAATACTACAAACTGTGCTCGTTTTGTCGTGAATTTTCAATATTCATTGTACTGAATTTATTGAGCTCACATTAAAACGTGAAAAACCAATGCCAAATTCCTACATGACTTTGTTCTGTTTAACAAATGAGTAATTTAGTTCGGTTTTATTTCAGACAAAATCATCGACACTCTCGGTGAGGGCACCTTCGGCAAAGTGGTCGAGGTGAAGGACTTAGAAATGTAAGTATTGTTGTCAACTACAATCTGTTTAATGTTCTTGTCCGGCTGATGTGTTTGTCAGTCGGTTTGTCGAATCGTATGAATATCTAATGTACCCACCTACCTTGTGGTCATTATCCGAGTCTGACATGACACCCTGGCCTGCATTTGTTTAAATCTACTGACCATTGCACGGTCAAAGGCAATCAAATCCACAATGCTTTTAAATAACAATACATTTTATAAATAGAATTTGAGTCTTATTTAGAAATACTTTTGATAAGTTGGGTGATGCCGTTCACATGTGCGGTGGATGACACATTGTTTGGCAGTGTGCGTCTTACGTCAGTATATTCACCTCTATTTCCATTTGTTTATATAAACTTTCTATATTTTGCCAGTGTCTAGGCCCTAGACCTGCATTTCATTACATGTAAATAAAACGTTATAAAAATATGTTTTCAGGGAGCACAGAATGGCTCTTAAGATTATCAAAAACGTGGAGAAGTACAGAGAGGCGGCAAAACTCGAAATAAATGTATTAGAAAAGTTAGCTGAGATTGACCCTGACTGTAAGAAGTGAGTATTTAGTTGATTATTTTGCAATATTGTGGGGAGGACGGGGCATCATTGTTGATAATGGAGGCTGACTCGCTTTGACGCCGGCGAATGTAACAATATTCGACCTTGCACGTTTATATGCGACGTTACAGCTCCTTGCTGGCTCGCGGCCAACGAAGAACTCGATGTCAACTCGAAACTAAATTACCGTCTGCCGCCCGATTCTCTGCGTACTTTCGCGTTAATGCCCTTGATTTTGAAATTTATATTCGATTACAATATCAAGATATATTTTTTTTACAGCTTATGCGTTAAGATGTTAGACTGGTTCGAATACCACGGGCACATGTGCATCGCGTTCGAGATGCTTGGACAGAGCGTATTCGACTTCCTGGTGAGTAACCGCTTTATTACCGTTTTAAGTTCACTGTCTGATTCACATTTAGACCCCAGACACTTCTTGTTTGTAGCTGCATACTTTATCGATGACTCCTTCTAAACCTTTCGACATTTTATTATAATCGGAATTTGGCACAGATTCCTATTATTATTAGCTGTATATCCGAAGATATTTTGCCCTGACCTTCCGATACAATAATGCTCTCCGATTTATCTTATTGAGGAAGCTTTGCATCTAGTGTATTATAATGCATTGAGCGGACATACAGGGTGTATATATAAGAAAATGATCTGTTATTTACATCCTATAAAGTAAAACCTGCGAGAAGTTTGCAAGTTTAAAAGTCTGGTTCACAAATCAGAAATATTTTATTGTTTAACTGTTGTACATAAAAGATCTTAATTATAAGTGGTACAAGTGTATACAGTTTGTCCAATCCGGACGTACAATAAAAGGGTAATGAACAGAGCCATACCCAATAAATGATGAAAAGCTCACAACATAGTCCTCAACTTTAGAAATGTAAACTTTAGCATGCTATACACCTTTAGTCTCTAATAGGTATTTATCTTTCAAAATATTCTTGAATTGAATAAAATGCGTTACAGATTAACCATTTTCTTAAACGATTTTTGAAAATATTACCTTGAAGAGGTTTAATATCTGTTCGAAATACAAAAAAAAAAATACAAAATACAAAATGTTTTTATTCGTTCCATAAAGTAATACATATCATAGCAGTTTTGGAGATCTCCTTTTAAGTAAACAATACTTGTGTTAGGAGATCCCGCTCTTGCCAAAGTACATTAGCTGAAAATCTGCATTATAAAACTAGAAAACATATGTATTTTTTTGTTCGAAATAAAATAAAACAAAGCTATAAAAGTAAAGTGTACATTGCAGAAGGACAATAACTACCAGCCCTACCCGTTGGAGCAAGTGCGGCACATCGCCTATCAACTTATATACAGCGTGTTGTTCCTGCACGACAACAAACTCACGCACACGGATCTCAAGCCGGAGAACATCCTGTTTGTGGACAGTGATTACGAAGTTTGTTCCGTCTACAACCCTTCTAAAAAGGTGTGTATTTATCTATACTAATATTATAACGAAGTAAAGTTTGTGTGTTTGTATATTTGTTAAATTGTAAGGGGTAATCTCGGGATCTACTGAACCGATTTTAAAAATTCCTTCACCAATAGGAAGCCACATTATTGCTGAGTGTCATAGGTTATATAAAAAACCGAAAAATAAAAAGGCTTTTACGTGGTAGTCCGTTTAGCAAAGTGAATCGGAGAAAAAACGGTCGAATTATGCCCAACGAAGTGGGTACGGGTCACCTAGTTACTTATATTTTTATGCTGTAATTCTCATAGGTGGTGAAATTCCTTAAATATCCTCTAATATTGAGGCAACGTCTACGTCATTATTATATCAGTCCCTAAAATTATTTATCTGAAAAGTCACCTCTATAGATTTCTACCGGTTTCCTGCACCGTTGCGCGATGCTTTTGTTGCAATACAAACCTCGTTGAGTTACAGTATGTGTATGTTTAGGGATATAGCGCTCACATATGTTTCAATAAGTTTCGATCTAGACTTGATATACCCTAAACATGTATGCTGCGATTTCCAAGCCTAATGTCAAAAGGTATACTTGAATCACTCTTCAGTTTTGAGTATACATGCAGAACACGATAATGATTCTTACGCTTTCTGGACATGTACCAAGAAATGACTCAGGGTAAATGGTTATTACGTATTATTTTGGTGATAATAAAAGTACTTACCACGCAAATTAACATAATGACTTCTGGTTTAATGATCAAGAAATCAATGAATAAATTCAGAATCTGCAATTAACGCCACATAAACTTTCTCGTAAGTAGTTCGCAGGTCATTGTCCTATTTTTGTAGTTCTTGATTTAGCACTAGCCATTCTAATTTGAGAACAAAACATTGAACATAAGTTTTCTATTTGTGGTTAGCTCAAGTCATTGTTCCGTTTATTTAATAACAATATATTTCCAAATAATGTGCGATAAGTACTTGGTTCATTTTGATATTCCATCTATTCTTATTTAAATCGAAACTGAGTACAAAAAAGTTGGAAAATATGAAAGCTACTTTCCATAAGCCCTTGTATCAATTCAATCAAATATGTAGAGAGATTGATGAACTATAAAATAATGATGAACGTCATTTATTTGCGCTAAAGAAAGTGGCTTGTCCGGGACATCTTTCCCAACTCGTTGCCTGTTAGAAAGTTCCCACTTAAGGTCATTATGATCGATGCGTTTCACATAACTCGTCGATGGTAGAAAAACTTGATGTGTCAAAGGCATGGATTGGTGCATTTTCTAACAACTATTTTATGATGTTACGTAAATAACGTTAACTATATGTAAATTGACTTCCTACAGCATTGGATTCGCTTTTTATAAGAACTTGCTATGCAAATGACGGTCACATAACACTTGTAGGAAATATAGGAAACTTTATTGATTTATTTTTTGTGATTTCAGAGCCATGACCTACTACGTGTAAAGCGAACCGATGTGAGACTCATAGACTTTGGCAGCGCGACGTTTGACCACGAGCACCACAGCACAATCGTATCCACGAGGCACTACAGAGCACCAGAAGTTATATTAGGTGAGCTCTTTTACTTTACTATGGTAGCAGTTCTATTGTTTCTCCTAAAGTAACTTAATTCGACAGTACTTATAGTGTTGCCCTCATTTTATCCATAAACATACTTCACAACATAAATCTATGAGTATATTTAGAAACATAAACACACAGAAATCTTGTTTGGACTACAAAAATACCTGTAATTATTGTTATACAGTCTGACCACACTAACGGCCGGTTTCTGGAAACCCAAATCACGATTGATCCGAGTTTGACACATAGTAATTATTCAATTTTTTCGTTGATCATCGTTCGAGAAACCGGCCATAAGTTTGCAATGTAACCAATTGACTACTTCCACTTATATCTGTCTAAAATACCAGCTGTTTTCACAAATGTTATCGCAGTACATATACTAAGTGCAAGTTTTCAAATGCTGCTATATTTTAGCGCTGCATACTTGCCGTGATCAGACTATACATACTGTTTATTGTCTCGTTCGACTTGTTTATAATTTAACTGCAAAGTCGGTTCACAGCGGACTGATTCAAACTGAACCGGTATAATGTACAGCAACCTACATTCGAATGTATTATACCTAAGTATCGGCCACCAAGTTGTTGTGTGCTATTTATTAGTCATGACAAATCTCCTTCCTGATAAGCTTCTGTATAATTGTTTATTGTTATGCACGTATATAGTTTACTATGTAGTATATTTATTCACGGAAAATTAAGTAAATGGTTGAAATAGGTCAACTAGAAATGTACAGATAATAACAACTATTAACCACAATACTATAAATATAAAAAATAGATATTATATCCAAAAGATAGATACGGATTTTTAAAAAAATTGTCTGAAACTTAAGTTCTGAATAACCGGAATTCCAATTTTATAGCTTTTAGATTCTTGTATCGTTATGCTTCTTGTCTTTGAGATAAAAATAAATATTCACGGACATTTTACGCATCACACTCTAGTCCCAAACTAAGCAACGCTTGTGGGAACGAGCTAAGTCTTAGATCTACGAAGTCCCTTGAACATAATAATTCGTATCTGTTCGTACGTACGTCAGCAAGTTTTTATAACTACTATTATGCAAATAACTTTTCCTGTCTAATGTACCTCGATAAACACATTTTATGATACTGTTATGAGACGTGTTAGAATTTGTAATGGGGCTTGTGACGCAATAAAGATAGGTCAAATGTCTCAAGATTATATCGCGGACCGTTACAAGGTACTTAGTCAACTTGTGGTGAAAGTGTAGCATAATCTTTTATCACTAACATTTTTGTTTGATTGTTCACATTTTGTCTCAAAAACTTATATTACAGATTATAACACCTTATCTCAAAAATTACAGATTTATTTATGATACTTTTACTATGTTTTTTACCTATGCTAAACATAGTATGAAAAATTGGCAGACCGCCTAATCTATTCAGGAAATTGTTTATTTTTGCATGATGAAGCGTTTATTCCATTTTCTCCATGATATGAAGTACCGCGACTTCAATGACGTGGAATACATTTCTTAATAATGAACAATTAATAATGTGATCGAAATGGAAACAGTACATCCTATTCTGCTGAACTAAAATTGAAGGGTTCTTTGAGTTTTCATACTAAGGGTTTTCAGACGGCAGCCAAATTACAGCAGACATACAGATGATAAAGAATTTATTACTTGTCGTTGCTGTCTGCTGGCATTTATTTGTATTTTATTTTTTTTATATTTGCCTTGTACTTAATAACTTAATTCATTTGGTTGGGGCTTTTAAAATTACTATATTGGTGCCGCTTCATACCAATTCCATTATAAAATTTGTCTGTCATCTGATTACATCTAAAATCTCAAAACCAAAAGTGTTATTGTGCTGCTAGGAACAAATAAGTAATTGTTATATTATCTTTTCAGAGTTGGGTTGGGCGCAACCATGCGACGTGTGGTCTATCGGGTGTATAATGTTCGAGCTCTACCTCGGCATCACTCTGTTCCAAACGCACGACAACCGAGAGCATCTCGCCATGATGGAGAGGATACTTGGACCCATACCTTACAGGTAAATACTGCTCCATCACTCACCACATCATCAAACTGTAACAGTCCACTGCTGGACGTAGGTCTCTCCCTAAACGCGTTCTTCGGCTTTGACATCCAGTATTTGCCAACTACATACCATCGTCGCTCCATCTCGCCGAAGGGCGTCCGATACTCAATTTCTTTGTTTGCTCCAATGATTGTCGGTTATTCGGCAAACATGGCCGATACTGCCACTTCAGCTAATTGTTTGAGCTATGTCGAATATCTTGATTTTCTGTCGGTTAACTTAATTCCGGATTCTATCCCTCACCATACTCATAGATGCGTCGTTATAGGTCACATAATTCTAAAAAAAAATTTATTTTACCATTTTCTATTTAAAGACGTTCTGCGATCCGGATGCTGTTAAATACCGCGTATAAATATATCTTCCTTTAGCCTTTAAACATATTCTTTAAAGAAAAAGCTATTTATATAGATCAGTATGTCTAACCTTCGACTAGGACTTAGTCGTCCTACAGCTTTGTTTCCATATCTGTCTGCATCGAATTATATATGGAGTAGGTGTATATGTCAATTGAGTTTACGAATTTGTAACATAAATTGCGAAACCTATATAATCCTATAATGTAAATCATAAGAAATAGACGTAGGGATCGATCTTTCTGACGTGCTCACAGATCATTTACGTCACTAGATTAGACTTTATCTCTTGGAACTTTTATCTTAATAATGCATAGAATATGTAAGTTATTGTTTATAATTTTACATGATGTTATCGATTTTAGAATGGCGCGTAAAACACGGACGAAGTACTTCTACCACGGCAAATTAGACTGGGACGAGAAATCTTCAGCTGGCAGATATGTCAGAGAAAACTGCAAACCATTATTGGTAAGTTTAATGAATATTTTTCTGTTTATTTTCCTGGATGAAGCCAAAAATTGGAACAGTACATTGCGGTTTTCCTTCTTGCGTAAATGTAAATCAACATGTTTACACGATACAAAGCGGAAAACATGCAACTGATTCTTGTAATTTAATAATCGTTAAAAGTTGGTTTACCCCGAAATGGTAAATAAGCTATTTTAGGGGTAGTGAATGAAGATTCTAATTATTAGAATCCTAAAATAAAATAAAAATACAGAAGAAGTTATGAAACTAAGTTATTTAATAACATTTTAAAGGAGGGGTTCAAATCAGTTTTCATCATAAGTCATATGGAAAAGGTACACAGGAACCACTGGACTATTAAAGAATATTTACGGTCCTATAAAATTATCTTATAAAAAGTTAGCGCAGACTTGTTGTCTTGATTACGCTATAATGTCAACGCTAACTTTTTTTATGGATGTTTTCAAGAGTAGAGTGAATAGGTTCTATCTAGGCAAACGCGTTACACCGTAGGCCGCATCATCATTTAACATCAGATGTGATTGCGGCCAAGCGTTAACCTATAGTGCATTAAAAAAAAATGGAGGTTTTATATTTATCTGTTATTAATAATAATATTGTTGTGTTCCAGAGATACCTACAGAACAACAGCGAGGAGTCGCGCCAGCTGTTCGAGCTGATCTCGCGCATGCTGGATTACGAGCCCTCGCAGCGCATCACTCTGCGCGACGCGCTCAAGCACCCCTTCTTCAACAAACTGCCGCCGCATCAGAGGCTCGGTTAGCACAGCACATCACAATACTCTATACAATAATCATCGTTTCTTGCTAGTTATTTAAGCCTATGGCGGAAATAGCACCTAGAATCATCTAGTATGTAAGACGATTCGAAATGATCCGCGTTATTTTATTGAATAAACTACTACGAACTAGTTATTAACTTATTAAACAATTGTAAGAAGGATCATAAAAAAAACGCTAGATTCCAGGTCTAATTTCTTGCCAGTTCTTCTAGACTCTGGTCGCGACGAACTGGCGCCTAGAATCATCTAGTATGTAAGACGTTTCAAAGTGATCCTTGTGATTTTATTGAATAAATGCAATTGAAGTTTGAAGTTTAAACACGTTTAATAAAACCAGCCAAGCGCTAGTCAGGCTTGCACATGTTTTTGTATGAGAGCTGCCCTCTAAATTAAATATACATATTATTCTGTTTTTTTTTGGTATTTGTTGTTAAAGTAGCAACGGAAATATAATTTGGAAAATTTAAACTCGAACTATTACAGTCTGTTGACTGAAAGACAGGCAGTACATATCTTGCTACATACAAAACATGGCAATTTCTTATTCGCACTTATATCTTTTTTTCTTTTCCTTAAGTTCATATAGATTGGCACTAAAATACTACGAAATTGCAGTGCAGTTGATAAACATTATTAAGTAGATTGGTAATATAAGTACCAATCCGATTACGCGTATTTGAATATTTTGAATTTCTGAGCTCCTGCCAAATTACAAGGAATATTTAAAATCAATCTTCGCAGTTTCTGAACAATGTAACACATAGATAGCAAACTCATTTGTTCAACAAGTTTCATTATTTATGGTATTCCCTTCAAGAAACATTATTGTATCTTCTATTGTTTGTCACACATAGTTTCAACACATGAACTTGAATTTTGAATCATCTACATTGGCACTTGTATGCACATCATCACAATTTGACTAATTTTAAATGTAAATACATACAGTCAATAATAGATTAGACTCAGAACGGTTTACACTAACAAAATCCGACAGTAAAATTGCTTGCTTATTTTTTCCCTGAATTCAAAGTCTATAGAAGGCACAGCTGTGTAAATTTCCTGAATTAGTACCTTGGCTTCAAAACTACGAATTAGTGTCGCATAATGACACACAAATGACATGCAATCTTTTGTTATAGGACACCAGTTTACAAGGCCAGCATACCTTAGGTCAGGCCTACTTAATCGTTGACGCTTCTTGAGCTTTGTTTCTTTGTAGTCAAACACTTTCTGTGACACGGTGTTATTCTACAATTTCACGCCTTTTTTTATTGCCTTACGGTTGTTTTAGTACAATGATGTCAGTCAAATCTCAAAATACGCGATGCTTTATTTTAACTACTGTTGTGTTCGTCTGTTTTCATGTTCTTACTAAGAGATTTTGCTCGCATCACTAATCCAATTGGATGTAGTTGTTTATTTGAATAGAATTAATTGCTTTGCGGTTATTTGAAAAGGTTTTAGAATATTTTTTCCGTTATGTTAAAATACAGTGGACACAACATTCCCAAAACGGACACAAAGCTAGATAGCTGATAATCACCGAAATCTGTGTTCAATTGACTATTATTAATCTGTCCTGCCACGGCTTTTCATAATATCGCTCGCACCGTCATTTCATTCTACGGGAAGATATTACGTTGCACCATTTGCAGCAATAAATTAGTGTAGAACTGTTAACTTGCCCTCAGCGAAAGAAATGTCTGCATATAATAAGATAATACATACAAAGTCTAGAGGTACTCGATGCGTGCCCGATACAC
Source organism: Ecliptopera silaceata (assembly GCA_932527185.1). Lineage (NCBI taxonomy): Eukaryota > Metazoa > Arthropoda > Insecta > Lepidoptera > Geometridae > Ecliptopera > Ecliptopera silaceata. The sequence continues at coordinate 2,929,617 of OW052200.1, forward strand.
TAGACGCTGGCCTATCCGGCTAATGGAATAAAGCTCTACATAATTTGTTATAGCGTGCAAAGAGAGTTCAGATGTGCGCGCGTGCCGGCGCTCGGCGCGGCTGTGTGAGCGCGCCGTGTCCGCGGCGGCCTAGCTGCCATTACTGTGCTAATACGGGGTACCACTAAAACTACTAATATTCTAAAACTTTCTGCAAACAACCGCAAAGCACGTTTCGCACAGTTCGGTACATTTCGGTAGAAGCCTAGTTAGATAGTTTTAATTTAGTGATTGTAGATGCAGTTGCACGGACCTTGTTTTTTTATCGTAGCTTTGTACCTCTATTCTTTCTTGAGTTCTAAATTCAGTTCCACGTCAGTGCAGTCTCTTCCGAAAACTACCGAACTGTTTTATTATTCGGTTAAGTGGTGGGCACGCCTAATGTTGGTTTAGATTTGACATTAGCGCGTACTGACTACCTCTAATATTCACGAGCGTCCCTTGATTGTCATCATGAGCCGAAAATCGATGAGAGCATGCGTACAGGGCGTTCATAAAACAGCATAATTCGTCATTAAGAATTTGTTAAGGGATATCCTTGTATTTGAAAATATTGTGTTACAGGCAGTGACCGCGGGCGAAGCAACGGCTCGGGCGGTGCGCCGCCGGCGAGCGGGTCGCGCTCTCGGTCGCACTCGCTGAGCAGGTGAGACGCTCTCGCTCGCACTCGCTGAGCAGGTGAGACGCTCTCGCTCGCACTCGCTGAGCAGGTGAGACGCTCTCGCTCGCACTCGCTGAGTAGGTGAGACGCGCGGAGCCGCGGCGTCACGTCGCAGAGTCTGACCGAGCTGTCTGTAAGGCGTCGCTGCTTTCTCCGGCCGAATCGGGACGAGCGAGGGTGAAATCCTCCGGGATATAAATTAAGAGTCAACTGTATATTTGGGCTTCGGTTAAGTGATGAAGTGATTCTTCACAGATAGATTGGTCGATCTATCGCGAGTGTAACATGTGTACAGTTAGAATAATGAACGTGATAAGTGATAATGTCGAACACTGTAATCTAGGTAATATTTTGTTGTGAATCGGTACTTCTCAATTGTATTTATAAAGTAATTAATTTGAAATAAAGACTCTTGCATTTTATTTAAATTTCCACCTTTACTAGATTATAGGAACCTATAAGCAGCCGCAATTTACCACTTACATACTTACCATATTTTGAGTACATTCATTGACTAGGATCCTTATAAATAGTACTGTTTTATAAATTCATAAGTCTGATACTTGCTAACTTTAGGATTTTTTAATCTTTGCCGCCTAGACTTTTTTCTGATAAGTACTTAACGTGGTTTTAAGATACCTATAGGTAGGTAGGTGTAGTAGTTTCTTGGGTGATTGCAGAATAAAACCATGGAAATAATAAATAGGAATCAATTTATTTTAATATCCACATTAATACATTATACTGCATCTTTATTTAATCGTTCAATATCGACACCAAAGAATTTGAGAGTAATAAACATCGATTATACTAATGAATATTAGAATTAAATAATGTTAGCAATGAATAATTCGAGTTCTAAGTACTACATGTTATAATGTTGAAATGGTAGGCAGTACAACTCTTGAAAAAAATAGCAATAACAGGCACTACGTTTCAGGGTATTAAATGTCGTTAACGTGCTCGGAGTTCATGCAATTTAAAGTATAATTGACAAAACATTTTTGAATGTTCAGTCACTACACTACATTGTTAAAAAAAATGTAAAGGATTATCAGACAAAATGATTTTCAGGAAAATAATTTTACTATTGGACTCGTAGACAGGTTATCGGAAAAGCTCCATAGGCGTAATATATCACAATAAAGCAAACCTTAGCAGTTAATGCATAGGTCAAATACATAGGTACGTAATTTAAACCTAAATCTAAGCCATGTTCTGAAATTCTGAATGATCTTTGTAAAATCCTTAGTAAATGGCAATCTCAACTGTGAAAATTTATATTTTTATCGAATGAACGACAATGAGAACCAATAGAAAATGAAAATGTAACCGCCTTTTTCATTTCACAGTTAACCATATTATACATAATTGTTTGCGACGAATAAAATCTTTTTGAACAGTGTGAAATACCTGCGCAGTTTCAAGTTGCGCCAACAATCAGACAGTTCAAAAAGATGCGCGTACATTCTAGAAATCACAGTAAAAATTTAAGTTGTGATAAAATAATCTATCAATGCGTGCATCACAGTATTCAGTTAAAACATATCGGCGCGCGGGTCCTGCGCCGGCCACGAGTACACGGGGGGCACTGCGGCGCTGTAGGACACGTCATACATCTGCGACCGGATGAACTGCTCCGTATCTTTCGGTTGAGGTTGCACCGAGGCTTTACCTGAAAAACATAACAGCTATTTTAGGTTTAGGTTTTAAGATAAATGTTTGTACGATCTGCAAATATTTATTCCGTTGTTATTCTATTGGTGTTCTGGGTATTTTATATGTATCATAAAAAAAATCTATCTATGTAATGTATTATATTAAGTCATCAGTCTTCTAGCTCTGCTTAGCTTGGGGCTAGATGATGTTGTGTGGATTGTCCAGCATTATTTATTCATTCATTATTAATTAAAGAAAGATTCATAAAGACATTATTATCACCTAAATGTGAATAGTTATTTACAATAGTAAAGGTATCTGTTTGTTTTTAACTATTTTAACAGTAGTAAGTTCAAAGTAATAAAGAACGTAGGGATTCGTCGTTCGAATATGTAGGTTTTATGCGGAAGGTTAAATAGGTAGACAAGTTATGGAATGGTAGGAAAGGAGAGGTACACTAAAAATTAAACCAACAGCACTCATATTTAAACCGCAACAGCATGCTAACATAATGCCCCTGTAATACCGAGTTCTATACGTCATAGTAACCAATGTTTGTTCAATAAATTTGGAAGTTTGCATTCATGAAATGTAAAAGCAAAAATGTACTTCCTTTTCTAAAAATAGCATGGACATGAAAAATAATATGTGTTCGGGGTTTGACGTGCCTATAGATGGATATTACAACCAACATACGTAAAGTCATCTGTTATGAACCATTCTTGTCGGCTTTCTTTCGGCTTACCGCGGAAGAGCGCTTATATCATTTAATAAAATAGCATATTACCGAATGACTTAAATATTTGGCAAACTGCGTGATATGAACTCGGGCGATGTCGTCACATCGCATGCTAGGTCGCCATAAATGCATATATTTATAGAGTGTTGAATTGAATACACGCGGCAACAAACTTTGGCATGCAATGCAGTTTTATTTTGTTAGTATGTAATGTATGTGAATAAGAAAATAACCGATAGTACAGTGCTCCCCATAATTATTTTTATAAACAAATGTAAATCTCATTTTAACTCAGCTGTGTTCTTATGCGAATAAAATATCTTTAAATAGTAATAGTATTCAATGATGTAAATAGAAGAGTAAAAAGTGTCCCTATCTATTACCTAACCTCATTTATAGGCCCTTGTATTTTGAGTCATTTAAATAGATACTAAGTATTATAAGCATAGTCATCACATCAATGAAAAACAATATAAATGACTGTTATGGCTATGGCTTGTAGAATTTTCAGGTACTTATATAATGTAAAATAGTCGTTTAAGCTAGGACTTAGATTCAAACAAGGGTGAAGACGAACTTACCAATTTCATAGGCGTGTTCAAAAATCTTCTTGGCGATTCTGACGGAGCAGTTCTGTATTTGTTCCAGCGGTGGGTACAGGCTGCCTCGGTCCAAGTCTTCTTGCGACACTATTTCAGCCAAAGCCTGAAATTCAAGCATAAAATGTTAGAATCGATTTAAACGCTAGGCCTACGTTATGAGCACTCAACACTCATTCAACAATTTACTGAACAAATACTTTTGAGGAGGAGGAGGATTAATAATATAAATCGAGTGTCAACTATCAAAGTTTGAATTTGATTTTTTGAAAAATCAGATACAGTAGAGCGTCGATTATCCGAACTAATTGGGGACACGGAAAACCGGTTTTTGCGGATAATCGAACAAATACAAGCATGGGCAATCGGTGGCTGCCAGTAGAATTAGCGCATACTATGGCAGTGATACGATCGTTGCTTATCTAAGGCCAGGTGCTGCTAATTCACGACTTGTAGCAAGAGTTTTTCGCGGCAAAGCTTTCCAATTAAGCCCGGTTTCGTCTGCATTGTAAACGTTTTCCAGAGCGTAATTTTCTTCGTTCAGTAGGTATATCCCTTAGTTTAATTTTGAATGAATCAGCAGATAGTTCTTCTCCTTGAATTTGAAGCTCACGAATGCCATGTTTTGACTCTTCTTCTTATCGTGTCGATGCTACAGCTGTATTTTGTTTGTATGTTTTGACTTAAATCGTTTTAAGCAGCATGTGCTCGCTTGAAAATTAGATGTCCCTCCTACCTAGTTTTTCGTTAAATTGAACCCCAGGGAGAGCGTTGACCCGCGCGTTAGTAGTGTTCGGATAAGCGGTCGTTCGGTTGATCGACGTTCGGATAATCGACGCTCTACTGTATAGTGACTATAGATATATATACCTCTGCAGCGAGTAGCATGAAGTCGTCTGATATGTCGACAATGCCGGCGCAGATGATGCCGAGCGCCAGTCCGGGGAAGATGTACGCGTTGTTGCCCTGTCCCGGACGCAGCAGCCGTCCGTCTTTAGTGCGGTAGTCCGGGAACGGAGACCCGGACGCGAATATTGCACGATCCTACAATATATCAAATTATAATCAGATTCTTATACTTAAAGCTGAATATTGCACGGGCCTACAATATTAAAAAAAAACGATTAAACCTTATTGGTAAAATCACAAAGATAATTTAAAATTGTGTTATTACTGATAGGTGATTCTAGCTAGGTGCCAGTTCCACGCTACCAGAGCCAAGAAGAACGGGCAAGAAATTATCATCAGTTTCTTTTATGTCAAAAAACAACATTTATAGGCTTCACAGCTTAGTTGCTTAGAGCTACTACAGCTCTGCCTTGCTGTGGGTCGTGGGTTCGATTTCAACACAGAGCAAATGTTTGTGTGATGAACATAAAATATTTGTTCTGTGTCTGGGTGTTACTCCGTATTATTTGTATTTATTTTTGGCAGAGCTACTACCAACTGAGCTGTAACGCCTGTCTTTTAATTCATGTTAATATTTTTGTACGATTAGCCTAGTTAATTCTTACATCAGTGTTGCTATACGCCTCCTCTGCGGTACATTCGGCCTTGCTGGTGGGGTTGGAGAGTGCGAATATGACGGGACGTTCGTTGTTCTGGCCCATTTTGCGGAGAATCTCGCCCGTGAACGCACCGCCAATCGCAGCCGCGCCTGATATACACCACAAAAAATATATCAGTATAAATAAAATAAATAAATTCTTTATTTAGGGATAATAAATTATATATGTATAGTATACAAAATACACAGTATTTGTTAAGTGAAATACAATAGGCGGTCTTATCGCTATGAGCGATCTCTTCCAGGCAACTTAGATGACTAAGTTTCTCCTACTCCAGGCTATAAGCACAGCTTGTATTGTACTATGGGATCCCGATTACTGATATATGTATCTACTCGTAATGTCATCATCTATAGAATATCCAACTTTTTTCCAATAATATTTGTTATGGTAAATTCTCTTTTTTTACATCAATCTAATAATATAAGGATGCACTTTAGTGCTCGCTTCAAACATTTGCTATCGGTGAGGATCGAACCTACGACCTTGGAAGGCAGAGCTGATGGTGACAAACGTCACTGCTCAATTAGTAACAGCATATATGTATAGGTGTTGTTCTAATTTACCAATTAAAAAATACCAGCAAATAAAAATTAGGCAAACGCGTTACACCGTAAAAAAAGATAGCACTCCGGGAGTGCCGGCAGAAGTGAAAACTTCAATATTAACGTTGTGTTTAATTATAAGACTTATACTTAGTATAAAAGTACTATCATTTATGAGGTAGGTAGAATACAATGTTTATGTTTTTATTATTTTTTATTTTTCGCCCTGTGCCGCCTAAACAGAGCAGCACACTCAGGCACGGTAGAAAGAGTGGGAGATACTAGTTCCTCTCCCTTCCCCTCGATCTTACGCTTTTTCGATCAGCATCACGTGACCCTGACGCGAGTTTGAAAGTTTTTACCCATACAAAAAAAAGTGCTCAGCGCCGCTAAAGAAGTTTTCACTTCAAAAATAACAGTAGGTATTCTTACCAATAAGCACGGATGGTTTCACCATGTCGACAACTTCTAGTAGCGTGCGGATCGGCGCGTGTTCTTTAGCGAACTTCTCTTTGTGCTCGTTCAGACCACCCTCGGGCCTGGAACATTCATATATATCTACTTAAAGTACAACTGTACAGAGTAGATACAACAAATAATAATGAAATAATATATCGTCGGTAAGTACCAAAGAGTACCTATATTGAATAGTAAGAACATCCTCGGTTTTTTTCGTTGGCAAAACTTACAACAACAACACGACCACACTTTTAGGATACTTTTCACGAAATTTGGAAAAAAGACCTTTGCAGCAGTGAGAAAGCACAGGTTAGCAACTACGATTATCAACAAACGATTTTTCGGTTAAAAACTGAACTCCATAACTTATACCAAATGCGACTTTTTTTTAATAGATATGAAACATTATTGTTTTCTTAGTGTACAGATTTTGATGATGTTTTTTATTTGAGCTGGTACATATTATAAGTTAATTAGAGCTCCCGAAATATGGTACCAAAGTATATTTAGGTAAACATAGGCTAAACTGTTTGGTAAATAGGTATTACCTGTTCTTGACAATGAGTCCCTTAGAGTCTACCATCCAAATCTTAGCGCGCGCCGCCGCGTCCGAACATCCTTCCGCCTTCATCGCCATCACGCAAAGCTCCGCTATGCCGAGGGAGGCCTGCACCATAAATGACACAATTGAACTGTTTTTTTTTATTATGTTTGGGGGAGGCCTTTGCCCAGCAGTGGGACAATATAGGCTAGAGAAAGAGAAAACATTTTTTTTTCATGAACCTAAATGATAAGAAATTTGTATGAAATTTCGTGTTTATCCAAAATGTTGATAAAATTACGTCTAGAAGATAAATAAAAATGCGTCTAGACCGCTCTGACGTATCTAATATTTTGAAAACTATTCAATGCAACATTTTATTTAGACCGATGTGGCGCCGTGCCACATAATTTTTTTAATTTTTTTTTTAAATTCGGTCTAAAATGACCCCCGACTCATAGCGTGAAAGGCAGAGCTACTATGTGTAACTGTGCTGTGACGTCTGTCGATAGAGATACTATATGAATTGTCCAAAATATAACGATAATAAGTTGTTGGCGCCGCCAATTTTGTATGGAAATCCAAGCAGCGCCTCTAGCAGATTTCTTGAGAAGCTTGGATTTCCATACAAAATTGGCGGCGCTTGGCGATCACGTCTCTGCGATCCGTATGTGCACAAACTCGCACTTGGGGTACAGCTAGTATCAATGAGTTAGTGACCTCTCCAGCGCCTTGGAAGACGATGGAGTTCTCCGCGAGCCGCTTGCCGGTGAGCCGCAGCGAGGCGAGCAGGCCCGCCACCGCCACCGCCGCCGTGCCCTGGATGTCGTCGTTGAACGTGCAGTATCTGCACACAATATACATCATATAAGTTTCTTGCCCGTTCTTCTAGGCTCTGGTCGCGTGGAACTGGCACCTAGAATCACCTAGTATGTAAGACGATTCTAAATTATCCTTGTGATCTTACCTACTGAATAAAGTAATTTTTGACTTTGACTTTGACTTCATAATCATCATGGGTGCATGGAAAGAGCCTCCTCGTGGCGCACACCGGTAACAGCTAGGCCCGGTAAAGCAGTTTCTAGTCTGGCTAATCTTTCCAACACGATGCTACAACAAAATACAGTTGTAGCATCGACACGATAAGAAGAAGAAGAAGATCATCATCATCGTCTTCCTACCCTTGTCCCACATTATGTGGGGTCGGTACAACACTTCTTCTTCCACTCTCCAATAAAAATAAAAAAGGCACATTTATTCCATAACCATGCATTCTAATACATAAATATAAGATTCAAAAAAATTATTAATTCATTACACAATTTATATATTTTTTTTATAATTAATATTGTTTATTTGTTTCATTATTATGTATCGTTTTAAACCCCTTTTAGACAGCCTTAAATTACCCAAATAATGCCATAAAAACACTTCTACAAACACTTTGTCCAGTTCTTACGCATTTATATCTTCAATCAGAAATAATTTATTTTGAACTGCACATAACTACTACGCTGCACTAATTACAGCAGGAATGAGATACTCACTTGCCACGGTATTTCTCCAGTAGTCTGAAAGCATTAGCGTTTCCAAAGTCCTCGAACTGAATCAGGCAGTTTTGGCCAAAGCGTCTGACGACAGCCTGCATGAATTCCTCGACGAATTCATCGTACTCCATGCCTCGCACGCGTCTCTGCCGAAGGCCGATGTAGAGCGGATCTTCTAGCATGGTCTGGCTGTTTGTGCCTACATCTGGAAAGGAATCAACGTTGTATCCTTCAAAACATGTCAGGAACCAAAGAAACTGACGACTCGTTTTTATTTGGTGAACTTTGTGAGATCCTTAACTATCTGTGGTTCTGGATCCACTCTTCCTCTTTGCCCTTCACTCCTGTACAGTGTCACCGGTGTCGAATAAATAAAATAGTATTAATTGATTACTGGCTAAAGCCACTAGTTTATTTGTTTTATTAAATCTCAATATATCAAAAACTTCTTCACTTCATTTTCATTTTCAAATTCCACATGCGTTGAGATCCCAAGATAGAACTAAAAGTTAACAGAAGAAGGAAATCAATCCGAAAATATATACGACTATCTTTGTAATACAACTGAAAAGCTAAAGCCATTATGTTACTAGACTATAAAAACAAAGGTAAGGAACAAAGTAATAGAGTTAAAAAACCACACCCAACAACCTCACATCAAGTCAGGAACTCACCAAGTGTGATAGGCAGACACTGATGTGGCTTGATGCCAGCGAGTGCAGTATACAGGGACAATTTCTGGAGCCCAAATATCACAGCACAAAACTCTCCAAAATATATATTTTAGAGAGTTTTCTCTCTCCTTGAAAGACCCAGTTTCTAAGTCAGGAACTTACCAAGTGTGATGGGCAGACACTGATGTGGCTTGATGCCGGCGAGTGCGGTATACAGGGACAATTTCCCAACGGGGATGCCCATCCCACACGCGCCCAAGTCCCCCAGACCCAGGATACGTTCCCCATCCGTTACCACGATAGCTCGCACGTCTGTTTCTGGCCTGTTGATGAATTTAACATTTAATTATTGAGTATTTGTATAGATGTTTGTTATTTATTACACAGAAATAACTTAATAAACTTGGCAATGAGATTAATTAGGAACCAATCAGCTCAAATAAGTTTATAGCTAGTTCAGAGTTGAAGCATAGATTTCAAGGAAGCACGATTAAAGCTTTTTCTATCTACTGGATTTCCATAACTTTGGCGTTGAAGGGTTTTCGGACTCTATATTTATTTACAAGTCACCATTTATCATCATCTTTCATCCATTGGTGTTCTACTAATTGAGGAGCATGGCTCATTAATTAGCGAATCATCTATGTATTTCATAAAGTTATTTTTATCAAACGCTAGCTGTCTCGGCGAACTTCGTACCGCCTTTTAGAGAATTTTTTTTCTGAGAGATTTTCTTATTTTTTTTTCCTTAAGAACCTTGTATTCTTATTAGAAAACTACAAAAAAAAACTGCCAAATCGGTCAAGCCGTTTTCATGCTATATCGTGACAACGGAAAACGGGTTTCATTTTTATTTAAGTATATAGATTTAGAATGCGCTGAAAATACTGCTTCACTTAGGCACACCTAAAAACATTTGTAGTTTCTGATATAAACTCACCAGTTCTTCAGAATTTCGTAAACGTGTCCCTTGTCGTTGATGGTGATGAAGAGTCCCCTGGGCCGGCGGTAGACCAGGCCGAACTTCTGGCACGCCAGGCCGACAGTCGGCGTGTAGACAATAGGCATCATATCTGCTACGTTCTCACCCACGAAGCGATAGAAAAGATGCTCGTTGCGGTCCTACAAATCATAAAAAAAACAATATATGTAAAGGTACCATCCATGGACATTTGGCGCACACCGGTAACAGCTAGGCACGGTAAAGCAGTATCTAGTCTGGCTAATCTTTCCAACACGATGCTACAACAAAGTACAGTTGTAGCATCGACACGATAAGAAGAAGAAGAAGATGGACATTTGACACATTACGTTTAAGTCCCAAACTACTTACGTCAAATTTGTATTGGAACGAGATCGCTGATAGAATACTATATAGGTACTTTTGTAAATACAATTTATAAAATACATAGTAACACTACACACAGAAAAAACTTCAGTCTTCACAATACAAAAGTTTGTTGTCGGTTGGGATTGAACCCGCAACCCAAAGCATGGAAGACAAAGCTCCTACTGACTGAGAATTTTTGATTCGTCACGCAAGATTGAAATAAGAGCCAGACTAAGCTTCACTTTCTCAAGATGTATTTGATTTTAAATAATTACAAATGTGCCGAACCTACTCATTAACGAGGACTTCGAAAAATGCCGCTCAATACTTGAGCAATTTCACTAATTAGTAGCAGTAACTAAGGTTGGTAAACAGCTAGAGGCATTACTACGGCCTCGCCGACTCCGGAACTGTGCTTGATGGTTTCCTCTCACCTCGGACATAAGTTAACTTAAAGTAACTTAAAGTATCAACTGAGCTGTTAATTGAGCAATTATATCGGTAAGTATTGCCATAAATTCAAGCTGATTCATAAATCACAGTTTATATTATTTAATAATATAACAAATTATATGAAATAGTAAAAAACATATGTAGTGTTATCAGCATTGTTGATATTTGAATGCGCGTTATGATAGTTAATCACATGATTGTGTACATGTTATTTTAATATCAACGCAATGATAAGATCGTATCTAACAGATGTTACTATGTATTATATGTATATATATATAAAAAAATGTAAGTTCTGTCAAAATGTGAAAATTATCTAAAAATTATCAAAGGCTCCAATTTATTTTCGAACAAACCGTTTTCGTAAATCTGTATTCTAGGAATTTATTTAAAGGTTACATTTACATTATGTATATGTACTAAAAATTTGAAAGGTTTAAATAATTTTATTGATCCAACTCCACATTGCCGAAGTAGAGCCATTGAGGAATTATGTAGACCGATGCAATTATTAATGTCTCATCAAATAAAATAAAAATCATATGCCCTGAAAACAACTAAGTTTATACTGAAACGAGATGTTTGCCCTTACCTTATATAACTTACAACAGTCATTAGACTTACCAGAAGCCCCATAAGATAGATGTACTTGTTCAGGGGATTTTCATATGCATCGATGGAGATCCGGCATAGCTGAACCTGCTCCTCTTGACTCTTGACCCGCGCCGGCAGCAGACCGTGGATCCCGAGGGTCTGACGCTCCTCGATTGTGAACGCCATTCCCTGTAACAAAAATACAAATATAAATAAAACTATTTATACTTGGACCAGTACCTCTACCATGAGTTGTCACAGTAAAATCGCCTGACTTTACTACAGTAGTTACGTAAATATTAGTATTACGAATTTTAGTACCCAACTATCCGCTAGAGGCACTGTACAAATCTACATACATTTTTTTAACTACAGACGCTAGCAAGTATAGTAAATATAGTATAGTAAAAACTCATGGTAGAGCTACAGACGGAATGGGTCCCACTAGAAGGAAAACGGAAACAAGAAAGACCAAGACGACGATTGAGAGACGAATTCACACAGCGCTGCGGACCGGACTGGATGCAAATAGGCAAGAGAAAGAGACGTATGGAGAATGTTGAGGGAGTAGCTTTTATTGTTATTTTGAAAAGATATAAAAATTAGACAGTCCACGGGATATAAACCTTTCTCAAAAATTTGCGATGATATAATATTACCTACACTCCGCTTAGGCTGGGCTACGTTAAGAAAATAGATTATGCACTTTTGAATTTTAGTTTAAACCAATCTTTCTGCTTGTGGTCGAAAGATCTTATAAAAAAAATTAAGTAAATGAAGACCGATGGAGTGGTTATATCGTATGATTTGTTCTTACGAAAAGTGGAATAAGTACATAATTAGATATCATTACTTATGACAAAATCAAAATATTAAATTTCTACGATTGCTGCCTGTTTCTGCTAAATTGCTTTCAATAATGGTCAATTTAATACGAAACGGTCTAGGTATCTATTTCCTTATTGGAAATTTTAGTCGTTAACATACATTGATGGTTGTTGTAAACAATTCCGCAATAACTGTATGCTTCGAGAATACGCTCCTAAACAGCTCAATAACAAACGAGAGACGCAAAAACAACGTATTTTAAAACAGATAAAAAATAAAATACAAAACTTGCAAAAAAATATGGTACAGAATAAATAAATGGAATATTACAGGCGAGAGAGCAATGCGCTCCCAGGAAATGATCTGACAATCAGCTGTGCGATGACCTATGGATTCAATAACCTTGTAAACAACATTATGCCAATAAACGATTTTTGTATTTTGTATGTATTTGTATTTGTAAGGAAGGTGACCGCGAGCACGTGGCCTTGTTGCGTACACTCACTACAGTTAGACCTGCACATGTCGAAATCAACTCTAAACACAGCTAGATAGAGTACAGAATATAGACACATATTTCGAAAGATCTGGTGCGTTTGAAAACTGTGAACTGAGTTCAAACTTTACCCAGAGATTTAGTGTGACTCTCTAGAACGGATTGCTTTCTTAGTCTGTAACGGTATAAACACTTGGAGCAGATGTTCTGATGATCAAGAAGTGGTGATCTGATCCGCAGTCAGAGGAGCCGACTAAAACGGTATTCACATCACTTTTCACATCAATTCGGTTCTAGAGGAGCCTCTACTTAAAATCGTTCATGAATCCGAGGTGAAGATGGTCTCAAGTAGACGAAATTTTCCGCGAATAAAAACTCCGACAAACAAAGTCGTTCCAACTGCAATTTAAAACTCAATTCCAACTCGACCTAAATAAAAGTCTCGGATAAATTGCGGTATTTTCCTTTGAAACTCACGCTCGGTAAAAGCTCGAAATACTTACGACAGAAATTGTTTGCAGATTTAAATGTACCTAAATTAGGTCTGCCTATTTGCGTTTCTTATTGAGCAGTTAACTAACGAGCATTCATTGCTTTTATTACCTGTTTTAGAAGCGTCTTTTATAATAAAAACAAGACATCACATTCTTCTATATGAGCTACTATTATATGACTATATAGAATACTTTAATACTTTTGAGTTTCTAACTGTAGCCAGAAACTCAAATCCTTAAGAATGTCTAAAGAGAAAGCCAAAACATTTGATCCTCCTAGGCTCCGAAATAATGTTCTTTTTGTTAGATGTATTGTTTGATTGCCTACTTGGGTGTCTAGCCACTGTTTACTGAGAACTTCAAGAAGAACTAAAACCCACCCTTGAATCTTCGGCGGCCAAACACTCTGGCACTGCGTACAGTTCCCGGCGTGGAGTTAGCTGCCACCAGTTACGTTCCATCATTCGTATTTATCGTAATAGTCAATTCACAATGCAGCGCACTTGAAAACTTCTTATCACTATCACTAAGCATACACTCTGAAGTAATCGCTTATCTATTGCGTAAGTCTTTGTCTCGAAAATCACTTTTTGTTGTCTCTTCGGAAAATAAATGTCATGATTTTCTACGAAATTACACCCTAATCTTTCCGATCCAGTTTAATTAAAACACGCATTTATCATTGGAAGCTTCCGTTCAAGCGCTTTGTTTATTTTAAACACTTCTGTACGTAACAAAACGCATTTTAAAACGGGTTTCAAACTGTCCAAGTTAGAACACCATTAACGTCGACTGCAGCTAACTGAAAGGCTGTTTGTAGGTATTAGTAAGGAACTCTCTTATTATTTATTAATGTTATTGGAATTGCTGGCAATGCGACGATCGATATTTTCTTCAAGAAACTAGATTAGATACACAATTCTATTATCTTTACTAGGGGTACTTTAGAACGAAAGGGAAAGACTTAAACAAGACATTATAATAATGACTTGGTAAATTTTTGAAATAAAATTTAAATATTTGGTGAAGCTATAATTTGTGGGAGGGTCTAAGATTCACAAAGCGTAAATAGGTAAATATTTTGAGAGTCGGGTCTAAAGGGTTTGAAAAGGGTTGACTTTGACGAATATAATTATTATATTTACATCGAAAAGGGTTGCAGAGTCCGTAATATTGCTGAAATATTAGCTACAAAATGTTTTTATTCTGTAGGTTTAGTTGGTTGGAGATCAACTCTACCTCTCTAAATATTTAGGATAATGTTTAGGGTAGTAATGACAATAAAATAACTTTCGAATAGTAGTTCACATAACACTAAAATCGATTAAATCGTGTATCAGTGACGTAATTTGACAGCGGTGGGTGTGTCTGCTAATCACACAATGCCCAACTTACATGTGTAAGTAACAACCTTCACCTTGATAGAACGCCTCGAACGGAATCAAACATAGAGGTGTAATTAGCGAGATGAAAGACGAATATTTAGCTTATGTAATGCTCAAATCAAATGAAAATTGATTTAATAAAATCACACGGATCATTTTGAAACGTCTTATACTAGATGATTCTATGAGCCAATTCGTCGCGACCTGAGACTAGAAGAACAGGCAATTTATTAATTAATTTAAAATTATTAATAAATTTAGGGTTAATAAAAGTCTAAACAGTCACTAATCAAAAAGCTTCGAGTCGTATGTTTGCTGGTAGAAGAAGTCTCTACACTTTTAGGTACCTTATGTGACGAACAAATTTGTGGTAATCTCACTGTTCGTACTAGTTAGACATAGTACTATGGCTAGCTAATTGTATTTCTAACATTGGAAATGACACAGAATACATATCGGATTACAACAGTAGCGAGAGAAGGGGAGCAGTAATTGATTGTCGGATTACAAAACAAACAAATCAATGTCTTAATCTATTTCATTGATTGGAATAGGCTTACTGACAATTTTATCTACCAAATTAAATCATAAAACGTACCGAGCTACGCAAGTTAAATTCAGTTGAAATTAATATAAAAGAATTGTTAATGAATATCCCACATACATCCAAACTCATAACCCTCCTTTTTTTTAGGTTAAGATTGTTAATAAAGGCTATTTGAAATTGAAATTGAACCCTCCTTTTGCTCCGTGTAGTTGGGTAAAAGCCAGCCAGAACCAATTATTACCTTTGTATCTGAATTGTTAAGGATCTCTGTAACATCGGTAAAATAACAATAAATACCTGTGTAATCCTCCATGAGGATAATCAATATTTATGAGCGTCAAAATGCTATACAAATCCAGTTCACGAAGTTAACTATCATAGCCGAAATTCTTATAAGTAGGGTACCTATTCAATTTCTAAATGAACTTTGTGATGTTACCGAATAAAGTGCATATTACGACTACGATTAATTGATAATGGTAGGTAGGTATATTCAGAGGGTAGAACTGAGTTATATTCTAGCTCAGTTCGCAAAACTAACAAAAGCGTTGCCGGAAACTTTTAATAATGCCTAGAAGGTGCACAAACAGAACTCCAGGTACCCAAACATGTTGATTTTACATTCGAATAAATAGGAATAAATAGGTTGTGAAAAGTTTCCTCCATTTATGTGACAGTCCCGGCTTCGCACGGGTGGATATTAGGTTATGTTACTAAAGTTTGAATACGGATTCCTAATTTTTTCTAAATATATATATAGCCTATGTTACTCAGGATGAATGTATCTTTCTAATGGTGAAATAATTTTCGAAACCGGCGCAGTAGTTTTTGTGTTTAATCATCACATACGCACTCTTTCCTCTTTATAATATCAGTGTAGATGGTCGTTAAGAAATTTTTTAAAGTTAGAATCTAAAATAATTTATGTGTAGCAAACTGAGGTAGCGAATTTTGGTATTGTTCCTATCAAATGTAAATCAAAGATAGTCTAGGAAATTTCAAAGTACAATTTCATTGTCCGAGCCTTGCAATTACAACGCTAAAATGTAATTAAGTTTCAAGTTTACGAGAGCGATCCCTTTACACTTCAAATCCAATGTTTCAAGGTTTTGGCAGTTTACGGTCCAATGAAATTAAGGGAGCAATTAGTACGCCTTTGAGTTTTACAATTAGTAATCCAACTATCTTCAGTCAGGTTAAAAATTACCATAATATTTTTATTTTGGTTCCAAGCTATTCAACTAAAATGAATTTCAGTAAATCTCGTTATAACTTAACAGAGATTGACAAGTGAAGTGAGGCTAAGTCGAGAAGTTAGACTCGAGGCCGGTGACCTAGGACTTCGGACGCCGGGACCTGATTTAATTCGATCAAGGTAAAACTACTAGACAATTACCGGTCTGATCTAATCTACTAACTAACCTTAAATGTGTTATAAAAAGCAATTGTTATGATTACAACGTTATAAAGCTAAAGTATCAATAAATATAAAACGGTTTCCATACCAATCATAAAATAAATTAACGTGTATCAAAAGGGCCTAATAATAATACCAAAATTCATGGGTATCAGTTAGAAACAAATGCGGATCAATTCGTCAATACAATGTTGTATAAAGCACTATTTCTCACAAAGTTTACACTAAAACGCAATGGCACCTCACCGCAACAAAGATATGACTGGTTTGGTGTGACTCTTATTATAATCAAACACCATCGGTGCCAGGGTATCGCGTCTCCGTGGCAACGCTAATCCGTTTAAAGTAGATGTCAGTGTTGTTTATCCTAACGGCTTTACTATGGCTTATGCTACGATACGACAAAATTGGAAATAACAGCACAGGGTTTATGTAAGTACTTAACTAAATACAAAAATATTTCGCTTCACACGGCTTCAGAGTATCACCACCTAACCAAAAAAGTTTAAGTGATTTATTAAAAATGCTTGTTTCTTGGTTTTCCTTACTTGAAAATCTAGAACAGTGAGGAATAGTAATATTAAAATGCATTGAGTTATCTGCAGATCGTCGCAAACAATCTATACATAGCTGAACAAATCAGTACGATGATACAAACTAATAACAACAATCTCATAAATCGGTCAAAATATCGATTTTTCATTGTTCAGTCCCATCATATAAAATCAATTTTACGATAAGATTACTTTGTAAGCCGGCATTGTAAGATAAAAGCTATCGTTTTCAGCTGAGCTATACTACTACTCAATCTCTAATTACTTATTTTAGTAATCGTAAATAATTACCCATTCAACAACGAAAAGGCTGTTTTAAACATGATTTGTAACTTCGTGAGGTATATAACTCAGGTTAAATCATGACTCAGCATTTTATTTTTAGTTTTCTTTGAAAAGATGGAGTAAATCAATACTCTATGTATTCCTTCTGTCGTAGTCCTTCTTGTTTTTTTTTTGTGAAGACGCCCATGTCTGTAGACTAGAGCTGACGTAGCTAAATCTGCATTTTATTTTATATGTAAGTACCTACTTTTAAACATGAATATTGATTGGTTGCTTTACATAAAACGAGTCAATTTAAAATTCAACAAAAGCAATTCATATTTGAGAACGATGACTGAAAATTTTCAGTATATTACAATGTACTCTATCCTGAAAATGCTTAAAAATACACACACGCATGTAGTTATATTGATTGACAGTTGTAAGTCAGTCCTACGAGTATATTTATTTCTTGGCAAAGTCCAGTACCTCTACCACGAGTTGCCACAGTAAAATCGCCTGACTTTACTACAGTAGTTACGTCAATATTAGTATTACGAATTTTAGTACCCAACTATCCGCCAGAGGCGCTGTACAAATCTACATACATTTTTTAACTACAGACGCTAGCGAGTATAGTAAATATAGTATAGTAAAAACTCATGGTAGAGCTACAGACTTCAGTCTAGTAAAAACAGTTCAAACTTTTCATAGATTTGTGATTCTAGAAAGATCTGTCATTCTGACACATGTAAAATTCTACATAATCGCGAGATTAGGTAAAAAATATTGAAATAAATAAACAATGTATTATAAAGTAGATATTTCAGCTAATTCTAATAGCGTGAAGTAATATGATTATGTTTCATTCGGTCTACTTTTATCACTACCCCGAAAATGTTAAGACGATACTTACACGCCACAAAAAGCACACAAATAGCAAAAGCTATAAACATATACATGTGTAAAAATAAACTTCAAAACTGACAGATGTCAAACGAACTCTTTGCTTAGAGGTTTTATCTTGACGGAGGTTTCCATTACCTCCAGGTTAGTGATTTTTAATAACCAACCTCGCGTCGCACTTTTACACTGAATATCATCGCCTAATGTACAAATGCACTAAGCATCAACCATTTTACTACTGCGTTTCAACCAAAAAAAAACAATAACTTGTTTAAATATGTACTTGAAACGAAATAGAGATTAAAAAATTCCAAACCAAATCCAGTCCACCAATCCATTTAATAAAGAAAAACTGACTACTGAATAGACGCCTTGTCGCATTGCATGTCTCTCAATACCATGACAAATTTGGGTAACATCAAATTCATCAAATAAGGAAAATCCAAGGAAATCGGTTCTGTTGCCATCATCAATGTTTCACGTCCACGTCACATCATGACGAATCTTTGGGTATTTTAATATCATCATGACTATATAGCATAGTCATTGTGACTGGCACACTTAATTAAAGTTAGGAAATACTAACCTATAGCCAACGTCCTACGCAAATAATTAAGCACTGTCTTGAAGAATTGCAAAGCAAACAATCAAGTTTTTGTTGGCAAACTAACTTAACGTGCTCGTATACTAAGTTATAGGTGTTTAAGCTCTTGTGAACTTCTCTTGTTCAATACTTAAATTTTAATATCCTGAAGCTTAAAATATTTCCTGCGAGAAACGATTTCGACGAGATTCTCAAAGACGGCTTAACCCAGGTTTAAATTATTTAAGTAGCAAATGTATTTGTAATGAAATTTTGATGTTCAAAGTGTTATACCTACTCATAAAACAGCCATAAAAATCGTTATCCTAGACACAGTTAGTTTAATAGAAAACCTTTGAGACCTTTTTTATATTCGTATTTAGTTAAAGTAAACATAACACTTCTTCTGACCCTGTCTTTAAACGACGAAATAAAATAAAACTGATACATACGCCATTCAAGTATTCATTTGATTAAATATAAACATTCATACCTAAATATTATTTTGGTCCGTTATATCTTACGACCTTACCTTCTACCGCACACTGTTTCCACATAACTACGAACGTGCTAATTATAAATATGCCTACGTTTATTGATTTCAAGTAGTTTGGAATGAAATATTCAACCTTGAAGTGACGTGATGAGAGGTGACGACAAGACACACCCACCGCTCTACAACTCTTATTGTAAAGTCAGGCAAACCAAGTTAATTCAAAACATTTGCAGTAAATTAGTATGAAAGTACTCTTGCTTGGCCCAGTGGCACTTGACTCATGTTTTTTTAAGTTGATATGTATTCTATTTAGAGTAAATATAAGGTATTTACTCTAAATAGAATACAAGTCTCAAAAAAGAAGGTTCAAGATGCGATTAGTTCTTAGGATCGAAAACCAACGAACAGTCAGTGCTCTCCGCAATACGGACTAGTAAAAAAGTATCTCATCCAGTTACTAAGACTTGTATGAATTTGAATGAATAAATATATTACATAGTTATCATCTTTTATCAAAAACGGTGGAAAATAAAATGCTATTCTGAACTCCACGTTGATTATGTTTTTCTTTAAGTAAAATATAATATTATTTTTTTACATAAAATGTCTCCCTTTGGTAAGGTTAGGTTAAGCTATCTGTGAATCAATTTTTATTAAAACCGATGTTACTATAGCTTATACACGAGAAATACGACAAATAGACATTGATAAAAACTCATATGAAATTATGAATAAAAAGGTTGACCATAAAACTGTACTCTCTTCTTTTATTATAAAGACAGCCGCAATAAAAAGGACTTGAAAGAAACGAGGTCGATTCCAGACGTGACATTCTTGTGGTAAACTTAGACGTAAGTAGATAAGTTTGTTATACCTGCTACCTACTGTTGCGAGCCACTCTTCAAACAAACGCCACTCGGCACCAAGACTCACTACGCAAAATCGATATGATTTCATGATTTGTGACTGTAGTGTTTAATGGAATTTTACAATGGCTGTATGACACTTATAGTTAAATTAATTATGCTTTTTATGTTATATCATAGTTAAATACTATCATGTCCTTTTCATTGTGTCTCATTCTCATCTCAGTTAACCTTTGCATTTTCTCCAGCAGTATAATTTCAATTATTTATACGAACAGCAAGCGTTTTATCTACACTGCTTCCTTCAGAATGTTCGTAACAATTTGTAATTACAATTTAAGTAGTCAACATAACGTAGACGATACAAAACTCTACGTGCGAGCATAACAGTCTAGTGTTACGTCATTTACGCAGTTATACTAGAATCAATACATCATAGAGAACGATTACTTCATAATACTTACTTGTGAAATGTAAAGAAAATTAAACTATGGTTAAAATGCATGAGAGTATTTAATCAGGCTGAGTGTACATTGTCTATACTCTATACCTAACTCGGGTTCATTATTTGCTCAAAATATCACCCCATGTCTGCGTTGCGACCCCTTCGCCCTTCAATCCCCTTTAGGCATTGTCAGAGGCCCTATGCTGGTATTTGTATAGGTGGTAAACTCCATCATACTTAAAGTAGACCTTAGAGTTTCCAAAAATAACATAAAAACAATCATTTCAGTTTTTTATTATATGTTTTTTATATTCTATAGTGTAAAAAACCATTTGTTAAGATTGTTAAATAAAATGTATAATAGTTAATAATAATTAGATATTTTTGTCTGTTTTAAACGTGTAACAAAAAGTAATTTGAAGTTATTAATTTACATTTCGTCATGAACATGTACCTAAGTACATAAAAAAAATATTATTTATTTTTCACGAAGTCGGAAACAGTGCAATATAGATTTACCAAATTTATTTATTTATATTAAAATATAATAAATAAATTTATTTTCTTAATAATAGCCATCACACAAACTCTTGCTCTTCGTGGGGTTCGAATCCGCAACCCACAGGACACATATTGAACTGTGACTCTTGCCCGTAAGAAGTAAGGTCTCTAGGTATCAAAGCAGCATCTTCAATACTTTTAGTAAGACTAACTACCGTAGGACGTACGAACTGTTTGGTAAACAGGTCCATTAGCATCAATGCTATGTAATTTAAACTTTCAAATAAGTGGCAGCAACAACTAAACAACCGGGTTGGGTACGATTCCACTGTAAACATGTTTTTAAAACTTCTTGTCAACATGGTGATTTCATTGAAAATGTAATTTAACCAATGCACTTATCATTTCGCAAAATCACGCGCATTCTCTTAATTAAATCTTATAAAGGGCAGTTTTTTGAGAACTGACGACGATACTTAGAGAAATTACATGAAAGGACTTAGTTTTTTTACATAAAAACTAAAATTGAGTCGAATAATTTGAAAATAACCTTGAAAATAAATAACCCTAATAGACACCCCGTACTATTGAATCAATCATTTTAAATCATTATGTTGCTAATAATGATTATTCTGTGCAAAGTAATACTGTATTAATTAACTTACATAATTTAATAAATACCTTTAGAAAACTTGAATTACGAGTATATGATAATATTACTATTAAACAGTACATTTGAAAGTAGAGTACTAATGAGAAAACCCAAGCTAAAACCGGAAACCCTAGCTGTAACATTAGCTAAGCGGGATTATATTGTACACCAACATTATTTACTAAAAGTGCGGTCGCTCGGTCTACGCAATCGGCATGAACCCAATCTAGTTTTATAAAGACCCAGCTGTCTTGACTGTCTAAATCATTTGTATTGAATAGTCTTGATTGTCTAAATCAGCTGATTGTATTGTACCTACTGGACAACAGAAACATCGTGAGTTTTGTTCGTCACCGAAACTACTGATCATTAGCACCTGCTCATATTTTTTTTGACATTGCTTGACGAACATTTTTGTAATATCATCGTATATTCGACGACAAATCTTGGCTGTGTGTATCAGCCCTGAGCAAAAATACGATATAAGATTTAAATTAAAAGACATACCAGTATAAACTATGGCATTATGATGAAAAAGATTCCATTATGAAAAGAACCTGGATATTAATTTATACAATCAATTTATATCAAAATTTGTTCAAATACTTGCAATTTTGATATTGATTGATAATGGAAGTGACTACTTTCTAAGTAACTAGTTAATTACTTATTTAATTATAAACATGACATTGAATTAATTATACGTCAGTCCATATCCGAGCAACTGCAACAAATTATAACGGAGCCCAATAATTTGCAGAGCAAAGTGTTCAGTTCAAAACAATTAATTCAAGTTGGTGAAGAGTTTGCTGACACGTGAACTTTGGCGCGGGTGTGAAGTTCAAAACATAAACATTTGCATACTTTGCATGACAATAGCCGCCTCTCAGCTGACATGACCGATACTCGGAACGTTGCAAACATCACCGGTTCAAAGTAAGATCGAACATCGAATACTTCCGCTAGTCGTGCATCCATGACCTAGCCGAACATGTCGATAGATGCAGTAGTGGGTGATGGGACGTACCTTGTTGAGACCCGGGTGTTTGAGCCGGTCGAGGCCGGAGAGGCGGCTGGCCGACTGGCCGTCGCCGGAGCCCCAGAGGCCGATGCGATCGCGTTCCATGGCGTCGTGCGTACACTTGTGTCCGCTGGCCGGCAGCGACTGCTTGTTGGCGGCGAGCGTAGCGCTACTTTTGTCTCGGTGCGCGGGGGGAGCTGGACTCATCGCGCTCTCGCTCCTGGGAAAGCGGGAAATGTTTTCAGCGATAACACAGATATGAACCGCACAACGCGGTTGCGGTTGACGATAACAGATGGCGCTGGGTCCATGACCCGGCTGGGAACCAACGCAACGGCGGATAACGTCTCTGACATGATTGTGAAATGCGGTTTTCAAATTGATTGTGAAATAAATAATAAGAAAAATAATACTCGTGTACTTAGGAAGAGTATTTTGTTTTGAGTTATAACGTGCACGTTCACGTAATAAAGGAAGGAGACTATGTAGTCAGAAATTGACCCGGCTTACGAGCAACATTATAATCGCATACTTAATAACTCACTGTAATTTTCTGACATGAATTCATTCAGTTTATTTAATAACTTATTTTAATTGGTATTAAATTGCAAGTAGCAATTGAAATTGAAGAGGCAAGTCAACTACAATTTGCTCATAAAGTAAATTATTCTACTACTCTATACTTGTTTTGCACGTTGCAACAGTTTTTGGAATAGGTTCAACTGCGTGAAATCGTTTGGACACAATTATTTACTACATAATAAAGTATGTAATGTTTACTTCATAATAGGAAAACGTGAAGAATTTTAGCATCGTGGTACCTAGCATAGATATCTATTGCTATTTCGCAGTCAGGAAACAACAACTGATTGTCCTTATAAATAACTAAGGAATTATGTTAGTGAGAAATATATTTTAGTATTAAATAATTCAGAGGAATATTTTTTATTTTCTTTACAGCTTCCTATTTATTTTTCTCTCATAAATAGGTACTTTCAAGGTATTCTATATTAAAATATGTTGTTCCGAGAAATTAATCAATTTCGAGAAAAAGATTAACTTCTAACTTCAATAGACCTGTCCACAGTATGCTCAGCGCATGCGCGTCCGCCATGTTAAAAACGCGGTAATATGAAAGTTTCGGGCACTTTTTATAGAAATGGCTGGGCAACAAACATTATCACCTTTAATAGTGCAATTAAATGAAAAATTAATAGACGGAGCTTCGTTAGTGCATCCTACCGTAGAAGCCCACAACTGTGTTCATTTACAATGATGGTTAAAATACCATGGTCGTCCTCAAGGAGGAAATAAAGTCGAACTAGTTGAGAGATTAGGATAATAATAAGTAAGTAATTAAATAATAATGAGTAAAAGTAAATACAAAAAAATAATAAATATCTTAATATAAAAGTAATGAAAATAATAAATAAATAATGCTGGACAATCCACACAACATCATCTAGCCCCAAGCTAAGTGGACCTTGTGTTATGGGTACTAGAAGACTGACATACTTAATACAATACAAATTACAAAGGTAGATATTTTTTTATTATACATAATTATAATACCCAGAACACCCGGAATAAATATTTGCAGAACATACAAACATTTATCCCAAGACGGGAATCGAACCCGCAACCTTCCGCGTCGCAGGTGGCCCATCGCCCACCGTGCCACATCGGTCGTCAATAAATTATATACAAATAAATAAATATAATGCTGGACAATCCACACAACATCATCTAGCCCCAAGATAAGCACAGCTTGTGTAATGGGTACTAGAAGACTGACATACTTAATAGAATACAATACATAGATAGATATTATTATTATACATATAAAATACCCAGAACACCTGGAATAAATATTTGCAGATCGTACAAACATTTATCCCAAGGCGGGAATCAAACCCGCAACCTCCGCGTCGTAGGCGGACCTTCGCCCGCCGCGCAA
This sequence comes from Ecliptopera silaceata, assembly GCA_932527185.1. Lineage (NCBI taxonomy): Eukaryota > Metazoa > Arthropoda > Insecta > Lepidoptera > Geometridae > Ecliptopera > Ecliptopera silaceata. Next base: position 2,954,437 of record OW052200.1, read on the forward strand.
CATCGGTCGTCAATAAAATATGTAATATAAATTCTCCTGAAAGGATTTACTACGCGTATCACTGCGGCATACTCCTTATCAACAACGTTTTTTTACCTTTCCTTAAAGATAACATTATATATTTTAATTAAAATACTTGTAATATAATTTTATTATGTATGCACAATAATTTGAATTGAACTGATTGTAAAATTATGTATATTATTACTGGTTTTATTACTATTTTCTTCAAAAAACGTGCATTTCTCATACATTTTTAAATAAAGTGCCCGAAAAACATGGCGGAAGTTGGAGCATGCGCACAAAAAATTTTCAACTATTTGAAGGCCTATTGCATTTATTCAATAAAATCTCAAGGATCACTTTGAAACGTCATACATACTAGATGATTCTAGGCGCCAGTTCGTCCCAGAGTCTAGAAGAACTGGCAAGAAACTAGACCTGGATTCTAGCGTTTTTTTATATGATCCTAACAACTGTTTAATAAAGAAGTTGGAGCTAGTTCGTCCCAAGCACTAACAAAGATGTACAAGAAAATACAATACAAATTCTTAGTACCACAGGGACTCTAGTGTTACGAGCGTCTACGCAAGTCTACGAAGCGCTACGGCTACGGCCTACCTAATCGTAGCAGGACATAGCTTGCCGCCGACATTGCAAGAGCACCTCATACAGCTTTTACTGCCTGCAAAGAAAGTCCTGCTTCAAAACATGTACCTAGTTTATTTATTCCGGGTTTTCTGGGTATTTTATATGTTTTTTCTCTAACCTATCTCGTCCCACTGCTGGGCAAAGGTCTCCCCCAAGTCCTTCCACTCGTCCCTATTCTCCACTTTTTTCCACCAATTCCCCTCGAAAGTGTCTAGGTCGTCCCGCCATCGTCTCCATCATCATATATGTAGATATGTATAATAAAAAAATATATATCTATGTAATATATTGTATTAAGTATGTCAGTCTTCTAGTACCCATAACACAAGCTTTTGCTTCTGCTTGGGGCTAGATGATGCTGTGTGGATTGTCCAGCATTATATTACTTATATTAGTTATGTACTTTAAGGTAGCATTGCCCGATCTCTGTATTTGCAACTCATTGATGTTATTGTGCATATGGATTACTAGATAAAGCTTTTTTAGAAAAAAAAAAATAAGTGTATGTGGTTTTTGTTTTTTTATAAATCGAAGCCATGGTTACATTTCTCTAATTCTAGGTTTCTTAGCCATCACCGCACGTCTTAAAAACACCCCGTGTAATTGTAATAAAAAAGTATATAAAGATATAAGTGATATGAGATAAGTGGTGTAGAGCTATTACAAGTGGAAAAATACACAAAGCAAACTCTGTATTCCATCCACGCCAGATAAGAGTTACGAATAATGTGTTGCATACAAAATGAACGTTCAGAGTCAGAAAAATAAGTCGCTTCTTTATCAGTGACTGTACTGTCTACTTCTATATTATATATCTGCGACTACTTAAGCTTTCAAATAGCTGTATCAATATCACCTATGATTCTTCAGTTTGAAATGATTCTTGCTAAATATAAATATGCTTCAATTTAAGACTACCTAGACACGAACTTTTAAAGCAAAACTGAGCTAGACAAATATGGTATAGTACTTACTGAGGATTAGTATACCTTCTAATGAGTAATTATATTTAAACTACTATACATTCTTTAGCATACTTCTATTTACGAATAGCGATAGTTACTCGTATTACCGCACCTTAGCATTAATATAAATCCTCGTTAAAAAGTACCTACTTTCTTTAGCTTCAAAACCAAATTATAAAAAAATAGAAATCAATTTACCGTTGATATCTTTTCACGATGACTGTCTTCACAGTTTGCGAGATAACTAAAACAGTAATTGTTTATAAAATAAAAATATAAACAAAATAAATGGTAATACTCATTTTAACATTTGTTCCATAGCTTAATGTAAAGATAAGTTTGATAGTTTGGTAATCTGAGATCCAAAATAGAGCTACGTCTCAAAAATATACAACTTTTTGGTAAAATGAGTCCTTCAAGCTAGAGAGACTACGCAGATTGCATCCTCCTTGGAAAACAAGCAGTTGTCTTGTCTCAAAAATAACTTTCTGCGACTTGTATTAACATAGGTTTAGGCAGGATCTACGGGCTTCTAAATAACGTATTTATATAAACACTTACCGGTATTTTTGACCAGAATCGCCCGCGCCATTAACTTGACGTGCGTCAATTTGATTTTGACTGTATGACTTTACTTTGCGCGACAAAAATTCCATTTTTAAAAACTGGGACTAACTTTTTTACCACAGATTAAACAGATATACATATAAAGTTTGAAATAAGGTTTTAATTCATGTTACAGTAGTCTAAACTTTTTTTTTAAATTTCGTCGGTTTTGTGAGTTAAGAGAGATGCTATCATGCTCTATCGAGCTCTGAAAGTCAACTAAAGGATGATTCGAAATAATCGTTTCATAATATCTCTTAGTTATCATCTCTATAAAATATTCAACTATGAACCACGACACGCGGCAGAGGAATACATAAACTGAAAACGTGATCTTTTGATATCAATTTTAATCCTACCTACATTTACGAGTAGTATGTTTACAAAACATGAGCATTTTTTTACCAATTACTTTTGCAACCAAGGTAGTTTGCAGATATAGGTACTTATTACAACTAGATTTTCTATCATCGTAAGTTTAGTAAACTTATTCTGAATCTTTTCCAACTTCAACATACAACCACTTATTATAATTATTCTACCTAAATGAGGTATAAAACCTTCCATTTCAGCAATAAGTAAGTACTTAGTAATAAAACTTAAGCTGCACCTGTCGTGTCTGACAATGATAATGGCCTACATAAGATAAAGGTTAAGATCACTATCAATGTCAGCAGTACTGCGTTGAATAGTGCGCTATAGCTTAGATAAACTTAGCTTAGACACAGAATAAAATAATACTTGGTATCGGTACTTAAACATAGCAACAGAATAAAATCATACTTCGTTTTTTTTTAATGCTGGACGATCCACACAACATCTTTTAGCCCTAAACTAAGCAGAGCTTGTGTTATGGGTACTAGAAGACTGACATAGATACTTAGTACAATACATTACATAGATAGTTTTTTTTTAAATACCCAGAACACCCGGAATAAATATTTGCAGATCGTACAAACATTTATCCCAAGGCGGGAATCGAACCCGCAACCTCCGCGTCGCAGGCAGACCCTAGCCCGCCGCGCCACATCGGTCGTCAAATTTAGCTTAGCCACAGAATAAAATAATACTCGGAATCGGTACTTAAACTTAGTCACGGAATAAATGCATACTTGGTATCGGTACTTAGACTTAGCCACAGAATAAAATAATACTTGGTATCGGTACTTAAACTTTGTCACAAAATAAAATAATATGCATGTACTTGGTATCAGTACTTAAACTTAGTCACAGAATAAAATAATACTTCGTATCGGTACTGATATATGATTTTATTTTATTCTGTGGCTAACCACAGAATAAAATCATACTTGGTATCGGTATTAAGTCATGGAGTCTCGCATGGTACATGCATGCGCATACGCAGGTCGAGTTCAGAGCAAGGGCATGAGAGTTACTTACCTGTTATGTAAGTTGATACACTATCTCCGCGTTTTGTAAACATTAGAATGTAATTTACGTAAATAAGTGTTTATATTTGCCACAAAGTAACGCTCTTTGTGATAGAGCTAATTCGAGAAAGTACTACCGTATTTTAAATCCGTTTATTATGGCGATTCTTCGACCGGGAATAGGCAGAGTTAGCCAGGGATAGAGAGAGGTGGAAAGAGTGGGGGGAGACCTTTGCTTTTTCGGGACTCTTTTTTTTTGGGACAGCATAGGTTGAAAATATATATAGGTAAGTATATAATGGCGCAAGCAAATCACGTTATTAAAGACAACACGTTCATAATTGTAATTCTATTACGAATCAGTTTTGTGCTGATGGCATTGTGTGCCGTGTGTGCCGGTTCGAAGGGTGCCGTGCAATCACATACATCCGCTGTACGTAACACTGGACAAGGCATTCATCAACCTATATCAGTCCACAGCTGGACGTAGATCTCTCCCAAGACGCGCCACTGAGCCCGGTCTTGGGCTCTTCTCATCCAGTGTTTACCAGCTACACTCCGCAGATCGTCGCTCGCCGGACAGACACAAAACTCCAAGTCATTACATGCTCTGATTCTTTTTCTGATAAAAATTGTAGAATCAAAGAGCTTGATGAATAAGTGTGTACAGTGTAATACATGTGGTATCATAACCAGCTGTAGACCATACGCTCGATTGTTACGCAAGGTAGGTATGTAATTAACCATTCTTGATTAACGATCAAATCCTTCAAATCGCTTAATAGCTAACTACTTACTGACTGACTCTGATTCGGAATTTAAAAAAAACCGTATGTCAGTGAGAGATGTGTTCAAAAACAAACAGACAAACTCATGACCTTCTTAAATGAAATTAGATACATCTATAATACTTTTTAAGCTATTACATAGCTTCTATCGGGGGCCTTGAGCGTGGAGACCGAATCCAGAAGTTCCGTAACGAAAATACCGAACGAAAATAACCTAACACTGCGCATGCGTAATACAGCAAAAATTGCAAAAGCTTTAACGAGGCAGTCCCCGTGTGCCACACGTCTGTTTAACTCAAACTGATGAAGTATTGTGTTACTTTGTAATGCGTATTGATTATCGAAGGAGTAAAGGAGAGGAAAGAAACAGGAAGTATAGAGTAAAATTAAAAATATATTTCTTTAGAGCGGATAATTTTATTTTCTTAAGACTATTCTCTGTCCCTCACAGGTGTGATTGATGTGAATTTTCAAATACAGCGTACTCAATAAAAATAATTTATCTGAATACATCATAAGTAGTTAGGTTAGTTAAAAAAATATTCACGGACATTTCACACATCATACTCTACTAGTCCTGTACAGTACTGTACTATGGGAATTAGACTGCTGATATAATACTTATATATTTTTTTATAAATACATAGATTACTTTTACATGTTATGTTGAACTGCATAATATCTACATAATAACCTCCATGTATTCTGTCTCCTATGGTTTATGATTGATCATGACTGAACAGAATACCTAGATGCCAATAAAATGAGCATTAGAAAGCTCTGCGTAGCACTTTCGATAGATTTATCTAATGCGTGTGGCATTTACCTCATGATCTTACAAAATATTAACCACACCAATTTTGATCATTTTGATTGCCTGTAAAAATCTAAGGTGACGATGGTGGTTGTAGTATGTAAAGTAAAAGTCATTCAGGTTCGTAGCTCTGCTAAGATTTCAGCATTACATCTTAGACAAGTAAAGGGTCTGAAAAGTTTTTAATTAATGGTCTTTTGTTCTTTTAATCTTAATATAAATTCTTTTAATATTTTCGCAATTTATTAAATAATAAAACCGGTTTAAATCTTTTTTTTTTAATATGCTGTAAATAAATCTTACTACTAGCATATATATATATATCTATATATAATTTCTTATAGTTTATAAATTGTGTGTAGCGCAAATCATAACAATGAATGTGGAGCATAAATCAAGCTTGTATACTCTGTCATCTGTCATCTGCGCAAACGCAACCTTAATCTTCTTTTTGTTGTTCTTTGTTTTTAGACAAATGTTTTTCTATATTCTTGTAACCAGCAGACTAAGACCTGAAGGTCGATTCTTTAATTACTTCACATAATAGGACTCTAGGTAGACATTACATTATTATTTTTTATTAAACTTTTTTTAAAGTTGTCTTGATACTATTACCTAGCATTCAAGTAGGTAATAGTATTTAATTTAAGGCGACGGGTATAGCCAAATGCGTGTTTTTGGGGAAACCGAAAACTGTTTTCAGAAAAAGTGATAGCATGTGGAGTTGTGAAACTTATTATTTCCTATAACATATATATTGAACTAGTGTGTTATTAATCAAAATGTGTGCTCTTGGATATAGTTTACTTTTAAATGTAAGTTTAGTACCAACACCTTTTGCAAAAGTGTGGTTTTAGATCCCATTTTTTATGGGTTTGGCAGATTTGTTTGGTACCAAACTCAGCACAGCTATTCTTATGGTTCGTATAGCATCGTACGCAAATATTTTTACATAGAACATCGTTATTTATAAGTTAGCAATTCGTCAATTTCTATGCCTTAACTTCATTACAGAAAACGACAAAAATACCGTAAAATGGAATGGTAGGTAATTAAAAAAGTTTAATTAAGTAGGCACTAAAAAGTGTAATAACCTACGTTAGTATACAATGCAATGCTTGGACTTGGCTCAGATTACCTCTATCTACTCTAGGTTAAGTTAGGTTCCTGTTAAAATTATTTACAACTAGAACAAGGGTTGGGAGAGTTATAGCGACATTAAAAAAAATATAAGTTTAACACACTAAAATTGTAATTTACCAAAGATTCGGTTACCATTACCACCACAGTGAGGGGTACTTATTTGGGAAGATCGTAGCACTTGCGTAGCATTTGGGGCGCGTTTATGTCTTTTCGACTTTCAATATTTTAATACTGAATGTATTTCATTTGATGTTCTTTTTGATTTGACTTTATATAGGTAAGGTCAGTGTGGGTAAGTCCGTCTAGGCCCTAAGTCCGTCTAGTGGCAATAACTTCCGTTTTTGAATAGCTAGAGCCATATAACTCGGTTGGTAAAACAGTATCATTGAGTTTGTTCGAACTAGTGATAATAGATGTCGCTAACATCTTAATGTTGGAAAAAATGTGACAACCAATTTTTTCCGCGAATTTAACTTGAAGTTGAAGTTTGACGTCTCGTCGAAAAATGAAAAAAAAGATGTGAAATCTAAGAAGTTTTCTGAGTATCTGTGATAACGTAGACCATTTACAGATTCGGGAATGTATATCTAGTGTCCGATTCAAAAATAACGCATTAGTTTCGTAATTATAACAAATAGAAAAAATCCAAGCTTCGAATGTTATAGTTGGGAAGTCCGTCTACTATACATAAGGCAAGTCCGTCATATGCCGGTCTTGCCTTAATTCCAGATATTGTCAACCTTTTTAGTAGTTCAAATTTTATAATTATTTTATACTGTTTTTTCAACTTGTAAGTATTATTCGCCTGTCTACGAAAGTGAACTCTTTTCAGGGTTAAGCTTGCCTCTGTAAATCTAATCTATTTACGTTTATTTTTCTGTATTTACTTTGTGTATAATAAATAATTAAGTGAAAGATGCACTGGTATGTTTGCAAGAGAACTAGCATCACCTATAAGTATTCTTTAAAAGTTTATAAATTGTGAATACATATTTTGAAAGCATGGAACTATCCAACCTTTTTTTTAATTTCTGATTTTTTATACCTGACTCATGTAGCATGGCACATCATGTCGGACTTTGTGAACATTTATCGTTTTAACAAAGATCTGGTTTAGAAAATTATCCCATACTCACTTATTTCGTACTGGCAGAAAGTGTTATAAATGTAGCTACAGATCCGGCAATAGTTTGCCACACCATTTCTAAATTCATACATTACATTATTAACGATTACTTGTTTACAAATAAAGATTCTTGTGTATTGATTTGTATGTTATTGAAAAAAAAATTGTAAGTGGGTACTTTGTGAAAATGTTTACAACCACTGAAAGTACATCATCAGCAAAGATATGCCGGACTTGCCCTTGATTTTAATAATTTTATTTTTCTTTAAAAGTATACCTTATAATCACACGTTTAAAACACTTATTTCAACGGCAGCTTTTCATCATTTATCGATAAGGTTTTCATACATATTGGCTCACTAGTTACGATTTTATTGCTACTAGACGGACTTGCCTCAAACTGGTTGGGAAGTCCGTCTAAATGCCTACTTTACAAAAAAATGCTATAAATCTGAAGACAATTACAATTAACCCTACTTTTAGATAGATATAGAAAGATCAATGTAATACCAATATTTTCCGACTACTTAAAGTAACTAATAAATTTTATTTCGATTTTTAAAGTTAAATTGAAATTCAATTTAAGAAAACTATGCCGGACTTGCCCACACTGACCTTAAGTACTTTACAGGTAACCTAAACCGACTTAATCACTCGCTCAGATAAAGTATCCTGCTCCAGGTCACAAGATGTTTTAAGATGCTTTAATGGTGCTAAGATGGCACCATACTTAGCATTATTCTAATATATTAACGGTCTATCTTATAAAAAGTTAGCGCAGACTTGAAGTGCTAATTACCATACTTAATGATGACTTAAAGTCAACGCTACCTTTTTATAAGATAGGGGGTAAATAAGTACTTAACTATAGTATTTATAGACTTACTGCCACCGCCTTTTATCATTTAACTTGACAGATGCAGAGTTTCCCATAGTTTTCACAGAACAGAGTCACTGTATTATTTACAAGAGTCGAAAGAATACGAACGACACTAGATTAATGCCTATAACGCGTGTAGGCTAACCGACGCTGTGAAATACTTTGAGCTAGATTGCGTCTTACTGGTGACCATGACTTTCCCTCGATAGGTAGTAACTGATGCTTACGCCATTCGTCATTTCCTTAGTTCAAGGAAAGTTGTGGAAAATTGTTGCAACTTAAACATTTCTTTAAACATTTTGCCTGGTGTGCCTACTACCTGTGACAAGATCTTAGTGCCTACTTTAAGGGCATCGAAATACATATAAATTAAGTTAGAACATAAAGGACAAAATAAGGAGATCAACAAGATGGAAAGACGACATCAAAAACACTGCACATCTGCACATCCGAATGCACGAATGGAAAAAGCTGGAGGAGGCCGCATCATGTTACCAAATAAGTCTTGACTGGGCATCTCTATCTAAAATAAAAATATATCCTACGGTGATTCCTGCCCTGTCTAACACAGTACCTATTACGTATTCTTTGGCATGCTGCTCAAGGTCTCTATAGCTCAGATTAACAGAACTTTAAAATCTTAGCCTCATTCAGAAACGAAAAAGTCATACTTTGTTATGCGTAGCATAATTAATAATTAGAATAATTACGAAACAATATAGGTATTGTAAAATGAATGGCATGGCATCTGCGTCTACTGCGCTATAAAATGTGCGAATACTGCGAATAGCGAACTCTCACTGTCAGTCAAACATTTTGAGTGATATTCTTACTTGACGTATGGTTTTAAGGTTATTTTATTTCGTTGCAATTTTGTATGGCGAAGCAAGTAAACAATCCATATTTCTCAAACTTATTAATAAACCGGTAATTTTGTTTCTAAAGCATATAAACTGCTCGAAAATGAAAAAAGAAGGCAAGTCGTACATTATAACAGTATACACACGATCTAACCCATTACAATTTAATAAAATAAGTACATACTTATGTTTTTCATTTCAGAAATCCAAGACATATTTCTCAAGATTTTGGAGAATGAAGAAGATATTTCGGTTGGAATAGCCGCTATAAAAACACTCCTAGCTGTGATAGAACAATATAAAGGTATTTCTCATGCATTTTTGCTCCTAATCATATTTTGCATATAATATAATTTGCTTGGCTCAGACAAAAATAAAAAGTCTGAGTGTTGAAGAATTCTTTTGAATTAACGGGTTACAGGAACCACAGTGCGAGAACTACACTTGAATCTGCAGTTGGCAGTGGATGTAATGAGGAACTGCAACCAGCCCGTTACAGCCATCAACTCATGTTGTGAACTCTTCATGAGATTTATCACTTATACAAAACTTGATGAGAAGGTTAGTAGATTTAGTAGTAGTTGTAGAAATTTACTATATTTCTGTGGTTTTTTTAATAATACCATTATTAATTTCAGTCATTTGAAGATACTAAGCAGATTATGCTTCAGCGTGGTCATACTTTTCTGGATAGTCTCTTGCAATCCCGAGCAAAGATTGCAAAAGCGACACTACCTTTTATACAAGAAGGATGTGTAAGTATATCAAGAATGTATCCAGCTTTAATTAAACTCGCAACAAAGCTCAGCTTATGCTTAGCTTGGGGCTAGATGATGTTGTGTGGATTGTCCAGCATTATTTATTTATTTATTATCTATATAATTTTTTATTGCAGAAAATTTTAACCCACTCAAAATCAAGAGTAGTTCTACTAGCAATGTTAGAAGCAGCAAAGAATAATAAACGGTTTCAAGTCTTTGTCACAATATCAGGTCCAGATAATATTGGGTGAGTTTCTGTAGGTAAACAAACTATGATAATGTATTCTTGAAGTAATCAACAAAAGTATCTTCATCATACACTTCAAAGGTGACAGACATGCAAATTTATGAGATGATTATTAATGAGAAATAGTAAAGGAAGAAGTTACTTCGCTTGGAATTTTTCAAATTAACGTCACCAAAAAATACTGCGGGGGATATATTTTTCGGTCTGCATGCAATGAGCCTCAAAGGTTTGCTGGAAGATAACTCTTCTTAGGGTTAAGCTCGCCTTTGTACATGTCATCTATTTCTGTCTTGTGTATGTCTTATTTTGTGTACAATAAAGAATAAAGAATGGGTCCGCGGTCCGCCATTTGGTGACCCCTGCCCTAAACAATACATGTAATATTAATATACTATCATGTTATATTATTATGTTAACAGAATACAAATGCACAAGCAGTTACTAGCGGCAGGGATCGACGCAACTCTGATTCTGGACTCAGCTGTTGGGTATATAATGGAACAGGTGGATATCGTGATGGTCGGCGCTGAAGGCGTCACGGAAAGTGGCGGTATTATCAATAAGGTACATAAAATTTAAGCAAGTAAAAATGAAGGAATAATCAGTAGTGTAGCGTCTTGTTCCATTACCAACGCGTCTCTGCAAAGCTGCCACGGTATTTTATAAGCAAATACCTCTGAAAACAACTTTTGAATGGATGTATCCAGTCTTAATGATAGGAGTGTTGAATAGCCCAATTTGGCCTGATGATAGTAAACCCTCAATTGACAAGGCTATATGGCAATTTTATCACTTCAAAGTCATTCAACACCACATGGGATAGGTTTATGAAATTCAATTTTATCTAGAACTTATGCCAAACTACTCATGTCTTTTGACATATTGATTTTACTGTGATGACGTACGTAGACTCTGATAGTACCAAATATTGCAGTGTTTGGACAAGCCAACCTACCGAATTCTGTAGCTCTACCATGAGTTTTTACTATACTATATTTAATATACTCGCTAGCGTCTGTAGTTAAAAAAATGTATGAAGATTTGTACAGCGCCTCTAGCGGATAGTTGGGTACTAAAATTCGTCATACTAATATTGACGTAACTACTGTAGTAAAGTCAGGCGATTTTACTGTGACAGCTCATGGTAGAGGCACTGCTCATTTATGTGCAACAGAAATTGACACGTTTCTTTTCTATTCACAGATCGGGACCTATTCGATAGCGATGGCGGCATTAGAACTGAAGAAAGCGGTGTATGTGCTTACTGAAAGTTTCAAATTCTCGCGAATATATCCCCTCAACCAGCAAGACCTTCCAAAAGAGTTTAAATACTTGTCTAGTGTTTTAAAATCTGGTAAAGACTTATCAAAAGAGGATCCCTTAGTAGATTATACTCCGCCGAATTTTATAGCGTTACTGTTCACTGATATAGGAATACTCACTCCAGCGGCAGTTAGCGATGAACTCATGAAATTGTACACATAGAATTTATAATAAATTATTTTATAAATATTTTTATTCTGTAGTTTCTTTTAATTAACTACTTTCCTATTATGAGTAACTGAAACATAAAACTAAAAACAGTGTGTCCATATGATAAAGACTTACAAAATAATAATAAAACAATATTGTAAGAATTTAATTATTTTAATTATACAAAATACTTATATGTAAATCGGAAGCACAGATTATCACAATATTTAAAATTTCCACATTGTAAATAAACATTTGATTTCATATTATTTTATTTCTGGATACATGGGTAGATATATTATATTAGCACAACCAGTCGTACATATATTATTATTTAAACATGATTGGGAAGGAATGATCAAAAATCGTAATCTTATTATTTTTGGAACTACAACTTCATTATATTGCAACAAATGTACTTATTTTAATACATAATTATTAATACCACGCTGTTAATTGCCTGATAAAATTTAAAGCCATTCAAACAAATCACATAAATTTTTACATAGTCGTTAAAATATCAGCACTGTTTGGTTACTTATATATACCTAATTATTGAATTGTACTTCAATCAAACGTCAGTCATACATACACTGCTACTAAACATATTTTCATACAAAATACCTACATACTACGGCTCAATGAATATCTGCGTCCATGCCTAGGATGAGAACGATGCGACTGGCAACACAAGACAGGAGCCACAAACGTCTGTTAAAACTACTTTTCCTGTTTTGTATTCAAAGTCCGGTTTAATTACGATAAACCCGTCGAGTTCTGACGTAAAACCGCATTTATAAGCAACAAATTAAAATCTTGTTACAACGCACTATTAAAATGAGATCAACCTCATGTCATTTTAATAATACTAAACAAGTCACCACTGAGCGCTCAAACAAAAGACTGATATACCTAACTTAGGGCAGTACCTGCCATAGCGGAGTGAGTCAATCAACTATGGTTTGGTATACACCGGATCTTATCATGATAACAGTCGCATTCAGAAACATACATAAAAATAAATCGATTTTAATAATTATATTGATATTTCGTACCAAAGAGTAATGAGTAACAAAAATATCATAAATTCTAAGTATGATTTACGAGTATGTTAGTGTCTCTGAGTGCAATATTCAATCTTTATTCTACTTGAACAATCGGACATAATGTTCGTAAAGCTATATATATTCAACAAAACTAAATTATTCGTACATTGACGCACTAACTTATTTCAGAATGTATTAAAATTAATCAACTGCACAGTACACAGGATAAAAAAATAGATTAAAAATATCTTTGACAAAATAATGAAATTTTTAAATCCGAACACATCATATCTTTATCAGAATTTATACAATAACTATAAAAGGGTAACTGAATCTAATATTTTAATAACGTTTTTTGTTATCTGAAAACCGAAAGTGTGGGTTTAATATAAGAGTTGATAAAAAATGTACATTATTCTTACATTATGTTTGGAAGGCCAATTCTATAGAAGTGTTACCTATTGTATATGCTATCGATCATGGTGTAGATTTGGTGAAAATGTGGTCGTTTATCTGCTTCGTACTCCCAACAACGCAGCATCAGGGCGTATACGTCTTCGGAACAGCTTTCTGGCGCTGGCATTCTATATCCTGGAAAGATAAAATAAATATTCATGGACAATTCACACATCACACACTAGTCCTAAACTAAGCAAAGCTTGTAGTCTAAGATCCGGCTGCAGGATTACTGCGCTCATCTGTTTTTTGCTGAAAACCGAATTTTTATGTATATTTATAATTAGGAGAATATATATTTATCAGGTTGCCTAGCAAAATTTGGCCGCCAGTATGTTTAATTAAATTATTTTTAATTATTTTTTTTGGAAAAATATCGTTCACTTGTTTTTTAAATAAAATAACGTCTACGTAATGGCAATTTATATGAAGATTCAAAAAAATCACGGTTGCCGTTGCGCACTTGGCCGTACCTCTTCGCAGCCAGCAGTAAACTGTATGATTTCGATATATTTATACGTGCATAACGTTTATAACGTATATACATAAAAAATCGGGTTTCAGCAAAAAACAGATGAGCGCAGTAATCCTGCAGCCGGATCTCGTGCTATGTACTATGGTAACTAGATTTCTGATAGAATACTTATATCTCACACATATACTTTTATTTTGTAAACACATTCATAGAATACATCATAGTGACACCCAGACACAGAACAAATATGTATGTTCATCACACAAACATTTGCTCTGGGTGGGCATCGAACCCACGACCCACAGCATGGAAGGCAGAGCTACTATCAACTGAACTGTGACGCCTGTCAAATGAGATATACATTTTGATGTCAAAAACAGTTGTTAATTTACAATTATGTGAAAGCAATAAATAAAATACTACTTTGTACTAAAGCTACTTACCAGTGTCAATCTTCTCTCTTGCTCTTGAGTTACTCATCCCTGCATAAGGAGTGTCCCCTTTCGAGAATATCTCCCAAATTAGAACTCCGTAACTCCAAACGTCACACAAAGATGTGTATTTCCCTGTAAATAATTATATTATTTTTACACCACGATTTACGTCAAAAGTTATTAGTATTATAGGTACTAATGTTAATGGTTAATGATAAGACACAAAGGTAGGAAAAAAATGTGTAGGTTTTATGTAAATAATACATAAAGATAATAGTAACGATTTGGAAAAAAATACACGTGAAATAATAAAACAAGACGTGACTTCACTCACGTGCGGTAAAGTAATAACGTAAGTTCTATAACTAGATGGCCTATTTCTTACTGAAATGTGCAAAGTTTAAGTATAATAAAAATGATAACGATAGACTTGTACGGAGATAGATATTAGTCAATAGATTTTATTTCGTTAACCAGTAAAAATAATATTAATTCATAATGAGTTTGTAGCTATTTTAATTTAAAGTTTGACCAGGGTCTGGCTTCTTCAATACGTACCCTTAAAAACGGGTTCTTGTATGGTGCCTACATTACAAAACTTAATTGTAACACTAACATGTACATAAGAGAGAAATAAATATGGTTATGTAGATTAACTCTTAATTGTACATAAAGAATGTGTACTGTTCTTTGTGTACAATACAGATAGGAAATAAGGTACAAAAAGATTACAAAAACGTTGAGAATAAATCTTACCGAAATTCAACGCTTCAGGAGCCGTCCACTTGATCGGAATCTGCTTCATGCCTCCCGACACGATATATTCCTCCTCTTCTCTTGACATACCAAAGTCGGATATCTTAACGATATTGTCGTCTCCGATTAGGCAGTTCCTGGCGGCCAGATCTCGGTGTATACAGTTCTTGGATTCGAGATATCGCATGCCCGCGGCCGCGTCGCGACACATCGCGAGCAGAGATCTCGAACCGAGGGTGTTCGCGCGAGTTCGCAGGAATGTGAGAAGAGATCCACCTGTGATATAATACAATAATTAATAGAGTTCCCGCTGTGTACAATTCATAACTTATTTTGCGAAGTTTTCTTTTAATTATCACATTTTTTTGAAGATGTTGTTTTTGTACTATGTACAGTAACAATAACAAGAAGTGAGTAGCCTCAATTCTCAACAAACTTAATTCTTGTTTGTCTGACAGCAAAACATTTGTGTCTATGTATTCTATTCTAGATATGCATTTACTAAAAAATCTGGTAAGTAAGTATATTTAGAATAAACTTCGGTTAATTTAGTTTCTATAAATGTATGTATGAAATTTCAGTAAGTAAATGTTTGTTCAATTTAATAAAACAAACAGTAATCGTCCTAAAAATATCGTGGTGTGGTTGTTACACTGAATATCCTGTTGCAAAAAATCAGGTTTAATAATAACACATGTATCATGCTCTGCCCACTTACTTCAGACATCGTACAAACTATTTTTCTATTCTGTGATATTGGTACAAACTGTTGTATATCTGTAGCTTTTGTAGAAACTATGCCAGTAATCTGTGCTACAGAAACACCCACCTAGTTACAAAAATAACTTGCAGTTTTATGAGTAGTGATTGACCCCAAAATGGCATATGGAAGGTACGTCATTGAAAAATATAAAATAAAAAGAAGAATTGTTTTTCAACAAAATTTACATTCTCGTTTTTTTTTTGGGGTTTTTCTATTACTCATATAATATCGCATGACATAACATAACAAAATAAGCCCGAATATATATCAGTATTCTACACGAATTGTCAAACATTCGTTCAACGATTTCATGAAACAACATTTAAACTTGTCTCAAAAACTACACATGCAAAATTTTTTAAAAGTCTAAGCTAAACTTCTTATAAGTACATATAATAAAATATCATCACCTGATACAAGTTCCATAACGATCATAATAGGCTGTTTCTGTACAGCAATGCCGATAAGTCTGACGATATTGGGATGCTGATACTGCTTCAGGATCCGACCTTCTTGCAGGAACGTCCGTTTCTGTTCCTCGGGTAACGCGACCCGGCAAGTTTTGACAGCTACCTCTTGGTTGGACGTCTTGAGTCGAGCTTTGTATACGTCTCCGAAATTACCCTGGAATTAAAATGGACTTGGATTGTGGAACATATATTCAGAGGCTAATGAAAGATTCACTTGAAGGACAGACTACATTATTACATTGTGAACATTATCAGAAATCAGGTGATCAAATTAAAGATCAAAATATTTCTTCTTGGAGGCCGTCCCACAGTGATCTGTTATAATTTTTTAAGAGAGTAATAAATAATAAAATCTATTCAAGAATGGATGATGATGAAATATTCGAATTCAAAAAAGTTGCCAAAAAATTGTGGGTAATGAGGCTTCATTTTACTATCCGGTTCAAAACAAAACTCATGAAGGATTTAAAAATAATAATGTACATACCTATAATAAACTTTACCGTACTACCTAGCCCTCGAGTCTAAGAATATAGTTGTTATCACGCAAGAAGGTTGTACAAGATATGTCTCATAAAAAAATGCATGTCCAACTTACCCTTCCAATTTTATCCAGCAGCTGCACATCATCATTATTGAGTTCCCAGTTCTCCCTAGGCACGGCTCTTCGCAGTAACGCTCCAGACCTTGCAGTGACTGGCACCCCACTGGTCCTCTGCCATGCTATCAACTCCGCTACGGAGGGGAAGGCAGCTCCTTCGAATCTGTAGTGACCCTGGAAGATTGAACAGACGTATTTTATCATGTTTTTTGGAACAAACACTTGGATTATCTTGAGCTAAAAAAAGTCCTTGTTCAACAATGGGTGTTGCGACATGTTTAACTTTTGCTATTTATGTACCTATTCAAAATGGAGGACACAGGGAAATAGCATACCTCAGGTGTGGTCTGAACAATAAAGTGTTTATGCTGCCCCCAACACACTGACAAGACTAGCTGCCGCGCCTGGTTCCTCGTGGTCTCCCGCACCAGGTAGTCTCCATCAGCTCGCAGCAACCGCACCACTTCCTCGCGAGGAAGCACCCCGTGGAACCACTCCTGTTCCACCAAGGTACGCTCCGTCTCGCTCACACTCACCTGAAGAAACGACACGGAAATTATATATCAAAAAGATAAGGAAGTATAGTTTTGATCGTAATAGAATAAAAACACGCTAGTTTATTAGTAAAGGTTAACGGTTTAACTCGTTGCCAGCTAACATCACAAATATTTACACTCCGCTAAGCAAGGTCGCATGCTCACACTGTTATGTTAAATTATATGAACGGCACACAACATGTTACATCGAAGGCCTTACGTAGTCCAGATATTCCTTTTCAAGTTCAAGTTGCAGTTGCTTCAATCGTTTCTTTCTCCGCGGCACCACCATTGGAGGCGGTAACTCCGCGTTTGTGATATACATGGCGAAAGGATCCATGGACGGCAACAATCTTAGAACTCCACGCGGCACATGATTCCCACTCTATTATCTTTTTATTTAAACGCGCAGAGAAAACCTCACAAAAAACAGAATGAACTTGAAGCAAACCGCGACTGAGACGTACACGGACGCGGCGTAAACACTGATACATTTCTGGAACGACCCAAACGGCTTCACCTTGATTTTGAAAGTGAGCTTTAGTGTGAGCCGGTGCTATTTTAATTTCAAATGAAAGCTTACTCCCGACTGCCGTCAGAAGTGCGTGCGGTGCACTGACGCCGAAACTTGCGCTAAAGATAGAACTTCTGTGACGTCCTAATCTGAATAATGTGCTCTAGTGCCGCGTTGTTAGAGCTGCATGCGAAAACCATGCCATGCGTCGTCGGTTAGCGGCACTCACCACACACTCAGAGTTATCGAACGCGACATAAGGCTTCCTCCGTTTGCTGAAGAGGGTTCTACTTGGCACACGACACTTCACATAGACATCCATACGTTTACGCAAGCGGCGTTTTAGGACTCTAATCCGTTTCTTGCGGAGAGTCACCACTGTTACCGAGTCTGAGGGGCCGACGCTGCTGCTTCGGTACGTCTTCGGAGGTAAAGCGGGGCTGGACGGAGCAGACTTGCGTCTGAACGGTCGGGTAAACATTCGGAAGAACGGCTTCGGCGGTATTATCGAGTGGAGATGCAACCGCAACACATCCACTGATGACTTAGAGCCGATCGAGGAGCGATCCTGTGAATTATCATCCTCAGGAATCTGGGTCGGCATGGTACTACAAAATTGCCTACGTTTTATATGTGTTCGAGGACACCGAATTGAATTGAACTAGAACGTTAATGAGAGAACAATTTTATAACAATTAAAACCAAATTATTCGTATCCAGCGTGTGTTTTTATTACAGAAAACCAATAACGTACCTGATGGTCAGGAGAGCTATCCTCGAGGCTGTCTACACCGACAGTTTCATTGGACAGGTCTGGACAACCACTTGGAGCTTCTTCACAGCCAAGTTCTGCCAAAGCAGAGCGTATCATCTCCGCCTGTTTGGCGCATTTCCGTTCCGCCACACGGAGCTCTAAAAGCTTAAGGGGCTCTGACGTCGTCACTGGTATCGGCGGTGGAGAATGCCTTAAAGAAAACGGACAATACATTGTAGATGCTTAGTCACTATGTTATCACTTTCAAGAAACGATCAGAGCTACCACAAACTTTTATTGTCCATTAAAACAGCTGATAGTAACCGGGACATTTTACACCTAAAGATGACCAAATGATGACTCAGTCTTGTGGTTTTACAAACGAGTCGAAGTTTGTTTGATGACAATTTGTTTATTTTGTTTTGAAGTTCCAGCTAGTGTCACGCAAGCAAACTGTACGGTCGTTGCTTGAGTCATCATTTTATAGCTAAGCAGTATCTTCACTGGGCCACACAGTGTTCTGACTTATCTACTAGAAATGGAGAATCAGCAGGTATTTTTTTTTAAACTAGGAAATTATCAAACCAAAGATCACATCAAATATCTTACCTGTCTATACCATTTACTCCATTCGTCAGTCCATTATTGTTCTTGCAAACTCCATTGCCTATGATCTCTGGGCCTTGTAGTGCTGTTTGTTTTTCCCTGTTATCTTGTAGGGTAGACTCGAGTTCTATGAGTTTTTCTTTGAGCCATTCTACTGTTAGGTTGTCGACTGTGAGTTGGTTCGGTTGGAGCTTACCACTCGTGTCTTCGACTAGACTCTCATCGAATGTGAAGGTGATTGGTGTGGGGGATGGTGATCTGTTGAGAAGTATCATGTTTTTTTATCAAAAAAAGTATTAGGTGATATATCTAGTTTTAATATAAATTCAGTACCTCTACCATGAGTTGTCACAGTAAAATCGCCTGACTTTACTACAGTAGTTACGTCAATATTAGTATGACGAATTTTAGTACTCAACTATCCGCTAGAGGCGCTGTACAAATCTTCATATATTTTTTTAAATACAGACGCTAGCGAGTATAGTATATTATAGTAAAAACTCATGGTAGAGCTACTGCTATATAGTTCTTATAGTACAAGCTATGCTTAGTTTGGGACAATACGTGATGTGTGAAATGTCCGTGCATATTTTTTTTATCTTGTTTTAGTTCCAATGCCAGTGTGTATAAATTATCGCTTTGAATCATCATCACCATCCTGCGGAATGCTACACACAAAAAAAACGATAAATAAGCATAATTGTAATGCTATTGTCTCAGATATGATAAGGAAGAAAATATATCCGCAGTTCTTATCTAGTTTACTGCTATATATACATTATGCATAAACATGACGTAGATATGGGTTTATAATGTTAATGATAGATCCCCCAGGAAGCACGGTCAATGATTTTACTCATTACATTACATCGTAACTTTCATTATTGATTGGATACAATAAAAATGTATTCATCTATATTATTGCCATATCTTTTATCAAAGGGTGTTTTATTATTCGGAAAATAAATAATAAACCTAGCCAGCGCTAGTTATAGAATTTTAACAGATTCGGTATTTTATTGTACTTTCTAACAACTTTATTAACATTTGTTTACCTAAATGATTCATGTTTTTACGTAAGGTTGGCTATTTGTATTAGGTAATATATAAACATAATATTAACATAACTAAATTATATCTACTATTTTCGTTTTTATCGTTGGGACTTACCAAACATTCAGTGGGTTTCCTCCCATAATACTAAAATCCTACTAAATGATTGAGGAAAATACCTACAGATAAAACAAGTCTTTTAAATGCTCTACATTTAAAGTTACCACTGTTTTAGCAGTAGGTAAAATATTATTAAATAGTTATGCATAATCGTATCCGTATTAGCTGGCAAATATATATATCCTTAATTTATTACTTATATTGCGATTTTTATTTAACAAATTTTATTAATAAATCATGAAATTTTTGGAGTGACTAAGTTAAAGTATGCTATTTTACAGCACACGCACTTGTTATACCAAGACAGAGCATATCTGCTATTAATTTTACGGTTTTCAAAATATAGGTAGGTAGTAAGGCACTTACTTGTACTTTTCTATAAATTCTTTGTATTCGTCCTGAGGCCTAAGATTCTGCACCGTGGTCTCTATTTTGGTTTGGATCTCTGTGAACTTGTCTGTGCTGTAGTCTGATCGTTGTACAACTTCCAACAAAATGCCTTTCCTGTTGAGGAAACATAAGTTCATATAATCGACAGTAGAACTACTGAGCTAAAGTCACTCTCAAATGTTAGATCACACCATTGTATTGTTTTGACGCAGACATAGACCTATATACTCTTTCGATTTTACAACAACCCTCAGATCATACTCTGGTTGCACAATGCCACTGGCATTGCACAAAAACAGATGGTTATCGACCTAAATGGTCTTAGCAGTTTGAAACCATGTCATATTTAAGTATATCTTATATCAATTCAGCTAATCCATGCTGCCATGGTTTATAAAACGGTACCATCATGCCGTGAGGTGCTTCCAACTAGCAGTACCAACGCTCTACCTCCCCTGATGATGTATTACAGCAGGGTACTGTTAGCTTATTACCACCTTATCTCTACTGTCACCTACGGTATTTCTAGGCAATGTCTCGACCTAGTGCCTTGGAATGAATGTGCCATAACAATGAGTGCACATGTTCACACTTCTTGCCTCTACACATGGTACAAAAATAGGCTTTGATTGTTTTACCAAGTTGACCACAACGAGGGTTTTGCACATACTGACATATTAACATAGGAATCTCTAGTTAAGAGGAAGGTTAGATGCACACAGATCAAATCTAAACGCACATTTCGGACACTGCATCCTCTAGAAAATGGAATGGACTGACAGCAAGTGATCAAATCTAAAAACACAAACTGCAGCTTCCTCTAGAAATAAGAATGGGATGAATTGTTATCAAATTTGATTACATACTCTTTGATCATACAACATTTGATCATATACCCTGGTTTGGATTGGCATGGTAGAGCGGGGCCTTCTAACACATGTACTTATACATAAAAAGTCCCAACCTTGTTATAATACTTATGTATAAGCAGAAAAAAAATATCTACGCGGCTACTTACCATGAAGTAGCTGTAGCCTCGCCCTGCCTTCTCTGCTGGTCGAGTAGAGCAGGTAACGCCGCCGTCCTCAGGGCTCGTTCACATTCCGTGGCCTCTGCCAAGAGTAGAACGTACTCATTGTGTGCCCTATGCAGTCTTCTACACGCCTTGCTGTATTTATCTCTCGTCTCGTCCAGCTTTCGACCTCCTCTGCCTGTTGGACCTGAAATTAAGTGATTTTTGAGAAGGCAGATAGACAACAATTATCATCATCGACCTATATTAGTCCACTGCTGTACGTAGGTCTCTCCCAAGACGCGCCACTGAGCCCGGTCTTCGGCTCTTCTCATCCAGTGTTTGCCAGCTACACTCCGCAGATCATAAGACAACAATGCCACAACCAAACAGATGTAAAATGAACTACTGAGTTTAAAAAACATTATTATACAAAAGAATAAAGTTTCTATGAACTGCCGTTTCTTTTGTAAAAACTCAAGGTTTTGAAATCAAATGGTGACAAAGCAAAAAGCTACCTTCCAGTGATATTAAATACTATTCGTCATTTTAAGAATCATTGTATTGAACGTATTGGCATGTGAATAACAAGCGGCAAAGTACCGCACTTAAATCAATTCTCGAATAAAGCTTTAAAGGTATTGAATTCGCATCGTAACTGTTGTTCTTAGAAATAAGACAATGCATTGTGTTGTAACACAAGTAGGCAATGTACTCGTATTTAATATGAAGAGTGTACAAACTTACACTTACATTTAAGGTAGTTCTCCTCGAACTTGGCCCGCATCTGCTTGTATGATTCTAGACATTTTTGGTATTCACTTTGTTTCCTCGTCACTTCTTCTGATAGCTGTAAATAATATAACAACTTGTTTTAGACAAAACTCCATCAAACTTATCATAAAAGTATTGCGACTTAAAGTGTAACTTAAGTGTACTGTGCCAGGATAAAGATGCAAATATAACAAGAAACAATAACTCTGCGTGGGGATTAGTTTTACATATCGAAGAGGAAAATATATATTCAACTGAATCATAAATTAACAAAACATTAGACGCACGTGGGCTCAGCGTAGCCTTAATAAATCTTGAGATTAAGATGTACAACAGAGTTCATACAGACAGCGAAATAGTATAAATAGAAGAACAGCAGTTTATGCTGTTATATAAAACGGATCAAGAGGACGATTCTAAATGAAATATAGCAGTTATACATTAAACAAAATACCGAATGAAACAAATATTTTTTTGTTTATATACTTTGGATGAAACAGTTCAGAGGGAAGAACACGAATAAATGTAACAGGCCTCGGATCGTTACAACACAAATAGAAATCAAAAAACATAAAAAGTTTAGAATTAATACTTAATATGCCGGAAGCCACCGTCAATACATAACCTACATAATGTTCTAGATAGGTAGATAAGAAAGTTTCTCACGATTGCAACTTATAATTAAGAGCTGATGGAATAAACAATGTTCGCAGATTCACAATAATTAGAATGTGGTCGTGAACTGTTCTTGCACCTTCTGCAATAACTAGACAATTTTAAAAAAGAACTACTAACTAGAGAAAGATATATAACAAAGAGACTCTGGAATTCCTATATATAGAGATTCAAAGAGAGGAAACCTATTCATTAATTAATATCACGACTGTTACAGTATTTACATAATGTAGATAAGTATTTATTAAATACATAAGGAATGGTTTAGGCTATTTGCAAACCGTTGCAAATGATCTACAGATAGCTCAATTGATGTATTTAATTAATGTAATATTTATAAAATATATTATGTATTTATAAACTTGCTTAGAATATTTTTTGATGCAATACAGCCGATCAGAACAGTTATCAAAAAGTACTTTGCTACCTCAGTTCTACGAACTAATAAAAAAGTCAGACCTACTCAAATACTGACGTGATCATCTACATACTCGACACCCACATAATATTTAGCTCAAACAGGTAACTTCCTAAATGGTGCGTTAAATCAAATAATACGCAAAACCACATCGTTAATAATTATCACATACTTGTGGTAATTTTATTCACTAAGCCTAATGGCGCAGTGACGGTATCTAGAAGGTACCTACTGTTAATTAACCAGAATATGATAAATCAATAAATAAATTTATAAATATTTACTTACATTTCACAGATCACTTTAGTCCCAAACTAAGCTAAACTAGATTGCTGATAGAATACTTATATTTTTTTTTACCATGGCAATAATATCATGTTATACTTAAACCACTTCACATCTTATGTCCCATTTCCCTCTTTATGTAGTTAATATTTAAAAGATAATAAAAAGTCATATAAGAGTTGCTAAGAGTTGCTTGCCTAGTTTGCCAAACACAAATCCAGTCATGGTAAAAAACATACATCTTTTTCTATATACAAAGAATTAGTAAGCTAGTTTTATCTCAGTTATAATATCTTAAGCTCTGTAAAACAGGATGTCAATAAATGAAGAAATATAACCCGCAAAAGCCTACACGCCGCAGACCGGAAACACTCCGCATTACTTCGCTGTTTGTGTTGTACATATTAATTTAGGTAGTTATTAGCTGCTTTTAATATTATATGTAGAAAAAGTTTAAATAATAAAGTAATATATACTACCACTGTTGGGCAAAGGTCTTCCAGTATAGGTTAAAAAATATACTACCTGTGTACAGTACTACTACAAGGGTTAATATGTATAGTCCAGCACATCGATTTCGATGACAGCGACCCTAATTTTAATTTAAATAAGCACTAATTTATAAACAAAATGATTTACTATCATGTGCGCTAATATGGCCAACTAGACAAAACTGAGTTTTAAAAATCCAATCACAGGATTAACAATAGAGTTGGCCTGCTCTGTTATATGTATAGGTATACGAAAACTAAAGTCTTTTTTATCGATTTGGCGTTTTGCATCCAGTGTGTCATGTATTACTATCTATATCAAGGTTCAAACAAAGAAAAATAGCGATTACGCTACATTTAATATACTCTGAATATAATATTGAAAGCCAGATTCTTTATAAATTGGGGCACATTAAAAACTCGTTTAGTGCAACTCAATTCGTTTCAGACAATTTAAAATGACGAGTTTTAGCTGGTACGACTACAACATTGGCCAAGGCGACAATAGTCTCTGCGGGGCTTTAATGCACCACCTTTCCAATGTTGGCATTATCTTATGCGAGTTCACTTTCAGATATGTAACTAAAATGTGAAAACGAAATGATGTCGATGCTACCAATGTTTAAAATAATTAAACATACAATAATTAAAACAACCAGTAAACTTATTAACTGCCCACACCACCAATTCAAAGGTTATTTTACAAAATAAAATATCGAAATGAAAAATCTTATTTATAGAATTTAATTTCGAAAATAATAGGCACCATGGTAATACAGCCTGGCTCATAAAACTTCATTAAGGTACAACGTGCGAGCGAGTACCCAAACAAAAGGAACGTAAAGGGAGCCAGTACAGAGCCCTGCGGTAAGCCGCTAACAACTCGCACAGTTCGTTGACACAAACACTCTCACTCTTATTATATTCACTGGTCTATCCATTTCAATGAACATTGGAAATCAACACCTACACGCAACAGACAAAACATCGAACACAACAATGGCATAAGCCAAAGCTTATAAAATGAACTGAATAATCAAAGCAAATAAATATACTTTTTAAAAAAATAATGCAATTAGCGTTTTAGTTTTCATATCTAAAGTATAGGTAAATAAGTAGAGGAAGATAACTCGTGATTCTGCATATCGAAAACGGATATTACTTTTTACCAGAGCTATAATCACAAAAGAGAGAAAGTGCAAAGTAACATATAAATTAGATTGTATAAGATATCAAAAAAGCTGTCAAGTGGATGAGATAGCGGCAATAATGAGTTCTATGCTTCAATACAAAAGCAGAAAGTAACACTGTCGCTAGTGAAGCTATGACAAACATGGAAAGAAGCCGAGTAACGGTGTATTACAAATTTACAACACCGAAACCTCAGCGTCGTTTCGGTCGTACTCAAATATAATAAAGTTAAATAAAAATGTACAGTGAACAAATTAAATAATATATAACTTAACTACTGACATACGAGTATGCTCATATCCTAGTACATACGATACAAAGCCTAACGTAGGTGTTGGTGAGAGAATACTAGCATATTTATAAACACAATCCTATTGTCATTGGTGACGGTGACCCACATACGCCTCTACCTTGAGTAATGGGTAGGTACGCCATTGCCATCTGTTTCGATAATCTTGATCAGGACGCGTCATCGACCAAATAACTATTGACGTCATTCATTACATAAAAACATAATATTATTTTAGTTTTACGATTTTGGTCATCGATATATACTTTTTTTACACGGTCCATCCATATTGATGCTCTAAAAGCGGGAGTGATTTTATTGCTTTGCGAGATGAGATTGCATCTGTTTCGTCCTAATCAGATACATGTCAACGAACCAGGGGCCAGGACTTTGGCCTTAACTGACCATTAAGCAGCGGAAGATACGTGATATGCATGTAACGACGACGTCTATGGTATCTTAGGCCGTTAATAGGTAACGGCTAGGATAATAATAGAATTACAGGCAATATTGCCAACAAAACCTTTAAGAATGTTCCCACGTCGTAACTGCGTCTTGGACAACTTGTGACCAAATCTGATGTAATACACATGGTTTTATAAGTATTTTGGTTGGTAATTAACCAAAACCAAATTACACAAAACGTCATTGAGCCACTCACTAAGCATTCCGTACCTCCATATTCATTAGGGTTCGAGGAAACGTCAGCAAAAGGCGTTGGCCGTGAGAAAATAACCAATACAGGTTTGTCGCAACGAATACAGTCTTCCAAATGGCTTATTGTCCCATCGATCAACTCAGTACCAGCAATATAAGCCTTCAGAATCAGTACCGGTTACGAACGCGGTACGACAAACGACGTAAGCTGTGGCAGTGGTTTGATGAGAAAAGCTACGCCATGAGCGAATGCACTGCACCGAGATCACATCACCGGAGCTTTGAGCATTGCCGCTGACAAGGAGAAAGCGTTTTCGTGGAAACGACAATCCAAACCGTTTGTTTTGGCTTTTATGGCAATTTGTTAGCCTGCGTGTTAACTGTTAAGTACCCCTCTTAAATAAACTGTTACAATTCGAAACAAGTCGTCATGTTATCTACTTTTGGGAATTTTTATGTCTGTTTCAAGTTTGCATTCTTAAAACCCAAACTACCTGTTTTCTGTAAAGGTCGAATCCACAAAATAAACGAGTAGTTGGTAAGTAGTAGGTATATTAAATACTTTGCTTATGAATTGTTGCCTAAAAGTGGATAATGTAGGATTAATATGGAATTATCTTTTTGGTTTGTGTTTTTATCAATTTTTGAAGAAACTGACAAAAACAAGTAGGTTACCCGGAATGCAATTTATATTATGGCTCAGAGGAAACGCGTACGAGTGAATACTTTTTAATTGGTTATCGACTATGACTCACTGGGAACTTATCTGCAAGCTACTTGGTCGTGCTTTTCACTCTTAGTACTAAGATAATAAAGATTACATTCAAGGTATATTTGTTGGCTGAACACGTTCATTGCATATCACCCGCGAAGGGAGACGCCCTGGAATGGCCCTGGGGCGAGTGACGTGTCGCATTATTATTCTGAGCGCATAATATTATGCAGAAACTAGTATTTATTTTTGGAATAGCTTTTACTTTACCAATTTCCTATATGATTTCAACAGATAATTTAATAAATGTGTAATGGCGCGTGGTAAATTATCCAGTAGTCATGGTATAACTAGGAAAGCTATCGATGCAGTGAAAATACACAAACAGCTTGCAATAAATAGAAGGAAAACCAGTGTAACGCAAGGTGTGGCCCTGGGTCCGGCTTTCACCAGCCAGCCGGTCGCCAGCACACGTGCAAGCAACTGCAGATTGGGAATGTTCATCGGCTAGATGACGAAATTGTGTCATGCGTAGTTACGATTGAATCTAAACTATTGATGGTGTTTTAATACAGAACCGTGTATTGAGAGCAAAGAAATGGTCGAGGAAGTTTGAACGATCAATGAAAGATTGAATTAACAAAAAAATGATGTAATTTATTGCATGCAATCAAGAATTGTTTAATGTAGACAATCTTATCTGTGATATAGATTAAGATAGTAAAATAAGTTTAGAGTATAGCTTTAGCTAGATATACCAAACTAAAGCAATAAAGGGAGTCGGATAAGGTGTATTATTTACGCAAACACTAGATCAAACGCAAACACCCGTATATTATGCCACTAAAACAACATGTCATCCGCATGTACATTATAAAATGTATATTTTTAGAGGCTTGAGTATGTAAAGAACTAAGATATTTTTGTAATTATATGTGTACATGTGTGCGTTTGCTTTTATGAGCAAATAAATTGCAAATTTTATTATTACACTTCCGCTGAAAACCACTCAAGTTAATTTTTGATACTGTGATATCATTGCTGCTAGATTTACTCATTAGCAAACCCCGTTTCCTCCCAGCTAAATACAGAAATGATATTCTACTACTTTTCCAACGCTTGAAAAGCAGAATCTTCTTAAGTTTCCCCTTTTCGCAAAGCTGTTAACAAAGTTAATAAGGCATAGCAAAACAACAATGTGCTCAATCAAAGGCTCCATTCAACACCCTGCCTCGGGAGCTTTCTCACGGGGCAGGGCAATTACCAGCAGGGCTAATCTGAACTGAAAGAGTATTTTGCTTTCATAAAGCGGAGAGAAGAATCATTTGGTTTTCCTGTTGCGCTCTTGCAAGCACTAAGCTTAATTACAATGAAGGCTAGTAAAATTCAAACAGCAAACATATAGGGGTCCAAAGAAAACTCTTTGAATTATGTTATATATTGACAAACAGTAATAGTATTAGTGAAATAGTGAACAAAGAATGACGCCAAAATTATGTTTTGCTATTAAAATTTTGTTATTTCTTCATGAAACTTTATCTTGATAGATACCTAGATAAATTAATATGTATATTATTACAAGTAAACATTGTCGTCTACTTGCTTCAGTGGCTCATTGATAATATTATCACGGAAATAACTAATATCTACAGATAAATAGTTAGTAAGTGTAAACAGACAAAGGACATTGACTTTGTACATGCCTGCACGTTCACTGCGGCTAATACGAGTACTGACCCAGAAGGCCTTTGTTTATCGACATAGGTGGTCTCAACTTCTAATAATACATCGGTAACCTTTGTATAAACGCGGTTGAGAACAAAAACATAACAGCAAAATACAACATTTCAATTATAGTTGTTGTTATATGATAGCAGTTTAGCATCAACTTATAAACCTACATGCGTTGAATTGTACCTTTTTGAGCATCTTATATCTGTATTGCACTCAAAATACTACATATATTCCAAGGTTTACCTTCGTTGAATTATGTGGGTAGTAATTAGACTTATCTTTAAGATATTGTACAAACAATATTATCAATGTTCACATCCGTTAGTGATTTAATAAAAATAAAAAAAGTAAATACAATTCAAGTAAGTAAACGAGAAAGTTCTTGGTATCACATGGAGCTGCCAGCAATATTTGAACAGCTAAGCAAACTATATTTATCGGTAAACCATTGGGATAAGACACCCAACATTGCTTGTTTAATAACACATATTACAGTGTAAATGTTAATATAAACTGCTCTCGGGGGTCTCGCTTGATTGGTCAGCCGATATCAACTGATGACGTTGGTACAGTCAGATACATAATTTAATGAACAATATAAGACTATGTGATAAGATTTAGGTAATGTTAATAATTTTAAGTTTAAGAACATCGGATCTCAATAGTAGGTAGGTATAATTTCAATGATAGAGCATGTTTACGTATGTATTTAGGAAGTTGTAAAACTTTTGGTAAACTGTTTATGTTGCTGACTGTACTAAGGAAAACTAAAATAACGATTACAGTACGGTTACAGAAGAAAACTAGGTCGATGTTTACAGCCTAGATTACACTTGTGCAAGCTATTGCATGCATTGTTTGGTCCTTTCGTCTTATTCACATGCTGAAACAAAAACCTACATAATTACGTACTAATTAGAAGTTCGTCCCCATACTGCAATATCAAATAATATACGTTGGAAAAAGAAACATCTGCGCGATCGCCCAGATACTCATAATGTTATATGAAACGAAACCATCGTTCGAAGATAAATTAAAAACAGCAATAAATATGCTATAACAAGTATAACAACTGTAAAAGCTAACGAAACACGTCGGAGAGCGGCGCCGTACGAGCTTCTAAACTTACGATTTGTTACAGCAAATATACAGACACACGGACACGCACACATAAACACAAACGCACTCAAACAAGGTAACTTGACTTTAGTCTGCGCTTTAGTGCCCGCGATGACCGAAGGTTTACTCAATGAACTCCATAATATACAAAAGCAATATGTTTGATATGGAATGGTTGCTGGCATATTTGGAAACAAATTGTTGTTTAACATTTTTAGCTAACAATTAAGTGAAATAAAATAGAACACATCGTAATCACGATAAAGTGCTAGATGTAATGTTTTATTTCGAGACAGAGACATTATTATATGAAATGAAAATATTTGAATAGAAGGGATACATCGGTACACAGGCGTCTATTTATAAAAACGACGCGATGAAAGACAACGATCTTTTGTTGAGCGAATATCAGTCATGTCATGTTAGATAATAGATCAACAGCAAAGTAGCCGTGTTTATTTTATAATACACTTTTTACTGTTATTTTTTCTCGTACTTGATGGGCTTCTACCCTAACTTCTAAAAGAATATACAGTATAAATGAGTTTGTACCGTACTCATAAACTAACTACTGGTTTAAAGTTTTTTTATTGATAGTTTTTTTGGCAGCATTTCAAGCTATTTGTGAATCTTAGGTCATTGTATTTGAATCTACCAAGTAGACCTAGTCTTAGTTTTACTGGCTAAAACAAATGTTGATGACTATTAATAGCGATGATCATGAAAATCGTGCCGACATAACCTACTATATTAAACTAACGACAAGACTGAGGATTTTGATAGAGTACGTTACAATTGGATTCCTAATCCGGAAACTAGAAATAGACGTTGACCTTACTGTAGAATATTGTAAGTAGTCTACAAGAAGATTGTAGTTATAATACTGTCTGTAATATTTCACAGGAATACGACGGGTGGTCTCGCGATTCCAGAGTGCCCGAGGTCTGGTTCTGTATCGGTATTGGTGTGTCTAGTCGTAAATACACGGGCGCGATAAGTATCGGACGAGCACGGTCGGTCCGTTGGGTGGTCGACGCAAAATTCGGCGGAGAACACGCAGAGAAGCTCGGACCGGTTCTGGGAACGCTCGGTGGTGGCGGCGGCTATTGTGTCTGCCCTCCACACGCGCTTCATTACCGTCTCGGCTGAGCCAGAACCCTGCCCCTCCTCCCCCTTGCTCACTTCAGGTGGCGTGCAGGCGCCAACACCATCAGCTTGTTGTTACACTTACACCGGTTTCTATCGATGATCTGATCATTGCGTCGCGTCGTCTTTGTATGGAAAATAGTTATGAACGACACAGCGTGGTAAATGGGTTAAAATATATTACTAGTTTATACTTTTAGAACTGTCTGGATGAAAACTATATGAATGTTACTCCCCAAATTTTGTTATTTGCGATTTTAATATGTTTACTACATAGTTCCAGTAATATATGTAATCAAGTAGGTATCTACTATATTTAGTAATTATATATCATTAAACATGATGAAATATGAAGTGCAAAGAAGTGGTTTGACGGTGGTCTGCCCTTTAAAAGCACATAGTAACAGTAACAGGTTTATTTGGGTTGAACAAAATACGATTGAAAGATATGATATCCTAAGAAAACATTCAACCTTCGTCACAGCTTAGCAGGTGATTAAAAAAATCAAATGTAATGTACATTTTAAACAGCAAACAGTGCCGCCTCAGGGATAGTCCACAATAGGCCAGGGAATAATATCGTCCACCTAATCTCTTTTTCGTTAGCGGCACGCCATATTTCATTCTGGCAGCCATTGTCAATAAGAACCGAGGTCAGAGGCAAATAGAAAGAAAAGAACGTCCATACATTTTGTTTTCTTTTTCCAGCACTCAAACAAAATAAACTCTTGCGTACTGTTGAGCGCGCCGCCTTTTAAAATTCAAATCTTTTTTTTTCTATCCCATCTTTTCATTAATATATTACGTTGTACCTATTCGTTTTAGAGTTTTTTATTGTTGTGTATTAGTAAGGAAGTTACTTGAACGGACAGTGATATCTAACGCTTTACTGATGGAGCTTATTGTGCGCTGTCGTATAAAAAATTACAAATCAAAATGTGAACTATTGAAAAATAAAAATATGTCAAAAATATTTCATAAAAAAAAAAGATTGGTAAGAACACCTTTTACTGGCTGTATCTACCTACTGATTGTATGACTCCATAACCGGAAAATAAACTAAATGGTCGCGAAATTTAATGAATTAAATTAAGCTCGGTGAAATAAAGTATAGCATTCATAACCAAAGCGTTGGGATGTAGTTGAAAAGTTCCAAGACGATGACGGCTGCGCATACCATTAAGAATGATCTCAGTATTATTATTGTCTGTAGAAGCGCTAGCACAACATCGATCTAAATTCTCGTTTCTCGTCCAAGCAATTAGACGATGGCAATCTCGAAGGAAATTGCCAATTGACCCCGCTGCGAACCTTTAAATTGACGCTTGGCTGGTATGCCATGTAACCACAGAAAGTGGCTACGAACATCATTGTATATTAAACTAATTATACCACCGCATCGGTTACAATATCTAATCGGATATTTCGGAATACGGTGATAAATGCAAAATAATTTTATATAACAGGTCTATATATTGCCTCATCTTTTATGTGAATTTATTATGATTGAATTAATATCATATTACAACTTGTAAGGTTTTTATACTGTCACAATATTATGTTACTAAAATGAATTCAAATAACTTCGGCGCTTTCTCATGACCTGGTTTACCTTAACAAAACGGTTTCATTATATCACAAGGTTCGTAAGAGTTCACAACATTTGTAAATTGCATAATTTAAAACAATAGTGAGATTAATACTTATAATCAAGTGGTTTTATGCCCTAGTTTTTTTTCAGGTAGGTGTTTGCACCAGAAAACAGCCGTATAACGGCTGTTTTCTGATGGTGCAAACACATATGCAAACAGAAATATATATTTACGGTGATAACACTTAGTTTTTTTTATCTACAATTGTTAATCTAATAATCCAGTAGACATACTATCATAGCAACTTAAAACTAGTTGTAAGACAACTTCATTGATATGTAATTGTTTCAGTTCATGTCTGTCTGACTATATTGTTCAGAGACCTTTCGCGGTGTCTTATTGCACAAGGTAACTCTGACTTTTAACAACAATGATGTTTTAGAATGGAAGCAAAACGTTATAAGTTTAAATTCAGCTTATGCTATCAACGATTAACACGAATTCTCAACACAAAAATTAGAATGAACCCGCAGGTGTTATTTTAAACCTTTTAAACTCAGATTGAACAGGATATTATAAAAATTAGGGCGTTTTAGAAAAAGCTCGGAGTGTTGACATCATTAGGACCATAAGAGATTTGCTCTGCTTTCCTTTCTTAGCGAAATACTACGACTGTTTCATAATATTGAAACGACGATTAAAAAAACTCAGTTCTAAGAATAAGAACTCGAAGAAGGTTAGTAAATCCGATAGTTAGTTTGCTAATCAGCAATTGATGTTATAAATAGAATAATTAAAGTGAACTTGAATAAAATAACGCCTGTGGTAATAGCTACCACGATATTAGCATATTATTGTGTATGCAATCATTGCTTGTCGGTAAAAAGATTAAGATTTTATGATAAACCAAGTCAAGATCATAGTATGCACCTTAGAAAATTCATCCTTAATCGAATTCTACATAGATAGTATTTTTTTTAAATAGTCTACTCTATACTTATATTATAAAGAGGTAAAGTTTGTATATTTGTTCAATTGTAAGGGGTAATCTCGGGATCTACTGAACCGATTTTAAAAATTGTTTCACCAATAGAAAGCCACATTATTGCTGAGTGTCATAGGCTATATTATATTTTCAAAAAAAATAGGGATCCTTACTAAAACTTCAATTATGCCCAACGAAGTGGTCACGGGTCAGCTAGTAAGAGATAAATTGATTAAAAAATATATAACAATAGTCTGCCCTTGACCACGGCTATTGCAACTTAGCCGAAACGTGGGGAAAAAATTGTACGCAATAAAATTCCGTATAATTTATCTCTTTACAACATTGGGATGACAAAATTATGCTACAGATCTTCGTGCTATGTGCATTTCTCTGTATACTTATTGGCGAAAATGTATTTAACCCTCTATGTTATGTGGATGCGAGGTATATAATACCTACCTACGCGTGGGCATAAGGTATGTATGTAAAGACAGTGCAACGAACTATTTAGGGCGATGCGACATGTAATTCCCAGAAGCACTACTCGGCCGCGAGCCAGCAATCGAGAGACTCGTCTCACTGAACAACCATGATTACTTTGCTAATGTCGTCAGTTTTAATAAAATAATTTTGCACGTACTCATACCTGATAGGAACAAATTCATCCTCGCACAGATGATTTTTCACATGTTGAAGTTTCACAGTTAAATAGTACCCAAACAATCAACGTATCGCATCGTAACAAAAATGTATTTCTTATTAAAACTTGTAACTAATTTAAAACGGCCAACGATCGAACAATCATCTGAAAGTAAATCGATCAAAAGACATAATGTCAAAGATCTGCGCACGAGTGTGATCTATTTCAGTCGTAACGTAATTGATGCGCGCTGGACGGGTCGATTAACGAAGGGATGCATCGCCAAAACCATACATAATTATGAGTAGAGCAAGACTAATGATGTTGGGAATGATTGTAATGAAATATGAAATAACGTGGATTCTGCATTATTTTAGGTTAATATTGAGCAATATTATGATGCACAAAGGAATTGAATTGATGAGCGTTTTAAAGATGGCATTGAGATCTTACTTAAATATAATCTGCGATGCAGTATTCTTTTTAATTAGATTACTATTATAACTTGACTTATCATCTATTTATAAAACTTACCACAATAGTTCCGTTCCTACTGAAGCCAGACAAACGTATATTTATAGAACAGCCAAATAAAATAAATCAAAAGCAACCACTTAAAAAAATATTCATACAAAAAATAGAAGAAAAACATCAATTTTACACGAGCTCGAGAGTTAGGGTTACGTTTATAAACGGTAAGTATTAATCTGCGATGTAGCAAGGCACCAAAATGGTAGTTGTTCTGGGGCAAAACCCACAATCGTGACCAACGTGGCGGATTATACTACTAAAGAAGCTAAATAAAGGAGAATGGGCACTTTGGGCCACGACTAAAAAAATTGTCCCTCAAGGTTGCCACATAGTACGTTAAAAAGGGCTTTTATAAGCCAATATTTTACTATAATTACGGAAAAAATCCGTCCCATGGAAATCGAGATATTTCGATGAAATTGTTTTTCATTTAACATCATATAACTTAGAATTCTGAAGGCCCACAAGAATAACTGTGATGGCGTTTAAAAGAGCATTAAAAGGGCTTTAATTATTTCTCAAATTGTTTAAAAATCCAACCTGTGGAAGTTGAGTTATTCCTGAAAAACTGTAGTATTGCAAAAAATAAATACGGTTTTTCAGAAATATCTCGATTTCCACAGGTTGGATTTTTAAACAATCTAAAGACAAATAAAGCCCGTTTCATGCCCTTTTCAACGCAACTGCAGGCATTTTTGTGGGCCTTCAGGATTCGGAGTAATACGACGTTAAAATAAAAAACTGTTTTTCAAAATATATCGATTTCCATGGGATGGATTTTTTAAATAAAAATAGTAAAAGGTAGGCTTCTAAAAGCCCTTTTAAACATATTATGTGGCAACCCTGAGGGACGAGTTTTTTAGTCGTGGCCCACGCTCCATACAGAATCGCCCATTCTCCTTTGTATACAATTCAAAACTTAAGACATATAAGATTATTTTACTGCTATGCCTAAGCTACTTTGGACCAGGTAGGTACTATGAAACGCGATTTCGTTACATTTTGCGGAAAGCTTGGAGAACGTAGATTACGTAATTCAATAAAAGGCCAAGATTCCCTAGATTGGGCCCTGGCGGCCGGCGAGCGTAAATAACAGGTTCGATCCCAATCGAGCGATTACCTCGAATCGCAAAACAAGTCGTACCAAAACAGCGGTGTTCTCGACCAAATTAAAATGGCGGTAACAGTCAACAAAGGACCGGTAATTTACAACGTCTCCCTGCTTCGAAAATTGAACGCGATAAACAGACCGATAAAATTGCTGATTGATAAGATCAATATATAACTTAATTTCATAGGAGTTAGGAATATTATTGGTTACCTTTTTATTGAGAACACTGCAGAGTATTAGGACGCAGACAGAAACGTGGGGGAATTACTCATTACATTGGAAATTAAATTACTAATCAAACAAAAACCAATGAGATCAGAACCGTCCAAAACCATTCATATTCAATCATACTCAGG
The DNA here is from genome assembly GCA_932527185.1 of Ecliptopera silaceata. Taxonomy (NCBI): domain Eukaryota; kingdom Metazoa; phylum Arthropoda; class Insecta; order Lepidoptera; family Geometridae; genus Ecliptopera; species Ecliptopera silaceata. The sequence continues at coordinate 2,990,837 of OW052200.1, forward strand.
GGAATAACTTTTTCGAGGAAACATGATATTACTTATAAAGGATAGAAATGAAACAATGGCAACTCATTTCATTGGCAGATTTCAATAGATCAACATCAAGAAAGAGGATCCCTTACGTTTCTCACGAAGCTAGACACTTGATAGTTTGGGTGGCCTATGAATACAAAGATTTTACTGCCTACGACTTTAAAGTTGCAAGATGAAGAAATACCGTCTTATCGGAAACAATCTCGAAATGGACATGTTTGAAAACAATTATTGTCTAAAAATAGTCGGTGATAACAACCACATTAAGATAGAGAAGAATTTCGGCAGTGTTATTATGATTGGGAACAACTGTTACGTTGACGTGTTACAGAACTTTGGGAACCTTCAAACAATTTGTGGAAATAATATTGTGATAGTGAAAGTGGTTAACTCTAATAATGGGGAAGATTGTGTTTCTGAAAACGAACATAGAACAATAAGTGCAAAAGAAGTTCCAAGGACGAACAGTTTAACGAATAACAAAATTAAAAATGCGACTTTTAAAACTTTGGTAAAATTTGTAAAGCGTTTGAAATTACAAACAAAATCATTTTTGAAAAAGTTAAATTAAGTACGAATATTAAGTTATGTTACATAGCGCGATGTGAAATAATTAAAAAATTGATTTCAATTTGTTTAGGTGAAGATCAAATCTCCTTAAAAGTCACACTAGCATTAGTTGATTGGCACCAAGCCATGTTCTCACATTTTACGAACTGCATGTACACTGCAGTTAGAAATTACTGTTTGTTTTATATAATTTTAAGCTGAGTATTCATCACTGTATTACACCTAAACTTGCATATTAGGCTGTTAAATAACAAATCATGAATTTATGCAGACTGTACCGATCGAATGCTAAACACAACTCCCGTGTTGACCTTGATATTTATATCTACAGTAATGTCAAAGAACAAAGTTATCAAGTAAAAGGAAATACCAGTAACGTGGACGTGGTAATCTACAGGAACTTTGTGTAATTGAGTCAGCGAGGAATGCAAACGATAACATAGCTTTGTCAAGTGTTTCTTTAAAAAAGTGTGGTAACAACTTGTAAAATTTAGAACTCTTGTTTTACTGTGACGTTAAACCACTTTATAAGTCATTTGCTAAATATATTTTTATCCTGTTGAATAATGTTATTATTATAAGAATATAGGGACAAATATTTTATTATTTTCAAGAGATTTATAATCACGAGGTAGGCACGCTACAATATTTATTATGTAAGACTACTAAAGACAACGCAACACCCAGACTGGGCGTAACCACAGCTACACGACTCACATTAACTTTATAAATAGGTTCTTCACTTAATTCCCAAACAGGTCATGAACGGCCAGACCTGTCGGTATCAAAATTAGATAACTGTCATGTACTTTCACTTATAGCTGTTCACTTTCCCCGCAGACTGTTGCGCAACCAGTTCTCACAGAAGCGATCGATGGCGAATTTGAGAAATTGATTGTTTTTTAGGACTATTGTTCGAATATTCGGAAAACTCGAAAAACAAACGAAAGATTTTAAAAATATGTAGTTTAACATGACTCTATGCTAGATGGAACTTTAAGTTTATGCTGGGATTAATAGAAACTCATACTAAAGTTATGTTATGCTAGACGATATTGGTTAAAGACAAATACATATTCATAATTGGTACTTATACAAATGAATCTCTATCTTAAGTACCATGGTACTACCTCTACAAAACAAGAGCACCTACTTGATAAGTATGTTCAGCCAGACTACACAGCTGGCAACCATTCAAATGATTATAAAGTCATTTCGATGGTGTTAGACAGACATTCGCTTATTATAATGCACAGGTATAATGATATTTCAAATTTGAAGAAAGAAATATCCAAATCAAAAGTTTCAGAAGAGTTGAAAACTACAAAAAACCGAAATGTAAACCTTTCACATAGAAAATCGTTTGTTGTTTCTTCCAAGTAGGTCAGACAGGAATTATTAACGGTCGCTAAGTCGGACGGAACACATTGCAGTGGACACGATGACGTTCAAGAATATTTTGGCCTAGTTACCGTGATAATATTTGTATAAGTAATACACACGCGAATCATCCTAGATCTCGACAACAAGTGAGAAAAGAGATGCAACTAGACTACAACGTCCGGTTTCACGATATCTGAGAATCAAGATTGAGATACCGTCAACCTCTATTGCTTTTACCGTATTTATTGGTTGCCTTTCAACTGTTGGTTTTACGACGCAATTTGTTTTACAAACAACAGCTAGACACGCCTCGTGAAATTAACAATGAGGATAACTGTGCAAATTGTATCTGGGAAGTGCAGGAAGGAGCTTTCGGTATAAATTTTCATATTTTCAGAATTTTGTTTTAGATATCGCTATGACGACCCATACCAATATATTGGGATCATTCCGCATAAAATGATCAAGTATATCAGACATATAAATAGTTTTTAAACTTGCTATTGAAATGTTCTACGTATCTACATCTACTAAAACTCAAGTTTTTATTGTTATTCTACATGAGGCCTACACATTCCTTATGGTTTTGTTACTGCTGAGCTTAATGTTACTCATTCATTAGCCGAAGTGCATTCTCAGTGCATACAAAATGTTCTTCCTGTCATTACAACTCCACGACACGTTTTGCTCGGTAACTAACTACGTTACTGGTAAAACTTTCTAGCAACGCCTGACGAGAAAATAAAGGTTTATTCTTAATAAAATATTAAAAAAGAGGAACATAAAGCTCTTGGAACAATACAAAATTACACATGGTAATAACGATGGCGCCAGCATCGTTTTATTTACACAAGCGGAGGAAAAATTGGCAACAAGCCTAATCTTCAAAAATAAGATGTCTTTCCATATCGACATTCGACTCGCTAATGCACGAACTGGTTTTAAATACATAGAACCTCGCCGTGTGCCCGTTCCACATACCCACAAGACCCACCTACTCATTTTATTTAACTTTATCAATAATCTGATTTTGTTTGTGTTGATCGACGATGATGGCGGTGTGGCTTGTTTTTCGGCAGCGCAGGTAGGTAAGGTACAGAAGACGTTTGTTGTGAGATAAGATCGAATTTTATTGACCTGGCTAGTAGCCACATGCTGGGGTACTGATGATGTTATGTGGTGTTATAGTGAGCTGGCCTCGACACAGTTCTTTCGTTCACACCATTCTCACAAGCCTAATTATGCAGTCAGGAGAGCACGATCTGAATAGATCGATAGAAAACGGTGGAAGAACTGCGATAACAAAACCGGTCGCCGCCTGTAACGGGTCGTGCCGTCGGCGTTGGAGTCAAATGAACAAACACGGTAACATTGCAAATTTCTCTAATCTAAATGGCAGAATTAACATAATCATAGAGCTGATAGAAAGAGTATAGTTTGCTACAGTAAAACAATCAATTTAAACAACTATAAACAAACGCAGCAGCACAACCCTCGATGAAGGCTAGACGTGACTCTATAAACAGCAATGAGACGCTATATGAGTCAAATACTGTTATCAGCTGAACGTGATCGGATACGGTGATAACTGTGATAGGTACGCCGTGCAGTACAATAATTTTAATTCGTTTGCGATAATGTTTATGACATCACTTTAGGAATACCCAGAGACATTGGAGTACTAATCGCGTGTACAAAATATGTCTACACACTCGTACATAATGTGATAATAAACATATTATGTGGTGTACTTATAGTTTAATCAGTTTAGGTCCGACTTCCGTACTGTGTGGGATGTGCTTTCAACCTGGCACCTAGTTCGGTTCTAAATGATCCTTGTGATTTTATTAAATTAAGTATTTTTGATTCTTTATCTAGAACAAACATTTTGTGATGGCGCACTAAAATGTTTGTTTTAGTACTCAGTGTCAGGATGTTACCGTTTTATTTTTATTTTTTAAGTACTTACATATTTAATGTAAATAAAAATAATACCTACATATTTATAGGAAAAATAAATACTGCGTAAAGTTAAGCTCAGTTTTGATTCGTTGTTGTTAGTTTTAATTCTTTATTGTTTCTTTGTTTATATAACTGTTAGTTGAAATCAGCAATACCGTTCAATCAGTTTCTATTTCTGATTGCAACGTTAGCTTTAGCTGCTTACGTAAAAACACGTGCCTCAAGGAAAGTATGTCAGCCACAGCCAGCATCAGCTGCATTTTAAACTTACACAGCACATTTAGTTTCTGCCAAAGACTTTGTTCGTTTTTAATTAAGTTAAGTAATAATATGTACCTATACTTAATACAGGCAGAAAAGGTAACAATCGGTAAAAAATAAATTTAAAAATCTAAACTTAACTGAAGGCATTCGATGACGATTTAATTAGCATTACTTACATCTGCAAACCTTGTGATTTTTCCTAATGCTATTTTATATTACGTAATTTTTTAAATGGTAAGTAAATTAATAAAAAAAATATGTAAGCACTTATGTCTATTTTACCTGCCTCATATCTACCTTCCTTAAAAAAACTTGTAAACTTCCTTATTTCCATAACTCTATAAGTCTATAACTGCAATGACGATAACTAAATACCTACCTAGCTTTATCCACTACTAAAATGCGAACCTACAAAACCTACTTATCAAGATGGGAGAATGTATCCCATAAAAGATCAAATCTCGTAATAAACCCTGCTAAGTTAAATAGATAATTAAAATATAGACATACTTGGGTAAACTGAGAAGATATTTTGGAGTGATCCTCATGGTTGACCTTCCTGGCTTTCCGTCTCTCTGACATGAGTGTGGTGAGTCGGTCCAAAGCCCGGGACTCTAAAGCTTCTGCGTTGGACCTGATGTGACGACTGGTGCTCTCCCATTCTTCGGTCATGGTGCGCCATGCCGAAGCTATTACTGAACCTGGTGGACCACACTTGATTGTCACAACTAAAGTAGGCAGGATGTTTTTTTTTTCTTGGTATAATAAACATGAATAAGAAATTTATGAAAGGGGCTAACTAAATTTTTTGTTAATAAGTACCTACTTAAAAAAATATATTATTATGAGTTAATAAAAAGGTACCTACATTCCTTTTGTTATTATTGTGAAATTAATTATGTACATCTGAGTCAGGCTTTACACACCACATAATGGAAGTCTTTGTTTTCAATAAAAAATATTATAATGTTATAATTTCATGATTACAAATTTAAGACCTTACTTTCGTTATTATGTCTAGATACTGTAAAAATGTGTTTTACAGTACTTAGACATAGGTACATATGTGGTTACAAAAAATTGTGTTCCCTGAAACCTAAACTAAAACCTAACTTGAACCAACAGTCAAAAAGTAAAAAAGTCAAACTTTTATTTAGCTACTTAATATGTACGTATACCCAGTTATTAATATACATTGCTATGCTACATATGCATGTTCCACAGATTATGGAATAAGAAATCGATATATTTAGTCTAGCAGGCTAGTTAGGTTGGTACCTATGCTGTTGAGTTTCTTAATAAATATAATTTGGGTAGGTAGATTTTACAAAGCTTATTCTGGCACCAACAAAGAACAAATATATCTAGACAATGTCCTTCACTCACTCAGGTAGAGAGAGGTATTCTATGTTTAGGTACTTGCACTCTTTCTAAATAATAGGAAATATTTTCTGATAAAACCAACATAAATTATTCATGATAAAATAATCATTACCATTGAGCTCTTCACACTTGTCCATCTTCTGCCCCTGCGCAGCGGCGGCTGAGAGTGCCAGAGCGTATTCCCGATCACTCTTCATCTTAGCCTGGATGCTTCTCTTCATCGCCTCCATGAGCCTCAGCTCCGCATCCTGGCGCGCCAGGAGAGCCTCATGAGGCCCGCGCACCGCCCCATTCGATGCATACCCCATTATAAACAAAGCACTATGCACATTTCAAACGTAAACACAACACAAATCACATCGTAGGCAGGTATTTATTTACCTACCGGTACCACCGGGACTGTCCTATGTGAGTTCAAGTTATATTTTAGCCGAATTGAACAGATTTAATATTACACTCGCTCAGAGAACGTAATAAAAACAGCGGGTAGTAATATAATACAGTGCACGGCCAACTAAACTAAACAAGCGTCCGTTCAGCAACGGCGCTCGTCCAGAATGATGGCATGATAGCATGGCATGGCATGGCGCATACGACATTGCATTGCAGGTATTCTCATCGCACCCGCATGTGCGGTGTGGTGTGGCGTGGCTTGTGCCGCTGGCATGGCATGGCATCCAAGCAGTGCTCACCAAGTTGAAATAAACTAGCTGGAAAGTATTGTAATATACTCTAGTTACGTCGCACTGGGGGCATGAAACCAATCACAGGTTAGTTATGAAAAATCATATGATTTATCAAATCATTCATTACAAGTCCGATATTAACAACTTGTTTGGATTCGTAGGTACGACGGTTTAACACTTTTAAAACAGCAAGATACATTTATGTGTTCTCAGACAATTTAATATAACATACACATCTCGAGGTTCAACCAATCAAAGGCTATAAAAACGCGATCGATTTCTATGAATGTCTTTGATTGGCTGATTAATGAGATGTAATGTAATAGACATTGCTGGAAAAGTATGCCATGTATGTGGGTTAGGAAGTTAGGTACACCTTTAAAGCTAATTTAGGTCATCGAACTTGAACATCTTTTCCTATGATTTAATTAATCACAGGTGAAATAGCAGTGATCATTTCAATTTCTGATTTCCCTTATCGTAATGTATTGGGATAAACCCATATCAAATTCCATATTTTAACGTGACGGCAGCAACTTGCAAAGTATTGGTTGCAAAAAAGCCCCTTCTCATGAATATAACTCAATATTGAATTAAGGTTGTAACACATTTGAACTATATCAAATATCGCTCATCACCTCCTTTCCATACATTTTGTATGAAAACTCTATGGTCGACCGCACACGCGTACTCTCAATTTACAAATTTATGACGTCACGGGCCGATTTTTGTATAGTTGACTCGGTCCTGCCAACTTTGAAATCAGAATTTTCCCTAACTTCAGTGAAAAATATGCGAAATTTATCCATATTTGCACAGATTCCTTCTAAAAAAATGGTTAAAAGGTTTCCCGTTAAGTCATCACAAACAAATGTTTTACATTTCTCTTTTTTTTTGTGTCTGTTTAAATATATACCCCTAACAAATACCCTGAGCAATTTTTTATCTTGGAAAAATTCCTAAATTTCGGGGAAGCTACGCTAAGTTGTTAACATTGTTGGGACATTCGGATCTCAAGGTCAAATACAGTATGCTCCTTGTATGTGAGTGATAATGAGTGAATGATGGCAAGGCATAGGCATGCACGATAGTCATTCTTCAGTCAACTGGGTACGCCTTGTGATCTCATTGGGGAAACCAAGTGCTTTGCTTGTGTAACGGGGACAAAATAATGATGAGTAATGTATAAATAACTCAATAATGAATGTCTGTGAATTATTTATTTTATTTACTAGCGACCCGCCCTGGCTTCGCGCAGCACAAATGCTGATACTACAGAATGTCTTTGTATATTTTTTTTCATCTATCTATACTGTTATAAAACTGTAAAAGAGCCGAAAATTAAAAACGAATATATGGAAAAAGTTAATATGCAGATGCACTAGGTAAACGATTTTGAGTCCTAAAATCGAGTTTGACTGTTTGTTTGTTATAACATCACGACTAAGTCACTGGATGGATCTGCTTCATGAGTTTCATCTATAAAACATTATAAAATTATATTATTAAAGTTTCATCTAGATCCATCCAGTGGTTAAGCCGCAACATCAAACAAACAAATTTGATCTAGATGAAACTTATATAAGTTTGTTAATGTCTGTGTCTGTTAATGTCTATATAAGTTTGTTAATGTCTATGAAACTTATATAAGTTTCATCTAAATACATAGACCGACTTCTAAGTGTATACTTAAACTAGTATTTTAAAGGTGCGCGAGCTGCAAAGGAATAATGTAATAAAAATATATTCGTTTTTAAACGAATGAATTCATTTATCTGAAACTACTAATAACATCAATAATAACTTATACATAAGTACGTCAATCGAAAAAGTACCGTAAGGTATTTTGCAGTGTACTAGATTAAATGGTATGCATGGCATTTGCTGCCCAGAGGACTCAAGCTCCACTGTAGTAACTTTTATTTTATTATAGACACCTAAGATATACCTAAGGCAGAGTTTTATTGCTTCACAGAACAAGTCTTTAGTGGACTTGCTAGATGAGGAAATGCATTGTTACCTTATGCAGTAATCAATGATAAATAACAGTAGGCGGGCCAACGGCTTATTCTATCGTATCGTAGTTGAATAAAAAACGAATGTTTGGATATACACTTATTCATTCACTCTTACCATGCCATCGTTCTTAACAAATTATAGTCTGTTCTTTTTTGAAAAAAGGAGCACTCTGTTTGTAAAAAAAGCAAGTGTGTGGTCATGAACGTTACATTACGACATGTACGATATATTAGAGTACAAGTCTGTCATCACTTTAAATGTGTAACAACCTTTAAAGTGATGACAGACTTGTACTGATTCCTTCTAAAAAATGATTAAAAGGTTTCCCGTTAAGTCATCACAAACAAATGTTTTACATTTCTCTTTTTTTTGTGTCTGTTTAAACCCCCTAACAAATACCCTGAGCAATTTTTTATCTTGAAAAAAGTCCTAAATTTCGGGGAAGCTACGCTAAGTTGTTAACATTGTTGGGACATTCGGATCTCAAGGTCAAATACAGTATGCTCCTTGTATGTGAGTGATAATGAGTGAATGATGGCCAGGCATAGGCATGCACGATAGTCATTCTTCAGTCAACTGGGTACGCCTTGTGATCTCATTGGGGAAACCAAGTGCTTTGCTTGTGTAACGGGGACAAAATAATGATGAGTAATGTGTATATAACTCAATAATGAATGTCTGTGAATTATTTATTTATTTACTAGCGACCCGCCCTGGCTTCGCGCAGCACAAATGCTGATACTACAGAATGTCTTTTTAAATTTTTATTCATCTATCTATACTGTTATAAAACTGTAAAAGAGCCGAAAATTAAAAACGAATATATGGAAAAAGTTAATATTATGCAGATGCACTAGGTAAACGATTTTGAGTGCTAAAATCGAGTTTGACTGTTTGTTTGTTATAACATCACGGCTAAGCCACTGGATGCATCTGCTTCATGAGTTTCATCTATAAAACATTATAAAATTATATTATTAAAGTTTCATCTAGATCCATCCAGTGGTTAAGCCGCAACATCAAACAAACAAATTTGATCTAGATGAAACTTATATAAGTTTGTTAATGTCTGTGTCTGTTAATGTCTATATAAGTTTGTTAATGTCTATGAAACTTATATAAGTTTCATCTAAATACATAGACCAACTTCTAAGTGTATACTTAAACTAGTATTTTAAAGGTGCGCGAGCTGCAAAGGAATAATGTAATAAAAATATATTCGTTTTTAAACGAATGAATTCATTTATCTGAAACTACTAATAACATCAATAATAACTTATACATAAGTACGTCAATCGAAAAAGTACCGTAAGGTATTTTGCAGTGTACTGGATTAAATGGTATGCATGGCATTTGCTGCCCAGAGGACTCAAGCTCCACTGTAGTAACTTTTATTTTATTATAGACACCTAAGATATACCTAAGGCAGAGTTTTATTGCTTCACAGAACAAGTCTTTAGTGGACTTGCTAGATGAGGAAATGCATTGTTACCTTATGCAGTAATCAATGATAAATAACAGTAGGCGGGCCAACGGCTTATTCTATCGTATCGTAGTTGAATAAAAAACGAATGTTTGGATATACACTTATTCATTCACTCTTACCATGCCATCGTTCTTAACAAATTATAGTCTGTTCTTTTTTGAAAAAAGGAGCACTCTGTTGCTAAAAAGAGCAAGTGTGTGGTCATGAACGTTACATTACGACATGTACGATATATTAAGGTTGTAACACATTTGAACTATATCAAATATCGCTCATCACCTCCTTTCCATACATTTTGTATGAAAACTCTATGGTCGACCGCACACGCGTACTCTCAATTTACAAATTTATGACGTCACGGGCCGATTTTTGTATAGTTGACTCGGTCCTGCCAACTTTGAAATCAGAATTTTCCCTAACTTCAGTGAAAAATATGCGAAATTTATCCATATTTGCACAGATTCCTTCTAAAAAATGGTTAAAAGGTTTCCCGTTAAGTCATCACAAACAAATGTTTTAAATTTCTCTTTTTTTTGTGTCTGTTTAAATATATACCCCTAACAAATACCCTGAGCAATTTTTTATCTTGAAAAAATTCCTAAATTTCGGGGAAGCTACGCTAAGTTGTTAACATTGTTGGGACATTCGGATCTCAAGGTCAAATACAGTATGCTCCTTGTATGTGAGTGATAATGAGTGAATGATGGCAAGGCATAGGCATGCACGATAGTCATTCTTCAGTCAACTGGGTACGCCTTGTGATCTCATTGGGGAAACCAAGTGCTTTGCTTGTGTAACGGGGACAAAATAATGATGAGTAATGTGTATATAACTCAATAATGAATGTCTGTGAATTATTTATTTTATTTACTAGCGACCCGCCCTGGCTTCGCGCAGCACAAATGCTGATACAACAGAATGTCTTTGTATATTTTTTTTCATCTATCTATACTGTTATAAAACTGTAAAAGAGCCGAAAATTATAAACGAATATATGGAAAAAGTTAATATGCAGATGCACTAGGTAAACGATTTTGAGTCCTAAAATCGAGTTTCATCTATAAAACATTATAAAATTATATTATTAAAGTTTCATCTAGATCTATCCAGTGGTTAAGCCGCAACATCAAACAAACAAATTTGATCTAGATGAAACTTATATAAGTTTGTTAATGTCTGTGTCTGTTAATGTCTATGAAACTTATATAAGTTTCATCTAAATACATAGACCGACTTCTAAGTGTATACTTAAACTAGTATTTTAAAGGTGCGCGAGGTGCAAAGGAATAATGTAATAAAAATATATTCGTTTTTAAACGAATGAATTCATTTATCTGAAACTACTAATAACATCAATAATAACTTATACATAAGTACGTCAATCGAAAAAGAAAATATTTTGCAGTGTACTGGACTAAATGGCATGGCATTTGCTGCCCAGAGGACTCAAGCTCCACTGTAGTAACTTTTATTTTATTATAGACACCTAAGATATACCTAAGGCAGTGTTTTATTGCTTCACAGAACAAGTCTTTAGTGGACTTGCTAGATGAGGAAATGCATTGTTACCTTAGGCAGTAATCAATGATAAATAACAGTAGGCGGGCCATTGGCTTATTCTATCGTATCGTAGTTGAATAAAAAACGAATGTTTGGATATACACTTATTCATTCACTCTTACCATGCCATCGTTCTTAACAAATTATAGTCTGTTCTTTTTTGAAAAAAGGAGCACTCTGTTGGTAAAAAGAGCAAGTGTGTGGTCATGAACGTTACATTACGACATGTACGATATATTAGAGTACAAGTCTGTCATCACTTTTAGAGTACGAGTCTGTCATCACTTTAGCCACTAAAGTCATGTAAACGAGCACTAACCATAGAGAGTCAGTTTTAATTAAGTCTATATGTGCTTCACGTAAATAAATACACCCCAAGTATCGGGAGTAATTTAACCGTTATTATATGTTAGTGTGAAATAATATTCAAAACACAATCATAAGGATTTTATTAAAAAATCCGGTAGTTTAAGGTTTTGTTCGTGAGAAATTGGCTCTAAGAGATTTCTAAATGAGCCTTGTGTTTTTAATGAATGAAGAATTTTTGAGAAGAAAGAAGAGTCTTTCATGTTATACTAGATGGTATTTATTTTATTTATACATCTAACAAAAAATATCATTTTTATTTTATGTTGTAAAAAAACTACTTCTATTGTATTTGTAACTGTTCAACTGTTCTTTTGTATTGAACAAAAACGTAGCAATTTCATTTTTAATGGAGTGCGGTCTGTGAAATATCTATGAGTGTAGTTAATTACTAATAAGTAGATTTATTATTTATTGGCAATAATTTTTCGTCCCCACATCTCGGAAAGAGTACTTTGCTCCTTGACATCTGAGTGCAAAAGTAGATTTTATCCGTATTTCTATTTCCATGGTGTAGAGTTTATTAGACAACTATGTTAATACGTAATTCAGACTCGGAATCTCGTGTGGATTATTTTTTAATTGCACGTTTAATTTTTTTTGCGTTTAATCATTTCTTATCAGATAAAAATTAAACGTGCAATTAAAAAATAATCCACACGAGATGGTTAGGTGATAAGTACGAGTTCTCGCACTCGAGTGTAAAGATGTTTCACCTCGTGCTCTTTAGTTTCCCTCGCAAACGTTCAGAATTTGAACAGGTTATTTTTATCAAGCACGTGGTTAAAAATCTTTTATAACAATTAACTATTATTTTATGTGTCTGTGGTGACATTAAGAGGATTTATCAATAGGATAGACAATGACAGTACTAAACTAAACCTTCAAAGCTTACGCCACCTGGTTTCAACTTGTAAACTAAATCCATCAATCAAATTATGTTTATGTCGGCAAAGTCGCCCGGCATAAGTTTAGTTCACCTCAGCTGGCCGCCCGACGAGGCGCTGCCGCCGCCGTCACCGCCGCCGTGGTAATTTTATTTGTGCCAGTGGCAACACCGACCCAGCCTTGTAATATGGCCGCTACAGGTTAGTTTCAATAATTTTGTGATATGAAAAAACCTTTATTTTCGCTATAATTTCTTGTGTAGAATTTTATTTTTGCATGACAATTTGATAACTTAATAAATAGTCACGTAATTAAATTGTTTAGAAGCTTTTTATGGTTACCTAATAATGCTAACGTGTCATCATTTCACCCTTGCGGACGTTTGGATACCGCGTGGCCACATTTCTGAAGTTTTCAAGTCATAATTTCAACTGATATTTAGTTATTAATGTGGTTCTTCTAATTTTATTGTGTTTGGCAAGGTAAGATTGTGAGTAATGAAACAGATGGATCATTACTATAAATCTATCAATTTAGAGGTGTCCCCGAATAACTGCTTTCCAAAATCCGCGTGTAGGTCGTTCACTTGCTATGCGTCATCAGTATTCGTGAATTTTGTATCACTACACTCTCGAATCGTTTTGTCACATACTGCAGTATTACATGGTGTTTTACAGGCAAGAAAGGAAAGAAGGCAAAATGGGTCAAAGCCAACCTAACAGATATCCTTGCGGAGCCGACGACTATACCGGCGACTAACTGGGCCGCCGATACAGTTGAAGAAAGTAAGTGATACATTAAATACTAGTGGTATTTACACATACAACTATTTTACATTACTGTCTCATGTAACCCAATGATGAGTGATAGGGTAATGGCAGGCCAATGTTAATCTCGTACATGGGGCACACCCACGAGCGCCTGGTCGCTCCTGCTGCCCCGGGAAGGTCTGAGGAAAGGTCTCTGTGTGTCTAAATACATTCTAGCCGGATGCTTCCCTAATAGGGAAGGCGGGGGAACCAGAAAGTACAGTATTGTGTCAAGCTGAGGAGACCGGGCCCTTGGGGTCAGGAGGAGGTGTGGGCACTAATACTGTTGGAAATTCCTGTGACCAGCCATTTTAGCATGATCTACGAGATGACTTCGGTCACAACTCAATTCAGACTAATCTTTCATTGGCCTGCTCCCTTGATAATACTGAGGGTTAATCTAATAACTACCATGCCATCTGTGAAAGGTCTTGCATTACATAAATTATTCTAAACTCAATGTTAAGTCTGTAAGGCCATTGTAATTTGTGCACCTAAATGCTATTTATAACTAAACAGCTGATCATGATTAGATAAATAAAAGATTAACTACAGTAAAATGTAGAAACTTCTACACTAATAATATTTGAAGAATAATGCCACATCTTAGTATAAAATGAAAAATACCACATATTGACATGTGGTGTTTTTTTCTTCCAGTGACTAATTAACTAATTACTATTAATAAGTTACAATAAAAATTATTAACAACATCAGCATAAACTTTGTAAAACTAAACATATTTGTTTACAAAAAAAAATATTATTTCAAAGTAACCTAGATATACATTGCTTATCCCAGCAAATAATCAGAGAGTGATTGTGCAGTCTTCTACTGACATTTAAATTATTAAACTGTCTACTTTGTCATTTGTACAAAACACATAAAAGCCCTTGTTCAGTACAAAAACATAATAGCTAAATGTAGTTTAACACACTTATTCTCTTTGTTGTAAAAAAATCACTACAAAAGACAGATGCTCATTTGGTTTTTATTATAGTGCAAGCTCTGTTCTCTCAGATGATAATGTATTCTTGTAATCTGTCCCCTAGCAAACAAAACATAATGACTTGTGCAGTTTTACAAATAAGTCTATTAGTAATTTAAACCTCAAACAACTATTACTAGCTGTATTGTATCTACTGTTCTTGGAGCATCTTGAATCATACATATTCTATGTGTGTATTTACAAAAAGTATATGTATAAGTATTCTATCGGCAGTCTAGTTCCCATAGTACAAGATTTGCATAATTTGGGACTAGAATGTGATGTGTGAAAGGTCCTTGAATATTTATTTATTCATGTTTTTTCAGCTATACTGCACATTAAAACATTCGCTCAGGTAAAGATGGCACTAGAGCGACATGTGTGAAATTTCTCTTCTTATTAATTAACACCCAACAAACATGGCTGCGACAACCATGTCTAGGTTAGGGATACCATTCTTCTCTTGGTTAGGTTACTACTAAGACTATACAAAGATGTTGCATTATTCTACAAATATATATTAGTGAAGTTTCTACATTACTGTAGTTAATCTTTTATTTATCTAATCAAGATCAGCTGTTTAGTAAAGATCACTAGACTGACATGTGTGAAATGTCTCTTCTTATTCTTGTTCTTCTTTGTGTCGGTGATTCCCCTTTAATTTTTTTTTGTTTTTAAATTTGTCTTGATATTGCATAGGTTACGACAACCATGTCTAGAATAGGAATATCATTATTCTCTTGGTTAGTAATGTTTTGATGTAATTCAGCCGAAGGAGGTTACAACAGCTATGGCGGGAGTCGCACTCGAGCCCCGGTGGTTCTACCATCGGTGTCTCGCGCCGCGCGAGGGGGAATGGCGGTGGACGACGAGTCTATTCCCCGCCGACCCCCCTACATCGCTCATATCTCCAACCTGCCTTATGATGTCGACGAGAGCGCTATTGCAGAGGTCTTCGAGGGGCTCAAGGTTAGTTTTGTAAAGACAGGTATTACAGGTACATGTTCATGCTATAAATAAAGAATGTGGTAAATAAATGATGTGAAGCTCATAGTCTGATCGCAGATAAAAGTGTCTTCATTGATATTATATTTGCAGACATTTATGTGTTTACAATATCTTAATCTCAGGCCTTACCTTGGTTATTGTTGACTACCTTTACTTGTAAGTTGGGCCCAGCTTGCTTTAAATGAACTAACTAAAGCCGAAACTTATGTCTTGGAGACATCTGCTATAAAGAAGGCCCTTGTTATGCAAGTGTGTTGATACATTGCCAGCAATATTTCCTACTTGAGAAATCTCAAATGCCTCAATTATTTTTTAAAATTGCATCAAGGTACAATGACACATCTCGGAGAACCCTAACTGATAACCCTTAGGATAAACATGTTTATTATTTACATGATATTGCATTATTTAACATAACAATAAAACAACTTCGCATTTCATGTGAATTTTCTTCAACAGATTACCAACCTAAGATTGCCCAGAGAAGGTGATCGTCTCAAAGGTTTCGGATACATTGACTTTGAAGATAGGGAGAGTCTTATCAGTGCTATGAACATAGCTGATTTGGTAAGTCAAATTGACTTTTTATACGATACTAAATCAAATTGTGACAGATGAAAATACTATACATTGATATCAAATTTAATAGGTCTCCCTCATAGCACACCTTTGGTGACATCTTTTGCTACTCAATACACTTTTATTCCACAAACCTAACTTCTTTAAACATTCCCTGGTAACAACCAAGTAGTCAGATTCTACTGAGAACCCTACATTTACTACCATTTCTTCATTGAACATAAATCTTTGTCCCTGAATAACACAAGTCTCTCTAATCCCTGTTAAATGACCCTTAAAATAAAAAATACAATATAATATGGACCTATCAGGGTGCCGTGGCACTCTATAATTGAAGAAACATGTAGCTATAAGCCCATTTACTTAAATATTTAATTCCCATGATTTGTGATTTCTTTGTTGGTTGTCATAAATAAATAAATCAGACCTTTTCATCTGTTCAAGGTTAATTTTTAGTTATTTGATGGCGTCTTTTCGACCTTGATTTGCAACTTAATATTCTAAATGATTCAACATTATATTCTATGACAGACCCTTGCCCCTTTTAAAGGATACAGACATCAGTAAATAGAGAGTATGTTTGAATTGCCTTTACCTATTCGTATTATTCCAGACTGTGAGCGGTCGACGGATAAGGATCGAGGTGTCCACTCACGACAATGATCGCCGCATGGGTAACAGTCGCGGCATGGGCAGATCTGACAGAGATAGGTAAATAACAATTATAGTACTACACTTTAGTACATACGTATCAAAGCAGTAACATATTTGAGATACACTACGCGACAACTTCAGCTTTACTGTAGAACATGCAGCGTTAGCGCGCATTGTTTTAAAAATACGTTAGGTTTACGATTGTCACATTTATTCCTGCTCAGCCCTCTGGTTATTGTGACTATTGAACTTGACACCCCATTGATATAATTTTCCTTTAATAAATGTTAGAGGAAAAAATTGCACTTAATTTAGATCTGTGGTATCTATGACACACCATTCATTTGTTTTCCCTTAAACATTATTCAAAAAGATTTTTATTGAAATGACTAAAAAACACTCAATGGAGCATGCCATCAATTGAGAAAATTGATCCTCCATCAACAAATAAATAAACTGAACATAGTTTTTTCTTCTGTCAATGGAGTACTACTTTCTAGGACTACTTTCATAAAATGTCTTTGAATTTGACACAGCATAATGTTATCTTGCTCAAGGACACAATATAGTTATCAGTCATTTGTACCATTTCTCTTTGTAAAACTTATCTTAATCCATTACTAATCTGGTTAATATAATTGAGGTCAGATATGCAATAAACCTGATGATTTACAGTGCCTACCGTATTTAAGTATGTAGTATTTTTAGGGCACATCCTTATTGGTCATTGATATTATGATGGGGAAATCCCCGCTTACAGTGTAACGTAATTGAAGCAAAACATGATACTGTGTTGTCATTTTTCTATCAATTTCATTGTTTACTAGTCTATAGTGTACTTTAACCAACAAGATGAGTTCAAGTTCTCTATTACCTAGACTAGTAAACTTGCTCTGGCTAAAACATTGAAATAAAACTGTAATTAAAAAATAACCAAAGTTACACTCCAGAGTCATTGCTGTATAAAAAATATTTATGTGTTATGTCGGCAATCTAGTTCCCATAGTACAAGTTTTATTGCTATGCTTAGTTTGGGACAAGAGCGATGTGTGAAATGTCCGTAAATATTTATAACAGCATACTAAAGTGCGAGTTTTTTCAGGGAGTATGATCCGGAACGCACCAGCGGTGATTGGCGCTCGGGCCCGCGGGCGGCGCCCGAGACGGGGGGCGCAGGCGGGGGCGGAGGCCGGCCGCGCATGGAGCGCGAGCGCGACCCCGACCGCGGGGAGATGACGCGAGCCGGCATGCGGGAACGAGAACCTGACTGTGAGTCCACACTACACTATTTACTTTGTACCCTAATACTGAGACTTCGCTGTCCGTCTGATACCAGGCTATCTCATCAATATTAATTTAAGGGGTGTGTGATGTGTGCGAATCTGACTAGCGCTTGGCCGGTTATATTTATATATACTCTGGAGAGATGGAGTGTAGCTGGCAAACGATGAGGATAGCCGAAAACCGAGCTCAGTGGTGCGTTTTTTTCAGTTGCATACAATAGATAAGAATTACAAGACTGCACCACATTAATTTAAAGAAATCATACTTTTCATAAAGGGATATGTTACAATGATGACAGTAGTGTTGCACCGGAGCGAGCTGTAATGTCACAACTGGGACGCACCTGCAGAGTATGTGGCTCACAGAACTTACCTATACCAGCGAACGGCTGCATCTTCCAAATTCTTATGTAATTTTATTTTTGGCACGAAATAAGCCCTTTGATTTTTCGTTTTATTTCTCATTCGAATTTAAAGGGTGGTTCTGATGATCCTGGTTACTCCCTACGTCTCGGGAAGGTCTGAGTAAAGGTCATTGTGTAATTTACCCTCTAGACGGGGGCGTCGCCCTAAGCGACGGCGAGGCAACCAGAAACTCGAGCCGCGGGACTTTGTCCAGGACTCTTTCAGACGAGATTCGGTCCCGTGCGCGCGTTGAAATGTCTCGCGACCGGCCGTTTTAGCTCAATCTGTGACGCGACGTAACGTTGTAACTCAATTCAGACTAATCTACGGCTCGCTCCCATGTTCTAACATTACAAAAACTGAGTAACAATTTTATTTTACTAATACTTAATTCTGACATGTCTAGCATTACTTTTAGAACAGTAAAGCTTCTTGCTATTTACCAGTCCACGACTAAACTACTGAAACATCGTGCGACGTTACGACAAGCTCTTATGGCTATATTTCACCGGGACGCCAAGCAATCAGTCGCCGCCACCAACAAAATGTATACAGCTCTATAGAGAGTTACTCACCTGGTGTCCGTTTGGTCGCGCAACCAAACGTACAATTTTTTAGTGGCGGCGACTGGTTGCGCCGCCATGGCGTCCCGGTGAAATATAGCCCTTAGGATAACTATCAACATCTAATGAAATAGAGTTTGTAGAAGAACAGCTTCATGTTATTTTGATATAAATTTCGTCACAGCAGCCGCAGCAGACAACAAGCCCGGCGGCTGGCGCGACGGCGAGCGCGCGGCGCCGCCGCCCGAGCCGGCGCGGACGCCCTACGGCGGTCGGGACTCCTTCGGACGCGAACGCTTTGGAGAGGACCGTGATCGGTATGTACATGCATTTTATAATTACATACTATAATTAGTAATTCGTTTACGTGACTCTCAAAGCCATTGTGACTGCGGGGCTCATACATTCCATGTCCCACATGCTCTTTTGTCCCTTGTGCCCTACCACCTGCACAAGGGATGACCTTATCAACGCCACAGATAATGTGCCATGCCGGTCCCATGCCAACCAAAGCTTGTATTATGGGAACTAGACTGCTGATATTAACTCATTGTTATCTGTATAGTGGTGGCAGAGACCGCGGCTACGGCGGCAGGGATGGATTCCGTACAGCAGAACGCCCGGAGCGCGATGGGGGTGGATTTGGGTAAATTATTATTTATATTTAACTAAATATGTACTTATTTTATATATATGTAAGTGTGTAAAAGATATAACCCTTCCAAAATATATTTGTTAGTCTTAAAACAGACATAGTTTAGCGAAACTAAGTGAAACCGGTCCTATTATTTACTTATTAATATTAATAGGTAAATTAGCTAATTAATTAACTATTTAAATGATAGGAAAAGTTTGCATAACCTGCCCAAATTAACAATTGGATTTGGTATTATTAATAACAAGAGCACATAAAAACCAGATCTAGATCTGTATCTTGATACTTGTGGTCACCTTTGTGGCGTTGTGCTAGATTAAAAGGTCAACAGACACCGTATCTTTCTTTCCATGTATGATTCGGTCGCTTTAAACCAACATTTATTTTACTACCTATAAAAAGCAGGAAATCATTGGTTGAATAGTCGTCAATATTTTTTCTTAGAAATGAGATCAAAAATGTTGTTATAATTATATTTCTTACATTATTCAGACATGTCTAATGCCTGTACCCTTTATACATCCTAAAACATATTAACGTCAAGTATAGCTAGAGTACTCTTTATCGAAGATCGATGTGGCGCGGCGGGCGAAGGTCCGCCTGCGACGCGGAGGTTCCGGGTTCGATTCCCGCCTTGGAATGAATGTTTGTACGATCTGCAAATATTTTTTCGGGTGTTATGGGTATTTTATATGTATAATATAAAATATCTATGTATGTTAATGTATTGTATTAAGTATGTCAGTCTTCTAGCACCCATAACACAAGCTCTGCTTAGCTTGGGGCTAGATGATGTTGTGTGGATTGTCTAGCATTATTTATTTATTTATTTATTAAGATAATGATTTTATTTTGTTCTCTGTTATTTTTTAGAAGTCGAGAGAGTAGAGGTTTCGGCAGTCGTGGCTTTGGAGACCGCGAAAGAGATCGTGAACGTGACCCACCGCGAGAAGGTAAAATCAAAACCCAAATGTTTCATTTTCTTTCAATTTTCATTTATTTATTTGCAAAAAATGCAGGTGTAGGTACAATAAATAGTTCTTAGTTATAAGTTAATCAATACTTCATACATTCTGCTTCATCGAGGTGAAAATCAAGGTTGACAATTGAAATTACCTCTACCTTTCCTTAACCTCAAAAATTTGCTGGAAGAAATCACTTCTTAGGGTTAAGCTCGCCTTGTACATACCTCTGGAATACCTAGTCTAAAGGAGAATGGGCACTTTGGGCCACGACTAAAAAAATTGTCCCTCAAGGTTGCCACATAGTATGTTTAAAAGGGCTTTTATAAGCCAATATTTTACTATTATTACGGAAAAAAACCATCCCATGGAAATCGAGATATTTCGCTGAAATAGTTTTTCATTTAAGGGTCCCTTCATTGAGCTCTGTGAAATTGGTGAGGTTTCGAATAAGGTTTTTATGAACTGAAACTTTTCACGGTTATAAAAAGATATGCATATCAAAGAATGATTCTTCGAAAGTAGAATGTATTGAAAAAAAAAATGATTGATTAATTAACAACTGAGAAATTAATTAATTTGTAGACAAGGTTTTCGAAAATTAGCAAAAATAGCGTACTTTCGATGGTGATTGTGATCAAAATAATAATAAGGAAGTAATATAAAAAATGAAATATGAAAGAACACTTTGCCGTGAGTAGAAGCTACAAAAAAAACTAACATACGTTCATACAATGTCATATTGAAAAGACGGTATGATAAAAAGCATATTATAAAATTTTACCCTTCAATATAACTGTTATTTCTACGAAGGTTATAGAGACTACAGCTGAAATATACCAACTATATAAAAATTCAGGCTTTTCTGATAATAATAAAAAAAAATTGGAAGCTTGTAGCTATTACTTATTTTTATACAATTTTTTGAAAACAACCTATAAATCGAGGAGCGCACCGCGTCGTAAATCAGTCCGCCTCGAGCGGTCAGAGAGAGCGGTCATGTCGGTCTTCGTCGCGATCTTCAAATATTACGTAAATAATTATAAAACCAAAATCGACATCAAATATAGTGGGACCGTGTGGTTTTGATCCTAAGTATAAAAACGTTTTTTTTTATTGATACCACAATGACGTTCCGTATTGAACAAAGTTCATATTATTGTTAGTAACAGACAATTGGGCGGCCTTTTCGCTACGAGCGTTCTCTTCATAACAACCTTTGAAAGGCAACTTTTATAGATTTGAGTCTTTGTGAAATCAAAAATGATTTTAGAATTTTTCTATACTTATGATCATACGGATATAAATATTCCAATCCACTTTGAAATACAAGATGGCGCTCACTGGTTTTGGTCAATTTAGCGATATGGGTGTCCTTTTCGGGGTTTATTGGGATGCTGATTACGAATATGGCAACCATTTTGGAATCCAAAATGGCGCGCTCAAGTTTTGGTCAGATTAGCGATATGGGTGTCATTTTCGGGGTTTTTTGGGATGCTGATTACGAATATGGCAACCATTTTGGAATCCAAGATGGCGCGCACAAGTTTTGGTCAAATTAGCGATATGGGTGTCATTTTCGGGGTTTTTTGGGATGCTGATTACGAATATGGCAACCATTTTGGAATCCAAAATGGCGCGCACAAGTTTTGGTCAGATTAGCGATATGGGTGTCATTTTCGGGGTTTTTTGGGATGCTGATTACGAATATGGCAACCATTTTGGAATCCAAAATGGCGCGCACAAGTTTTGGTCAGATTAGTGATATGGGTGACATTTTCGGGGTCTTTTGGGATGCTGATTACGAATATGGCAACCATTTTGGAATCCAAGATGGCGCGCACAAGTTTTGGTCAAATTAGCGATATGGGTGTCATTTTCGGGGTCTTTTGGGATGCTGATTACGAATATGGCAACCATTTTGGAATCCAAGATGGCGCGCACAAGTTTTGGTCAAATTAGCGATATGGGTGTCATTTTCAGGGTTTTTTGGGATGTTGATTACGAATATGGCAACCATTTTGGAATCCAAGATGGCGCGCACAAGTTTTAGCCAAATTAGCGATATGGGTGTCATTTTCGGGGTTTTTTGGGATGCTGATTCGAATATGGCAACCATTTTGGAATCCAAGAGGGCGCGCACAAGTTTTGGTCAAATTAGCGATATGGGTGTCATTTTCGGGGTTTTTTGGGATGCTGATTACGAATATGGCAACCATTTTGGAATCCAAGATCGCGCGCACAAGTTTTGGTCAAATTAGCGATATGGGTGTCATTTTCGGGGTCTTTTGGGATGCTGATTACGAATATGGCAACCATTTTGGAATCCAAGATGGCGCGCACAAGTTTTGGTCAAATTAGCGATATGGGTGTCATTTTCGGGGTTTTTTGGGATGCTGATTACGAATATGGCAACCATTTTGGAATCCAAGATCGCGCGCACAAGTTTTGGTCAAATTAGCGATATGGGTGTCATTTTCGGGGTCTTTTGGGATGCTGATTACGAATATGGCAACCATTTTGGAATCCAATATGGCGCGCACAAGTTTTGGTCAAATTAGCGATATGGGTGTCATTTTCGGGGTTTTTTGGGATGCTGATTACGAATATGGCAACCATTTTGGAATCCAAGATGGCGCGCACAAGTTTTGGTCAAATTAGCGATATGGGTGTCATTTTCGGGGTTTTTTGGGATGCTGATTACGAATATGGCAACCATTTTGGAATCCAAAATGGCGCGCACAAGTTTTGGTCAGATTAGCGATATGGGTGTCATTTTCGGGGTCTTTTGGGATGCTGATTACGAATATGGCAACCATTTTGGAATCCAAGATGGCGCGCACAAGTTTTGGTCAAATTAGCGATATGGGTGTCATTTTCGGGGTCTTTTGGGATGCTGATTACGAATATGGCAACCATTTTGGAATCCAAGATGGCGCGCACAAGTTTTGGTCAAATTAGCGATATGGGTGTCATTTTCGGGGTGTTTTGGGATGCTGATTACGAATATGGCCATCATTTTGGAATCCAAGATGGCGCGCACAAGTTTTAGTCAAATTAGCGATATGGGTGTCATTTTCGGGGTCTTTTGGGACGAAATTAATGACACCCATATCGCTAATTTGACCAAAACTTGTGCGCCCCATCTTGGATTCCAAAATGGTTGCCATGTTCGTAATCAGCATCCCAAAAGACCCTGAAAATGACACCCATATCGCTAATTTGACCAAAACTTGTGCGCGCCATCTTGGATTCCAAAATGGTTGCCATATTCGTAATCAACATCCCAAAAAACCCTGAAAATGACACCCATATCGCTAATTTGACCAAAACTTGTGCGCGCCATCTTGGATTCCAAAATTGTTGCCATATTCGTAATCAGCATCCCAAAAGACCCCGAAAATGACACCCATATCGCTAATCTGACCAAAACTTGTGCGCGCCATTTTGGATTCCAAAATGGTTGCCATATTCGTAATCAGCATCCCAAAAAACCCCGAAAATGACACCCATATCGCTAATTTGGCCAAAACTTGTGCGCGCCCTCTTGGATTCCAAAATGGTTGCCATATTCGTAATCAGCATCCCAAAAAACCCCGAAAATGACACCCATATCGCTAATTTGACCAAAACTTGTGCGCGCCATCTTGGATTCCAAAATGGTTGCCATGTTCGTAATCAGCATCCCAAAAAACCCCGAAAATGACACCCATATCGCTAATTTGACCAAAACTTGTGCGCGCCATCTTGGATTCCAAAATGGTTGCCATGTTCGTAATCAGCATCCCAAAAGACCCTGAAAATGACACCCATATCGCTAATTTGACCAAAACTTGTGCGCGCCATCTTGGATTCCAAAATGGTTGCCATATTCGTAATCAACATCCCAAAAAACCCTGAAAATGACACCCATATCGCTAATTTGACCAAAACTTGTGCGCGCCATCTTGGATTCCAAAATGGTTGCCATATTCGTAATCAGCATCCCAAAAGACCCCGAAAATGACACCCATATCGCTAATTTGACCAAAACTTGTGCGCGCCATCTTGGATTCCAAAATGGTTGCCATATTCGTAATCAGCATCCCAAAAAACCTTGAAAATGACACCCATATCGCTAATTTGATCAAAACTTGTGCGCGCCATCTTGGATTCCAAAATGGTTGCCATATTCGTAATCAGCATCCCAAAAAACCCCGAAAATGACACCCATATCGCTAATTTGACCAAAACATGTGCGCGCTATCTTGGATTCCAAAATGGTTGCCATATTCGTAATCAGCATCCCAAAAAACCCCGAAAATGATACCCATATCCCAAAAAACCCCGAAAATGACACCCATATCGCTAATTTGATCAAAACTTGTGCGCGCCATCTTGGATTCCAAAATGGTTGCCATATTCGTAATCAGCATCCCAAAAAACCCCGAAAATGACACCCATATCGCTAATTTGACTAAAACTTGTGCGCGCCATCTTGGATTTCAAAATGGTAAAACTTCACGCCGTCGCTTTTAGCCTATGCATGTAGGTCCGTTTTAGACTCATTCCCTACCAAAACTGGCTTCAGTACCATGCACCATGCATGGTACTGATACATATAATGTATGTGATGAAAACAGTGCAAGGAATAATAAATGAATAAAAATAAAATAAATATTATAAAATAATTTTGGTGAAGTAGTAAAAATAAAAACTGAGGATTTTGAAACTGGTAATCGACTCTCTCAATCATTGTCTAACTAAATCTGAATTTTCATTTTATTTTTGGCAATGAAATAATGTTTTGAAGCCATGTTTAGAACTAAGGAAAATATTTTAAATTCATCAATAAACCTTCGTCTTGTATTTTCAGCACAAAAAAAATATATTGAGAAGTGCGTAACACAACGCGCTGAATAGCAGTGCTGATACGCTAAAGTAATAAATAAGTTAGAACTAAGGCAAACACTCTAGCAAGAACAGTAGCGCGCACGGATATGTTTTAGCAATTGTTTTCAAATTCACAAATATTCCTACTTAGAAATCTAATATTAGTTTCGAGGCTACAAGTCACACTTTTGTAGGTGATAGAAAATAGTACAAACTATTTAGAAATCTTATCTTTTTTTTAATATTTGTTTCTTGATACGATATAGCAAACCAATTAAACACATAATTTCATACTTCCAAGATTAAATACCGATGAATAATATCATTGATATTTAATGTTGGAAGTAATGAAGTAGTGTAAAAATATCAAATTCGTAAGTCTTTGAATATCGCGTGGACGGTACGTTCGCGAGTCGCGAGCGCTGTGAGCCGCGTCGCGCGTCTTTAAATACCTAAACTCGAACCGACGGATATTGTCCATGGCCCCTTAACATCATATAACTAAGAATTCTGAAGGCCCACAAGAATAACTGTGATGGCGTTTAAAAGAGCATTAAAAGGGCTTTAATCATTTTTTAAATTGTTTAAAAATCCAACCTGTGGAAATTGAGTTATTCCTGAAAAACTGTAGTATTGCAAAAAATAAATATAGTTTTTCGGAAATATCTCGATTCCCACAGGTTGGATTTTCGCACAATCTAAAAAGAATAAAGCCCGTTTCATGCCCTTTTCAACGCAACTGCAGGCATTTTTGTGGGCCTTCAGAATTCGGAGTAATACGACGTTAAAATAAAAACTGTTTTTCAAAATATATCGAATTCCATGGGATGGATTTTTAAATAAAAATAGTAAAAGGTAGGCCTTTAAAAGCCCTTTTAAACATATTTTGTGGCAACCCTGAGGGACGAGTTTTTTAGTCGTGGCCCACGCTCCATACAGAATCGCTCATTCTCCTTTTCTGGGTAAGTACAATAAAGAATTTAAAAAAAAATGATTACTTCAAAGTTTACTAATAAAAATAAATTACAGATAGTCGACCGCGTGAACGTCCAAAGCTCAATCTTCTCCCTCGCACGGTGCCTCGCGATGCAGAAGTGCCCACTAAACCGGCAGATGGCGCTGGAGTAGAACCAGACAAAATAGCAGAGAAACCCAAGCCCGTCTCCGCTGAGAAGGTTTTCGGATCTGCTAAACCTGTTGACACTGCTGCCAAGTAAGTGAAATATATATATGTATCTCCTTTTTTGTAGGCTCAATAGAAATCAGGTGTCATTAAAACCAAAGCGACTATCTTCCCTAAAGATTTAGTAGCCTGTTGAGTTGCCTGTAGAGTGTCAAAAAATCTCAGATCGCGCAAACGAAGTTATCACGGAGTTTGAACGTATATAATACATCTCGAACTCGAGCCAAGCTCGTGGTCGCTCGGCGTGGGAGATTACTGGGAGATACCTTTTCATGAGTGACCACACATTCTCAAGTTCTTAAAACTAAACCGGTAACAGCTAGGCACGGTAAAGCAGTGTCTAGTCTGGCTAATCTTTCCAACACGATGCTACAACAGAATACCTACAGTTGTAGCATCGACACGATAAGAAGAAGAAGAAAACTAAACCTAGTCAAAATAAGTTTCAAATAACTGTTTTACATGGATACAAATCACTTGAGTAAGTAAGTTACCAGTTTGCACATAAAAACGAAACAAGATCAGAATATCTTGATGTTTGTTTCTACCATTCATTGGTGGCTCTGTGCTAGATAATAAAGGTCATCAGACACCGTATCGTTCATTCGATGTGCGATTCGGTCGCTTTATACCTACAATTTTTCTACTTATAAATAAAAAGACTTTTAAATTCCAAATTGCACGTACTAATACAGTATTTTTTATAGGGAACGCGAAATAGAAGAACGTTTGCGCAAACAAGAAGAAGAAGCGAGACGAGCTACAGACGAGAAAGAAAAGTGGGGATCTCGACGAGTCAGTATTTATTTGCCTAATTATGTTTAGTTTTGATTTGTAACAAAATACTAAAGTCTTTTTATTTTCAATAGGAACATTCCGGTGACCGCCGCAGCGGTTCTAGACGTGGTAAGTATCTTGCTTTTAATTTGAGAATCACGATTACTTTTTATGACTACTAGAGGAAAGTGTGCTGAGTTGATGCCTAAACAAATTGTGTGTAACATAGAACATTTTTTAGAAAACAATCCATATGTGCTTAAACTTTTTGTATGTTGCGTTCTCAAATAATTTGAAACGATTTGCAATTTATTACCCTTCTCCTTGTAGATGAGCCAGCTAGAGACTCGCGCAGCTACAACAAGGACCGACGCGACTATTCCAAGGACGACAAAGACAGGCGCAACGATAGAGACCGCCGTGACTACTCAAGAGACGACAGGGAGCGACGCGATTATAGACCTCGCGACGACAGAGACTACAGGGACAGGCGAGACTATTCCGGGGAAAGGCGCCGCAACTCTCGGGACGGGTCGCGCGACCGAGCCCGATCCCGCGACCGCCGCGACGTCTCGCGTGATCGACGTGACGGGTCCCGTGACCGCAGAGACGGTTCTCGCGATCGCCGGGACGGATCCCGTGACCGCAGAGATGGGTCTCGCGATCGTAGAGACGGTTCGCGCGATCGCAGAGACGGTTCACGCGATCGCAGAGACGGGTCCCGCGATCGTAGAGACGGTTCCCGCGACCGCAGAGTGAACTCGCGCGGTGGGTCCCGCAGAAGGGAGGATTCCCGCGAGCGACGTGACTATTCCCGCGAGCGGCCTCACTCGCGCGACAACAAGCAAGCCGAGCGCAACGGAGATCGGCAGAGCCGCTCGCGCGACCGCCGCGACGATGAGCCCGAAGATAAACCACTACCTAAACTAAAAGAACAGGAGAAACCGGTATGTACTCATACAATTTACTTAAACCACAACTATAGTTTAGTTAGTATATGGATAATTTTTTAGTGCAAGAATGGATCATAACTGACCCGTCTGCGTTTCGCAAATTTTGTAAGACTATTTGAAACTAGACAAAATGAAGATGTAGTACTCAATTGATGGTTTTTTTTAATGTTTGCTTAGGTTGGTTATTTATTCACCACAATGAGCAAAACATGAATTATAAATTATATACTCTAGCAAGCATCATAAATTGTAGTTATAAATAACGCAAAATGTATGATATATTTTCATTGTTCACAGAATTTCGTTGCATCTAACAAATTCAGCTTCCTCGAGGACGCAGACGACGTCGCCTCGGATTAACGCGAACGGGACTGTGTGCGCGCTAAATATACAGTGCCCGTTTATAATTATTGACTCGAGTGTAAAGTGTAAATTAACGAGTAACAAGTGTGTAACGTGTAGTGGGGACTCGAAAGCACCGAGAGGATCTTGCATACTGCTATGTAATGTAATAGAACTCGATTAGTGGATTAGTGCGGTGTGGATATACGTGTATATTAGGGTTGCTACATGCTCACATTGCTCCGAGGCCTGCCCCAGTCTTTATTGTTGCTACATGTAAACGCATCATATAAAACAGTATTTGTAACAAAATGTTTGATAGTTTCATTAACAGGCTTGTTTAGAGCTGCAGTAAAGACTGGGGCTCATATTGTGTGATCATTATTGTACTGATTGGTGTAAATTTTTCTATGGGTTTGTTACATGATACTGTGTGTACAATAAATAATTCCTTTATCCTTTTTTTGGTTGCTCCCTCGTTCATTGTTTGTGAATATTCATTTATCTTACAATAATTATAAAATATTTTGCATTGATTATTAATTAGTTATATTAGATACTGTCTCATTCAGTGCAGTAATTGCGATGCCACCATAGGGAATCTTATTAATTCTTTTATTCTAGAATATGCCTTTGTGTTAAATATTTAGTTGATATATTAGTTTTATTATTAGAATGTTAATTTTTATTATTTATCTTTACACTCAAATTGGTTATAGTAATCATTATACATTTAACTATGCACAATATCATGCAAGTATGCATAACTGATGTGAAGAACCTTCCGTATGATTCTGGCTGGTACATGAGGTACCTCAGACCTATTACGATTGAGGCTTGGGTCACAACATTTTTGAAACACTTCATTATGTGAAAATATAATTTGTATGTCTAATTTTTGTTTGGTACATTATCTATGTTCTAATTGTGAAATAAATATCCTTTTTACAGCCATCTATTGTTTTTAACTAACATTAACCCTTCCTCAGTTGATCTAATAATAAATAATCAGTTAGGTAGATAAATAATCAGTTAGGTAGATAAATAAACTAGTATGTGAATGTCGTGTAAACACAAAGATTCTTGAAGCTATTTACTGCAGTCTGAAAATCGTATGTGAGTCTATTGTAGGGTTGTCAGCGCAACGAACAATAATGCACATTTGATTTCAGAATTGATTCAAAACTCTAGTTTTGAAACAGTCAAACATAACTCATTTCTTGATGGATTTAAATTGCAGCGTAAAGCCCGATTTAGACGGGGAGAGTCTCGTCTCGAAGATACGATTATCGAAGGAATATAAAACATTTTTTTCGTCTCGAAATACGATTATTGCTTTGAAATGCAAGATCAATACCGACCGAGTTAAAATACGGTATAATTAAACTGTAAGCTGGGGACTTATGTATCCAGCATACACATCCAGGCTTAGGCTAAACTGCAGTAAATATAAGGTATTGAACTCATGAAAGATTCTTGATTTTTAATATAACATACTGTGCTATAAACAAACTGTAGTAAACTTTAAAAATTGTTTAATGGAATAATTAAAAGACGTTATAACTATTTAATACATTTAATGTAGGTTATTAACCGTAAAACAAACATTTTATAAGACAAATCAATTCAATATATAATATTAATATTTAATTTAACCAAATTTTAGTTTATAACTACACACAACATTTAAGTTTTATACAACAGAAAGTATTAAGAAATACCAAAGTAAAATAATAGATAACAATCGATGTATTTTTTTGTCAATAAATTGATCATGAGAGCTAATTACTAGCTTAACCTAATTATAATAACTATCTAATATGATGGTGGATTCCCAACCAGTCACACCGAATCCAGTCACACTGTGACTCGTTGGGAAAAAAATCCCACAATCACACTGTTACGAAAGTGTGACTGGTTGATGTACCGTTTTTCTAAACCAAACAGTACAAAACACTAAAATATAAAAACAAATAAAAAAAATTACTTATTATTTAAAAACTTCTTGCATAATATTTGTTATCAAACATAATATAAATGTTAAGAACTATCGAAATGCATCTGGATGCTATACGATTTAAATGTTAACATTTGCGCCTTATGAAAACAAATAAATTGGCGTCTATGAGCAGTGTGAGACTAACTCTTCGATGAGACAAAAAACTCAAGGTGCTTGCGGACACAACTAGTTTAGACGCTTCATTTCTGTAAAATCGCTGTCATTAATGCATCTTTTAATCGTTTAGTCATATCTTCTAATATATCAGCTTTGACTTTTAGCTTCTTATTTCGCTCTTCCAAGTCCTCAGCAAGTTGTTCCATTTGAAGCTCTTTGAGTTTTCTGTTCATTCTAGATCTTTTAGATGCTTCGTTATTTTTATCTCTTAACTCCCTATATTTCCCTTCTTGGTTAGACATACTAGAAGAGTTATCATCCACGCTGCATGCCGATGAAACGGCGCTCGCCCTTCTCTTAGGCGGACGTCCCCTTCGCGCCTTCGTCAACTGTTGTGACCCTTCTAGTGCAATAATCATGTCCTTGATTGGGACATTGGGCTTCTTCCTCCTATACTTCTTAGGCGTTGTTTGCTCGATGTAGGACGAGTAACTATCATCTGAATCTTCACTGTCGTTACGTCTTTTCTTA
Source organism: Ecliptopera silaceata (assembly GCA_932527185.1). Taxonomy (NCBI): domain Eukaryota; kingdom Metazoa; phylum Arthropoda; class Insecta; order Lepidoptera; family Geometridae; genus Ecliptopera; species Ecliptopera silaceata. The sequence goes on from OW052200.1 coordinate 3,022,111, forward strand.
CTCGAGCGAGACTTGACATCATCGAGGTCAGACTCGATGTGAGATTCGCTTTTAGGGGTGATAGGTTCATAATCAGCCGGCGGTGAGACGTCCATCTTCGGACTATGCTCCATTGATTCTGGCGTAGTTGCTTGAACTGGCCACGGCTGTTTCAGTTTCTATAACAAAACAATAAGGTTTAATTTTCAATTTAATTTACTCTCTGTTGTATATCTTTTGTTTTTTCCTGTAATTTTATCAAAACCTACCATTTGTGGGCATTTTTCTTTCTCCAATTGCTCGACATAGGACAGCACATCCGGAGTGCTTATGATGTCGTTTGACCAGTTCGACGAGCGCGTCCCCACGTCTACGGACAGACCCTCTAGCCGCCGCTTTGCCCCTGTTTCAGATACCCCCTTGTTGACCCAGTAATCCCTGACTACATACTCAGAGATAATAGAATCATTATTTTCCACCTCCCGCGGGATAGCTGAACCATATTTAATGTCAGGGTTGATTTCTTGATCACCGAATGGCATTGTGTGTGTGTTGTATGTTTTAGTGTAGTTTGTGTTTAGTGCGGTGGTCCAGCCGACCTGCTCTGTGGCCGGCCAGACGCCGGCCTCAGGGACCCGTTCGGACGCTAATTCTTCTATAACTATAGGTAGGCTACTTATATCCAAGAACTGTTCTTGGAATTGGTTTTTAACATCTTTCTCCATTTCTGGGAAATTTAAATACTTGTTATCAAATGTAAACGTTTCGACGTTAGGTGAAAGTGGATCGGCTGGTGTGGTGTTATAGAAGCCTGCCTGAGCGTATGTAGAATTAGTGTCGAACCTATCCCAGCCCTGCGGCGAGAATTGTGTGTTTGGTGTATCGATTGTGTAAGCCCTTTCAGTAGATTGCGAATCTGCGGTAGAAAAAAACAAAGTGTTACTAGTTATGTAAGTAGGCACACATACCGATAAAATTACTTATAAAAAATATTTTGGCTAAAGGATATGGACGTGATTAAATGCAATATTTACCAATGGTCAGTGCTTGTTCTTCCTTGGCGGGAGTGGAGCACCACTGAACCAGATCTTGGAAGAACTCTGAGTCCGAATCGTGAAACATGGTGCTGTCGTAAAGCGGCTCCGGTTTCAAAAACTCCTGAAAATCGATAATTCTATATTAGCAAAGGACCGGGAGGCGTGAGGACAAAATCTAATAATAAACTTATCATAAAAATAATTGAAAAACTATGATTTTATGTACTCACGGTTGCTGCTACCTTCCTTACCTCTGAAAAGCTGGTGGTGGCCACTGGCGAAGCAGGCGTCGCTTCTGAATATCCGTCGGTAACCACTCCGGTTGAACCGTTCACCTGCTGACTCTTTTCGGGCTTTAAACGATCTATTTCTACCACTTTCAAAATACTTTGAGTCTTGTGACTCATTTGCGAAAAAACCATGTCTTTTGGTGTTTGAATTGGCGTATCGATTTCCGATATCGTCGCTCCGACTCGGACAGGTGATCTTTTGAGCAACCATTTTGAATAGAACTACAAACAGAAATGATACGACGTAACATAATGTGCATATTTTATGAAGCGAGATGGACAATGACATGAACGAAATATATGTTCTGCCTACTGCATACGATACATATGTTTCATTATATACCTACTGTAATGACATATAATAGTTATAATGTGCGTTTTATGGCTGATGTATAAACAAATACGTTTGTCGAAGTTATAGTAGGTAGGTACAGAATTGTAACTAACAGAGATGGTAAAATTATTACCAACGCTTAAGACCAAGCGTGAACACATATCTGAATAATTGACGGACAAGTATTTAAAGGTCAGAACCTTGAAACAGATAAGAATATTATGGAAATGTATGAATATAAATACGTATGACATGAAATGTGTTCTAGAAGTTTGATGATTGCATAAATATATAGAATACTGAAAAATAAGTAAGAATTATGAGATATTATATATAACTTTTCAGAATTTTGGTAGCTTTACAGTTTTTTTTTTAATCTTGCTGGATTTTACTGTTTGACTTTATGCAATCAATATGTCACCTGCCCTATGAATGATAGTTTCATCATCATCTCAATTCATATCGAAAAGAAGTAACAAAGCTGGTATACTAGGTTTCCGGTTTGTGGATTACCCTGGAGGAGAAAAAATCTAATCCTAGGACTAAATCTAGATTAACCCAAATAAACTTATCTAATGCTTAGTTATTATGAATTAATTAATCTAACTATAATAAAAAAGAAATTAAATAAGTAAAAGCTAGATTAGATAAGTATAACTATATTATATCTAATAATGTATCAGTGAAAAATCATTCGTTTGATAACGAGACTTCACTGATGGTAAAAAAAATCTCCCCCTCTAGAACAGCGCACAATATAATTTTTATTTTCCTGACCTTTACGAATTTGGCAAAATCTACGTACGTAGATATTAAGTACACTGTATTTGTTATAGATAAGATAACGATAACCAGTTATGGCACATTTAGCTATCTTTCTCTATATTTGCGTTGCTTTATGTTATCTTGGAAATATCTTTTGTTTAAATTTTTGTATTTCCAATGTTTTAACAACATCAAACTCGCTCTGTCCGACATGATTTGAGATGAGATATTCGTGCTCTCAATGAATGCGCGCGAGTAGGTAGGTAGGTATGGCAAATGGATGACTTTGATTGATGATTCTAAAAACCAAGGAGGCCACTACCGCTGAAGAAAAATATTGCTGAAGGGATTCTGAGGCTAAAACTTACTAAAGATTTTAAAAAAATCAGTTACCTACTTAGCTCAACAACTCAACCTTAGTCATGAAATAACTTTGACAAATGGTATTTTTGCTTCTGTTTACTAAGAAAATTATTATGAGAAATTGTTTTAAAGTTTTAAGAACTTTAGGAGTCTATTTTTGGAATAAATGAAATTATTAATTTTCAAAAGTGTCATCTAGAGTGTTTCTGAAATTTTGGGAAAACATATTTAATTATTTTAATTATCATCTCGACATGGTTCTTCTCATATCTCGCACTCGACCTGTGAACAGATAATGTTAAAGGGGAGGGAGGCGAACGCTATTACTTACTTGATTGAACTCTTCTTGAGCTCCTAATGAAATCTTAGCTCTTTAGGCAGCCAACCAAATAACTGTCTCGAATGTAGGCCTGGAACAATATAAATACAGTGTTATGGCCGGTTTACACTTTGTTAAGTTAACACTGCAGGTGATTAGAGCAGGTGTTTAGTAATCAAGGTGTTAACGGAAGCGTGAAGTGATTCGTGTTAAGTGTTATGTGCGATTTGTGCTTATTGATTAGTGCGAGTGAATAGGATCGAGGTCTATTTTTGCTGTTAAGTGACCTTTGTTGACCTTTGTTGAAGTTAATTCTACAGAAAAATGTACGAGATATTTTTTGTAGACAATTTCACGACAAACAATTTGTAAAAGACCTTTATTGACCTTTGAGCAACAGATCGCGAGATATTTGCGAAAAACTGATTTTCGTGACCTTTTGACGCTTATAACTTTTTTAGCCGGCACGATATCAATGTCGATTTTTCACATCTTCATTACAATGCCGTAATAAAGGTGTATACAAAAATTCAGCCCACTAGGAATTATTCCGCAGATAAAACCTAAAATGACTGGACTATTTAGATGATCAAACTTCAATGATTTTAGTACGAAAAACTAAAAATTAAACTATTTTTTAACTTTATCGTAACATAAACATAAATGACGACTTTTCTAATTCAACTTTTTGGAAGAATCATACCAAATTGTAACTCAATTATCGGCTCAATGAAAAATATTCGGAAAACAAACTAAATACGCACAACATTAACTGTAAGAATTCCACTAAGCCGATTGTCGTCACTCAACTCAACAAACAAGTATCTATATCTAGCTATCTCTATCCACTGTGTAATGATAATATTTGAGTGGGTGGACGGACATTCTACCAATCGATCAACCCATTATGAAGTTAAGTTGAGGCACACGCACGTGGCATATTTTTCAACAAAAAAAGCATATTGCCTTCGTCTAAAGTTAGCCTATTATCAACAAGCTAAAATTTAGGTTGGTTTTGGTATCTAGGCCATTTTAGACACCAACATAACCTCTAAAGCGTCTCTAAAAGAGTGAAAACCGGATTTAGATTGTGACCTTGATTCCAATTTGATACCTACGAAGCAATCATACGAGGACGAAGAGATATTAAATAGTGTAGAAGCGTTTTTATTTTAACAAACAATTTTTTACAAAGTCAAGAGTCGTGATAGAGAATGTTTTCGAGAAAGTAGTGGAGTGTTGTGGTAACAACAACAAATGACGCGCATTTAGCACGGCAGCATGTTTAGACAGGTTTTAACATGAACTGACAGAGAGAGCACCTTACCAACCAAAAAAATATTTTCATAATTACTAAATAGATCAAACTAGTAAGTATATACTAATTAATATTACTGCAATTTAATATAAGTACCCATTGATGCAAAAGGAGATCTTACTAGAAACTTGGATATAAATAGCTTTTCTATGTAGATACTTTACACGCACATAGGAATTGAAGATTTTTAGTGTTTTTGTAGTTAGTTAAGTAGATTAAAAAATGATAGTGAAAACCACGAACCAAATTGCCGACAGAGTTGTATTGCGCAATATTAAACTTTGTACTAAGTATAGACATATTGTTATATAATTGATGCCACATCATTATCAATTATTTTATAATAACAAAGAACATACCTATTTATTTAAATCTTGAACAGAATTGCCATACCTTGGTACAAAACAATCCAATGGCGCCAGTAGTTGCTCGAAGAAATGTCTTCTTACAGAAAGATTTATTTGAAAAAAAATATATATAATAAACTTTCTGCTGCAAACACACAATTTTCTAGGAATTTAGCAAGTATTTTTTAGTAAAAATGCCTCAAAGATTGACACGCGCACACCTTGCGAGTTCAGAAAATATTGTGCAATAAAATATTAGCGCCCACCAGTCGTAGCTTGTAGTCGATTTTCCTCAATCCCTCCCTACCAAACCACTTTTGTATTCTAAAAATATCTTAGCCTATTCGTGATTGGTTCATTCTGAATGACGTTAATCGACAAAGCCAATAAGCGCCCGAGTATGTTTCGTCACGAGACCGTGTAGAGATTTATGTAGTATGTGTTGTTTGCTGGGAAATCACGCAAAACATGTGCTTGTAGGTATTCTCGATGATTCACTGAATTGCTGTAGTTGAGCGGTCTATGGAGGAAGTTTATTTGAAGAAAATTCAATTTAATTTTTAAAATAAGTAGTAGAAGAACCTAAACTAACCAACAAAACAACTTAAACTACCTAATTGAATTTGAACATTAATTGATAAACATCATCACTTAGATTAGATGTTGACGATTTTAACCTATGCTCTTTATGTAGTTAGATAGTATGTTAGGAACTACCAAGATATAACATCGATCTATTTGAATAGATTCGTACTTAGGTACCTACTCAACTAATCCATATGTACTCGTGTAGATAAGGAAGTATCTATGTAGTAGTAATGAGAGATGAGAGACCCTAGTACCTTCAGCCAGACATTTTAATCTAATAAGTTGTGTTTCTTTGAAATAGCTGCTGATTTATCTATCAGTTACCCATTGGAGCCCCTTTTAAGTTCACTGGTAGGGCAACCACCTGTTTCAATTTGTTTGCTTTGATTAAGGTACATAATGTTTAACATTTTAGCACCAAAATATCTACGTCAGTCTTTTTATTCTATATTTTGAGATACTATTTACTGAATAATAAAAAGAGGTCATCCCTATATATGAGTATAATAAGTTTTAGTAGTAGTCTAGTAGTGCTTATTTTAATAACTTACAGGTACAACAATAAGCTTTGGTTTCATATCTATAAAATGAACTATCAAAATCAACAAAAGTAACATGGTCATGCTTCGTTGCGATAACTATAACGATAATATCGTTTTTTATGTCGGATGACTTGCAAAATGTAACTAATAAACCTTCACGAGGTCTTTGTTAAGACAATCTAATCATTTATCACAAAACCACATCAAACATAGTATAGTCGACAATAAGCTAGGTGTAGGTACATTTTGATAGAGATAGCAGAGGTAATCAGTAAGTAATCATCTAGAATAGCGGACAGCATTGCCGTAGAGATTACAATTCATTCAAGAATGTTAAGGTATCAAAAAAAACACGAAAGAAACCTGTTACTCTACCTGAAATATAGTTGGAAGACATACGTCCCATTATTTACTCAAATCAAATACAGCACGGATAACACGATTCAAGCACGAATTAAAAAGAAATCAAATCAGTTACAACCTCAAAAAAAACTTTTTTTTCTAGGGCAAGGTTACGTATATTTCGTAGGACAGTAGCTCTACCATGAGTTTTTTTTACTAAACTATATATATACTCGCTAGCGTCTGTAGTTAAAAAAATGTATGAAGATTTGTACAGCGCCTCTAGCGGATAGTTTGGTACTAAAATTCGTAATATGTACTAATATTTACGTAACTACTGTAGTAAAGTCAGGCGATTTTACTGTGACAACTCATGGTAGAGGTACTGCTTTTTCTGCTTCAAAATCTCTGCCATCTTTCTGACTTTTACTTTTTAGGGTCGCATACTACGACGAGACCCTCCCTATCACTGAGTCTACGCTGTCCGTCTGTCTGTGTCTGTTCGTCTATCTGTCACCAGGCTGTATCTCATGAACCGTGCGTGATAGTTGTGATTTTTCTTGCGCGAATCCCACTTGCACTTAGCCGGTTTTGGGTTGGCTATAGATATCCGGTACCTGCGCCGGGAGTCGTGACTAGGTGGAAAGGGAAGGGTAGACAACAAGAAGTCTTCCCCTGAAACCAGTTTTTCTAGGAAAGCTATAGTTTTTGAGTTATAACACTTTTTAGGTGCCAAAATCTTCATTTTTAGGTTAGTTTTTGATGAACTTCACACTAATTTCTGGCACTAGCTGACACTTGAACTAGTGTATGTCAGTTTGGGAGTGTCAGGAGGCCTAAATGTAAACAATAATAAAAAGAAAAGTGTAATTTAAATTTAAATAATTTTTTTTCGCGGCAAATTTCTGAATTTTAATTCAATTTATTTTTTTCAATTGCTTTTGAACTCAGAAAGGTGATTTGTGACAGAATACTAGAATAGGTGCGAGGAGCGAAGCGACGAGCGTTAGTTTGATATAAAAAACCGCGCACGAGCCGAGCGAGCAAAGCGAGCGTGCCGCGGCAGCGGCCGGCGAGTGCCAGAACCGACATGCACAAGATGAAGTGCCAGTGACAGGAATTAGTGTTTAATGCATAAAAAACTAACCTAAAAATGAAGATTTTGGCTCCAAAAATGTCATAACTCAAAAACTATAGCTTTCCTAGAAAAACTGATTTCAGGGGAAGACTTCTAGTTGTCTACCCTTCCTTTTCCCCCTAGTCGCGACTCCCGGCGCAGGTACCGGATATCTATAGTTTAACCCCGGTTTTTAGTGAAACGTTGACGTTAGTTTACTTTTCTAGATAAATTGTGTACCTACTTATTTATAACAAAGGACGTACACAATAAGTTAAGTTTCTTCTATGTATGTTTATGTTTACTATGAATAAAAAAACTAGCAACATTAAGTACTTACATTTTATGTTTTTACGTGTACTTACTTATTATAATGATATAGGTACAAGTCAGAGTGCTTAGTCCGAGGTTGCATTTTAAAACTCCCTACTCTTGAGCCGAGAGTCGTCTCTCGGATATCCTCTTATTTTTGTATGGATATCTGAGAGACGACTCTCGGCTGGAGAATAGGGAGTTTTAAAATGCAACCTCTGAGCCTCTGACTAAGCACTGTGAGTGATCTTATAAGGTATCCGGAATAAGAAATATACCCTCATCTGCTGGTTACTTTCGATACGAAATAAATGATGAATAATATACATATTAATACAAATGTTAAATGAAAATAACTTACAATTCAATTCAATAAACAAACTATATAATGCAGTCCAAGCCATGTCAATAATGTATGTTTCAATAATAATAATATTCTGAAAATTCTACGATCTCTAAACTAAGACTCGTGCTACCGTTTAGGCGATAATATTGATACTAATTAAAATTGAAAGTCACACATTGACACACCTTTCTTTACACTACATTTCTCTGACGTGGTTTCGGACTTGGCTATCACAGCCAGCCCATCTCAAAAAAACCCCCCTGTATATACGAAACTGATGTTTAACCCTGGCAACTCCACAGTTAGAAAGAACGTAAATCAATTTTGCTTTTACAATTATTGTTTTTTTTATTAATAAATTAATGACATAAGTTACCTAGATGTAAAATATTGAAATTTTGATAATTTCATAATAAAATTTAAACAAAATGATAAATTAATTACGTACGAGATACTCGTACGCTTTGGGTTGCCTACTTGCCTAGCTTAAATGCGCACGACTCCATTCAACCACAACCCATTTGCGATGCATTTATGTTGTGCACATTACGTATCACATATTTCTTATCATTAGTTAATAACAGATGAGTGAATATACCTATTTCTTTTAACGGATCTCGTACTTTATAAAAACACGACTTTTACCTCAGATAGGTATTTTAATAGGTATGACACTATTATATTACTTTATGTGTTTTTTAACTAGTCTGCCATCGCCATCAGAAGTTATGATAAATATAGTGATGTTATCTTATCGCAATACACAACGAAATCCTAGATTTAATCATTGATAGAGCAAGCGTAGCGAGTGAAGGAAGACAGCAGATAACTTGGGTAAGGGGCAATCCGATTTTCATTGGATTTGGTAGTTCGACACAGCTTATGTTATATCAACTAAATCAGGCAAGGGGTAATAAATAAAGTTTAGTGTTCAAAAGGGAGCAAAATATTAGTACAGAAACCAATTGTACCTTACCTAGGAGTCATTTACTGACTTAGGTGTCCTAGGTAGATACATAGGTAGTTCATCCGCATGGTAATCAAAAAACGTTTTATGATTATAATTTTGAGAAACAGAGCCCTTAGTCCGAGCTTGTATTTTAAAACTCCCTACTCTCGAGCCGAGAGTCGTCTCTCGGATTTCTCTCTCTACTTCTTACAAAAATTTAAGGACATCCGAGAGACGACTCTCGGCTCGAGAGTACCTAGGGTGTTTTAAAATGCAGGCTCGGACTAAGCCCTCTGTATTTGTTTTTTATGTTTCTATGTACTTATCATAGAAACATAAACATAGGTAGTAGGTAACAAAAATACGTGTAGGTATAGGCAGGTTGGTAATACATAGGTACTTACATTTTAATATGTCTTCTTATAATTTCTGTCATGAACTTCTTGACCTTATCTTTTCTCTGGGCAGAATGATTAATTTTGCGCAAGACCAACAGCTTGCTATTCAAATTATTATTGTCCACTGGAGCGTTGTTAGTGGCATTCAATAGGTTTTGTTGTTGGTTGTACACGTAGCTCATGTTAATATTTTCTGCGATCTTTCTTCAACTTCGTTTTTTTATTATTTATATTTAAACAGAAAAAACAAACGAAGGTCTAATGACCAAATTTAAATTAAATTACGAGTATTCAAACTGTAGCACACTTTAAGAGGTAACAATATAACTGGGTAAATAAAATTAAAAACAAGCGGGCAATCGGTACGTATACGAATCACCGAACTAAAATTGCGTAAACTTCACTTGTACACTTCGTAATGACCGGAGAATAAGTGACGCAAAAGTAAGATCTCACGAGTCGCTTTTTGCAGTAGGTTTAGTTACTTATACTTCGTTGTACTTGTATCGCTGATCGCTGGCTGATGCAATATTTCGTTCGTGGAATCATGGATTTCTCTACCTACACCAATACACCATAGAGTAGAGTACCTAATGTAGAGGAGAGTGCAAATCGGCACAATATCGTTGGCAATATTTTGTTCCGGTGGTCATTCTCGGTTATATCTTTTATTCACTCAGAATAGCAACCAGCCAGCCGTATACATAAACTATGTTTTGGGCCTTTTGCATCCTGGTCTTCCTCTGTACGGCAACAACGCTATCATCCTTTCATCTTGCCGAGACCTCATTCATCTTTCCAAGACCTCTGCCAACCTTTTGATGCTATCACATTCAATCAAGGAAATAAGAATGTCAAAGTCACAGTCAGTCATAATTCATGGCAGTGACATTACCTGTACACACCGTGGGAAATATATGGTATATCCCCTAAATTTAGGGTGTCCTGGATTGCAGTAATACTTGTTTTGATAGAAACTCACATGAATTGTTGAATTGATTGTGGTTATGTTAGAGCGAATCAAGAGTTTCGGAATTTGCCACATATGCTTTGTTCTCAACGATTGAGATTGAGAGATTGCAATATTAAATGTTTTAGTTGATCGTGGTTTCATTTCGAGTAATAAGCAAGACAAAACTTGTAAAGTAATCACAAATAAATATTAACAAGCTCTACTTAGCATGTAATTAAGAAGTAATGTGTTTACCTGTCATGTTCACCAATCAAAATATGTTTTAAGAAAAACATAAGTCACAAATAGAATAAAAACTCTTTATTAATACAACACAGAAAATTCTGAATGTTCCTTCTTACATAGGTTACAAAATTTTCAAGTGAAGTACTATTGATGGCCTTATTGTTATGAGCTATCTCTTGCAGGCAACCTCGGGATGGATTTGACATAAAATGTACAATAGGTGTAATAAATAACAGATTCTTGGTAAATTGTAGGTATTTTTTTATAAGATTCGGGAAAATCAAATTTCAGAGCGGGCATCTCTAATTTACCTCACTAAAGTAAAGTCACAAAAAAGAGAGAGACAGAGAGCGAGTATTTTATATATTTTTCATTACAATAAAATTTTGATTTTGTAAAGGAAATTAAAAATCCAAGCTGTCCTTCATGTTTACCAGCTGAAAAGAGTTGTTATTGAAACGTGCTGGCAATAGCGCTAGATCTAGCATAAAACGAACGAATGTGCATTGCTTTTTACGTTTCCTCAAAGTGTTTTGCTGTGAATGTATTATTTTGCGGATAGTCTCTTCAGTTGGGTTGGTGTATTTGATTGTGAAGTGTGCAGCCATCCAGGAACAGAAATATACTTGTACTGCGTTTGAATTTGTGGTGAGGAATTGTATATATCTGTGTTGAAGAAGGAATATTCTATAAACAATGACCTTGGTTTTGCAGTCGAATCTTACATCTATTTAATAATATATAATACGTATTTGTATCGCCTTGGACGAGATATATACAATCTAGTACTTGTACTTACCTACTATCATTAAACCAGGATAAATTACCAATAAGCATTCAAATAAACATTCATTATTCATACATACAGACAATTCACAATTCACACATCACTCTCTAGTCCCAAACTAAGCAAAGCTTGTATTATGGGAACTAGATTGCTGATACAATAGGTACTTATATACTATTTTTTTTGTAAATACATTGTGACACCCAGACACAGAACAAAAATTTATGTTCATCACGCAAGCATTTGCTCTGGGTGAGAATCGAACACATGACCCACAGCATGGACGGCAGGGCTATTACCGACTGAGCTGTGACACCTGTCAGCATGTGTTATTATTATGGTGTAATTAATAGTTTTATCACCTTGATATCCATGTTGAAATAACAATATAAGTTTAAATAAAGAGTACCCAAAATCAATGTGTTGATAACAAACCACTTGCTTAACAAAGTTTTACACTATTCAAAAATCAGAAATACTTGAAAGTATAACTGCAGTTGAAAATAGCATCTAGGTAATGAAAATAAAAAAATGGTATAATAGCAAAAAAATCTACAATTTGTCCAGTTTGGACTTATAATAATAAGACTATTTTTATTCAAATCAGTACCAATAATACGGTCTATAGATAGCTCAACTGTTTCTTATGTATTTTATATGACAATGTACATTTTGTAAATACTGTATAGTCGTAAGTTTGTTTGTGAATAAAGTAATGTCTTTTTATTCTATTTAAACATTTGCACAACTGATGCCAAACTAACAAAAATATATAATTTCCATTAATCATATAAAAAAAACATACACCTGTAAACAACATACAAGATAAATTATATCATATTAACCTATCAAAGAAACATCGTCAAGAAAGAAGAATATTTAAATGACAATTAACTCATAAGTGACTGATATAGATAGGAATTTAAATGACATTTGCCTTTAAATATGCAATAAATTTTTACGATATAATATCATTTAATAAAAAAAATTTAAATACAAACCTCGGTCTGCCTACCATCCTGCTATATTGTAGTGCCCTCAAACAGGGTTCATATGTGGTACCAAATTTTATTGTAACAACCTAACTTTACCATATGAATGAAATAAATGAATTGAGTATTGAGCATATTATCAAAAATTAAAAAGACTTTATACTTTTTTTCTATTCTTCTATAGTCAAATATTAGTGCTTTGTAGGGTGCATGATAAGCAAACCCATAAAGCGACAACTCATCGATATGTGTATCTTGCCTGTCCTAACCTACGGTGCTCAAACATGGTCGTTGGCAGAGTCACAAAAGACCAAACTAGGTGTCTGCCAAAGAGAAATGGAGCGCAGTGTTCTGGAAGTAAAGAGAACTGACCGGATCCGAAACACCATACTGCGCTCCAAAACTGGTATCGCCGATGTAGGTCGCAAAGCGGCGAAGTTGAAGTGGGAATGGGCGGGTCACATGATACGCATGAATCCAGAAAGGTGGGCTCAAGGAGTCTCAGGTATTATATCAGATGGTAGAAGACGTCGCGGACGCCCGAGGAAGCGTTGGTGCGACGACCTGGACTCCGACCGGGAATGGGCGGAGTTGGCTAGGGATAGAGAGGGGGGAGACCTTTGCCCAGCAGTGGGACAGTGTGGGTTGATTAAAAAAAAACCTATTGTGTCCCACTGCAGGGCAAAAGATCGAGATGAGTGGAAGAGTTTGGGGGAGACCTTGCCCTGCAGTGGGACACAATAGTACTTATTTAGTTAAAATTTTTTTTTTTTGCTACTCTGATTGTGTATGTTTGGCTGGTGCTCACAGACATTTTAGTAAAATTCTTAGGAAACTAAAAAAAATGTTAATTAGTGAAATCTATAACCAGTTAGTGAAGGTGATGACACAAATTCTTGGAATATTTAATTCATACAAAGTATTTTCGTTTTGTTTTATACATGCTGTATAAATTAGAAAAATTTGCATACTCTGCAAATTTCAGCAGCATTATATTTTTTTTTATATATTTATAGAATTACTACAAATTCTAATCAGATGGAATGTTACAGAATTGGATAAAATTCAGTATGAAGATACTTATTGTAAATTCCAATAAGCATCACATTGTACAACATAGTTTTGTTTTGTATGCTCAATTGTTTCTCATTTGCATAGCAAGCCATTAGCTCCGGCACAGAAAGTGCTACTACTAACTGAGTACAAGCTGTGATTAAAACATGTGAAATAATATCATTATTTTGACAAAGTACATACAAATACACTGGACTGCAAAACTAAGTATCACACTTTTAGAATTTATTTTTCTTCTAAACTATAGAAGTTAGAGATTTCAAATAAAAAATGTTTTATAGCAAATTTCATCAGCTTTCTTTTAAGCATACATGAGTAACATTTTTAACTTAAAAAATGATAAACAATAAAAAAAACCATTTTTAGCTTAGTGTCTAAAAACTCATCTAACATTTTCTAAGTATGTTTTACATGTTATTTCACTCGTAATATCTGGTATTACCTCCTCGGGCTCTGATTAGAGCTTCAAGCCGGTTTGGCATACTGAAAACGAGGTTTTGGAGCCGATTTTGGGGACCCATTTTCTTCTATCAGGGCCTGTTTTGGTGCCCTGAGGATGGTAAGTGGTGGTCTGCGGCTTCTAAATAGCCTTCCTAGCTCGTCATAGGCGTGCTCAATTGGGTTGCGATCAAAGTATATCTTGTTTACTTCATAAGTTATTGCAATTTAAAAAGTGTGATACTTACTTTTGCAGGCCAGTGTAGATAGGTACATACAGTCTATCTTAGAAAACGTTAGCGCAGACTTGATGTGTTGATAACCATACGTAAGGGTGACATAATGTCAACACTAACTTTTTATAAGATAGGGGTTTAGTGTAATACATTTGTATAATACTTTCAGGTCAAGATGCCTATTATAGAAGGGATAGGGGATGAGGTGGTGCAGTTTGCTTGCGCTGTGCTGTTGATAACAATCAGTACATTAGCGTGGTGGTCCACCAATGCTCGGCCAGACCGCTACCGATCTGTAGTAGTGATGCGCTCACAAGCCCAACACGCAGTTAGCGTTAGCATTCGTACTGGTGGAGGTATGTTGGTTATTTGTTTAAAGGTGTTCACAGCTCGGTTGGTACTAGCTCTACCTTCCTTACTATGTTGTGGGTTCAATCCCCACCGAAAACAAATGTTTTGGTGATGAACATTGATTTTTGTTTTGTGTCTGGGTGCAATGTTATTCTATGTTAGAAATGTATCTAAGTATTCTATTAGTTTTTTTTAGGGTTTTAGATAAAGACATTACTCATTTTATTTTCATCAGACACAATAGAAACAAATAAGTTTCTTGGTTAGACATAAACTTTAGTTTGTTTTATATGTAGGTAGTAATATCATTTATTCAAATAAATGCCCAGTACAAAGTGACCCTCTGCCTCCGTTTTTGCTTAAAATAGCGTATTTATTTTTAAGATCTAGATCATGAAGTAAACCGGTTTTATTGTAGACCATCTATTATGCATAATATGTAGTTATTCACTTCTTATTACCCATTCTGATCCAAAAATAGCAAGTTGAAATAATGAAATCGGGTTTATTTATCGATAGACGAAAACAATGCAAATCTATGCAAATACATTTGAGAAACATATAATGCACATTATATACTCACACACGTAATATTTACAGAGATCAGCTTTTATTAAACATACGTAAAACGGCGTATTGAAAAGAACGAAGGCTGTATTTTAGCACATTTATGTATTTTTTGTTTGAAACTTTAACAAGCTGAGTAAATAGTTTTTAGATACATGGGTTACATAAACCAATTATAAAACTCGATTTTTACATGATAAAATCGTGTCTCATTTGAATTGATTATTATTAACAGCTGATTTGTACAATAGCAACACTCGGATATAGCCGATCGTATTTTGTTAGCGTGTTCATATGAAGACACGTCTAAAGTGCGATGATGTGTATTTGTTTCAGAGGCCAGTATGTTCAGCACAAATACTAGAAGTGGCCGCGCTACAGTGCATGCGTCTAGTGCCGCCGCTGCAGGTAATTTCCTTATCATAATTGTTTTTTAATTGATAACATTGGTATATTGCTTATCACAAAACACAGGCAAGTTTATGTACATATTATTAGATAGGGATGTGTGTGTGTGTGTGACTCTTAACATTTATCTTTTAGTTTAAGTCAGTTTGAGAACAAAATCATGAGGCAAATTGATCATAGAAAGATCGAAAACTGATGTTTGTTCTGTGTCTGTATGTTACTATGTATTCTATGATATTATTTACAAAGAAAGTATATAAGTATTCCATCAGCAATCTAGTCCCGTATAGGTATGCTTTGATTGTGACTATATGGAGATGTGTCAAATTTTAATATTTTTTTCTACAAATAAATGATCACAGTTACAAGAATTCTTTGGCTCGAAAGAAGCTCAGAGCCCTTAGTCCGAGCTTGTATTTTAAAACTCCCTACTCTCGAGCCGAGAGTCGTCTCTCGGATCTCTCTCTCTACTTCTTACAAAAATATAAGGACATCCGAGAGATGACTCTCGGCTCGAGAGTAGGGAGTTTTAAAATGCAGGCTCGGACTAAGCCCTCAGAAACTATAAAAACGATTGTAAAAAGACACCTTTGTAGATCACGCAAATAAGTATATGTCCTGTTGCAAGACTTGAACTGTAGGTCATCAAAGTCAGCGCCATTGAAGAATACATTTGTTTTCAGTGTCCCTGACCCCTGCCCCGGTGGTCACAACTGAATATAGATCTGTGATTCCTTTTCAAGAGATGGACAGCATTATTGACGCCGATGTAGCATTATTTAACAACAGTCGCATGCATTTCTATAGAAGAGTCGAAAGTAAGTTTCTATACCTCGGGATAAATGTTTGTATGTTCTGCAAATATTTATTCCGGGTGTTCTGGGTATTATTTGTATAATAAAAAATATCTATCTATGTATTATATTGTATTAAGTATGTCAGTCTTCTAGTACCCATAACACAAGCTCTGCTTAGCTTGGGGCTAGATGATGTTGTGTGGATTGTCCAGCATTATTTATTTATTTATTTATTTATACCTTTGAAAGTTAATAAAGTTCAATAAATAAATGTAAAAAAATATTAAATTGATACATAAAGCCATCTTAGGCTATTATCTGTTACTTGAAAGAGATAAAACACAATATGACAGCGTTGATTTTCTCGTACCATTTTAGATCGCGGACAACACATCAGCACTATAAAAACATCTTACTATATTTTGTCTGGATGATGTAAAACCATACAAAAATTAGAAAATACCAAAAGTTATTGAGCTGAGCAAGATTTGAACCCACGACCTTCACTTAGATACGGGGCTGCGACAACCAACTACGCACCCCGTGTCAAAAGATTTTCTTAATCTTTGTGATGTTCCCTTGGATCTTGCAGGAAGCACTTTAAATAATAATAAAATACAGACTGATATGAAACAAAACATGATATTCGGAATAACTATGCCACTGACTTGTTAAAATGGTAAAAATCTAGTTAAATTATGCCAAAAACAGATTGGTTATTAACCTTCTCAGTGAAGTCTGTAGGTCGAGATCATGCAACAGCTACGATTTGCCGCCATTTTTGATCAAGGTTGAATACTTTTGAAAAACTTTAATATTTACAAAGTCTAGACAGTTCGCTAAAAAATTTAAGGATAATGGTTTAATTTTTCATAATCTATAATTTTATTCTTAATGATGTTTCTTGTCTCTGTTCAATTATTTTTGTTGTTTGGTTAACGAAGTTTTTATCTATGTATCATAAATTATTTTATTCAACAATAGTTTGATCTTTACATTAAAATTAATGCGGTCATGGTCAAATAGCCCGATCTAGATAGGAATTAAAAACGGATGAACTATTTGGTTGTGTTTTATATTCTTAGTTATAAAAACTATGGCAAATAAAATGAAATTTACAAATATCAAGATTTTGTAAATAAAATTTAATTGTAATTTTGCTTAATTTTTGCATAATTTTGGTCGATTTCATCCTAAACTAAAAAATAATATGAAAAAAATAAGTATTTACGCGGGTTTTTTTATTATAAAGCCAGTGCATGGTTTCATTCACGGCATTTCTTAAACCCGCATGGTTTCGAACTTGGCCATCCCCACCCTTCTCAAAACAACACCCTGTATAATCATAAATATTGTGTGAAATAGCCGTAAATATTTATTGAATGTAAATGAATAATTTAATTAATGAGATCGCTCTTAGTGTAAGGGCTCATTGTAGGTACTTTTAAGTTCTATGGTATTTTATTCTGTACTAGCTGTCCCGGCGAACTTCGTACCGCCTTATAGAGATTTTTTTTTTCTGCGAGATTTTCTTAATATTTTTTTCCGTAAGAGCCTTGTACACAGTATTAGAAAACTACAAAAAAAAATCAGCCAAATCGGTCAAGCCGTTTTCATGCTATGTCGTGACAACGGAAGACGGGTTTCATTTTTATATAGGTACATACTAGCTGTCCCGGCGAACTTCGTACCGCCTTAGAGAGATTTTTTTTTTCTGAGAGATTTTCTTAATATTTTTTCCGTAAGAACCTTGTACTGAGTTTTAGAAAACGACAAAAATTAATCAGCCAAATCATATAGATTGTATTTTTCTATTTTGTGTACCTATGTAATAAATTTATCTATATATTCCAGATCAGTCCGATAGAAATACACCGGCGCAAAGGGATGAGTCTTCGGATAGCGAGGTCGAGGATATAGCGGCGATAGAGCCGGCCAGCACCGAACAAATGCGAGAGATGGACAATATTGTCAACGCGATGCGGGGAGATGTTAGCGCGCCTTGCTTTACACAGTCTAGTGGTAAGGTTACTACTACTAACGGTTTAAAATTTTCACTGATGATGTATTCTGTTGGCAAGAATATCAAATACATCTATACTAATATTATAAAGAGGTAAAGTTTGTGTGTTTGTATATTTGTTAAATTGTAAGGGGTAATCTCGGGATCTACTGAACCGATTTTAAAAATTCTTTCACCAATAGAAAGCCACATTATAGCTAAGTGTCATATATATCGGAGAAAAAACGGTCGAATTATGCCCAACGAAGTGGGCACGGGCCAGCTAGTATTAAATAAAAATAGCATTCTTAGGATTATAGACCTAGCTGTAATTGGGTTAATAAAGATCTAATTGTAATAAATCTTACTATTAGGCTCTTTTCTAAAAAGATTAAGTTAATATTTACTCTGCGTTCAGTTTCAAGGGTCTTAGTCTAACCAATTATTATACAGCTTTTTGTATTGAATCATTGTTGATTCATAACTAGCATGTTTAAAAAATAAACAGTTAAGTACATATATTAGTTATTATATGCTTGACGTAATTTTTTTTAATTATAGGTGATAGCAATCCGATTCCCACCGCACCAGTTAAAAGCAACGATACTCCGGACAAACCCGTCAATCCAGAAGAGGGGAACAGAAAAAAGATATTAATCAAACTCAAGTATTTGAACGACACGCAGAAAGAAGTTGAGGGTAGTCTTGATGAATTATTGAAGGATTTTAAATGGTGAGAATAAATTCGCTGCTAATAATCTTAGTTCAAAATATTCAAGACAGTATTTCTGTAAATAGTATTCTATTAAATCTGTACACTATTATAAAACTGTAAAAAAGCCATATATAAAAGCAGAAGATAAAATAATAAAGGAAATATCTTCATCTTCCTACCCTTGTCCCATATTCTAAATCCTACAATCGGGTTTATCAGCTGTACCAATTAAAATAAAGCTTAAACAATTTAGAAGCCTGTTTTTCGGATCAAAATATAGGCTTAACCTCTCAAAAGCAGCCATATCTTTCAAGGATCATCGAATGATTTAGTTTTTTAACATTATTTCACGAGCGTTTCTAAAACAATTAACGCGTACGAAGTCGGTGGTTTGTTTATATGTATTTAGTTACAATTAGAAGTTATAAGGAAAAATAGCTAATGATAGCAGCGGTGCGGTCAAAGGGTGATGTGGCTACTACGAGCATCGCAATGTGTCATTTCGATAACTGATTGTACCTCTACCGACCATAATGATTAAAATAGGTTTTAATGCAAGCGCAAAAACAAGTTTACTTTTACATAAAAGGATACCGACTTCGACATGGACCGTGATATTAATAATGTAAATTAAATACTCGTTATTAAAAATACATCAAAAAGTATTCGGCAGACCTTGATCTAATTTAGTAACCACATGAAAGAATCATCAATTTCCTAAATAAAGATAAACTATTTTTTTTATGCACGCTTCTACCCTAAACTAAGCGATTATTTTAATTGTTTTTAATTGTTTAATTATGTGTACTGTTGGCGTTGCCTGTTAAATAAATAATGACGCCTGTCAAGATTGTCATTTCTGAAGTTAAATACAACTCCATGTTCCAAAACCCTCAAACAAGCTGAAAGTCGCTCAGTGTGCTATGGAGAGAGCTATGAGATAGAATCCGGAACGAAGTGATTCGTCAGAAAACCAAGATGTTCGACATAGCTCAAAGAATTAGCAAGCTAAAGTGGTAGTGGGTCGGCCATGTTTGCCGAAGAACCGACAACCGTTGAAGCAAGCGGATACTGTAGTGGAGGACGCGTTTAGGCAAGCGTAGTGCAGGACGCCTTCTCGCCAGATGGAGTGACGATCTGCGGAGTGTAGCTGGCAAACACTGGATAAGAAGAGCCGAAGACCGGGCTCAGTGGCGCGTCTTGGGAGAGACCTACGTCCAGCAGTGGACTAATATAGGTCGATGATGATGATGATGTTCCAAAACCCAGTTGTAACGATGTTGTGTTGTCCAGGCGTCACTTCAGTCAGGAACTGACGGAGCAGAGCGCAGTGCGTCTCATCTACCAGGGGCGGGTGTTGGAAGAGGCGCGTACGTTAGCGGCGTGCGGTCTGCGCGACCAGGCCGTGGTGCATGCACTAGTGCATCCCAGGCGAGCGCCCTCGCAGGCAAGTTTAGTATATACATTTTCACGGTCATATCGCCATACTAAGCAAATAAATAGATATTTCACTAATCACACTCTAGTTCAATAAAAAATAAAATAAAATTATTATTATTAATAGACATTTCACACATCACACTGATCACACTCTAGACCCATACTAAAGAAATACATAAATATTCATGGTCATATCACACTCTAGACCCATACGAAGCAAATAAATAATTATTAATGGACATTTCACACATCACACTCTATACCCATACGAAGCAAATAAATAATTATTAATGGACATTTCACACATCACACTCTAGACGCATACTAAGCAAATACATAAATATTCACGGTCATATAACACTCTAGTTTCATACCAAGCAATAAATATTCATGGACATTTCACACATCACACTTTAAATTTAGACCAATACTAAACTAATACATAAATATTCACGGTCATATCACACTCTAGTTCCATACTAAGCATATCAATATGACTAAATAATGACTAAATTGCTGATATTTTTTTGTAAACACACACCTTAATACATTTTAACACCCAGATACTGAACAAATATTTATGTTCATCACACAAACATTTGCTCTGGGTGGCAATCGAAACCACGATCTACAGCATGGAAGGCAGCTGGAACTGGAGTTATGTTTTTTTTTTGCATTTTTATTTAAAAGTTAAAATTACTCGTGAAATTAATTATTGACGTAGGTAAACTCTGTCGCCCCCTAACAACGTTACTGAGTGTAATAATACAATAAAACATTTATTTTTCTTACAAAATGTAGATCCAGAAATCATAGGACAGAGAGATGGAAGACCTTTGCCTGGCAGTGGGACGGTATCGGTTTTATACATAACTAGCTGACCCGTGCCCACTTCGTTGGGCATGATCGACCGTTTCTTCAATTCACTTTGAAAACGGACAACCACGTAAAAGCCTTTTTATTTTTCGGTTTTTTATATAACCTATGACACTCAGCAATGATGTGGCTTTCTATTGGTGAAAGATTTTTTTTAATCGGTTCAGTAGGTCCCGAGATTACCTCTTACAATTGAACAAATATACAATTACACAAACTTTACTTATATAATATTAGTATAGAAGCATAGATTATACTCTGAAATATTAATCGATTACATATTATTATTCCAGCCTCACACAGTAACCGAGGACACGATACCCCCTTTAGAGATAATTCATGAAAGGGCTCCCGCGGAACGAGCCTGGGATCTGGAGAATATTTTGATGACACTCGTCTCAGTGGCCCTCACTGTTGTCTGGTTTTTCAGGTATGTTAAATCATGGTACAGTCAACGACATGAAAGATAGATAGATAACACTTTATTGCACAACGAAAAATACAAAAATATTATAACTAACTTTATTTAGTACGCTAATATCACTGATAGCGATATCTTCCAAGAAGATATAAATAATATAAAATATTTTCATGTTATTTTTTAAAGTATAATTAGAAAGTTGATAATCATTTCTAAGATAAACTTAAAAGTGACAGTAACATAAAATATAAAATTTAAAATTTCGTGAATTTTGAAAATGTTTTTATTATGTTGTAGTGATTTATGATGTTGACTATACTATTACAATGCTATTGAAGCTTTGGGCTTAATTCTGGCTTATAACTTATCCTAATACTGGCTCACTATTTATCTTAGCTACTACAGTTTCTTTTTTAATACATGGATGGATGTTTTGTTTGGTGTCTAAAAAGTGGTGGTTCTTAAAAAGACAAAATACCCAATAAGTGTTACAAATCTTTAAAAGAATTCACTTTATGAACTAACCTAACTTGACTGCAATATACCGATCATCGTTATATTGTTACAACTTGACGTTGACGTTGACGGCCGATGTGGCGCAGCGGGCGAAGGTCCGCCTGCGACGCGGAGGTTACGGGTTCGATTCCCGCCTTGGGATAAATGTTTGTACGATCTGCAAATATTTATTCCGGGTGTTCTGGGTATTTTATATGTACATATAATAAAAAATATATGTAATAAGTAATGTATTGTATTAAGTATGTCAGTCTTCTAGCACCCATAACACAAGCTCTGCTTAGCTTGGGGCAAGATGATGTTGTGTGGATTGTCCAGCATTATTTATTTATTATTTATTTATCGTCCCTTTCTCACTATCAAGAACAATACAGACAGGTATAGTTTTAATGCTATCAAATTATAAATATCAAAATATTTTTATTCTGTGGTTTTCTAAACTATTTTCACAGCAATATTACCTATATATAGCTGTCTCCTTCGTTTCTGCTTATGAGAAAGATTTTGGCAAGATTTTGTTGTTGCGCGAATTTATATAACATATTTATCTTGCCTATATTATTGTGCTTAACTTACTATAAGATAAACAACAGAATAGCTACCACTCTTATCGTATTTTACATAGGTATGTATGCAGGCCACGACACTGAAGCTTCAAAATAACCTGCAGGTGTTACGGATGTAATACTAACACTTCTGTAAGCACGGTATCTTTAGGGGCCTTTTGCAACCATAATGTAGAAATTGCCACATAAATATAGCTAGTCTTTATTCATAAAAACTTATAACCCCCCTATTATATGTGATTATATTATAAAATATGTAATCAATTTGCCTAGAATCTAGAATATGTCGAGATTGTCGAGTTTACATTTACTGGGTTTTATGTATCACAAAGCTAATCATTATTACCGAATGGATTATGGTATATATGTATATGTAATAATAATACATTAATTCACTGTAAATAAACAACGTTTTATGGAAGTCACCTATCATTTTAAAAAGATAATTTGTTTAATTTAGCAGAATGGATGTTTTTTACAAACACTTAATTCATCATAAAAAATAGCATAAGAAGGTAGGAATTCATGATTAGCATCTTAATCGCAGCGAGGCGTGACTGTTGTATTTTTAAACACTAATCATTTTGTGTGCTAAAAATAACTTTGTGTTTTAGTCTGCAAAAGTAAATTCGAAGTTACGCTATATTTTGACCATGTTGATTTTGACCATTGCCAACAAACTGAAATATAAATCTAAAACTTTGAGGAATTGGTCGCATTTCGGATTTGTTTTTGTAGTTAATTAAGCAGGAGGCCGAACACGACGCAAAACCAAAATTTTATACAAGACGCAACAAAAATTTAGAGTAATTTAATAGTACTTCCTATAACGCTATTTTAATTTTACTTCGTTAATTCTTAATTTTGTGTTGTTTGCCTTATTGTTTATTACTTTAACTTCTCAAATTGCGCTGTTTTTGTTTCTTTTATGCCATTTTGTTTTTGTGCATGTCCTAACTTCTTCGACCCTGAAAGTTCTATGACATCGTAAAAGTGGCGCTGAACTGTATGATCTACAACTTAGATACATGAAAAATATATGCTAAGTAAATAATTCTAAGGGAGAAGTAGCATTAGACATTATTTATCATAATCATCTTTATATACATCATTATTGCATTTATGCTATTAGATCAGCATACGTATATAAATTATGCCATTCAAAATACTGTTCGTGTCAATCGGGAGTTTTACCTAGTACGTCTCTTTAAAACAATACGTTACGAGTTCAAAAGTTATGTCTGTCTAGCTGATCTTTGTTTATAAATTTAACTATTATTCTGGAACCAGAGATTGAAACAAGCCATACAGTTCAAGCACTTTATCGATGCCCTGGATCCTGAAACCTAAACCTCGCCGTTTGCTGCAGGTGCGAGTACTCGAACATGTTCACCGCGAGCGCTAGTGTTGCCCTATTCGGCCTCACGGTATTCTACAGCGTGGCGATATTCGGCCTCTACATCTCCGATACATTCAATCTCGAGGGGCGGCAGAGGCCCGTGCCTAACAATTGAATCATTCTAAGCCGGCGGTACATTATCACATAATTCTATACGCGCGCCGGATGTCACTATGCCCTTATATTATTTGACTTAAAGTGTGTGCAGAGTGTAGGTCTAATCTAATGAGTATAGGTACTCAAAACAGCTTACAGCCTTGAAACTAGGCATAACTCTTATTGCACATTACACGGACTGGGTACCAACAGTTGGTCGTTATTTTTTAGATTTCTAATAAAGGTAAATTAGTACCAATATGCGCTAATTTGTTTTGATGAGCGGATAATAATTTAATCGAAATCGCAGGTCGTTATTATTGATCTAGGTAAATATATCTATCTTTTATTACCTTGTACTTGTATTATTTTGTATTCTAATAAATACGACCATACCTGATTAGCACTAAACATATAAGTTAAAAACTTACCTGTCTCCTGTAAACGATACACGAAATAGACGAAAATATTATATTTATTATTTTTGTATTTGCTACTGCAAAAAGTAAAAGAATACTTTGACTGAAGGCAGATTTGTGTTTTCATTCGCTGAGTACTCGGAAACTTGTATACCATCTCATTACACTCATGAACAATTTACAATTGCTCATGAGTGTAGGTATCTACTGATAGCCATACAATAGTCAATAGTACCTTAGACTTGGCCTATTATTGTTTAACTTTGAGATTTGAGTTTAAATCGATGAATGTGATTTTAGTGAGTATTCTTGATATTTTAGAAAGTATCTATAATTATTTAAATCTAATCCTAGCTTTTAATATATTATTTCCTGAAACACCATAAAGCTACGTGCGTTTTTAACATTTATTGTATCCGATATTGTTAAATTAGTAATATTTGTACCTTTCTTTTTTTTTATTACATTTCAAAGAGACGAAAGTACTAACTGACTACAAAAAGAAACTACTAACTTACTACTAACACGTGATTCATTATGTGTAGTAAATATTGAGTGTACTTACTACATTGCTAGTCCTTGGTCCTTCATAGAACAGATTTAGGTAGTCATTTTTATATTTTAAATCTTCGCATGAATCATAGTAATTAATTGTTTTAGATACCAATTAAATTAACTCTTTGGTAGGTATGGTTTCGCAAGAACACTGTATTAAATTTTATATAATGTAGTTAACTTACCTATATTACTGGAATTAGAATTGTTTTATTTTTGTAATTACCTATTAATGTAGATAATTTTATTTTTATAACACATCTCATTAATATGTTTAACTATTACTGAGTATTGGTCTCAAATATGTAAATAAATTAATTGTGTATATTTTTAGGTTTTGTATATTCATTATTTAGATCTAAGTCCAGTTTATTACTTATGTACTTTAACACGAAACCAATCACTTTTCATGTCCTCATTTTGATTAACCTTATTTTATTATTTTGATTTTGTTATGGCTCAACCAAACTGAACGTCAAGATCAGCTCTTATTAAATGCGTTTAAAACTGCTATTTTTAGTCAAAATGAGTTTTCGGGCGATGGTTCTATAGAAATTTTGATTTAGGTACATAAAGTACCGCCATTCCAAATGACGACTGATGTGGCGCGGTGGGCGATGGCCCGCTTGCGACGCGGAAGGTTGCGGGTTCGATTCCCGCCCTGGGATAAATGTTTGTATGATCTGCAAATATTTATTCCGGGTCTTCTGGGTATTTTATATGTATAATAAAAAAAATATCTATCTATG
The DNA here is from genome assembly GCA_932527185.1 of Ecliptopera silaceata. Taxonomy (NCBI): domain Eukaryota; kingdom Metazoa; phylum Arthropoda; class Insecta; order Lepidoptera; family Geometridae; genus Ecliptopera; species Ecliptopera silaceata. Next base: position 3,048,059 of record OW052200.1, read on the forward strand.
TAATGTATTGTATTAAGTATGTCAGTCTTCTAGTACTCATAACACAAGCTCTGCTTAGTACGGGGCTAGATGATGTTGTGTGGATTGTCCAGCATTATTTATTTATTTAAATCTCATCTTGACGTTCACAAAAAATAAATTAAAGAACATAAGAAGGTCTACTTGTTAAATCAATGTTATTTATATGGTCGGTTGTAGATTATAATAAATAAACTTTAATTCAAATTTGAGTTTACCTTAACCGTTTCAGTGCGGGAGTCTCTTGGACAAACTTTAACGCCTGGCGGCGAACAAATATTTCGTGGCACCACAGTGGTGCCTAACGCCAGGGACTTTGATGACACCACTGTGGTGTCCTCCGCCAGGAAGTGTAACTTATCGCTTTTTTGCCTGTTTTCACGTGCTGAAAGTTTAGTCGCCACCCAAAACCGAACGTAAATTGTTTAACTTTTCGATTAGCGTGTATAAAAGTAACTATCTACATGTATTAACGGAAATAGAAGGTAAATCCCTTATTTCTATCAGAGGTTGTAAACATTTTTGTAGTGTTTTGATGGATCGATTGATTTAACGTTACTGTAGAATGAAATATGAACATTCGAGACATGCAGAGCGCTATGAGTCTTTTCTAGTGTTTTGTTGGGAATTAAAATTCATGATAAGTTTTTAATAGAATATTCTACTGGCTTACTAGTAACGTAATGTACTATTATAGTAATACAACTATAGTAATTAGATATTTGGCTTTTGTTTATGGTAGATATTTAATATTATACAATAATATATTGTTTTGATTTAGAATTACGTAAATTAAAAAAAATGGTTGTCTGTAAAGTCGGTTTACTGACGATAGTTGAACGTGACAACGTCAACGAACGGGATTGTAAGCGGTTCTGAAAAATAAATAGTCGTTCGAAACAATTTAAATATTTTTTTCATAAAATTCTTCATTCAGAAAATGATTTTAAATTTAAAAAATAAAAATACAACATACTTGAATAAAATTTATTGTTTAAATTTCTATTCATTGTTAAAATTTAAATTTTGATTTTATTATTTTAATAATATAATTAAATATATTCAATTAGTTAAGTTAATTATTTTGATTTATTTTATTTTATTACAACGAACGCAAAGGCCAATTGTGCTTCTTTGTCGCTCGTTCCGCGCTCTCGCTTGCACTTCATGAAACGCCTCAGAACGCCTCATGAGTCATGTTTTTTCGTGCGTGCAGCCGGCTCTATCGAATTATAAGACGTTGTCACGTCAAAAAAATTATATTCCAGAATGAGTTTGGGGAAGAAACCTATTTCGAACAAAATTCCCGTCTGAGAACCTAAGAAAATGAGGATGAAAAGAAACGTATGAAAAACGATCCAAAAAAAAAACTACGAAGGGTTGTGCAACGTGCACAGAAATAATAACCAAAGATATTTCAATGTCCACTGAAAAGACTAGTAGAATAGTAGAAGATGAAGAACAGCCTTAGATATTCATGGCACTAATATTTTGGGCAATTTGTATCTAACGAATTACATTTCATATAATTTCTTTATGGAAAAGGTTGAGAATCCCTGAAGTGTGTGAAATCACGTGATTTCCTGAAACTGACACTGTAGGGAGGATCTGTGTGACAAATAAAGACTCTTTTGTTTACGGAAAGTTTTTGAAAAACGTCAATTTATTCGATTTTTACGGGTTTCAAATTTGCCACCACTGTGGTGCCACCCGCCAGACGCAAAGGATAATCCATGGCACCACTGTGGTGCCACCCGCACGGAAACGGTTAATCCTGAATGAAGTACATTAACATAATAACAATACTAAACATCAGGTGGGCGTGTATGTGCACACTATTTCTCAGCAAATATTTATTTAGAATCTTAAAATACCTATCAACTGAAATTAGTTTCTTGGGATATGTTCGTTGGGTTCTGTGAATTGAAATCAGTTTATTATTTTATAAATGTTTATTGACTGCTATCTCTTATACAAAAACCATAAACCTCTAACTTGTTATCTTATTTGACCTAGGTATTTCTTGATCATGTACCTGTAAAAGAGAAAACAAAAAACGATTAATGTTTTGCTTGCAAACCTCGATTTTTAATTTTGGGTAAAATATTATCAGCCATCCAAGGAAGTTTTAAATGCGTGGTAATCAGGGTTGCGCATCATACAGCATTATATCATCATTGTATGTAATTATTTTAAGGTTTAAAACTACATAATATATAAAAATATACTATCCTTACCTTTTTCCCATTCATGAATTTGCCATCTTCGTCAGCCAGCCAGACTTTATTAGCAGGCCACTCAGGCAGCCTCTGCAAAAAATGAAAAAAATGAGCCATCCCTAAATAACTTCACAATGCAGAAAATGCAAATAAAACTTACCATATATAAATTCTCCCTAGTTAATATAAATGTTACAAAAAAAAAAAGGAAAATTGATTTTATATTTTTTTTTATTGGCCAATGACTTTCCATCTGATACAAACAATAACAAATAGAAAGTCAATGACAGATTTGTGTGCTGGTCTATCGCTTGCGACGCAGCTGAAGTGTGTTGCGGCGTATCCAAGCAGCGCGGCGCGAGCCTCCCTTGGTTTGTGAGAATCTGTGTCCCTTGCCGAGACCACGAGAACTGCGGCCGGCTGATGTAAGTCCACGCATTTCACGGTGCTTGTGAACGGCATTCACTATCCAGTTGATCTTGGGGTCACGGCGGATAGCCTGAGGAAATTGTAAGTGTGATCAAATAGGAATTGCTGGCTTGTGAATGAAATATAGTGTGTAAATTAAATCAGATATACCGGTAGGTGAGGATTCAGCAAAACCTTTCAGATTGGTGCATGACAAAATGTTCATCATTGTGAATAAATGTTATTACAACTTTTATGTTATTACTAGGAAGTCACATAATTGCATAGATTAGTCAAAGATAAGTTATAAAATGTTAAATAATTATGTTATTTACCTTGTGTGAAGGATCAACCAAGATGACTTCGAAGTATTTGTAGGACGAGTCCTGGGCAACCCAGTAAGAGTTGAGCACACGAAGACCACCACAGCGGCGTCCAACACGCTCCTATTAAAAATAACAAAATACCATCTCAACAAGAAATCTAGAATATGCAACTTGATTGTGTTTCTGAATAGAATTTACATTGATAATCAGATATACCGGTAGGTGAGAGTTCAGCAAAACCTTTCAGATTGGTGCATGACAAAAAAATCATCATTTTATCAAGATTTCTTTCTAGTGATATAAATCAATAAATATTTACCTCGGCAATAGACTGCAAGTTGCGAGTGGGTTTCAGCTGGTTAACACCATGGCTCTTGGGCTTGCCGTAAGTTGCTCCCTTGGCGACGGGGCGCTTGCGGCCACCACGGCGCACACGGATTCTGAAGATAACGTAACCTAAAAAAATATTATGTTAACCCAACATTGGAGGATAAAATCCATGCTTGCAGTCCGGCCATAGGCCTCAACACTAACCTTGTTTGGCACGGAACCCTAGTCTCCTCGCCTTGTCGGGCCTAGTAGGCCTGGGAGCACGATGCATGCGGGTCAACTGGCGGTACTGCCATACCCTCACACGGAGAAGGAAACGCATAACATCGCTCAATTTTTTTCTGTACAACTCCTGAATATATCTGTAGGCTCCCATCTTGATGAGCCTGTGGCAGACCTAGCAACAAAATCAATGCATATTGATCAGAAGTCACATCATCGGTCTGGCCACAAAGTAATCGCTATCAGACACGGCATGATAGTCATGATGCCGAATAACACTGAAATATTAAAATGATATACTAAAATACATAAGCAAGTAGACACTTCAGACACTATTTTCACATAATTCGACAACTAAACTAGAAAATATAGAAGGATTTCCATAATTTTGATAGATAAAACTCAACGTACGTCTCACGTAACCCACAGGCGAACCGGAAAAGAAAACTAAAATTGAAATTCGACGGCGCGGCGAGAAATCTTTTTCAGAGAAGTGCTTACTGGTGTTGCCAGCACAAAAACCGAAATAAGGCCGAAATACGACATTCCAGGAGTTGATAATAAATATTTATGGAGGGTGTAACAGGACCAAAGTGGCAGGATGATGGGGAATGCCTATCGATATCGTTATAACTTTAAAATAACTGAATATCGCTGAACATACATGGGGTTATATCGATATTACAAATATTGAATCGATATAATATTTCTCTCATTCATGTCCCCCATTGCCCTGCCATTTTTGGTCCACCCCTCCAATTTGTATATTTTTTATCTAACCTATCTCCTGCTGAAAATGTCTCCAGCAATTTATTTCATATATATTTGTTCTCCACCTTATTATATTAGTTTTTCCATGATTGATACTGTAGAAAGAAGAAAAGTGTAAACGGTATAAAGATATTTTGCATCCCATGTTTCAACCAAACAAAATACATTTACATACTTTAAAAGACATTTTTGGCTGAATCAAGCCAAAGTTAAAATAAAACAGTTAAGATAAAACAGTGCTGAAAACACTGTTTTATCATGACGTTGACATACACATTCCAGGCTACAATGTATTTTTATTTTCAAAGAGCTGTCTGCATCTGGTTATTTGAAACTATACAATCACTGATAGAATATTAAAATTTTACGATGTATTTTTGAAGTGAAAACTTCTTTAGCGGCGCTGGGTGGGTAAAAACTTTCAAACTCGCGTCAGGGTCACGTGACGTTGATAAAAAGCGTAAGATCGAGGGAAAGGGAGAGGAACTAGTATCTCCCACTCTTTCTACCGTGCCTGAGTGTGCTCTGTTTAGGCGGCACACAGACACATTCGCGCTTGCGCGAATGTGTCTGTGTCATTGTGATTGTCATTGTCATTATGACGTCTGTGGTTATATTTTTGAAGTGAAAACTTAAAAGTGAAAACACAACGTTAATATTGAAGTTTTCACTTCTGCCGGCACTCCCGGAGTGCTACCTTTTTTTGTTCAATAATTTTGGGCGTAGGACGTTATAGATTTTGAACAAAAATAACGAATTTCGGCGGACACCCCGGCTGTCAATTCGTCACAAGAGCAAAGAGCAAAAACAGATGGAGAAAGTTTGTGTACAAAAACGATCATTGACTCCTCTAAATAATAAAATTTTCTTGAAACACGTTATTGTGAAAACGAATGGTGATTATAGGTATTTACAGACGGATAACTATGCTAATAAAAATCATAGGATTATTTTAAAGGAGAATGTGTTGCCAGCCAACTCTATTTCAAATTCATCACTTTCCCTTCCATAGATTTATTTACTCTGCAGCAGCGTTGCCATAAGTACGGTAATTACCGTTTCATACGGTAATTAGGTCTCCCAATTGCACAATGTACGGTATACGGTCTAGTGGTTACTACCGTACGCTAAAATACGGTAATTTCATCACATAAAAAAAAAGTACTTTCACAGGACTTGTTGAGATTGTTACCAAGTGCCAACTGTCAATGTCAACTGTGTAAAGCTGTCAGTGGCCTGATTGTGTGTGCAGCATTATATTGTCTATGGCGGTGCGAACCATTGTTTTTAAATTTGGCGAAAGTTCTTGAAGTTCTTTCTTTGCCACACGCAAATGCCGATTCTGAGAGAATCTTTAGCGCCGTTAATTTATTAAAAACAAAATCTCGAAACCGGCTCATAACATCCACTATCAATGGGACGCTTTTGGCAAAACAATGCATTCGTAGAAACCCGAATGAAAGTTGCGTAAATTTTAAGCCAACACCCGAAATGATTACAAAAATTAAAAACCCGTCTTCATACTACAAGCCGAATGAAGCAAATGAAGATGCCGTGAGAAACGTCGTAGATTTATTTGGAAGAGAAGAGTAGAAGTAGTGTTTTATATATAAATCAATGTTTTATTTAGAGAGTACGGTATTTTTCTGTCACAAACGGTAATTTTCCCACTTGTGTACGGTAGGACCAAATTTAGGTAGCGGCAACACTGCTCTGCAGTCTTCGTTTCTTCGTTCGCGGTCGCCATCTTGAAAACGTAATTGTTGTTGTCATGTTTACGTTGATTCTATGTGAAAGGTGAAATTTAGAGATATTTTCTTTGAAATATTGGTAAATATCTATAAATATTGTAGATTTCAAAGAATGTTATTGAATAAGTGCAGAATAGATAACTATTACCAGAGAAACCGCGCACACAGCGATTAAAATTATTTGAAAAGAATAGGCGCCAAACTGTTCTCTTCTCGTCGTAACAACTATTGTAAATTGTACCATCCCAATGGATCTATTTTGTTTTGCATCTACAGATTGTAGGGTGTAAAGTATTAACTAATATTAAACCTTTTTGCAGGACAGATTTAATGTACTCAAGTGTGTGAACATAGTGAATTACCACGATGTTTTACGCACATTTTGTGCTGGCCAAAAAAGGCCCTCTGGCCAAGATTTGGTTAGCAGCTCACTGGGATAAAAAACTAACAAAAGCCCATGTTTTCGAGACGAACATAGAAAAGTCAGTCGATGGGATCCTGAAACCCAAAGTGAAAATGGCCTTGCGAACTTCAGGCCATCTGTTGCTTGGAGTAGTGAGAATCTACTCCAGGAAGGCTAAGTACTTGCTGCAAGACTGCAATGAAGCATTCGTCAAGATCAAAGTTAGTATTTACTGGTTTGAAGTTCAACAACTTATTGTTTATTATGTGTTTCACTTATCATCCAATAAGATTATCATGATGTGATTCCTATGTATCTATGACCTAAATGACTGTGGTACAATGAATATTTTTTATACTCGATGAAGTAACATCAGTATGCTTACAATTTAATAAATGATGACAACATGATCAATTTATATTAAACTTCCTTACAACAAATTCAGCTTAATTATTATTAGAGTCCGACCGAAAGTGGTTTTCCAGCCGAAACCGAAACCGAAACCGAATTTCGGCCGTGACTTCACTTTCGGCCGAAACCGAAACCGAAACTCACGTGGTCAAGTAAAAAATTAAATACAAAGGAGAATGGTTCCCCAACAAAAAAAAGTCCTTCAGAGTTGCTATTAAATGTAGTACGTTTAGTTTAGTAGTAGTTTAAAAGGGCTTTTATTGGCCTACATTTTACTATAATTTACGAAAAAAATCCGTCCCATGTATTCTGAATTTTTTTTTTAAATTTAACATCATATTTCTTAGGATTCTAAAGGCCCACAAAAATAGATTTGGTAGGCATTTAAAGAGCTTAATTCGGTTTTTACATTGTTTAAAAATCCAACCTGTAGGAATCAAGATATTTCTGAAAAACTGTATTTTTTTTACAATACTACATGATTTTCAGCAATAACTCAACTTCTTCAGATTGAATTTTTAATTAATTTAAACGCAATGAATCACATGAATTTTTGTGGGACATCAGAATTCGGAGCAAAACGATGTTAAATAAAAAACAGTTTTTTAAAACATCTCGACTTCCATGGGATGGATTTTCAATAAAAAAATATCAAAGGTAGGCCTGTAAAATCTCTTTTAATCTAATTATGTGGCAATCCTGAGAGACGTTTTTTTTAGTCGTGGCCCACGCTCCGCAGAGAATTGCAGATTCTCATTTGGTATATTTTAGCACCTATATTTTCTCAATTTTACCTTAAGTCTCAAACTAAGCAAAGCTTGTACTATGGTAACTAGGTTGCTGGTAGAATACTTATATACATATTTTTTTTGTAAATACATACATATTAACACCCAGTGATAAACATAAATATTTATTCTATGTTCGTATTTATAAAAAAATATGTATATAAGTATTCTATCAGCAATCTAGTTACCATAGTACAAGCTTAGTTTGGGACTAGAGTGTTATGTGTGAATTGTCCATGAACATTTATTTAAATATTGAAATAAGTTTACCTATACAACGTAATTTAGCAAATTAAACACTTTACATTTTTCAATTACTATCTGTTATGTGACTGGATTTTTTTATAATAACAAAAGAAAGGTACTGTTACTCAATATTTAAATTAACTATATAAATAATTCAAGTAGGTACAGAAACGAAACAAAATCTTACATGAAATCATTTCCATCTAAACAAAACCTCTAAAGAATGTTTGCGTCGGGCGATAAGTACGATAACGAACTAAGTTTTGATGCTACAGAGCTATCCGAAATAAGTTTCGGCCAATTTTGGCCGAAACCGAAACTACAGCCGAAACTTGAATTTTGGCCGAAATTCGGCCGAAACCGAAACCGAAACTTCGGTCGGACACTAATTATTATTAAGGTGAATTTGAGGAAGTTCATAGCAAGGTTCCCAGATATATTTATCTGGGAACCTTACTATGCACATTTAAAATAAAATATATTTCCAGTTTCTACTTACTTTCTGCTGTATATATCTGTATTTAAAAAAGAAATAAAATTGATGTATTATTTAATGTATAATTGATGTATAATTTAATATATAATTTTATTATTTTATGCTAGTAGCATAATAAAATTGTTCCGTTTCAGATGGCCTTCAGGCCTGGCATGGTAGATTTACCGGAAGAGCATAGAGAAGCTGCAATGAATGCTATTACATTACCAGAAGTCTTTCATGACTTTGATACTGCTATGCCAGAGTTAAAGTAAGTTATTCCATTATAATTATTGATAATGGAATTTCATGCATAAAGAATGCCTAGATCTGATCATGAGGCTGACTGTCATGTGTTTAGAAAAATTCTTCAAATCACTTGCTACAAGAAAAAAAAACACTTTGTCAGGAGTCACAGCCCAGTTGGTAGTAGCTCTGCCTTTGTTGGTTGTGGAATTGATTCCCACCCCGAGAAAATGAAAAAGAATATGCATCAATTCATTTAAAAACCATTAATATATTTTTTTAGTGAGGTGGATATTGAAGCTCAATTCTCACTCAATCAGTCAAGAGCTGAAGAGATCACAATGCGAGAGGACTATGGTTCCCTAAATCTGGTTACCCATGATGATGGTTTCGGAGACATGGGTTTTGATACAGAACACCCTGATATCATGAGAGAGGCTATTGGAAATGATGGCGGATTGGGAGAACAGGTCAGTAAACAGAATATAATTTATAAATTTTTTATTATCTACTATTAAAAAGCATTTAAAAACTATTAAAAAGTTTTAACTAAATGCTATCAAAGAGCACTAAACCTTTTTAGTGCTCTTTATTAGCTTTTTTATTACAACTTTTCAGGTTTTATTAAGATTTTAAGTGTATATATGCATATCCTAAATTAACTTTGAATATCGTCAGAGTAATGTGCTCTTCGCCGACGGATCATCCCTCGAGATGGCCGGTAAAGACGGCGACGTCGCCGGCGCTAGTGGAGTGGGACCGACGCTGGTCGAGACGCACGAGAGACGCATGGAACCCGCACCGCATGCACCGATGGACGACGGCTTTGGAGGGACTATTGGCGATGATTTCGGAGGTAAGTTTTATAATTTATTACTATGATTTTTAGAGGGAAGGGAGGCCTCTGCCCTGCTGTGGGACTGCAATGGCTAAAATAGTTAAAATTATTTTTATATCTAGTTTATACAGGGCTTTGGAACTGATGTAGATGATTTATTCAGCATTAAAGGCCACTTTCTGTCCGTTTAACTTTGTGTTAAAAAATAAATAAACATCTCTTTTTTTTCAAGCTGTACTGTCCCACTGCTGGGCAAAGGCCTCCCCCGTTTCCTCCATTATTTTCTATCAGCCGTCTTAATAAAGCTTAATAAATAAATGAAGATAATACAATAGTGACGCAGCTGCAATTCATTTGGTATGATTCAAATGTGAGTTGTTTAAACAGCAGATGCAGGTGGTCTGTTCGAGGGCGATTTGTTCGGCGACGTGTCGACGAGCGGTGCGGGCGCCGGCGCCACGCCCGGCATGCCCGGGACTTCGCAGCAACCTCAGTCTTTGCAGGTATATATATATTAATGAAGGATGAAACCTCAGAACAAAAAATACAGTAGAAGTAGTATGGGGGCGGGGTGCGCGTACCCCGAGTTTAGCGTAGATTCGCAAGCTGTCTCCGCCACGCCTATTTCACGCACGTCAGTCTAGATCGAACCGTCACAGTGATAATAGCTTTAGAAAAATTACAAAAATGCCTTATTGCGCTGTTCTAGAGTGTAAAAACGACAGCAGAACTAAAAATGTTTCAAATGGTGGTATATCATATCATCGGTTAGTCTTGATTTACTTAATTTCGATGAAAATTGTAAAAACATTATTTTTTTGTACAAGACAAGTACAAATAGACTTTATTGTTTATTCTATAGGGTCTACTTTCTTTTAAAGTCAACCATTTATTCTCGAAGATTCCAACTACTGACATGTCACAGTCCGCTACTCAATTAGGTATTGACGTTATCGATAATGAGTTATCGATATTTTAAACTTACAATGTTCTATGATATATCGGCAAAAAATTAACCCTATAATGCATTTTTTTTTTATGATGTAACTGACTTGATAAAAGCCATAACAGAACGCTACATTAATGTGCGGATACATCATTTACTTAAAATTAATATAAAACTATCAAAAAGGCAACTTCTTAACAAGTATGTTATCTTTCAGGGCCAATAATGTATATTTTTTAGTATGTAGATGTTTTATTAATGTAAGTAGTTCATTAATAAAACCAGTGTTTTAATTTTATTTGTATTAATTACTTCCATTATTATATAAATTTTTATATTAGTATACATTTATAAACACAATGATTTCAAACATAAAAATGAGTAAGGTACTTAATTCATTTTGAAATGTAAAATATATTTATCGACTTTAATTTTAGTTGAAAATAAAACGCATTGTCGATATATAAGGTAATGGCAGCAGTACAACCCTAGAAATGGACCAATAGTACAAAAATAGTAAAGAGCTCGTTACGGGAATATGAATCTTATCTCAAAAGTAATAAAGGTTTATTAAATGCATTTGGTGTAGTGACATCTAGCGGCGAGTAGCAGAACTTGGTAGTGAAAGTATTCCGTATGACGTAATACGTAAATAGATTAGATAATAAACCACTCTATCGTCATATGATTATTGTTAATTTTCAAATGAACGAAGACTAATGTATTACTTACTTTCATTCAACCAATCACACGACGCTTTTCTTAGTGTGACGAAATACAATTAACCTGTGTCAGTGTAAGTTAGGGTACGGTGGTTCCGGAGCTAAAAAAGGACTTTGCTCCTTCTACTGTATTTTTTGTTCTGTGGATGAAACTTATACATGTATCGTATTTACAGCTTTATCTAGTTTCTAATATAATTAGTATATTATTTATAGAAATAAGTCAACTGCCCAATTGTAACACCGTTTCCATAATGCCACTTTTTTCTTTCACTCTCAGAAAGAAAAATAATTTACTCTAACCAATATACTCTAACAAAAAATCATTTCTATTCCTATTCCTCTTGACTCGTGCGCTCAACTCTTCCATTCCTTCACACTTCTAGCTTTCCATTCCAATACCAATTACTGTATTTTACTTTGGTAGAATGATGAATTTGCACATGTTTTGGTCTGTAACCGTTTTAAACTTATATTTTATATTATTGTTATATAGGCGGAGATAGACGCCGGGGTAATAGACGCGGGCGCCGAAGCCGCGGCGTCTGGCGCGGTGGCCGCCGCAGACGCGCCGGACTCAGACGACGACATGGGAGACCATTACGACGCGGGCAACTCGCCGCAACACAGGTATTTCTTGTTTGTTATACTCTTTGCGGCAGTTGAGGTATATTTTCTACAACATTCCTAGTTCCTAGATCTAAAGTTGCTATTTTAAAGATAAAGATAACATTTATTATTAACCCAAAACACACAGAAAAAAAATTACACGATCTAAAATAAAATAATCTTAATAATAATAACTAAAACTAATTACAAATAATTTAAGTAATGGTACAGAACTAAGACTGATCAGTGGGGGTTAATAATGGCCCCGACTCAGCATATGTGCAATAGTGCACTTATACAGGTAGGTAATAGTACCTACCTGTAGGTAGGTAATAGCACACTGATATTCTGTCATGAATCTGTCATGAGTTCATGTGATGTTTTCGGTCTATTTCTCGTTTGTAACACTCTTTACAATGGTTAAGGAATCTTGGATCTGTAACTGCTTCTCTAGAGGGTGGGTTTCATAGATTAATCTATATCTAGTCATAGATCAAAAGCTGCTTTGGTCTGTTCATATCATATCTACAAACTATTTAAATTTGGTCACTATGTTACTTGTCATTGTTAAAAATCTAATGTTTTGACACCCTTAACTCGGTATCGTATCTTATGCATATTATGACATAATTAAGCTATATAAATCTAACTATTCTCACTAAGATGAACACTATAAGTTCATAGCTATATAATCTCAAAATGAACACTATAAGTTCATAAGCTTTCTAACTAGATAAATCTGATTATGTACAATACCATGTTTAGGGTGTTATCTTAAGCATAAATCACCATTTTTCATATATTTTTCAAAAGTTATCGAGTGAGTAAATAAATGTATTGTGTCAGTTGGGGCGGGTCCCCCGCGCACGAGGAGCCGCCGCTGGAGCCCCCGCCAGACCTCATGCCGCCGCCCGCAGCCCCGCGCCCGCCCTCCGTCAGACCTATGGTAACTTTATTATTATAGCTTTTAAGAAATAAATTATTTTTTAACAAGTATAGCGTAAACGTAATCGTTCATAATATATTATGACATTGTACTTTTTTTTTTTGTGTGTTTGTGTGGCAAACAAATATATGTTTATATTATATTTAGGTTCTGAATGCATTGGATAACGCCATTATCGTTTATATGAAGCAAGTTAAAGCAAACGCAACTGTCTTGATGATAGTTGTAATTTCTGCATGTTTATATTGCAATGTAATATTACAGGATGTGGACGAGCCGGCGATAGAGTCAGCGGAGACTGAAATAGCGGCCGAGCCGCCGCCCGCGCCGGTCGACAACACCACACTGCTGCAAAACGACGAAGAGTCATTCGCATTGGCGCCTGTTGACGCTACTGTGCTCAGAGGTAAGGAAAACTTTATAAACGTTTAAGCGTTTGACTGCGATATCGTATTCGCAGTCATACGTCAAACGCTTGCCTATAACATAAAAACGAAACAAACCAACATATTGTTGTTTATTTATTTATTTCGTTTATTGAGATTGTGACGGAGAATTTTAGCACTACTTAAATAATTTGTATATTGAGAGGCGATTCTAAGCAAACTTTACTTTACTATAGATTTACGTCAAATGGTGTCAGAAATCTTTAAATTATAGCCTAAGAGCTGACCTCAGCCAGACCTTCGTTATTTTAGTAAGGCTGAAAGTTTCTCTGTGTGAGCCTCCAACACAGGTAAGAACGACCCCTGACTATCGAGTTTCGGTTGTGGTTACTTTAGCAGATAACCGGTGGTAAAGGTGTACTTACAAAATAGTACCTTACTTTCCTTTAAGTGTAAAGTTCAATTTTGCTATATTTTCTCCAGAATACCTTTGGGAATCACGATGTTCATTGCCGGACACTTGTCACGGTTGCTTCCCCCTGTCAGACACCCCTAAACCTGTAACCACAACCGAAACTCGATAGTCAGGGGTCGTTCTTACCTGTGTTGGATGCTCACACAGAGAAACTTTCAGCCTTACTAAAATAACGAAGGTCTGGCTGAGGGTGGCTCTCCTCCTATTAGGTTTGCGTCAAATGGTGTGGTTTCTTAACCTTGAGTACTACATTACAGGCATAACAAAAACAAGAAGGAAGCGCAAGCTAATTGTCGACGAAGTTAAGAATATAACCGGTGAAGAAATGAAGAATCAGCTCAGCAACACGTCAGATATCGTGACGACACTCGACCTAGCGCCGCCTACCAGACGTCTGATGCATTGGAAGGAAACCGGCGGAGTTGAGAAACTCTTCACATTGCCTGCTAGACCTATACCTTCGAGAGTACTCTTCAAGGTAACTTTACTGTTCACTTTCTGCCTAAGCTAGTAGCTTCCAATACTGATAGCAGCTGAGGAACAACGGTTCTCGAAAGTAACTAGTGAAAAACCGACCAAAATACATATCCAAAGTATTCAAGGCTCTAACCATTAAGCCCGCTCTACACTCGCGGCGCGAAAGGCCGCGAAACGCGAGTGTAGATGGTTTCGCGCGTTCACGTTCACGCTTCGCGCGTTCGCGACAAAGGTTCGCTTTGTTCACGGCTGCGAGGCTCCGCGAGTGTGGAGAGACAAGAGCGAAACGCGAAGTGCGTGGCGTGAATTCACAGCAAGAATCGCGGGCGAATGCGCTTTAGAGCCTAGAGTGTTTTAGACTAAGCTAATACCCGATTATGTTGTTATAACAGAAGTACTCCCGCAACATGACGCTGCGTTGCGAAGGCGAGGAAGTGGAGACGGCGCGCTCGCCCGATCCCGAGCAACCGAGCGCGCCGCGCAGGCCCGGCCGGAAGCGAAGACACGAGGAGGTAACTATTTAACAATTTAAACTAATTAATAAATATTCATGGACATTTCATACATTACACACTTGTCCCAAAATAAGCAAAGCTTGTGCTATGGAGAACTAGATTGCTGATAGAATATGTACTTGTATAATGTTTTAAATATGTCACCGGGTTTTAAGGAAACCCGCTGTTTTATAAAACGGCTCGCCGTTTGAATTAGCGTCGAAAAATCGTCAAACGGATATTTGTTGTAGAATAATACTAAAAAATATGTTTATTTATTAACTGTCTGGTTCCAACCGTAACATGTGCGAATTGACAACGCAGCCCGAGATGACATTACGCTATTTGATGCTTGAATAACGATTGTACGCAACTCACTGCCCGAATTGAACATTAAATAAATAAATAAATGAAAAAATAAATATTTTAATGAATAAAAGAAAATGAGTTGTTAGATGTTAGTCATCATAGTCTAATTATGACTTTCAATGTTCTATTACAGTCCATTCAAGCAGTTGAACCGCCAGTAGTTTCTTCGACAACGGACTTGGAACCCCCAACACCAGTGCCTCAGGAATATGAACCTTCTGTTGGTATGTACAAAGCTTATAACTGGCTGAAGATTGTATATGTGTTTTATTATACTCATTGATGCTTGAGTTGCAAAAAACATATTCATTCTCATTGTTCTGCTTTTTGATGTTGTCTATGAATCTTTTTCAAAGTAAATTGTTTCGAACAGCTAATTTAATGTTAACCATCACACTACATTGATACTTTGGGAGTTTCATAACTTTTAATAAATTTCAATCTATAGTCATAAAATATAACAAATCTTCACTGAGAAAGAAATCTTGTAAAGTATACTTAATTTATCGAAAGAAAAATGCATTGGAAACTATTTGTCTATCATCACTTGTAAACATGTATCCATCACTGTAAATAATCTTTCGAACAAGCTTTGCACATACTTCATTCTTCCTTCTCATTCTATTCTTACCATTCTAATATCACCCCTATTCGCTTGTATGTTAACGTTCATGTTTGCACAACACAACTAACTTGGTGACCTATCATTCACGCACGCTTAGAGGACCGAGTGCCGACGCCAAGACCTGAAACACCGAAGCTTGATGACATCGAACCACCCACAACGCCAGGTATACCTAGTCTATTCATTCTCACTAACTTCTTACATGCTAACCTTTTTTATTCCACTTAGATAAAGTATCTTACAGATCTAACATCTGTAAAATACGACTGTTTTGTATTCTTTAACAAAAAATGTCACACGCTAGGGAACTCAATGATAATTTATTCAATAAAATACAGGATCACTTGAAACATATTACATACTAGATGATTCTAGGTGCCAGTTTGTCTACATTCTAGGAACTAATTCTGATGAAGCTTGGAATGTATTAGTTTGTGTAAGCATTAATAAATAGACAATTGAATAAAATATGTTTAATTCAGGAATGCTAAGTTCTCTGGGCCCACCGATGACTCCGGGCATGCTGGGAGTACCTCTGACCCCGGGCACTTTATTGCAAGGTGGACTGACGCCCGGTGGACTGAACCATGGATCTATAACTCCAGGTATGGAAACACTGACACTACTGGCAAACTTATCGAACGAACGAGCGGAGCGTCTCAGCTTTAACATTAGCCAAAAATGCTTTTGTCCTTTTGTATATGAGTATTTTTCAACCAATTTCAACAAAATCGGTACAGATGTTCTTTGATTTATAATTTTTTTGTTATAATCGCTCGCGAGGTCTGTTGTTTTCACAAAAGCACTAATTTATCATGGGACAATAATACACAATTTTTAACGACTTAAACCATGTTATTGAAGAAAAACTAAATAAATCTAACAAAATGAATTGGTCTGCTTGAAAAACACTGTCTTATCAGGAGTGCTAAGCTCGCTGGTTGTTAAATCTAGTACTTTATGTTTCAGGAAGTCTTCAACACGGTGGTTTGACGCCCGCGGGGCTTCAGCACGGAGACCAACCAGTTGACTTAGGACTGCCGGGCAACATAACGCCGGGTGGCTTACATCATGCTGGTCAGACTTATTTATAGTGCTCTTTTATAACGTTAATGATTTATATTTATTGAGATTAGTCAGCTTCAGAAGTGGAATATATTAGGGATTTTAAAATTGGTTATACCTACTTATTGACGCTTTTGTCATTAATTGAGAATTATTTTTTACGCTTTATTCATTTAAACAAAGTCGTACTTGGGAAACATAAAATTTTGAGTCATTCGTTCATTCCCGTGCCTTTATCTCGAGCTGATTTTGATATAAGTGTTGTTGGCATACCAGGTATGACTCCCGGACTGGGACTCGACAGTGGAATGACACCGGCCGGACTTCAACACGCCGGAATGACGCCAGTCGGACTCGACCACGGCGGCTTGCAGCACAGCGGAATGACGCCGTCTGGTTTGCAGCACGGTGGAATGACGCCCGCACATTACTCGCACGGGGGAATGACACCCGCGGGCCTAGCGCACGGGGGCATGACTCCTGTGGGGCTACACCACGGGGGCATGACACCGGTGGGATTACAACACGGAGGAATGACTCCGGTGGGATTACAACACGGAGGGATGACACCGGTGGGGTTACAGCACGGTGGAATGACCCCTTCGGGATTACAGCACGGCGGAATGACGCCCTCGGAGTTACAGCACGGCGGGATGACACCGGTACGGTTGCAGCACGATGGAATGACACCTGCGGGGTTACATCATGGAGGAATGACGCCCATGGGCCTACATCACGGAGGGATGACCCCGACGGGACTGCAGCACGGTGGAATGACACCAGCGGGCTTAGCGCACGGAGGACAGTCAGGTAAAATATTCACCCAAATAACACCTTGTTTGTACATGCGAAATCCATTGGTCTAATGGTAACAATCAACACCTTCCGGTTTTTCTATACATTTTTAAACGAAATACATGTGTGCGGAAAAACCAGTGTTTTTAAGCGGTAAAGAATAATATCTTACAATTACAAGTCAGCCGCTGGTTTCCTCACAATATTTTAGACATTTGTTTTAAGACTGAATAGGCTGAGAGATTGGTATAAATATGTTGATAAAGGAATGCCTAATCCATCGAAATAAGAAAAGTCCCAGAAAATTAAGCATCTCTGAAAACATGCATTGTGCATATTCATAATAATGCAATGTTTGTAATTTTACAGGAACGCAGCACCCGGCGTTACTACACGGAAGTATGGAGCGCGCGCCCATGATGCCACAAATTTCATCACAAGAACCTCTTTTAGGCCTTTCAGATCAATACCGGGTGTGTAAAACATTTTGTTCAACTGCTTAGTTAATTACTTTGTATTCTATGTACGTATTTACAAATAAAATGTATTCTATCATCATACTTGTTCGCATTGTACAAGATTTGCTTAGTTTTGGGACTAGAGTGTGATGTGTGAAATGTCCATATTTGGACAGCAAAGTTCAATATTTTAGTGATCAATTAGCCTTTTTATAATATTGTGATAACTTTTAATTTATTACAGGATGGTATGCAAATGACGAACTTGGGTTACGAGGATAGCCACGCCCACCACAGCCCGCAACATGACTACGACTTACCGGCAACGCCTGAGAACGTAAGTATTTGTCTTTATTTAATTTTTATTGGTAAAGATAAAAAAAAAGAATAGGATGTAAAAAGTTACATCCTATTCTTTCTTAACTCCTTTCGTGTGGCATGTGCTAAGTATTATTGCAAATTTCGAGAAAAAAGGCAAATGAAAAGAAATTCCATCTCAGTAAAAAAAAATATCATTTGTTAGTGGATCTCTTCGGTTAGTGAATCTTTAGTTTTGAGAAGCTAGAACTTTTCATTGTGTCCTGCAGGCGGAAGAAGGCGAGCGCGAAGCTGGCGAAACAGACGAGCAGTTTGAGGAGAGAGTGCTGAACCGACGCGCGGCGCAACTGTTCGCGGTGATGCGGCCGAAGCTCGCCGCTGGCTTAGAATTAGCCTTCACGGAACTCGCGCCACGGCACAATAACAGAAAGCAGGTATGTATTACTAGATATAGGCTGGTTACGGCATATTTGTCAAACTTTATTCGAAACTTATTGGAAGCTCACCTTGTCCGTAATATTAAAACGATTTGACGTGTAATAAGTAGAGATCTTCCTTTATTTGATTTTAATACGTACAGGCTTTGCTTGGTTTTACACTAGATGTGAATAATTTTCATGAATTTTACTCGAAGGTTTGAATTAAATTTTACCAAGGAGACACGCGATGCTTCGAAAACTATTTGTTTAGTTTATTGTTGCCGGCCTAGACTTAGCCAGACTCATTGCGGAGAAATACTCGCAACTGGATCTGAATTTTAAAATTAAACTGTTGTTTTAGGTCGCGCAGAAATTCTACAGTCTACTTGTCCTCAAGAAACATCAAGTATTGAAACTAGAACAACACGACACATATGGATCTATTACTATTTCTAAGGGTACTCAGTTTGAAACTGAAGCCATTTAAATTCTAAATACTTACTAAAAAGCTATTTATAAAAAAAAAACTGTAATATAAATAATATCAACTAGTTGATAGAAAAGATATGATGTTATGGGGATATGGTAAAAATGTTGAGCCAAAAATAATTGTAAGATAACTTTTGACTTGAGTCCTTGATAATATTTTTACTAAGTAACTTGGACCAAATAATTATAATGAGTGTTGATCTCAAGAAAAAAAAAACCTGTTTGCAATATGTTAATGATAAATAAAACTATATTTTGTTTCAAGGACTCAATTCACAAGTGATGTGCAGTTTCCATTTGGGTATTGTTTGATGGACTTGTGTAGAAAATGCCTTATTTTGTTTTGCTGTGTGTAGGATAAGTAAAATTATTGTAAAGATTTACAATTTATTGTTTATAGTGAGTCAATGACAGAATTCTTACTGCTATAATACTGTTGACCTTCATTTTGAATCCTAAAATTATGTGTTTTGTACTGACTAAGCTAGGTGTGACTGTATACTTTTATGTAATGCAACTCAAGGAAATGTAGATATTCAATTTTGTTGGTATGTCTTGTATTTTAGAATAGAACCATCTGGTTTGGTACAAAAATATTTCAAAGCAATTATGACTGAACTATTTAAAACACCAAAATATATCACTGTTGTGTGTTGTGTATGAAAATTTAATTTTTACAATTCTTTGACTCTTATTTTGTAAGCTCTGTACGCTCTAAGTTTCGCATCAGTACCTTGTTTGTTTGTAGTAATAAGACCGCATTTGTAAATTACGTAATTTTATACATATACCTTCCTATCTTAGATTACCCATAGTATTAAGAATTTCGGCTTGGTGCGAAACTTTGGTATGAAATGGCTTTTGTAGGTGCTGGAAATCATTTGTGGTAGAATTTTCAAAATTCCGGCTGATAGTGGTTCTGTAAATGAATTACCTTGAACAGATGCGGCCTTAGGTACCTCTGATGCGCGGATTATTGCGTACCGGGTAAGCCAAAGTGAGTACATTCTGATACATTGTTTCTTTGGACTGTATTCATTTTGTCAGTAATTATGAAAATTCTAAAATAAGCATTATGAATGCCTCAAAATGATTAGCAACTATAGTGACTTTGATGTTCTAAAATTATGTATTGTAACACCTTTTATTCTTTTTGTCGAATCTTGTGTTTCTATTAATAGTGAAGGTATTTCAGTTTTATTAAAAAACATTTACAAATAAAATTGTTAAAGAATTTTTATCTTTTATTGAAAACGGCGAGTGTTGCTTTGCTTTATGATTTAGATATACTAAATCTGTAATGTGTTTGCTGTGGACATGCACTTGAATGAACTATCTACGGTATTGATCCTAGCATTCGTGGAGTTCATTCAACTTGTATAAGTACATGGATGCTGCGCTGCATCAATAAGCAATACAGCTATAGCCTTGGCTACCTACATTTCTAGAGTAATACTATCATCTAGCAGAGTCTAAATTTCGGAGAAAATGGAAAAGACGCAATGCAGTTATTTACTGCAGCAACTCTTACATCATTTGGGTCGATTACTGCGAAAAGATTTGCCCTTAGGATATCTTGATCGTCTTTTACCCCTAGTGATTTTGACCATCATCATCATCATCACCACCACCCATATATCTTCTCTGCATAGTCAATGCAGTCCGCGTAGGTTTAGTAAGTTCTATTACTTGCCTAAGATACTTAACTACCTACCTACAATGTTTATGGAAAAATCCTAAGTGTTCCTCAGTTTTCTCAAGACTTTAGGTAATAAGTTTATTGCAGCTATTCTCTCTGAAACTATACTGATATTGAACATTAAAATATAACATTGAATGACAAAAATGAGATTTAGTTTGTATCATTTAATCGCCCTAAAAATGTACAATACAGATGCCGACATTCTCAAACGGGATAACATTCATTCCAATAGTCGTTGATAATACTCACGCATACACGCAATCACTGGCTAATTGATATTATCACCGAAGATTGAAATGATATTTTTAACATGATAAAAGAGTTAGATATCAGTCTACAAAAATCAGGAATTGAAATAACGGTTGCTTCAAAATAATGTTTACGTACAACATTTTATTTGCAGATTTTCCATTATACTACATAATTAAATAAATTGCATTCCTGATGACGCGCACTAGAAAGTGTAAAACACTTTACACATCAGTCCTTGCATCACTATGAGGGTGAGGTTTCCAAACATTCGATTCCCGGCCGTCCACTCCAGATATTATTCACTGAAACCTCATCATGTGGGATGGCAGTAGTAGTGTTCTTAAAATAAATAGCTTAGAAAGCGAACAACAGGAGGAACGCCATCATAAGACAGAAGAGACCCATAGCCTCAGACAGGGCGAATCCCAGGATGGCGTATGAGAACAGCTGCTGCTTGAGGGAAGGGTTCCTGGCGTAGCCGATGATGAGGGAGCCGAACACCGTTCCAATACCCGCTCCTGAAATCGTACACCAACCATTAGTTCCTAGTCACTTCAGTTTTGACACAAGACTATACAAGACTTGGGGCATTATGTAAATAAGTATTACAAAAAAAAATTAAGCCAAAATCACAAGCTCTACTAAAAACCTATGTACATTTTTACATATTTAATTGTGCACATCCAAGCAGCTTTTGTACATAAAAATGTACAAGGGTCTGTGAATTATGCAACGGAAACCATCTCACCTCAATAGTAGTCTTCAGAAGTCAAAACTTGTCAAAAACTTGTACATAAAACATGCAACATTCAAAAGCTTTAAGTTGTCATTCCACAATATGCAAATATACACTGTACATAAAAGATCTATTACAAAAATAATCTAATGTTCTAAAAGGCAAATAACATAAGAAATGCAATCATAAGACAAAATAGTCCCATTGCTTCTGAAAGTGCAAATCCCAGGATAGCATATGAGAATATTTGCTGCTTCAAGGAGGGATTGCGTGCATATCCAATTATTAAGCATCCAAACACCACACCAATACCGATACCTGGAGGACAAGGGATTGTGCAAGGGTTAGAACAGAACAGTGAGGGTTAGTTAACAAGCTAGATAGATGTATGACAGAGGAAGCGCAGTTATAAAGAAAGGCTACCAAAACTTAGAGAAGTATAAATCAGTTAAAATACTCAATAATTTGTCAAATAGCTTGTTCTTAAAACACATTTCTTAGTAACATAAAAATGCACTTCCTCAAATTGTGAACTTTCAACTCAAGCCAGTAAACCAACACCCTTTAATGGAAAAATCAATATCTAAGTGTTATGCAATCAACTGTTTCCTGTAAAATTTATCTTCAAAGGTGTATGACATCTTGTATTGAAAATTCACATGTTGTAGTTGCTGTTTGGTTAGTTGTTAGATTTCCATGAAGCACACTGCTACAATGTTGAATGAGTTATAAAATTGTAGACAAGTGAGCTTCAGGAACTTTCACCATGACTTAAAAGTTACCAAAATAGGTTATATAGAAGTGGCGAAGGGTTGTGAAGCAAGCCATTGCTCCCATGACAACCACAACCACTTAAGAGTGTTGCGACCAAGAAGAAAATAGGTTACACATACCAGATCCAGCTACTCCAACTGTCGCTGCACCAGCACCAATGAATTTGGCTGCAGAGTCAATGTCCTTGGTGACCGATGTGGTCTGGAAGCAGCGCACAGGTGAGAGCTGGGCGGGTGCCGGCACGAGCTGTGACTGCGTGGGGACTGCTGCTAGCGGCCGCAGCAAGCAGCTGTTGCTGAAGATCTGTGAACACACAAGCCAGTATCTTACTGTTTAATAGACATGAGGGACAATCAACTGCCTCAAGTATAGGAGTCAAACATATTTGACGAGACTCCACCCTAAAAATCAATAGTGCATTCACCATAAATGTTGATACTTTTCCTTATTATATAAAGAATATTCCTTATATTCTCTAGCTATAAAAAGTTATAGCATAAAATGTAGTTTTATAACATGAAACAGCTGATCTGTCAGATTGTACAATGGTTATGTAATAATGTAACACATAAGTTTAAGGTTACCGTTCTAATCAGGGATTACTTATACCTTTTGAGAAAAGTATTATAATGATTGTATGCCACTTAGTGTCCAATAGGATTATAGATATTGAGTAATGTCAGATGAGGGATCATCAGCTGGATGTTGTTCATGCACAAGATCAATATGTTCAAGTTATCCGAAACTGAAAAAGTAAAAAATCTGGATAATATGATGGAGAAGTAAGGCTACTTACGGCAGACCTGGCTGCAGGGGCGATCAGTCTGGCGGCAGACAGCATTTTGTGTTTGATAGGGTGCGGCGAGCGACAACTGAAATAAACCGAAGTAGCAGATGAGTTAACTGTTCGAAGGACCGGCACAGCACTGAGAGCGGTAATGAGAAACTGTGACTTTCAAGCTATACTTGACAGTTTGACCGACGAACCGCAGAGGGTTACGTAATTTACGTTCCTACGTAACGACGACCGAGGTCGATAAAACAACACTTTGCCGTAAAACTATCAATACGGGTATCACTGGGCACACAATCGAACAGTAGGAAATTAAACGTATTACCGCTGAAGGCAATAAACGAGCGGCGACGGAAAATGGCCGATTCGGAGATTGGACAGATACAATTTATGAACTATGACAACTTACAGATTCACAAACAAATATTTACACTGTCACACACAATATGCCCGTATACGCCGTTTATATCACTTTTTACTTGGTAAAAGCTTGAGATTCCAACACTTTTTCACGATTCGTTTTATTCGCAATTTTTGCCGCACTTACCAAAGAACACCGACAGGAGGAGACCGGCCTTTGGAATGTTCAATTTCTGAGTGGTGAAGTGAAACAGAAGTCAAAAGCGGCTACGCTATTGGTTGGTATTCGGCGAAGTTCCGTATGGTTGGCTTTGATTCGTCAACGTTGGATCAATATGCGCGAGTGATAATTACAATAAAATACTTATTTTTATTAAAACTGCAAATGTTTATTATTGCGTTTATATAGTATTACAGAATAAAACCATTTATTTATTTAAAATATCGGTGATGTAAAACGTTCACTAAGTTATGTTTTAAAGTATTGATGAAATAAAAAGTATACATAGCAGTAATATTTGTTGTTTGGTTGCCAACAGTGTCAACTAACATGACTACGATACGACTTGTCCAATAAGATGAGGGAGAAGGAAGCCATTGATTGTCCGAAATGGCCGTCTTCATGTTGAACATCTGTAAATTCAAAGGCTGTGGCATAACATTTCCCAGACTTCCAGATCTGATTGAGCATATCGAAGATGTCCATATTGGTAAATATTAAAAATAACATTTTTATTCCGTAATCGTCGTCATTCCAGGTAGTGATACCTATGTTCCTCCTCTTTTTACGCCTTATCAATATCATTAGGTTGTCATCATTGTGTACTATTTTTGCGTGAAATACAAATTACAGGGTATTTCCTATTTTTATAGAAATATACTTCTTTTTGTTTACTTAATAGGTACTAGCTTGCCAAGGAGAAACAAATAAACCAATAACATTTACTTTATAACTCGCGATGCATTGGAATGGTGCTCTGTAAATATTCACTAGTAATAATGATTAGCGCTTGCGCCAAACAGCTGATGATGACATGATGGGTGACCGGTTGAGGATCGCAGTCCACCGCATTCCCGGAACAGATGATCTTCACCAACATTCTTTTTTCTAGGCAGTTTGTTTACGCCTTAAATTCTACAATTTTCTTATACCTAATTAGGGACATATGTGTTGATAATCCATTCTTTAAAAAATAAACGCGTAAAAAGATGTATCGCCTGGCTGAGCACATCCACCGAGGACGTGCTCTGTGAATTCTGATGATAGCTTCTATCAGTGACCTAAAGGTTATACAAATAATCATGTGCAGACAAAATTTTGTGACAAATATTGTAGCCACTTTTTTATGAATATAGGTATAATAGTAGGCTAATTCTAATGATCGAGAATGCCGGCTATATAATGTTATGGTGCTAAAGAAGAAGGTATGTATTTATATATTTAATCTATTTTTTCAGATCTAGACCCAAAAGTGGTAGAACAGAAGGAGGCGTCTCAGCCGCAGTATATTTCGCTGAGCTATGTGTTGAGATATATTTCTGATCACTCCAGGCGCGATGGGCAAAATAATGAAGTGCCTGAGGTCAGACGACGGCTTTTATCTTTGCCTGAGCCACCTGCTATACGGAGCCCCACTGGTTAGTATAATAGGTAGTTTCCTTGGTAGGTGTACTTAGTCTAGTCACTAGACAGATAGGTATGGACTAGACTCGTGTCCATGATTATTTGTAGATTTAGTACTAAGGTGGTAGGTTCATTTTATTTACATTACGCATGGGGTCCGTTTCATAAAACTAACTAACTTTGACACCCTTAAATTAAGGGTGTCAAATTTTAAACTTTTATTATCGAAAAAATTCTATTATCGTTTCACTAAGTGGTATGGTTTTTTTTTCTTATTTTATTCGTAACTGATATACATTGGCCTCTCGCCCGGTACCAGGCTGTAACTTTAGGCAGATATTTTTTTTTTATTTAACCTATACTTTCCCACTGCTGGGCAAAGGTCTCCCCCCCTACTTTTCCAGTACGTACCTATTAGTACTGGTAGTAGTAGTACTAGTAGTCCAGTACGTAGGTATTTTTATTTTCTTAATATTAAGAACTTATGAAAAATAATAGTAGATATAATAAAATATGCGAAGGATAGTTTTTTAATAGATAAGATATTTCAGGCAGCGAGATGGATGAAGACGAAACGTTGAGCCATTCTGAAGATAGCAACGATTCTTGGACCACGGTGGACGAATATAACTCTGACTTCATCCTGCGTTATGGCGTCAAGTATGTTCTATTCTTCAATAGCTTGAACCTTTCAGAACATGTATATTTCATGTTCATTGCAAATAAAAATCTTTTATCTTAAAAAAAAACAAGACTGTGACTTAGGGCTAAGTCAAACACTGTTTTAAAGATTTACTTCGATATTGCGTTATACTTCAAATATCGAAACAGTTTATTTTATATTTACAGTAGAATCAATGAGAGTTAGGTACTCCATCATAAAAACTAAATTTTTATGTTAGTACAAATTTTAATCTACTGAAGTTACTATGTCAATAGATATTTGGGACCAAATGATGACAATCACGGATTGAAAACCGGTCTCAGTTTCCTCGTATTATCATATCGCGTTGTATTCACCCGTTATGAATCATTGTAAAAGTTAATACACCTATTAACATGACATGAGTCATAACCGCATGACAATACTCAATCGCAGCCTAGATTTGTATGCATATCAGTAATGTTTATGTATTTTACCTCATACGTTTCACTGCTTTCAATGGTGTAGATTTTTGATGTTATCTGATGATGAAACGTAGAAAACGTTGCCTGTAGACTGGTTGCGGATTATTACTTTTTCTTTGAAGGGGTGTCTTAACATAAATAAAATAATGCTAGACAATCCACACAACATCATCTAGCCCCAAGCTAAGCAGAGCTTGTGTTATGGGTACTAGAAGACTGACATAAGTACTTAATACAATTAAGTACTTATGTCATAAACATTACATAGATAGATATTTTTTATTTTACATATTAAATACCCAGAACACCCGGAATATTGCAGGCACCTATTTGCAGATCGTACCTACAAACATTTATTCCAAGGCGGGAATCGAACCCGCAACCTTCTGCGTCGCAGGCGGACCTTCGCCCGCCGCGCCACATCGGTCGCCGTACTCTTCCTTAGCAACGTTTTATGGGTTCTCAGATATCTAAACCTATTTTTTTTACCTACATTAAACTTTTATTGACTTTTTTTATACTAGGCTGAACCCCAACGCGGTGTCAGGAGCCCTAGGCCCCGCAGCGCAAGAGAAGCCATTCGCCTGCCCCGTGCCCGGCTGTAAGAAACGATACAAGAACGTCAACGGTATCAAATACCATTCCAAGAACGGACATAAGAAGGATGGCAAGTGAGTATAACATGAAATGTAAAACCACGGATTCTATCTGACGACCTTTGTGAAATGGTGGGCGGGTTACGGCTGAGATATGACGAACTTAGGTAACAACTGCCTGTATGTAAATATACATTTTATGAGTTTTTGTGACAAATGTAATGGTTGGACGAAATTGGAAGATGCCTGCAGAAGAAATCGTTAACTAACAAAAATTTTTGGAGATTTTTGACTAGGTTCATACTTTATCGACATACAAATGTCTTTTCTAGGAAGTTCAAAAAAAATATATTTGTATAGAAATAGTTCTGTAAACGACAGGATGTGAACGTTATTAAAATATTCTTTTGTATTATCCTAGAAAGCATCCTGCTTTTGCAGCAGACCGTTATAATAAAAAGTATTATCCTGCGCCCAAGAAACGTTTGAGCGCTCAAGACTATTTCTGGAAGAAATGGGTACATACAACTCTATTGAATTAACTAGTAACGAAATAGCATTGTTCCTATTTTGGTATCTATGGGTAGGTAGAACAATACTTTGATTTTAATTAGCCACAGTAGTGACTAGCACTAGAAATATGAAGTTCCTTTGGTAGTAGTTGCGTAACAAAAGTTGTGCTGTGTCTTATAGTAAGTAGTTGATCAAATAGGTAAGTAAACAATTGACAGCGTATTTAGAAAACTTGAGTTTCTTGTATCATTCAATTTGTCTAAGCGACCAAGAAATTGGTTTACCACTTTTGATGACATCTCCCAGTAACATAATTATTCGTTAAGGATTACAGATTGACAGATTCTGACGTAGCAGTTATTAATCTGTCAAGCGAAATAGCCCTTGATGTTTTGTACGTGCAAATTATATTCAGCCTTAGAGTGGTAAACCAAACATTCATTCGTATTGTTTACGACTTTAGAATATTACAAATATCATTAATCTTAAAACAACTAAAATGAGTTTTTAAGCAATTAACTAATGCGATAATACTGTGTTGAAGGCACCTTGTTACGGCATTTTAGTATTTATTAGCTTCTGCCTTCGACTTCGTTCGCGGCCTGTTCGTATTTCGTATGCTACTTCTGGTTATACTTCCAAATGAATCCTAGCGTTACGACTTAAAATCTGAACTTTCCTTGAATTAGGAGTAAAATTTGTGGGATGATTTGTTTCCAATATTCATGTCTTGCTATTCAATTTTCAGGGTAAAAAAGGCTTACAAATGCAAGTGCGGCAAAAGCTACAAAACCGCTCAAAACCTTAAGTCTCATTCAGCCGTCCACACCGTCACAACTCTCGCTACGGCCCCCTCATCTGAGCCTGCCAGGATCCAACTCAATAAAATGCCTGGCTTAGTCGTCACCGCTGCTCCGTCTAGAAACTCGGAAGACAAAATGGTGAGGATCTACGATACTCTAAAAACTAAGGATGGTACAGCTTTTACTATTCCGAAGCATGGACGAGTGAGCGTCGTTACAACCGGTCAGATTCGACACGCCAATATAGCTAACGTTGCTTCAGCTAATGTTGAGAAGAAAGTAGTGGATCGGAATCCGAAGGTCACAGTGTATAACCAACCTTATTCGTACGGACACGAGCTCTAAATTAGATGAGGGGTTTCACGTAACTTACGAGTCGTCATTGTTCAATTTGAGTACGTTGGTTTATTTGTTATTTGGGAAAACGTAAACACGGTTACTGAATTAGGTTTATATTGATGATGCAAAGCTAAAAGAACGGATTAGATTTTACTCGTTATTTAATATTTTACAATTCAAATGCGCCTATGACTTGTAAGTTTCGTGAGACAGGGCCCAAAGATACAGCAGCTTGAGTATATTCGGTGTTCCTGCGAGGCTGTCGGTAGAACCTATGGTTCTGTTTTAAAGTCATTAGTTTTAGTTATGAACACACAGTTCCTAAAAAAAGAAATATTTAGTTGCGCTAATTTATTAAACGTGGGTGCTTGAAGCATGCTTTATTTAATTGCACAAATTGATTCATAGCACCTTCACGGCGGTTATATTCTTTAGTTAGAAATGTTATCTATTAGTTTTATTTTGAGATTTTATTTAACGTTAAAAGTATTTATTGTTTGACACTTTCATGATTGCTTTGTTAAGAAGTTTATAGCATGACTTAGAATCTATAGATTGTTGTATAGTGGAAAGTTGCTATATCGTTTGAACCGACACTTTATCACGCGATGGTGTTGCCAGTATTCGTGTTCTAAAAGACAGCTATGGATCGTATGAATGGGTTTCAGTGCCCAAAAACAACTGATGTTATAACGGGTGGCGCAAAAGTAATGGCACTAAAGAAAATACTGTTCATTTATTTATATGACATTTCCTGTCATTCTGTTGTTGAAAATTGTGTAGTGAACAAATGTAAAATACACTGAAATCAAACAGGGATCGTTTTACTCCTCTAGAACGCGGAATAATCGAGTCAATGTCCTTACGGAATAATTCATCAGTAATAAAAACACAACGTGAATTTCGTAAAAACACTAATTTTATAAAAACACTATGGACTTAGTGAGGGACGCTTTTCCAGGCCGAGTTATGTCTCGTTTTAGCGATTTGCCTTGGCCTGCAAGATCACCCGATCTGACCAGTCCAGACTTCTTTCTTTGGGGTTTTTTGAAATCTCAGGTGTATGTGAACAAGCCACAGACTCTCGCAGCTCTAAATGAAAACATTCATCAAGAAATAAGGAACATATCGCAGGAAGTGTCACGGCAAGTTATGTAAAATGTCATAAATAGGGCTCAAAAGTGCATCAACTCTGGAGGTCAACATTTAAAAGACATCATCTTTAAATCCTAATGGCACGAAATTTAATGGCACTAATATACATTTAAAAAAACCTAAATCTAGTGTTCTAATTTAGAAAAAGTGTTATAGCTGAATCAAATAGGGTCTTTACTTTTGCGCCACCCTGTATGTATAAGGTATTAAATATAGTTTTTTGGATGTTGTAGCTTTGATGTCGTATAAATATGATATTGTCTCATTGATAAAGGCTGAATTTATGTGATCAGCCGCCTACCAGTATGTATAAAAAGTATGTATAAATAGACTTAAAATCCTTATTTTCTGTAGTCTTCCAATTCCATTTTCGAGTACAGCTCTATCATGGGTATGTGCGAGTTTCTTTATTTCTAAATGGGTTATTAAAATTAAATAT
Organism: Ecliptopera silaceata; assembly: GCA_932527185.1. Classification (NCBI taxonomy): domain Eukaryota; kingdom Metazoa; phylum Arthropoda; class Insecta; order Lepidoptera; family Geometridae; genus Ecliptopera; species Ecliptopera silaceata. The sequence continues at coordinate 3,078,318 of OW052200.1, forward strand.
CCCATTTCATCTTTGTGCCATTATATTTGTATCTGTCACGTAGTTTGTTGCTTTTCGTATTGATAAGATTTATTGTAATTTCCACTATGTTTCGTCTGTATAAAAAGAAAATGAAAAAAATATTTCGTTACTAAGCAGTAGGTATTTAAGTAATACTCACACAAAATGTGATAAATACAAAAAAAAATGCTTGTCAGTGTATGAAGGTGTGATTATTTATGTTCCGAATGTTGTGGTGCCTTGATTATTTCATAAATGCATGAAAATATTTGATTGTGATGAGAAGAATGATTAGGACTTAACACACAATAATTGTAAGTCAAATAAACAATAAGTTTCATCACGCCAAAGAAAGTAGATTAAATTAGATGCTAATAGGATGAATATTGTGGTAGTGGTCATTCAAAAACATCTTAAATTCGACTATTATATCAAAATTTGGTTTTCATCAATCCGAATTTAACATTTTCGAAACAAATAAATGGACTGCGAACAAATTTCAATCAAATTTAATAAACGCTCTGTCTAAAACAAAAAGCTTTATTTCTTAATATATTAAATGTACTTACTTAATTTCTCAAGAAATAAGATTTTTAACTATTGCTCTCCCATACATGTAAAATAAATACTCAGTCAGGAACAGTTTAAAATGGCATGCACCAGAGCGTTTATTTGATTCAGTTATTGTCGAGCTTTACCTAAGCGAAGGTGCTATCCAAATTCGAGTCTACCATTTGAATCAAATCGAAATTTCGAGATAAAAATGAAAGAAAATGTGATAAGAATGTTTGTGTGAAAAAGGTAAATTAGGACACAATATCTAAGGGTCACTATTGAATGGTTGGGAATTTGCTAAGCTTTGTGGGTAGTTGATGGTTAAAAACTGTTAAGACACTAATAAAAGGCAGTAAAAATATCCGAGACACTCATTAATATAAAAAAAAGTATATGTTTTCTTTTCTGAATTCTACAAAGAATATTTGTTTGATATTTCAAATTCTATATCAAGTTTTTATTTAGCTTTAGATATTTTGTTTAGTCATGCGGTCGGTGTGGAAGTTGAACTTTGTCGTAGATGCGTAGATGTAAGGCGAACGCTACACGTCAATAAATATTGTGATAATTATCATGATATTATTACTTACGTATCTTGGGTTTTGTATGTAATGTATATTGTGATCCGTCAATACATTACCCTACACGTCAATAAATATCGTAATCCGATAGTATATATATTGACGGATCACAATATGAATGTTGCGTGTAGCCTTCGCATAAAGATATCTTTGGTCGCAGATTTTAGTTGAAAATAATTTCCATGCTCACACTGCGTGCGCTACAAAATTATGTAAATAATTGTCCGTCCTTCAGTTTATGAACATTGTTACACGGCATATAATGTTAATATACAAAAAATACTAATATTGATACTTACCAACAGGTTTCATTAGTTATAGATAGGTATTGTGATTAACTAGAAAGGTTTTAAGTGACATCCCATTTATTTTATGTTATAACTTATAGTTTTATTGTTATGTTATTGAGAATGTTTATTTTATATACAGAGTGTGACATAATATCTCTATAAGACACCCCTTCTAACCACCCTTAAACATAATTATAAAACATGGTCAGTAACGTTTGTGCAACATCTTTTCGAAAGTGGTGAAATAAATTTATTCACCATCATCATAGCCCACTGCTGGGTACAAGCCTCCTCCTTCATACGCCTGTTTTATTTGGGCTTTTTGCATCCAGGTTTATTAATTTAAATTAAAATGTACATCTTTTACACATGTTACCTAATTTATCGTTTCGGACTATCCCTTTCAGCTCATAGCGATATTATGTTACCTGGGGCCCAATCGCCTTAAATTGTAACGTCAACGGTTCGTTTCAGTAGCAGCTACGGTTCACTAACGTAGATACGTATTTTGGCATCGCGATAAGCGTCTAGCCGAAACCGAAACATTAGTGAACCGAAGTTGGTGCCATAACCGCTGTCACACGAAGGGAAAAAAGATGAGCGGTTAGCCGTTTACAGCGATACGAATTTGCACACGCTACGTATACGTTACGTTAGTGAACCGAAGCTGCTACTGATACGAACCGTTTACGTTACAATTTAGGGCGATTGGGCCCCTGTTGTATTGTATGAAACTGCTCATTTGTGTCTTACGTATATCATATCAAATTTTAATTTAGTTTATTTTAAGACTGATTGTTTGAATTTGAACATCGATTGTAGTCCCTTTAGGCTGTTAAGTGCATAAGTGCAGTTACGTGTTAAGTTACACTGGATTTACACTACGCGGTAAAATGGTAACGCTCCACGGTCGAGTTGACATTGACGCGCAATGTAACTCTACTGTTACATAACTCCTCACTATATTTATCTATGTATAATTATCTAAAAATACTTATTAAATTCACATCTCTGAGTTCTGTACATCACCTTTGTTTAGGTAAATTATTGTTTTTGTGCAAGGTTGCTAATTAACTTGGAAAGCAAGAAAGTAAAGATCTAGGAGATTGACTGTTTTATGAGATCGAAATATTGAGTGTTGTAAGCGTCAATTAAAGTGACCAATTTTGAAAAATGTTAAGACTAGGTTTGTATTGTATGAGAGCTTTCAAAAGACAGATTTTGCATGATGATAATAGTAAGAAAATGTTACCTTTTCAAAATGTGTAAAAAAAATGTACTTACATTATATCCCTAAATAAGATCTTTCTAAAATACAGAAAATGTTTTGATTTAAAGATAACAAACCTATGTAAATATAAAAAAACTTGCGTAAAAAATACAAAAAAATGATTACCAAAGTGACATTTACATTATCTATGCTAATTCTAGATCTTTAAAAGCGCTAGTTTAGACATGTAAAATATGATTGGACTAAAAAAATAAGATATAATTTAACTTTTAAAAATTTTGGTTATAAAACACATAACAAATACCTGTACCCCAAGCACGAGTTTGTGCACACACGGAGTACTTGGGGTACTGACTCATTTACTGTTGTACTAAAATCCACATGATTTAGTTCAAAAACAACATCAAGAAAGGAAATACAGAAAAAACTACTGATACAAAAATAACTTTTGAACCACTGTAAATGGGCCATTCTGTTTGCATACTTATTTAGGGCAGCGGAGCATTGTACATTGGTTAAACTTTCAATATATGTACCTACTTATATATATATCTATAATATAAAACATGTTTGAACTACAACTGTAATTCTAACTTTAACAGTAACATCACAAAAATATATGACTTGATATTTTATAAGATTTGATTACACACTCCTATACATTGATCGAAGTAAGACCAAGATTGCAGACTTGATTGTGCTATTTTGAACCTTATTGTATTAAAGTTTGACTTCTTTATTTGTATGACACCGTCAAACAAGATTTTGTAAGTAAAATTTGATCAAGATTATGATTTCTGAAATATTGGTTGCGTTTTTTCCTATTTATATTTATATATAATATAAATTGTTTGACGGTTGTCAGCCTTTTCAGACCAGATTTATAAACTCCAGTTCTGTGGCGAGGTAATAACGTCGATGGTTAAATTGCGCATCAACGACTGCAGTGTAACTTATTTGGCCACAGGTATATTGTGAAAATCGGCTTTTAGCAAAGCTCATCTTTTCTTGCGTCGATCAATGAGTCTGCATTGTTGTTTTTTTTAATTCGATTATGCCATAAATAAAAAAAACTACAACTGAGTTGGATAGTTTTATTTTTTCTTATGATTCCTATATACAATTTGGAATTCGGGATATCACAGTAAACAGAATAATATATTAGATTTTCATATTTAAATGTAACTATACTTACATCTAATTACTAGATAATGATGGTGATAATGATAATGCTTATAACACACTCAGTGTTTGAGAGTTCACATCTCAGATAATATTTACTAACTTTCCAAAAATGGGAGCCAACTGTGCTAATAGTAGCACAGTTTCTTTGTGTCCGTCTAGGGCGCCAAAACCCTGACAGCAATAAACTAAGAAACTTAGGCTCAATCAGTGTTAGTTACCATAACCCCCCTTAGGGGAGCAAACAGGGGAGCCAACACCCTTAAGCCAAACAAACAATGCTTATACAGCCTGACAAACAAGTTTTTTTTTAATTTAGCCGCAAATTAAGCTATCGATATACATCCATGATTGCAGGGCTTTAATTAAAATAATTTACTATAGCAACGCCTATATTACAAGTCTAGCTAGACGGCCTAGGGGCGATGGCTCCTCCGGTATCAGAGATATTTTTGCATCGCAATTGATGTTCGTTATGCATTGACTGAAACTCGTGAGATATCAAAGTTCACCTGACTCTTACTCAGAATAAATGATTATGATACACAAAACTAGCAGGAATTAAACCTAACTAGGCTCCATCGCTCAGGGTCTTAGGATTTCATTTAGCGTTCGTTTCATAGTAAAGTTACATTTACACAATCATACACTTTTACAATCAGTTCTCTATCCTCTAAGGTATGCTAACTCTTAGGGTTAAGCTCCCCTTTGTATATATTTTTCAATTTGTATGTTTGTGTCTCATTGTGTACAATAAAGTATACAATAAAGTACGCTATGCAAAAATGTCCCCCCTAAGGTAGCGAACAGGGGAGCCAATGCCCTAAGTCATAATTCTCTGCTTTGACGTATCACTTGATACTTACTTAATTGTGTGACTACTTTTTGATGGGTAGTTGTTCAAGTAAGGCAGATATTTTTGCGTGTTTCGCGTATTCGCTGAGAGGGCATTTGTCTTTAACGAAAAGAAGAGCATTCTCATCTTTTTGTTCGAAAGCCACCTCTGCGCCCTCTTCGTAGAACCTGAAACGAAACGTACAAAAACCGTCAACTACATTTATTTCCTAGGATTGTTTGGACGGTATAAACAGTCTAATCTGGTTTAGATTAGATTATCTTTAGAAAAAAATCATCAGTAACTTGAAGAAGCCACCTGCTGAACATAGACTTCTCCCTGTGGGCCTATGCATCTTTGATGATTTATACGTTATGGACCAGTTTTTTAGACCTCTCCTGTAGATTTCAAGAAATACGAGTATTTCTCTTTGATGAACTATTTTATAAGCCGTATAAACTAACCCAGCTTTCACGTAGTATTTAACTTTGATTTCTTCCCGACACCGCGGCAGATATTTCAATGCTTCTTCCGGCTTCTTATACTTGAGACACGCATCAACAAATGGCTCGTAACCGACCGGTGATTTTTTCAGTTTTGAGAATTTATCTAGATCAGCCCAATCGTTGTTTTCGGCGAGAGCTAGTATGCGGATCCACCAATATCTGTAATAAAAAACACTAATTATCAGTACCACAAAATACATATCATTTTTAAATATTAATATAGTAAGTACTTGAGATAGGAGTGGTATCTCTTACGAAAAGGCAAGCACGTACTACGACAGGTGTCGCGCTGCGCACGAAGTCACAGATAAAACAGTAAGTATATTGAGTACATTTTAGTTCCATGGTGGCAGCACCGGTATATTTTATGGTCAGTATTCTATAATCTGTGTGCTACTTTCAAACAGAGGGTGGACTTAAATACCGGCGCGCGATCCGAGAAAAGGCTTTTTGCGTCTGGCTCTTGGAGAGGCGAGACGGGAGTGCTGAGCCAGAGGAACTCGGAAAGACGAAGGAATAGTGAGTGTCTTGGATAACCATGTAAGTGCTAGCTAATAATTCATTACTATTCTTGAAAGGGTAATGAGATTATGAGAAGATACTTTCGCGATAAACTCAATTGTCCGCGTTATTAATATCCAGTTTATAATTGTCGTAATGGATCAGTTCGGTCGATCTGGGAGAAAAAAGCCGAGCAGACAGTGCGAGGCTAGGGGGTCTCTGAATGCGTTCAGAGACCCACTCAAGCATAGCTTGCTTGAATGTGGGCTCCGGACTCGAGAGTGAGTCCCGGTGCTAGCTGGCCGGGATAGGAATGATCTCTCGAGTGCCCATGGGTCCAGGCAAGGCCGAAGGGGGGTGTATCTCTGAGCCCTCGAATGGGACCGATCAGAGATACAGAAAGATCGACCCTATGAGCGGTAGCGGACTGGTTGCTTAAGGGGATGGAGGCGTAGCACTTGGGTTAGACTTCCCAAGCTCGTTCCGGTTGTCCGAGAAGGCTGTACAGTCCAGGATAGTCGCGTAGACTGTCCTGATGATGGCTGGAATCCGGGCACTATCTGGGCGTCGTCAGATAGTGTAGAGACCAGGGTCGATCGGTGCTTAGGGCAGTCAAATCGTGTGCGAAGCAGTTACATTACATTAGTAGATATCGACTCATAATCTCATCCTCACGTATATATATATTTGTCGTGCAATATAAAGGCGCGACAAAATTGGTGGAGATGCAGGGATAGATATCCTTGGGAGATTGAACAACAGAAAGTTTTCGTGTTGTTCCCACAGAGTTGTTAGTCCGTGGCTGACATGAACCAACCATTTGGTGGTTGGATTGGATTTTCATTTACTGAATTATATCCAGAGTAAAAAAAAAAAAAATTATGAAAAAAAAAATATGCGTTTATGGTTTTATTTGATTGTCCTTGAATTTTCCCCAACATGATAAAAACAAAATGAACATCCTTTGGAAAAATATGTGTTGTTTTATTACCTACATCCTACTTATTTATTTTTTACGTAATCGTGAACGTTATTTACGTGTTTTATTAATTTCGTCATTTATTAGTTTATACTTTTAAACTAAAATAACGAGATATTGATATATGCCTCTTTTGCATATGTTATTTGAGTACCTCAACCCATTGACATACGTGCGCGCACTTTTTAAAAAAAAAAATTATTAGACGGGACGTTCCGGATTTAGCATTTTTACTCAGTTCTAAGCATTACCTGGGTGTTTAGATGTAAGATTATTCATGTCGTTACCTTTTATTAGATAAGTAAATAATTATAAGCAATATTTCTAAGGAAGATTAGAATAAGAATACAATAAGTCAAGTGATCGGAATTTAAAATTTTACCGCCATATTGAAGCAATTTGTGTTGTGTAATTGATACTATGTTTTTTTTTTCTTTCTCCCACCCACAAATACTTGTTTGCTTCTCAATGTTGCCAGAAGGATACTTTCGTAACCTTTTAGGTGAGTTTTAACTCCGTACTCCTTTGTTACACCACACAAAAGGTTACATTTAGATGATTTTCGGAATATGCGTGGAACGGAATGTTTTTTTTTGAATTTTCTTAGCGACTTGTACACTCTGTGTATCCTGTCGGCCAATCGTCGCGAGTTTCCGCCAGTGTTCTAGTATGATTGATGAAAACTTTAAATTTCGTTAGAAGTTTTTTATAGCAGTATATAGTAGTTTTTCCGGCGTAGTTTTTTTTATGAAGAAAAGGGGCTGGAAACTTAGTAAGTGTTCTAGCAGGTATACAACTACGCTAGTAAGTAATTCATTTGATTTGCTTTCCTTTTATGCCATTTTAGTTACCTACAATGCATAAGGCTACTTTTCCTACAAAAGGGTTACTTTTGTCCATTTCAGGTAACTGTTGCCAAGACCTCGCTGGTAACACCGATGCTTCCTTTCCTTCCTTCTAGGGATGGCGATTCTTTGCGAAAAGGATCGAATTTTGAATCGATTCGAATCGTAGTCTAATGAATCGATTCACGAAAAAAATCGAGGCCTACAAAATCGATTCTTAAGAGATCGATCTTCCTTTTTTTTTTCAAGTTTGCGTTTACAATGTAATATTGTATCAATTTTACTAAAACCAAGATTAATATTGCAATTAACGATATCTTATACATAAAATCAAAGACTACAAACGTAACTTTTTTGTAAACCAAAACAGAAGAAATCGAATGTCGATTTTCAGGGGTGATATATCGATTCAGTGAATCGACACAGTACTTCATATCGATTTGAAAAGTCGATATTTTCTGCTCGAAGAATCGATTCTTCGATTAATCGATCTCAGATCGCCATCCCTACTTCCTTCCTGTTTGATCTTGTCGTAATTTTTGCACATCGTGATTTTGAGAAAATGAATCTTATTGTTAAATAAGGTTTATGTACGTTATTTACAGCATAAATATACAGACCATATCGAAAATATAAGTATAAATCGTTCTCGAGTAGATCGCTGAACAATCTAAGGTAATTACTGAACTTTTTTTCCCAGCAATGGTATGAGACATCGACCACCATTTTACGTTATCTTTGAAACATAAAACTGAATCAAGTTGAATCGAGACTGAATCTAATTGTTTGTGAATAAGGAATATCGTTTTACAGACATAATAAAATATATTTTTAAATACATTATTACGTTTCTAATTTCAGCCAGCATCGTTACGAGAACAACTAGTGAAAACAATCTACATTGAAATAAAATAAAAAAAAAACACGTGTAATATAATTTTCTTCTTCTGATTGTGGGATCGAGTCTCACTTTTAAGGACTTTTTAAACTGTAAGTAAACCTTACTACTGTAGAAATTCTACTAAAGTAATTTTTATAGTATATTTACATATTTACTTCTTATCCTACTTGCCTTTGGCTGTAGGCCGGTTTACGCTTTGTTAAGTTAACACGGCAGGAGATTGGTGAAGGTGTTTAGTAATCGAGATGTGAACGGAGGCGTGGGGTGATTGGCGTTAGGTGCGAGACACTATGCATAACGGGCAGTAGCACTGCCTTGAACCCGTCCCTAAACACTGTAAACAGAATTGTAAATACTACTTAACACTTGAGACTTATCGCGTTGAGTGGGCGCTGTCACTGCACGCTTTACAGGGTGTAAGCCGGCCTTAAGAGACTACAGAGTGGGGCCTGGGGACCTGTAATACAGATCTTTAATAATCTACATCAGGCACAAGTCTTTCACAGAGTTGGTTTCAAACTTTTCCTGTAATTTAATGTTAGAACTATTTTAATTTTGTTGAAGAAAAATAAATGACTTTTATTTTTATTTTATTTTATTACAGTTATAATATTTTGTTGATATTCCATTCCAGTTAGCAAAATGGACACGACATCCCAAATGAGATTACGACTGAGACACGAAAAACTCTCTCAGTTAGTTCAAGAGATTCAAGAAAAAAACGAAATATCGGAAGAGGATCTTGTTGTAACGAGATTGAAGTTGAAACATGCCATTGCAGCATTTGAAAAGGAATTACATACCAATTCTGGTTTGGACATAGCAGAGTCTACAATTTTAATGAAGGAGCTACTTGAAGCTGAAGAATTAGAAATAAATCTGAACTCCACTGCAGAGATATTTCAAAGGAGCAGAACTAAGATAAGTTCCAAACTGCCTAAATTAGATCTTATAAAATTTAACGGAGACATACTACAATGGAGCGGATTCTGGGATAGATTTGAAGCCAATGTAGATTGTAAAGAGTTAAGAGACGTGGAGAAGTTAGCCTACTTACTCGGGTCGCTGGAGGACAAAGCATTAGAAACAGTAAGTGGCTTAGCGATCACTAATGGAAACTATTCTATTGCAATCGAAATTCTAAGAAAACGCTTCGGGTCTACCGACCGGGTAATAGACGCACATTATACTGCAATTAGTAACATCAAGCTTTCTTCAAACAAACCGTCATCCTGCAGGTTTACCCTAGATACAGTGGAGAAACATCTGAGAGTATTGAAAACACTAGGCGAAAGTGTCGAGAGCAATCACCTGAGGACTATCATAGGGAGCAAATTTCCAGAACAAATATTATACCAGGTGAACTTGCTCTCGACCAACGATCAATCAGTTCCCACGCTAAGATCAAATCTGGACAAGGTTATAACTGCCTTAGAAAGATCCGATATAGACAATGAGAGCAACACTTCAGATAGTCTTCTCCCTACGACAACAGCTGAAGCCTTACAAATCCGAACTGAACAAAATACACCCAGACAAGTATCAAAAAGAAAAAATTATGATTTCAAGACATATAAAGAACATCAAGCAAAGAAATTCAAATATAAGTGTCTGTTTTGTGACTCGGACAGTCACTTCAGTTCATATTGTAAACAGTTTAGAACCGCCAAGGATCGAAGGGCTAAACTGAATGGCAAATGTTTTAAATGTTTTAAAGATCATATGGCTAAAGATTGCACAAGAAATATAACTTGCTTTAACTGCAAGGGAGATCACGTAAAGATGCTGTGCCCAAAACCAATAGGTGAGAATTTTGATGTAAAATTAAAAGAATCTACAGCTATACTTAAAGTGTCTAATGAATACACATTTTTGCAGACCGCAGTAGCAATTTTAATGGATTCAAAGAAAAGTAAAGTGGTCAACGGCAGAATACTTTTAGATAGTGGCAGCCAACGAAGCTACATTATTGAAAAAACTGCCAGAATCCTAGGGTTGTCAACTGGAAAGAAAGATCTGCTACTTGTATATACCTTTGGAACTGCAAACCCTCAAGAAATGTCCAGCCCCAATGCCAACATAATCATAGAAACCAAACGTGGTATCAAGAGGAACTTAAAGGTGAATATAGTACCACACATAACAAATCGCATTCCCATTGCAAAACTTGAACACAATGTGGACATAATTGCTGATGATGATACAGTTGGAGACCAAATAGACGTACTTTTGGGCAATGATTACTATTGTTCTTTCTTGCGTGATGAGACGATCCAAATAAAAAATAACTTGTACATGATTGATACAGATTTTGGATGGGTAATATCAGGCAGCACCACTCAAAAGGAAAGTGACACTCTATCTGTTACAACTTATTGCCAATGTCACATACCAAGCTGCCCTTATCTAACGGAACCGGATCTTCCACTAAGAAACATAGATATAAGATTCTTATGGTCATTGGAAAGTATTGGCATAACAGATTCACCAAAGACAACAAGACAAGAGCAAGCGGTTTGTCACTTCAATGAAACTGTAAAGTACCAAGATGGACGGTATGAAGTCAAATGGCCATGGATACAGTACCCACCTGAAATCCAGACAAACCTTGGACTTGCTATAGGAAGACTAAAAAATTTAATTAAGAAATTAGATGTAGACTCATTAGCCGAATATGACAGCATCTTAAAAGAACAATTAGAACTTGGTATTGTAGAAGTAATTGAATCAAGATTTAGCGAAACAGGCCATCCAGTTCATTATCTTCCCCATCATATGGTGAAACAAAAAGGAAAAAGAGGAAGGCTTGTTTATGATGCTTCAGCAAAAACAACAGGACAGAAGAGTCTCAACGAGTGCCTGTATAGTGGTCCTTCAATGCTGGAGGATTTGACAGCGCTCCTCCTAAACTTTCGGACGAAAAGAATTGGCATAGTTGCAGATGTAGAAAAGGCCTTTCTTCAAGTTGGATTACAGCAAGAAGACAGAGATGTCACAAGGTTTCTATGGATAAAGGATGTCAACAAGAAATCCATTGAAGATAACCTGCTACACATGCGCTTCTGCCGTGTTCCGTTTGGTATTATTTCAAGCCCATTTCTACTCACTGCTACAATTAGACATCACATGGCTCTAACCAATACAGAATTATTAAAGTCAATAGCAGATAAATGCTATGTAGATAACCTGGTTACAGGAGCCGATTCAGTCCAAGAAGCTAAGCGCATATATAAAAAGACAAGGTCAACCTTTGAACAGATCTCGATGAACATAAGAGACTGGGTTTCTAACAACAAATCGTTTATGAACTCAATCCAGCAAGAACATAAAGCTACACCACATGAAGAAATTAAAGTCCTTGGTCTATCATGGAATCTAAGGAGAGATACCTTAAAATTGAGAGTATCAGAAGATAACTTCAATCCAAACACAACGGTACGAACAAAAAGAGAAGTCCTTCGTACTTTAGCTCGAGTATATGATCCATGTGGTTTTGTATGCCCGCTGATTTTACCCATAAAGCTTCTTTTTCAAAACATATGCAAGGAAAAAATTCAATGGGATGTTGTCTTACCTGAAAATTTAACACAACGTTTGGAGAAGATCCTAGATGACTTACAAGCTGTCACCAAATCTGAACTTCCAAGATACATAGGTATTGACATACCTAACATCAAAGCGACTCATGAACTACATTGTTTTTCAGACGCATCCAAGCATGCTTATGCAGCGGTGGTTTATTTAAAGTCTAAAGGATATCAGCAAGCGTCAATTTCCTTTGTGATAGCAAAATCTAGAGTATCAAAAATGGAAGATAGAGACGATTTAAAAATACCAAAATTGGAACTATTAGGTTTCCTAATAGGCAGTAGACTCATGAAGTATGTGAAAACCAATCTTGATCTGATAATTGAAAAGGAATATTTGTGGACAGATAGCCAAATAGTCCTTGCATGGATGAAATCAAATAAACTCCTGCCACCATTTGTATCAAATAGAGTGAATGAGATCAAACGCAATCATTCACAGTCGGAGATGTACTATGTTCAGTCTAAATTAAATCCTGCTGATATTGCTACAAGAACTGAACCTGAACTTTGGAAAGAAAGAAAAGATCTGTGGTACAACGGACCCAGATTTCTCGAAGAGGAGGAGTCTCAGTGGCCGTCGAATCGTCATTATGGCACGAACAGTACCTTTTTCTCGTTTGGGGAGGTCCTGGACGGGAGTCCAGGGAAGTTGGAACCTCATGACTGGTCAGAGCTGGTTAAATCTCATAATATCCCAATGGAAATAGAAGATATACAAGAAGATGAAACAATCGCTGGTAATAATAATTTGCAAGATAATGTATCAACACAAATAAGAAAAGTACAGCTTGAACATTTCCCAGACGAATTAGCAGGCAAGAAAACTCCCCTTGTAAGAAGTCTTAACTTGTTTTTAGACTCTGATGGTTTACTTCGATGTGGTGGTCGAATGGCTAATACAGCATGGAATTATGACATGAAATATCCAGTGTTAATTCCTAAAGATTGTGAGTTTACGAATAATATCATTACTGAAACTCATTTGAATAATTACCATGTTGGTGCTTCTCATACACTAAGCATCATTAGAGAGCGATATTGGATACCACAGGGTAGAGCACAAGTGACAAAGATACTTAAATCATGCCAGCAATGTGTTAAACATGGAGGTGGTCCTTACAAACTACCGGATGCACCCGCTTTACCTCCAGAGAGAGTAAACTACAGCGAACCCTTTTCGTTTACCGGAGTAGATTACTTTGGCCCCTTGTATGTATGTTCAGCAAATGGAAAAGAGAAAAGATGGGTATCCTTATTTACATGCCTAACAGTGCGAGCGATTCACCTGGAAATAGTGAAGGATCTTTCTGCTGAAGAATGCTTATTATCATTACGGAGATTTGCGGCAACTAGAGGAATACCAAAACGGATGTATTCTGACAATGCTACATGCTTCAAATTGACTTCTGAGGTAATGACAAGTCCATACTGTATAGACAAGAAAATTGATTGGAAATTCATTCCTCAACTGGCTCCATGGCATGGTGGATTTTATGAACGCCTAATTGGACTAGTCAAGCATTGCTTAAAGCGTACTTTGGAAAAACATCTTCTGAACGACAGTAAGCTAATTACTATTATAAAGGAAGTAGAATCTGTAATCAATTCAAGACCACTAACCCGAGTAGGAACTGAAATAGAACACATCTTGCGCCCAGCAGATTTCCTAACCTTAGGAAAATGTTTGACTGTGAAACCTTCAACAACAGAAATACCTTGCACGAGTTCACGACTCAAATCAGACTTGATAGAAAGCTGGAAAAAGGGTATTAAGATTCTAGAAGAATTTAAAAAAATGTTTGTAGGACAGTACCTCACATGTTTGAGAGAAAGATCACAGCATCTACCTAAGCAACCCAGAATTAGATCAAACCGTGTCCCACAGATAGGAGACGTCGTACAAATCAAAGCTGATTCTAAGAACCGACAGAATTGGAAAATCGGCAAGATTATCGATCTAGTAGAAGGTGTGGACGGAGCAAGTAGAGTCGCGAGAGTAAAGGTGGATAACTCCATTTTTACACGGTCTATTGGTCATCTATATCCATTAGAAGATGATTCGGAGCAGAATCTACAACCCGTACAGACTGTAGCACAGGAACCAATGGAGTACAGCGAACGTACGACTAGAGAAATACAGCCAGACTCAGTATCAATTCAGGTACCAAATACTGAATCACTGTCTCCTGTGCAAAAAACAACAAGTACCCCAGAAATGATTAGTGAAGTGGACAATTTAAGCAATAGCGACGAGGTCAACGGAGAAATCCCACAGGTGGATTCAGAAGTGTTTAGCCCAGATCAGATATCAGATAATTCGACTCAGCAAACGGATGATGCTGGAGAAAGAAGAGGCAAGAGAAGCGCTGCCATACGTGCGAAGGAGAAAATACTGGAATGGACGCGCCTTCTATTTACTCGGCTGAAATAACACCTTTTTTTTGTTGTCGGGAGTGTCGCGCTGCGCACGAAGTCACAGATAAAACAGTAAGTATATTGAGTACATTTTAGTTCCATGGTGGCAGCACCGGTATATTTTATGGTCAGTATTCTATAATCTGTGTGCTACTTTCAAACAGAGGGTGGACTTAAATACCGGCGCGCGATCCGAGAAAAGGCTTTTTGCGTCTGGCTCTTGGAGAGGCGAGACGGGAGTGCTGAGCCAGAGGAACTCGGAAAGACGAAGGAATAGTGAGTGTCTTGGATAACCATGTAAGTGCTAGCTAATAATTCATTACTATTCTTGAAAGGGTAATGAGATTATGAGAAGATACTTTCGCGATAAACTCAATTGTCCGCGTTATTAATATCCAGTTTATAATTGTCGTAATGGATCAGTTCGGTCGATCTGGGAGAAAAAAGCCGAGCAGACAGTGCGAGGCTAGGGGGTCTCTGAATGCGTTCAGAGACCCACTCAAGCATAGCTTGCTTGAATGTGGGCTCCGGACTCGAGAGTGAGTCCCGGTGCTAGCTGGCCGGGATAGGAATGATCTCTCGAGTGCCCATGGGTCCAGGCAAGGCCGAAGGGGGGTGTATCTCTGAGCCCTCGAATGGGACCGATCAGAGATACAGAAAGATCGACCCTATGAGCGGTAGCGGACTGGTTGCTTAAGGGGATGGAGGCGTAGCACTTGGGTTAGACTTCCCAAGCTCGTTCCGGTTGTCCGAGAAGGCTGTACAGTCCAGGATAGTCGCGTAGACTGTCCTGATGATGGCTGGAATCCGGGCACTATCTGGGCGTCGTCAGATAGTGTAGAGACCAGGGTCGATCGGTGCTTAGGGCAGTCAAATCGTGTGCGAAGCAGTTACATTACATTAGTAGATATCGACTCATAATCTCATCCTCACGTATATATATATATATATTTGTCGTGCAATATAAAGGCGCGACAACAGGCTTCACAGCTTAGTTGATAGTAGCTCTGCCTTCCATGCTATGGGTGATGGGTTCGATTCCCACCCAGAGCAAATGTTTGTGTGATGAACATAAATATTTGTTCTGTGTCTGGGTGTTACTATGTATTCCATGTAAGTATGTATGTACCTATTTACAAAAATAAGTATTCTATCAGCAATGTAGTTCCCATAGTACAAGCTTTGCTTAGTTTGGGACTAGAGTGTGACGTGTGAAATGTAAATGAATATTTATTTACTTTTTTTAGTAAGTACCTAAATATTCAGATATACCTACTTCAGATATGATTACCTTCTATCAGGCATTTTGTACTCCGTTCGCAATTTATCCGCCAACTTCATTTCTCCCTTGTCCAGAAGTTTCTTCACAGAGTCGTGAAGGGACAGACCGACGAAACTGACGCCGTAAGTTTCTTGTAAGCTGGCTTGCTGCTTGCATAGCTTACGAGCGTCTTCGCAGATTGATACTCCTGTAAATTATTGATTATTAATTTCGTAGATAGATGGCGCTGAAATACTATTAATAAATTGCTTTTACCTTCGTATAAACTGTGACGTCACTGGCTGACAAGATAGATTTTTGATTTAACGGTTTTTTTTTGAAACAGCAGTGGATTGACCAGCATTATTTATATTTTTGACACAGCGTGAAATATAGCACCTTTTCTTACGGCCGTTGATCAACGTTTCAGAAACCGGCCGTTAGTATATCTGTTTTTCCAATATATTTTTTGGGCCTTTTTGTATGATGTACACTTATGGATCGAACTACTAACAACTTTTTTTATAGAATGCATAGTAACTTACACGCATCAATATTTTGTTTACCATAAATGTTCCGCGGCACGGAAGCCAGGTCTAATCAAGAAAAAAAGTACTTATAACAATTAGAAATGTGTAATGTAACTTACCAAGATCGTTTTTAGCTTTTCTATAACACTCTCGAGCCGCAGACATAGCAGTCTCGGCTTGACTTGCGTTCTTGGCGTCAGTCGCGTCGCGCACGTGACCGGCGGCTTGCGCGGGGAAGTCGTCTTCTTGTTCTCGCACTTGACGTAACGCCTCGCGATTGTGCATGCCACAATACTTTATGTATAGAGCGTAGGCTAGTGGGAAACCGCGTATTGTCAACTAAAATAAAATATAGAAAACAGAAATAAGAATTATTTATTGTACTATAAGTACATACTTAATAAAAAAATTATATACAAGGAAAAGTTTCAACAGATTACCCATTTCGGGCGAATTCAATATAATAATAATAATAATAAAACAATAGTGACAATTACAAAGACGTACCAACGTTACAGCTTTGTAAGTCACAACACAACATATGAAAATCAATTTCATTATAAATGAAATATCATGGACACCTTGATCATAAATCTAGTTCGTCATTTCTTGATTTCTATTGTTTAAAAAAAACTCATTCTCAGAATACATCTACATTATTAGAATTTCAGTTTTCGAAATTTTATTGCGGCAAGTATTACCTCAAACTCATGTTTCCCCATCTTTTCCTTCAAATGCAGCAGCACGATGTAAACCAAGTCTGTGTCTCCGCTTGCAGTTGCCTTCAGCAAGGCCGTGGATCCTTCGCCCAATGATAGAAGTAACGGCACTTGAAGTTTACTGTGAGTTTCGTACTCTAAAATCTGTGAGTAACATTCAAAGATTTTGATTGATTTTCTTTATTCTTTTGAGCTAGATAGAATCATTATTTTACAATTTTGACCGCAGTTCACTATAAAATTTATTTATAAAGAAAATTAAGAGTTTACGGCGTAAAGTCCAATTGCTTTTGTAAATTAATATCAAACTTACGCTTCTGATAAGTAGTGTTTTGGATCAGTTGAAGCTATCTAAGTATAGATCGTTTGCAACGGTCTGCAAATAGCCCGACTATTTCAAATTAATTTTGGTCCAAACATTTTTATGTAAGTACTT
Organism: Ecliptopera silaceata; assembly: GCA_932527185.1. Taxonomy (NCBI): domain Eukaryota; kingdom Metazoa; phylum Arthropoda; class Insecta; order Lepidoptera; family Geometridae; genus Ecliptopera; species Ecliptopera silaceata. The sequence continues at coordinate 3,095,675 of OW052200.1, forward strand.
AGACTATTCTTATAGGTACGTAAATTGGTCGATGATATTTTGTTTTTTAAACTACACTTACTTTGATAGCGAGTGCTTTCCGTCCTTTCTCAGCTGCTTTCATGGCGATGGTTGTGTACGAAATGCCGGGCACATTGCGGAGTTTATCACCGATTTCTCGCGCCGCACTTTCGTTGTCCAAATGAGGTTGGGTCACCTAAAAAGTTATAAACAAAAAGGTTACATTTTGCATTCTAACGGCCGGTTCCTGCAAAACCTAAATCACGATTGATCCGAGTTTGACACATAGTAATTATTTGATTTTTTCGTTGATCATCGTTCGAGAAACCGGCCGTAAGTCAGTGAGCAGACCGCAATTACAATTGAAGACTATGTAGCGCCATCTATCTCGCTACATGATGAACTACATCGAAGTCTACGCAACAGACCAACCAATAGATGGCAGAGAGAAATCCTAGATCGCGCAAACGAAGTTATCACGGAGTTTGAACACAAGTAATAAATCGATTACCTACTATCCATCGGTCCTCGGACCCCGAGCTAAAGGTCGCTCGGCGTGGAAAAATTTCCCTTTTCGTAGGAGATACACCTATACAATTTCTCAATAAGTGAAAAATGTAATTTTGTTAATAAAAATTGAACAAAATTTGAAATAATTTCACCATAAACCATAAAGTCTTACTTTATAGCATGCCCAGTGTGAAAGTACCCTGGTTCGTCCATCTTTCATCTGGAGGTATTGCGCGATGTGTGTGGCGAGGCAATGCAATCGTCTCCATATAAGCCGGTCTAGCAATACTCGTTCGCCTAAGTTGCCCATTCTGATATACTCTGATAAGGAACAGTATAGCACGATCTCAAAGACTCCCAACGCATCAGCTCAACTAACTAAGGTTGCCTGGAACAGGCCGCTAATAGCGATAAGACCAACCTATTGTACTTCACTTCAGAAATATTTCGAACTTTATCTGGAATATCTTTTCACAATACAAATCTTTTTTTACAATAAAGAGTTTTATATTGATCTATGTCGTTATAACTTAACTTTTGATGGATGTGATCTGTGAGATAATGTAATGAGAGAATGCACGTCACTACATTACTTGTTACTAAAATATAATGCACGTCTTTGACACTTTTATTTCTCTAATAACTTAGGAGTCTTGACTTATATAGGGTGACAAGGTAACTTTTTAGTATACTGTTGATATTCCTGGATAAACATTACCCTAGTATGTGATGATCCCAGGTTACAAACGATACATATTATTCAAAGTTACGTTCAAATAATTTCGCTGGTTACGACTGTTTTAGTACCAAAAATCAACACCCAAACTTGACTTTACGTAAGATAATGTGTTTGGCGTAGAGGCCGACCAAAAAGGCGATGGCGGGACGACCTCGATGCTTTCGAGAGGGATTGGTGGACGAAGGCGGAAAGCAGGGATGAGTGGAAGGATTTGGGGGAGACCTTTGCCCAGCAGTGGGACGAGAAAGGTTAGGAAAAAAAAATATATATGTTAAAAAGGATACTGCACAGACGTCAGTGGAATCGCCACTTTGGGATCCCTCACAGCATTCAAAACGCGTAGCCAACGACATGTCTTCACATACAAATCTGTTAGTTCAGGGTCCATGATGAATCCTTTGCCGAATTGTGCAGCGCGAATCAGCATCTTCTGGACTTCAGGACTGAATTCAAAGGCTGCAGCTTCGATACAATCTTGAACTGCAGTCGGCAAGTCAGGTTTTACTAGTCGGATGTATTCGTCTGCTCTGTGACTGCGTTTCTGAAAATGAAGTCTTTTTTATCATGAGCCTGTGCGTGCCAATGCAGGACAATGGCTTTTAGTTAATATAATAATTATGAATGATAAATTTGTTATTGTACGTAGATTTTCCATACAACGCCCTCTCATCTTTTCATGAACATTCATACTTCCATGGACCTCTAATCCTGTTGTCAATTTTTGTAACCTATAATATTTACGGTTCTGAATCTGGGTACTTAAATAAATTAAATCTCATAGCTTCTTAAGCATAGCCATGAGAACTGGAGAGCTGTGCTGATACGAGTAGAATACTTACATACACTTTTTCTAAATACATACATAGAATACATAATCCCACCCAGACACAGAACAAACATGAACAAATAGTTGCTATCAAACAAATGTTTGGTTTTGATGGCTTATACCAACTGAGCTGTGGAACCTGTCGTTCAAAGTCAAAGTTATTTTATTTGATAGAATTAAATGTAGGTACATATATGGTAAAAGATACAGTTTGTTTCAATTTAATTCTACCTTATATTTCATTAAGTCATAAGTCGAAACTTTCCTCACTACTGTACCTGGAACTGTCTAGAAGCTTCCACTAAATAGGATCCAGCAGCGGTGCTATTAATCCTGAATATTTTCTCCACCACAAACGGTACTTTCTGTATCAGCTCATGAGAAAGTTCTGAGACTACCCTCACGCAGTCCATTTCCTGGATCAGATGGAATGGCCCGTCGTAGGGGAATGAGGCGGACTTTCCTTTGGTTCCGAATATGCACATCATATCTTCCCATTGTGCGATTATGGCTTGGGAACCGCACCTGGAAATTATTATAGATACATATAATTTGTACGTTTTCACGAGGAGGGTGAATAGGTTCTATCTAGGCAAACGCGTTACACCGTAGGCCGCATCATCATTTTGCATCAGATGTGATTGCGGCCAAAATTGAATAATTTTGAACACTTATGAGAATTTATACAGGTTGTCTGAAATATCTATTTAAATAACTCGATGTTAAAGCTAGTGTTGCTGAATTAGTTTTGCAGGTAAATTTATTGTACTTAGTTTTAGTGAAATATTGTACTACACTTTAGGCATTACATTTTTTTTAGGTCATTAAACTTAAATTGATGCTATGGAAACTAGATTAGACTTTTGAGGTTTCGTATTTTATCATTTCATTCTTATAACACTTTTTATACTTTTCAAAAATTGGTTAGCACACATGTTACTCTGTCTATGTGTGAGTGCATGATAGAACGTACGTTTGTTATACTACATATTAATAGATAGAAGAAGAATATTATAATATTACTTACCACATAAGTTCTTTTGGTTGCTTGATATAACCAGTGTCGACTTCACAGTAATTTGACTTAAATTCTGCAGATCCAATCCATAAAAATCCTGAATCCGTGAATAGGGCCACATGTTTACCATTTTGGGATGCCACTATTGATAGTATTTGAGTATATGGATTTTTTATTTCTGGACGCTAAGAACAAATAAAACAATATCTTAGATAAAGAAGTAAATATGACTAGTTATAAATACTATTCTGTGAACAAGCATAGTTTTTTTTCAATGTTTTTAACTGATCCGCGACTTTATCAAGATTCTTTTTCGTTGTCTTTGCTTTAGGTCTTATAATTATTTTAGGGTAAAAAAAAGTCTAAATTTGTACTAATTTAGATAACAGATGCCAAATATTATGCTAATTAGCGTACTCATTGCACATGATTAGGTACGAAATATCTAAATTTTCTAGTAAATTAGTAGGATTGTAAAAGCAAAATATAGCTTTATAATATATATATATAATAATGTAAATACAAATTGAAATAAATAATTTTACCATAAGAATAGCTCTATTTTCTCCAAGTTGACATTTGTAGATCTCCTTGTCTCGACAAACTAAGAAGCCGGAGTTGACCGCACACCAACATGATATTGGTTCATCAGCTCCTAATTAATAACTTACAATAAATAAATAAATAATGCTGGAACATCATCTAGCCCCAAGCTAAGCAGAGCTTGTGTTATGGGTACTAAGTACAATCACATAATTTATTCTAAACACAGGTTTACATATCAGGACATTGACAGAAGTGGCTAGACAGTTGAAATAATTTGTTTACAATCTTGCATACAAATAGGTGACAACTTTAAGGGAGTCCTGTGCATGGCAGTGGGACAAGGATCACAAGGACAAAAATTAAAAAAAAAAAAACAATCTTGCAACAAGTAGATTTTGTAAGTAATGTAAGTTGTAAGTTTGTTTGTGAATAAATATTTATTTTTTTAACATATTAAATAGATTTTACTGGTTCACATGAGGTGGATCATTTAAATCAGCTAAAGCAGATCAACTAAACCATACTTCTAGTAAATATACAATTTCATTTCATTTACAGTAACTGACAATTGTGTATCTATTTCAATGAATTGTACTTACTTGGCAAATCGGGCAGAGATCTCACTTTAGGCTCAGCAACATTGCTGATTAAAAACATCCTGTTGGAGGTGGTTATCACACCAATACCAACTCCGTGTTGGCTGGAGAATAATTGGGCTTTGCATACCTGAAAATGCAACAAAAAGTTAGACAGAAAATTGCAACCCTGTATACACAGGGTTGCCTGGAATAGATCGCACATAGCGATAAAGCCGCCCATTGTACTTCACTTAACAAAAACGGAATAATTTGAAATATGTTTGTGATAAAGAATGTATACTTTTTTTTAACAAGTTGTGGACTTTTCGTAAAGCTAAACTAAGCAAAGCCTGTACTGTGGGAACTAGATTGCTGATAAACTTTTTTTTGTAAATATGTACATACTTAGTCACTTTGTTTTGAAACTTGGTATAAATAGTAGTCACAAACCTAATAATAACAGGAAAATGTTATCTTCCTGTTATTTAAAAAGAGCTATTAATTAAGAGAGTTAGCATGAATAAATTATGTTTTGATTGTAAACATATTATAATGGTAGCATATATTTGCTGCTACTACTAGTTGTTTGTATGATGTATCCTGCAATTTTTTTTTAATTTATTTGCAACCAGTCCTCAGACTATGTCCAGGTGTATTGCAGGTAATCTAGCTTGTTGGGTCCAGCGAGAACTTATTCCTTTTTTTATTTATATTTTTGTTGTTGCATGTATTTTTTTCATATTTAATAAGTATTATAATATTCATTTGTTTTTGGACAAATTTCCGATGTCTATGACTACATCAGACATGACTATTATAAATTAACCATTCACTGCTTTATTAACCTTTAAACTGTGAATCGTCTAAATAAATAAATACATCAATTGACTTTAGTTTAATTTGATGTAACTTACTTTAGTATCCCTTACTTCCTGACCCAGGCTGAAGGTTCTTTGATAGGCTCCGAACATATCATAGATGAGGACGTCTCCACTTTCCTGGATGCAGAGCAGCTGCTCACCATCTGACCATCCCATGTGAACCAAAACTCCACTGTTCCACTGAAAAGTTTAATGAAAGATCATTTAAAGTATGAATAAGGCTATACACTTCCAAATCTTTGTCTTAAGCACTGATTGTGAGAAACTAGCATGTATATTTATTCAGAGATTTTTTGAGAATCATTGATGGTTGAATCCGAAAAAGTTAGAGAAAAGTTGTAGAAAATATATATCAGGAGTACAAACCCCAAGGATACTACAATGATCTTTGTGACTAGGTGTAAAACAATATGTCAAATTTGGTTATCAATTAATGTTAAACTGAGGCTACCACTAAACTATTAGTATTTATTTTTTAAATCTGAGTTTTTAGGACCTTATGTTGATGGTTAACTCTGCCAGTTCTTATGCTTTCTTTAAGTAATATGGGTACATTATATTTAAATGATTTATTCAACATCAGTAAGTAGCTGCTTCATTGGGACTTGGAGGTAGAATCAGCTGTTTTAACCCCCATGCCCCAATGAGTAAAACTCTAGAGAATTATACATACCAAAATCTTAGTGATAACATTCCCAACACAATTGTAGATAGTTATCACAGGCTTGGCTATTGTGGTGACTTTTACAAATAGTTTTCTATCTCTGACCACAGCTATTGGACCTCCGTACGCTGCACCACTCACTATCATATTTTCCAGGCCATCATCCATTGACCAGTTCATGTTGTACAGATCAAATTTCCTACAGATTACACACATTTGTAAGTATTTAATATATACCATGGTAAGTTACTAATTACTAACTGATAGTACATGCGGGCTTATCTAAGCTACTTTTTGGGTTTACCTGTAATAGGAGTCCAGTTGGAACCAATCTGCAGTAAGTAACGCCGACATTTTCCCCTTTTTAACTAGATATTTTTCCTGTAAAGTAGACTTCAGTTTTCAAAGGTTTAATTCATATTTTTTGTAGTAGGCAAAGGTAACTGGGCTTCACACGTTTGCACAAACAACTAGGGTACTTGGATTGGATTTGTATTGAACTAGATAAAGAATAAACAAAGTATTTCGTTTTATTTCAGAAAATCATCACCACAATAACCAAAACAAAGTAAATAGAAATTATTGTAAATGTATAAAGTCATTCGTCTGTCAATGTCAACGTCAACGGTTGCGATGACAGACAAATGGGTAAGTTTTTGACAAAACAGCATTTTATTTTCATAGTTTTTCATAGTCAGTTTTTGTGTTTAATTTGGGTGGAATTCCAACCAACACTAGATAATTTAGGTATAGCTTAATATAAACCGTTGAAATAAATGTATTACATAGTGAAATTGGAATTTGATGGAACTCGTTTCCCGTAGGATTTGAAAGGAACTTTTTAACCATTATCCGTTTAAAATAAATGACTACCGACTTGAAGTTTGAATGATTTGACCGTACGGGTAGAAGGAAAAAAAAAAGAAAGAAGAAGAAGACTATAATCGTGGGTCGCGACCCACGATTCTAGTCTTCTTCTTCTTTGTTTCGTCGCTGCCACCGCGCCGCGCCGTATTCAAAAATAGGTATCTACTTTATTGCCATTTCTGTTTATCTTGTTAATTTTACATATTTGTTTTTCTTGTCTAAAGCTTTTATTTCTTCATTGCTGTACCTTTTAATTTAAATCATAAATGTCCGTGTATTTGGGTTCTTTAGAAATATAACCGTTTTCTTTACCAGACTGCAGTCTTGCTTGATCGCTTGACTTGGTTTTGTTGGGAAGTCTGATTGATGCGAAAACTTCTTAGCTACCTAGGTACCTGTGAACGTAAAGAAACTATAAACATTAAAGTTGCTGCCATCCATCTATCTTAGTTGGCGCAAGTTCTTTGAAGAAATAATGTATTTTTCGATCTTGACTCCCTTGAAAAACGGGCTTACTCTAGTAAGAGTAATCCATTCTATTATAAGGTCAAAACTGTAGGTCAAAATCTGTAGTACATTAAATATTTTGTGTTAATTTTATTTGGGGGAGGCTAGAGAAGCCTAAAGAGATTTTTAATTAATTCTTGTCTACATAAATCTTTTGTGGTGATCTATAGATTTTTTTTGTATTGTCCTAACTAAATTAAAGAAAATAGATATCTACTTACTTACAAATTATAAAATAATTGTCTATTATTAATGTACACCCATAATTGGTAGGTAAGTATAAGTTAAGTATTCTACAGGCTGTTGGTTCAAGTTTCGAGAACTAGCGGTCTATTTGTATTTTGGTCTTCAATTGTTTTATTTTACATTTTATCGAAGTCCGAAAAACCAGAGACTTCAAAATGTCTTCACGAATATCGTGGGAATTTTGGAAATGTTAAGAATAAGGATTGAAAAAATAATATAAAAGATGTCGGCGGCACGTGTGGCACCCAATCCATCACGCTAAATAAACATAAAGTAACTAAGTATTTCGGTTCTTATTTACGATCATATTTGTTACTTATTGCTCTATGATTTTTTTATATGAGATTCAATTATGCGATAATCACCTGATGGTTAATGGCAACACCTATCTGAAACAATGTCTCAATGTGCACGTCCGTTGAGACATTGTTCGTCCGTTGTGCAACACGCTGCGTCCATCATTATGAGACGTTAAGTCCCTATAGCGTTTGGCGACAGAAATAGGTACGGTGGTAGTACTTCCCCGGACGAGCCCTTTCGCTATAGTTGAATTACCTACGTTTTTTATAGAACTTGTTATTGTAAGGCAGGTTATTTAGATGTGAATTTGAAATAAAATGTAAAATACATGCAGACATTTATGCAGTAGAGCAGCTTTTTAACATAATTGACACTTCCTTCATATAGTGTCATTGTTAAAGTTCAACAGTCTTATCCCCGTTGGTTGTGCCATAGCAACCATCGTTCACTGTACATACTTTGCAGAAATGGTAGAGAGTGGCGAACAACAACAAAGAAAACAAAAGGCGAGTCATAACATCGAAATGAAGTAGCTCAATAAGTTGAAAATGTCAAAGCCTGTCTTACGACCTCGCTCCCACTCCGAACAACGGTACCGCGGCCGCTCGCCTCGCCAGTCGGCGCTGGCGCACCACGCTTCGAGGTCCCTGCCCTCACTTGGATGCCCATTCAAGCGTTCGCGCAACGAAAACATACCCTTACCATCTACGAACATTCCAATGTTTCAAAAGCTCGCTACTTAATAACCCCCAAAAGTTTGATCCTTTTAAAGAAAAAAAAGCAGTGTGTGAGAACTTTGGCAAGCTCTCAACTCTTCAAGAGTTCAATGTGATTTGTGAAATGGTGCCGATTATGGAGATTTTACGTTTTACAAGGTGAATTATCGTGTTTGAACGTCAAAGTGGAGTTTGTGCTTCCAGGCTTCCAGTTAGAAAAGTGTGCGGAACAGCGCCAAAGTAGAGGTAAGTTTGAATCAACATTTTGAATTTTAAACGAGCACTTTTCAATATGAATAAACTTCAGGTTACACCGAAGCACGTTTTTCAACATCCAAGTACTTATATTTTGTTTAAATTTTAGTCAGGCGACTGTGTTCGATTGGCATAAGAAGGTACAAAGTGTTCAAAATGTATAAAGTAATAATTAAAAATACAAAGTACCTACGAGAGTATGTCAAAACTTTTGGTATAAACAGTTTAGCTGAAAAGGCTTTCGGCTAAATTGTGTCTTATTTACCTAGTTACGTTCACTATTTTGTGTCTTGTCGTGATGCCAGTGGCAGGTTCTTTGTATTTCATCTGGGTTGACAAGTCTGACTAAATATACCGCGTAGGCGGCTGTGATGGATGGCTAGACTAGAGGAAACCTGAGCAAAGCGTACTAATTACAGAGACAGGCTTTTGAAAAACTGTAACATCAGCATAGTGTTTGTGTAATGATTAAGATTTGTTTATTGAACAAAAAATACAGGGGCATATTTAGAATATAATATTATAATAAAATGAACTACCTACTGTCTTTAAACCTATGTTAGCTTTGCGTAGACAAAATAACACAGGACACATACAAAACTTCAACTGGGTTACTTACATTTGTCTCATCATAAACTTTACAGGCTTTTTATTTAAATTTAATCTGAACTTATAGATTTTTAACATATTTAATTCATCTAAAAATGTTGTTCTTGAGTCACGCTTTACCTACTATATTTTTTGCGAATGTTTAGGCCCTTTCTTCTTGCGTGTCAATGGGTAAACGACAACAACTTCAAACCAAGTTCGAATAAAACTTAGCCACTTTTATCAAGAAGCCCTTTGAATGTAACAGATGAAACTTATGCAAGTGTATGTAAGACGGTTATCACATTCCCACGTTTTGTTTTCTCTGGTATTCTAGTAAGTTCATGTAGTGTTCTTTATTCATCTGAAGATGGTGATAATAAGACAATTGCTATGTCTCACGGCTCGCTGTGAAAGTTGAGATGTTCGATAGCCGCTAATGCTCTTAGAAGCGTGACCGCGCTCACATCTTCATAGCTACGCATAACCATGACAACGATCATTTTTTTATTTTTTATTTTATTTTATTTTTATTTTATAATTGGGATACCCAACACAGGTTAACACTTTGCATTTCTAAATACTAAGCATGGAATTTTGACAGAGTGTTCCCGTAATTACAGGGCACCACAGCAAGCACATAGAGCAGACAACAAATTAATTATTAAAAAAAGACTTATTACACATGAATTTGTTACACAATTATACAAAGCACTTATACATAGAATACAAAAATCTCTAAATTACACGATAGACATGAGATACGACCGAATAACTAAAAGTAAACATTGGTAAAAATGAAATATAACAATAAAAACTAAATAATAGGGAAAAAGTTAGATGAGATCAAATATGTACATAAACAAGAAACAAAATTTCATTAAGTATACTTAATTACCTATGCGAGTTTTCTTAAATATTTTTTAAATTTTGGTAGAGGATCAGTTAAGTCCAATTCGCATGTTTTTGAGATGTAGTTATACTGCTTGCAGATTCTTGGCAAAACTGAGTGTTTACCTAGGTTGGTCTTCGAGTAGGGCAAACTAAACAAATTGAAAGCTTTAACCCGTGGTAACCGAGATGGGGCAGAAATACTTATTAAATTTACGAGATCCAGACAATTCATATTCCCATTAAATAATTTATGCAGAAACACGAGATCTATTTCTTTACGACGGTTTGCAAGCGCGGTCATTTTATAATGCTTAAGTCGTTCTTCGTAGCTAGAAATCTTGTTTGACATGTTGTCTTTGTAAGCTAAGTGGTACATAAACCGTCGCTGAATGCTTTCAATTCGCTTGGAATAGATTTCATATTGGGGGTTCCAGATTACAGAACTGTACTCTACTATGGGACGGACTAAAGATTCAAAAAGTTTTATTCTTGTCATAGGATGTCTAAAGTCTTTACTGTTTCTTATTACAAATCCTAACAGTTTATAGCATTTTGTGACTGTTTTTAATATATGGGTGTCAAATTTTAGTTTAGGGTCTATGATTACTCCTAAGTCTTTTACAGTTTCTACATTTTGTAGTTTATTGTTGTTGATAAAGTAAATGTTAGATGACTGTGTTTTACTACGTGTAAAGTGGATGTGATGGCACTTGTCTACGTTTAGGGTCATTTTATTTCGATCACACCAAGCGGATAGGCTATTGAGATCGTCTTGCAAGTGTAGAGTATCAGCTGGGGAAGCCAGCGGGCGCATAATTTTCAAATCGTCGGCAAATAAATATACTTTGGAATGAGTAATGCAGTCTGGAATGTCATTTATGAAGGCGTTAAAAAGTATTGGACCCAAATGCGAACCCTGTGGTACTCCTGAGGTAGAAAAAAATGGGAGAGATAGGTGACCACTAATTGCCACATTTGAAGATCGATTCTGCAAGTATGAAGAGACCCACTTCAACAAGGAACCAGATATGCCTAGGTTAGATAGTTTACGCAGTAAAAGGCAGTGGTCCACTTTGTCAAAGGCCTTGCTGAAGTCGGTGTATACAGAGTCTACGGGAATTTGATTATCAAGTCTGAAGTGTAGCAGGCTAAATTAGAAACTGTAGAACGAGAGTACATGAAGCCATGTTGACAGTCGGTAATATACGGTTTTAAGTACCAAGTAATGCGTTCAGTTACCAGTTTTTCTAGTAATTTTCCGAAAATCACTAGTATAGAAATGGGCCTGTAGTTTTTTATGTCTACCTTATCTCCTGATTTATGAATTGGTACGACTAATGCTTTTTTCCATGCGTCTGGGAAAATGCCTTGCTCAAGTGATTTATTGAATATACAATGAAGGGGTTTTGTAAGAGACTTTGCACATGTTTCGATAAAAATTGGATGTATTCCGTCTGCACCAGCGCCTTTGTTAGTATCGATCGATTTTAAACAATTATTAATATCGGACTTGACTATAGATATATTGCACAGGGATGATGATGTTTTAGATATGTCAATCAATAAACTCGTGTCAGTTGATGGAGCATTGTAGGCTTTAGTAAAATTTTCAGCAAATAGATTACAAATAGCGTCTCCAGTACAAGCTGTTTTATCCTCAAAGTGCATTTGGGCAGGGTAAGTTCCTCCACCCTGTCTTTTGCTTTTGACAAAAGACCAAAAAAATTTGGGGTTATTTTTTATGGCATTCTCTATGTTGGTCTCTATTTCACACATCTTGATAACATTAATCAGCAAGTGATACCATTTTTATCACTCGTATTTTAGCTTGTATTTTTTTAATAGGATAACTTTACTAGGCGGGACGACCAAGACACTTTTGAGAGGAATTGGTGGAAAAAAGCGGAGAATAGGGACGAGTGGAAGGATTTGGGGCCAATCTTTGCCCAGCAGTGGGACTAAATAGGTTAGAGACAAAAAAACGGAAAACTTTGATATATGTATTCTTTTTTTATAAGTAGATATTTTGGTATTTGAATGAGTTAACAACGATAGAACCATTATTTTTCGTAACTGATTGACACGTGCTACATACGTCAGTCGAAGGTTATATTTTGGACTAGACAATTAAGCTATGAAAGCGTAGATATTCTTAGGTGCATAGTATTGTATATAGTCACTTTTTTTGTAGATTCGATGATAAATTTTAAGTGCGTTATAGTATCGTTATTATCTGTACCTAATGGTAAATGTAGAAGTACCTAAATATAGCCCAGAAAATAATTTTATGCAAACTTTGACAGGTAATGTGGTTGCTTTTTCACCAAATAGTGAACTATCAATGTTAGCAAATGATTATCATGTTTGTACCCACTTGCGTGACAATTTATGTAATACAATTGGCTTATGGATAAACACACGGCTATAGAGTTTAATGATGTTAATAAATGTAAATAATGATTGGCGAAAGCCGGTAATTTATTACATAACCTCTAAATAATTATACATATGTACATAAACACATTACAAGCAGCTGTGTATATTTGCTGTAAGAACGTAACTTCATGCTTTCTCTTGTGTTATGTCAACAATCTTATGGTATTTGGATAATGTAGTACCTATTACTGTCTTAGGTACAGCTACTTTCAACTATAGTTATCAGTCCACCTGTCATTAGGCACTCATGTCCGTCAGACTTCTTACTCATGCCTATCAATACAGTTTTAACAATAAAGACAGTTTAATTAATTTATAGGGCATTTATAGGTGTTAAAGATTTATCAAAACGATCTGGTGGATAAGACACCAAACATGGATCATATAAAGAAAAGGAAATACTAATTGCATCCTTTCCAAGCAAAAGTAGCCCATAAGTAGTTTTACGCCACATTTACCCCATATCAGAAAACAGACATTAACTCAGGTAACGGCTTCTTTGGTCTTACAGGATGACGTTTGGGTTAACAACCGCTCTTTCTTTTCGCGCTCATCTGACTGTACTGACAACCTGCCAATCACATTGCCCGCGGCTCGACACTAAACCCCAATACTAATCCCACAATCCTCGTCAGTAGGCCTCACAGTTTCTACAGTAATTAGCAGGCTCTAACGGTAAGATGGTCATGCTTGTCGGAATGTCGGTAGATACGAGTATAACGAGCCACTATAATCACTTGAATAGCTCTAATAGCAGCCTTTTAACTTATACCAGTTTGATAAACCGGTATGAGATGCGTAAAAACTATAATAAATGCAGTTTTTATACAACACATTCACCGACCATCCAAGGCAAATACAGCAACTAATATTTTTAGATTTTAATCTTGGCAAGGATAATTTTATTAATATTATGCCGTTAGATTAGATGTATTGCTAGATTGTCACCTAACAAAGCTATGAATTACTTTTATTAGAATATTTTTAATTGTTTTAAGTACATTAAAGTTATGCAAACGACTGTTTCCCTTTCACTTCATATCGTCAACAGTTGCTTTTAATGATCATTTGAATTGGAAAACGGTTGGAATGGTATGCGGGCAATAACAGAGTAAAATTAGTGGAAAGGGAACGTTACCTCGCAGGTAGTGCTATTTCGTGCAGATGGCTTCCGTCTAAATAGCGTGACTTGTATTATAATGCCTTCTTGGGAATTATTAGCAAAGCCTAGGTTTAGTAAAGTTGCAGTTGCAAATTACTCTCCGATGCGAGTAGTTCTACCACAAGAGTACCTCAATGCCTACGCATGCTTACTAGCTTTAAAATTTGGTATCTATGTTAAGTAATACGTCTCTTGGTACTACCATGATAGATGAGTAAGGAGAGTTGAATGTCTCTTTTGGAAATTAGGTAAATAAAAATCGTAAAGCCGAACGAAAAGTACTTTATTTTATTTTAACAACAAAATTTTTATACGACTGATACAAAGTTTTAGGCAAGTATGCTTATTTAACGCAAACATAGAGTGAGAGTTTCGGATACCGAAAAAGTTGATGCTACACTTTTTGCCGCCTCCAGCATTATGCACGCATGACTGAAGAGGCGTGAAGCTGAAGCGTGAACTGAACAAATTGAGCCAATCTATGTACGTACTTGTAAAACCTTGTTTTGCAAAATAATTGAATTTCGTTTTAGAGACTACTTACAGCTCAAAATATAGGTGTGAATGTGTACTCGATAATCCTCTCATTGAAATTGTTTTTCTTATAAAAATTAAAAATGCCAGATTTTTTAGATTGCCAGTACTGTTCTTTCGCAACTTTGTAGTTATTGATATTTGTAGATAATTAACCTTATGATAACACTAAAAAATCTTATAAGCTGGAAATAAAAGCAGGTTCCGAACAATTGTCCAGCATTATTTATTTATTTAATAATTAGGTAACTTTATTCACAAACAAACTTACGACTATTACAGTATTAACAAAATGTACATAGGCATATAAAATACATATATTTTATTAATTGACAAAATCTATTTGATGCTTTTTTATTTGAAAACAGTGAAACCAACCTTGCTATGAATATCAGTTGAATAAATGAAGGTACTCTACTTAAAAGGTTGTTCAAGAAATATGGTTCATGAATATTTAAGCTTCTGTTGGAAAATAATTAAGCATTAAAAGCTCACATGAGCTTTCACGAATTTAATTTATAATTTCAACGTTCTAGGGAATATCAGTTTAATAGGTGCCTACACTATCTACGTAACGTTCATTGACATTACAGGTTTTTTTTTATTTTAGCATAAAAGGTGCGCTTTTATTCTTAAGCTTATGGAAAAATATACGAGCCTCTCAAGTAGCGTAGGGTATCTGATTTATATATTTTATTTAGTGCATTGCAAATAATATGACGTGACTTCACAGTGAAAAAAAAATGAAATGTGCGAAAAAAAAAACTATAGGTTCGCGTTCGATATTTCTAATTTCGAATACTTTCCACCCAGTGTTGTCAGTTCTTAGAATTTGTTAATGATTGTGGAGTACAAGTAACAAATAAATGTAAGTATAACATACACATTGGCTCTAGAATCACAACTAGTATTTTTTACTAATGTGCTTAGTATTTGCTACCATATATTATATACGACTTTTTTTTACAAATGGACCTGAGTACTAATGTACTTATATATATGAATAGTAGTGCCCAATAATAAATATTCATGGACACTACATGGGTCTAGTGTTGCTAAAACTTGTCTCGTTTTATAAGAGACGTGGTAGATGTTATGCAATAGGCTATTATAAATTAGACTATTACGCTTCAATTACTAGAACATCGAAATCATGTTTACTAATTAAGCCACAACTGGTTGATAGTACCTATCTATAACAGCCTATACTGATAGGAGGATTGATTGCAGTACAAATTAGATGAGCATTGGTATATTGGGATTGGCGACCGTGTAACGAAGTTAGAGGAAATACATAATACAGGTAAATATGTAGGTACTTGACTTGAAGAGCTGGAAGTCCGTGCTTAGTGATGAGAAGAAAGATATCTAAGGGCCTGCGCAGACCGGGACGGCATGGCAAGGGATTTTAATTTTTACTAATGGACATTTAACCGTACTGTTACAGAAATACGACATAAATTGCTATGCTTTAAAATGATGCCGTGGCATTGAACGTGAACGGAACGGCCTAAAGTAGGTACTTATGTCCAGCTGTGTACCGATATACCTATATTAGTTAGATCTTTATGTTAATATAGAGCTGGAAACAAAATCTTTACTAAAGTAGGATAAATTGTTCATAATTCCTAAGCGTATTATGAACAATTATCCTATTTTTATGAATATTTTGTGTTATATACCTAACCTTGAAGTCAAAATTGTTTTAGAGTTACAGCGTTGTCTT
Source organism: Ecliptopera silaceata (assembly GCA_932527185.1). Taxonomy (NCBI): domain Eukaryota; kingdom Metazoa; phylum Arthropoda; class Insecta; order Lepidoptera; family Geometridae; genus Ecliptopera; species Ecliptopera silaceata. The sequence continues at coordinate 3,111,668 of OW052200.1, forward strand.
ATTATAACCAACGTGAAACAATAAATGGTTTTTTTTTTGACACCTCAATCCATTTAACTAACAATGAATGAACGTTAAAATTATAACTTATTTAAGTTCATACTAGAAACCACAGAAGATAAGGTATATATGTACCTAGTTACAACTGGTTCACACTAGTCGTAAGTCGCATATGACTAAAAGTCGAATGCTCTGGTCACCATACACTTTATATGGAGCTGTTCATATTGGATGAGGATGAGACGAAATGAACAGGTACATCAGACTTTCGACTTTTAGTCATATGCGATTTACGACTAGTGTGAACGGGCTGTTATGCCGGCTCTACACTATCGCCGATGATCGAACGGCGTGCGAACGTTTAATCGCCGATTGTGTAGAGGAGCTAATCGTGTAAACGTACACACAATCGTCGGTAGCAGTTTGTCAACGGCAGCGATCAAGATGGACGTGCAATGTGTTGCTGCTGCAACAATTTATTTAATAGCGATATACCATTTAACCACCCACTAGCCATTTTAAGCACGTACTTAGTTTAAGTAAAATAAATAAATAAATAATGCTGAACAATTGCCGACGGCGAATGAGTGATCGGCGATCGTGTGTATACCTCAACGGGCACCGTTGAGGTATACTCGGCGATTCCCTTTGATGCGTGCCCGAAAAACCGACAATTCATGGATCGTGGCGATCATGCGACGATCATCGGCGTTTGAAGGCGAGTATGCCCTCTACACTATCCTGATTGCGCGTAAACGTCTGTAATCGGCGATTGTGGAGAGGGGCCCTTAGGGTTTCTCTAACTAAACCGACGCTACTGATAATGTGTGAGGTACTTCGAGTGAGCGATCGTGCGAGCTATGCGTGTACGCGTACGGATCAGCGATGCGGCGCGAAATTAAATGGTTTTACATTACACCATTTTCCAACAGTCACGTCCTCACTTCAGTCGCGTCGATGTGAACGTAACTTCAAACGAAAAGTAATTACAAAACTTGGTAGAAACACGAGTGGGTACTTACCAACTTTATTCAACAAATTGTTTCCTGAATTCTGATACCCTATTGTACCTGCCTGCCTGATACTTGAAACACCCTTTGATAAACTCCGCGAACCAAATTGTGTAAAACACTTTGAGCAATTAATATGTGAAATATTTAATTTGTGTGACGCCGCCGCCTGTGCGACACTCTGCCTAACTTTGTTTGGGACGTAGGAATTTGTTTTTGTTACAATTTGAAAGATGGGTTACGTACACACAAGCACATATACCTATATTTATAACAAAGGTGCTTAGTATCTTTGTGTGGCTAATAATTCAGAAGAGAGTACTATCCTTTAAGTTAAACCGCGTTTGACACAATTATCTTCCTCGTCTTATAACTGAAGGAAATTACTCAACCATTTGAAACTTCAATAAACTAGTATACGAATTCGGTTACATGGTACAATTTTGATGAATCTTTTTATCATTTTCAACCCTTACAAATATTTTCTTCAGTACTAAAATGATTAATTTATTACTCTTCAGTAGCTTAAAAGCTTTTAAAACATATTTATTTATTACCAAAGAAAATTTTTACATCGAAGATAAAATTCACGTCTCCCCTAAATGTATTCAAAATAATATAAGATAAGACCAGATTACCTTTTTAACTTTCATTTATAAAAATTTCGTAGTCATTGCTATTTTTTAAACAAATAGATCTTCAAACTTGATTATACAAACGAACAAAGCTAGCTTTAGTGGCAGAGACAGAACCATTTCGACCAATATCAGCCGAGAAGAATAAAGAAGGGTCCTATCATCGGAAACGTTCGACAAACCTCGTTCGATGAGATAAGATAACGTCAAAACGATTACTCTTCCTCTTCACGTTCAACATCGAAACTGTGAGCATTATAAATAATAATTAAAACGCTACAGCAATATTTGTATTAAAATACAACCACAATACCTTACAATGTTTTGAAAATACTACCCCGCCACAGAGCAAACATCGATGTTTTATTTTTACACACAAAGCATTTGTGTGTTGTCACACAAATGTTTGCCACCTTCCGTTTTGGTTAAAACATTTTTGAAGTGAAAACTTCTTTAGCGGCGCTGGGTGGGTAAAAACTTTCAAACTCGCGTCAGGGTCACGTGACGTCGAAAAAGCGTAAGATCTTATTTAATTTTTATACATTGCTCGTAAAACAAGAGACGACAAAAGAACACACTTGCGGTCACGCGACGTATGACTCAAACAATTAAATAGTGTTGTGGCGACATGACGTGACGATGACGTGGCGACATGACGTGACGTGACGATGACGACGAAGCCAACGAAGACACAGACACATTCGCGCTTGCGCGATGACGTGACGATGACGTGGCGACATGACGTGACGTGACGATGACGACGAAGCCAACGAAGACACAGACACATTCGCGCTTGCGCGAATGTGTCTGTGTCAGTGTGTCTTCGTTGTCTTCGTCGTTGTGTCACATTCGCGCTTGCGCGAATGTGACACAATGACATGACACAATCACGACTGTGGTTATATTTTTGAAGTGAAAACTTAAAAGTGAAAACACAACGTTAATATTGAAGTTTTCACTTCTGCCGGCACTCCCGGAGTGCTAGCTTTTTTTTTTTTTCTTTAGAAGTCAGACCCAAAGATCGACATGCAGGGCTACGTTCTCCGATGGTTTAGACTCAGTTTTCACCCAAGTGACGTCACTGCGCACTCTATGTCGAATGTTTTCAGGGATAAGGCCAGTGATTTGAAGGAATTTACGATGCCAGTACAATAGAGTTAAGACAAAGGTTTGGCTCGCATAATGCAAGGTTAAGGTAGTAAGATTTCTTTGTTTAAAGATAACTGGGAGTTGTTTTTTTATTTGGAGTGAAAAATCTTGATGCACTGTTTTTAATAAATAAATAAATAATAATAAAAGTACATATAATTTGTAAAATTAATGCAATTGTTTTCTCGTAGGTACTTAATATTTCTATAACAAATTAGGCATTTCTTCAGAACGTTTATTAGTTTTACCACATAAAAACAATATAAACTACCTTTTTCAAAATATGGCCCGGTACATTTTTATTTGTAACAGATATTACGTATCACTTTACGTACACACATTCACGAAAAGTGAACCTCTATTTGAAAATATTGTTCTCTAAACTAACGAGTTGTTCGATCTTACTTCAAGAATCCAACTAAATAAAACTAACATCAACTCTGTGTGTATATACAACTAATATCCTAAATGGTAAACAAAACAGTTAACGTATTACTTAAAATGTATTTGCACATTGGCCGATATTTTAAGAGACTCGAACAAAAATATCGATGACGTCAACAAGATGTGAATAAAAGTATCATGTGTGACAATCGCTCTTCACGGATATCGGAGATATCGTGTCGTATGTCGTATATCGTGAAGTGTGAAAAGCCTTTAGGTATCAATAACCGCTAATAGGACAAGACATGTCGTCAGTGAAGTTCTAACAGTGCGGAAGTCAGTTTTGGGTGGTTTTGGCTTTTGAATGCTATTTGACGGAGAATGACGGTGCGGCTCGTTTAAACCAATCTCCTGTAAAATGGTCATTTTTGACTTACGCACTGTTAGAACTTCACCGACGATGTTCACTTATACTTATTGTCTCAGGGTGTTCAACTTGGCTGGCACTTGGCAAGCACGGGAGCCTTGGCATACCTATCGAGACAAGGTCACTGTTAGCAATCTCTACTGAAGGTTTTCTTAGTAAAAGTATCTAAGAAACTAATATGTTAATGTTAACCTAATAAACTAATATGCTTTGAACTAGATATATTTTTATTTAGATCAATTAGAACCTAGAATGCTAAGTGGGTAGGATAATTATTTATATTTTGTACAAACAAACTCAAAATAAGCAAGTATAATAAAATCCGTATAAATGAATACCTTATTCAAAATTTTAATGACGCCGAGCCAAGTTCATTACGAGTATTGAGGTCAAAATTTCATTTTTAATGGAGAATAAGAGAGGTTCAAATGAACCAGACGGGCTTAGCATTCTAATGTTTTACTCCGTCATACCATAATCTCATCTGGAGCAATATAAATCGTGGTTGCCCCCCCCCCCTCCACTTCTTCACCGGCCCTCTCGCCCTCCAAATAACCTAATGCCGTTTTTACATTCTCCTCATCAAATTAAGAGTCGGCCTCTGAAATATACGAGGCAGCGCAATCTTACTAAGTATCACTCTTTGGGCTCTTGCTCGGAAAATTCAGTATTATTTTCACAGAAATCATCTTTTTCTCTTCCAATTTTATACAAAAGCATGTGGAACAATAAACCCGAAGTTCTTTGTACTTACTAGACAATAGTACGGAATCGTTGAATCTCAAGTCGCTTGGTGAGATTCAATTAATTTAAGCCCGACTTTGTCTTGAAATTGATATACTTAGGGATATATTTTTGTTTTCTGAGCGAATTTGATGTACTTATTTCAAGGCTTTCGTGTTTACTGAATTCTAAATTTCCACTCAAAATAAATTTGTGCGAAAATGAAGGGAAATAAATGGAAATTTATTACCGAAGGTATTATTACATAAGGTGTTTTAAGACTTTCTAAACATATTAAATCTCTGAAGTAGGTACATATGTAATTGTTTGAGAAAAGTTGTATTGAATGTTAGGTAAGCCAGCCATAAGCTGCTTAGCTTAAGCATGAGTTAGAAGCAGGATAATATCTAGAACTTCTAAAACCATTATTTTCTTTACATTAGTGTACTAAGCACCTAACATTTACGCTATGCGTGCTGTAGCTGTACATACGCCAAGAAATTACTGTTTACGATTCCTATAATCAGCAATAATTGGCAAAAATTACTGTGGATCTCATACTAGATCTAGTGATTATTGAGAAAGAGGTTTAAAAGAGAAGCTTTTATAGAGCTTTTTATTATAAATCAATAATAAGCATATTATAGAATGTGGCGTGAATAAAAGTTGGAATATACAAAAACAAAACTAAATGAAAAATGGAACAGAATTTCAACCACTATAACTGTTCATTTTTATGAGCAGTATCAATTCCTGTAGATTTAGCAAAAAGAACTTTCAATAGTAAGTTCTACTTTGTATTTTCTGTACCTAGAAGGAACAGCTAGTGAGTTCTAGTATCGAATCTGTAAAACAAGAAAATCGTACTAGTATGTCTGCATGTGCAAAAACTCGACACCTTTATAACGGTTTAAGTTCCGTATAGCGGAAATCTTGGTAAAGTCTACTTTATATACTGTGTATGCAAGTAGTGGAACCTATGGACATTCCGCTGGTTACATGACGTTTCCGTATCGTACATGCTTCCGACTTGATATCGTATCTTGCGACAGGTCTGCGATGAGTGTCAATGTTGACAACATTTTTTTTTAACGTGAAAGTTATTTTAATTGTGAACGTTCTCTAAACAAATTAAAACCTAGTCATACAAGGAAATAAAAGGAAAAAATATTTTTTAAAGGAATTTACAACTAATTAAGAGTGACGATAAAATATCACATTTCTTACTATCCATTCGCTTTGTTCTTGCTCATGTTTTTGTATTATTACTAGCAAGAACAATTAATTTACTTTACGCTAAAACTTCACATTTTATTACTTGAATGTTTTAATGGTTAGACAACCTTTAAATCATAATGCTCAAATACCGCATCAACGTTTTTTTTTTTTACAAGTTATAGGCAAGCGTTTGACCGCGATCTCACCTGATATTAAGTGACGATGCGGTCTACGATGTAGCACACGTGTTTAAAAAAAATATTACTTTATAAAAAAAACGCGTTCAATCTCGCTTGATATGATTAAATGTGTATTAAAACAGTAGATATATCATTTACTTAATCATACTCAAAATTACAGACAGAGCTTGCGGCGGTACTCGCCCTTGTATTCCAAAGACACCGAATAATAACTCTCCTTTATTTCTTTTCTACTAAGTTATGAACAGTAAAAATCACAAATAATTTAGAACTGTACCGTCTTTGATATTATTTTTTATCAATAAGAATTCTCTTCTCTTTTGGGTTAGATTACAAAACAGGTTACTATGGTAGGACACAATTATTTGAAAACTCATTAAGGGCGTTTCAGTCTGTTATTAAATTAATTGGTGGTTTCTATTTCATAAAACAAATAACAGTGATCTAATGTCTCAAAAAAGCTGAGTGTATTTTTACAATCGAGCATATGTATTTTTATCTAAGTAGGTAATTGAGATTTACAGATGCAGATATAGATTTTGTTGAAAGAAACTAAAACAAAAAACAGAATATAGATAAGTACTTTCAGTTTTATCTATGAATTAATGAAACAGACAAATCTCATTGAGACTTGAAAATTATCCGGTAACTTAAATCGGTTCTCGCCTCTGGCTCTTTTCTATTCAGTATCTCGGTGTAAGCTACCTGCTACTCGCTTTAATTCGCGGATTATATTTTAATTCTTAATGGAAGCTTCAGTGTGATTACAAATCGCTTATCAAAGAATTTCGCTGAGTTTTCGCGGTGATATTGGAAAAGTGGAAAATTGAATCGCAAAATGTCTGTCACAGAACTCACAGAGTAAGTCTAATGTGTGTCAACTTACTATCTATTTTATACTATAAACTGTGTGTAAAAAGCAAAAAATATAATTAATAAATAAGTCACATGCCAATGTTATGTATGTAACTAAATGGTTTCAATAAATTAATATCTGAATAACTGAGTCTTTATGAATCATCATAATTGACAGTAGGTATGTACCTAATATGCCGCTAAGAACGCAGACTACGAGTACTTAATTTAAAAACTCAAGTGTGCAATAATGCATGCCAACCATGTTTGTATAAAAGCAGCTGCCTCTGTATAATAACAAAGCGAAGCTCATAACAATTTAGTTTAACCACAGACAGATTGCCAACAGCATTCTACAATCTCAGCCATTGCACGTAAGTAGGCAAGTCATTTGCGGCGTACCAACACGTAGAGTGTAAGACGACAAAAAGCAGAAAAGATTATGCACAATGATGTTGGTCGAGCAAACAGGCTTTGGGGACGCGGCCCTCAATCTTTGCAGAGCAAACACCGCGCCCTAAAGCGACGTGAATGCTAGAGTTTTTTCGATAAATGTCGGGTCGTATAAGAGCGAATGCTTTTAGTTTACAGTTTCAGCTTTACAGTGTTTTATACTGAAATGTTGTTTTATCGGACTGCCAAACTAAAATCCGATTGTTACTCATGGACACGGAAGTTTTTACGTCTATTCCATGAACCGTAATAAAGCTTATGCACTCTATTGTTAATGCATTACAACATTGGTATACAAAATAAGAAATGGTCTATAATTGAAGTAAAAAAGAATCAAAACACGAAAACTATTTCTTTTGTGATTGAAGTCTCTGTGGACACGACGAACAACCGAAATCTCCATAAAGTTTTTTGTATGCTGTAGGGTCAATGTTTGTTTGGTTTTTGATTGAGACATAAAAGTCAATAGATTTTGGTCGCCCGAGGCCACTTGACATTTCTTAATTTCGACTCACTGCAAAAGGTGGCTTGGTATAGCCACAGGCGCAATATCAGTGAAGATAAATTGAAGACCGATTCCAGTCTAGAACGTAATTGAGTGAACTTGAACGTTTCAATGTAACTAGTTTTATCTTAAAGCATTTTTCAAATTAAATACATTCGTTTAAATGAATCTTCGTTATCAGCTTTAGTACATTTCATTTAGATCTTTTAGAGTTAAAAGGTATTTTATTTTGAGCTCCACTTCTTAATAGGTTCTAAACTAAAGAATTTATTATATAAAGTTTTTTATAAAGAGATTTTTGAAGTGAAAACTTCTTTAGCGGCGCTGGGTGGGTAAAAACTTTCAAACTCGCGTCAGGGTCACGTGACGTCGAAAAAGCGTAAGATCTTATTTAATTTTTATACATTGCTCGTAAAACAAGAGACGACAAAAGAACACACTTGCGGTCACGCGACGTATGACTCAAACAATTAAATAGTGTTGTGGCGACATCGTACAAGGCGAGTACAAGGCGCTGCCAACACGCGGTGCGGTGCGGAGCGCGGGGGCGGAGGACCGAGAAGCGGCACTCGCGCGCCGGCAGCCGACAGACGCTCTGAGCACCCTCGCACGGGAAACACGTATCGCTCGCCGCGCGCGCATAACCAGATAGACGCTATTATATCGTACGAATCGTTTCGCCTAACTTGTATTTAACTGTATCGCTTCCATCTTATTGAAGTGAAAACTCAGTCAGGGTCACGTGACTCGTGACGTTCATCGAACGTGACGTTCATCATTCGTTGTCTTCGTCGTTGTGTCAATGTCAATGACATGACACAATCACAATGACACAGACACATTCGCGCTTGCGCGAATGTGTCTGTGTCAGTGTGTCTTTGTTGTCTTCGTCGTTGTGTCACATTCGCGCTTGCGCGAATGTGACACAATCACAATGACACAGACACATTCGCGCTTGCGCGAATGTGTCTGTGTCATTGTGATTGTCATTGTCATTGTGATTGTGATTGTCATTGTCATTGTCATTGTCATTGTCATTGTCATTGTCATTGTCATTGTCATTGTCATTGTCATTGTCATTGTCATTGTCGTTGTGTCGACATGACACAATCACACTGACACAGACACATTCGCGCTTGCGCGAATGTGTCTGTGTCAGTGTGTCTTCGTTGTCTTCGTCGTTGTGTCACATTCGCGCTTGCGCGAATGTGACACAATGACATGACACAATCACAATGACACAGACACATTCGCGCTTGCGCGAATGTGTCTGTGTCATTGTGATTGTCATTGTCATTATGACGACTGTGGTTATATTTTTGAAGTGAAAACTTAAAAGTGAAAACACAGACACATTCGCGCTTGCGCGAATGTGTCATTGTCATTGTCATTGTCGTTGTGTCGACATGACACAATCACACTGACACAGACACATTCGCGCTTGCGCGAATGTGTCTGTGTCAGTGTGTCTTCGTTGTCTTCGTCGTTGTGTCACATTCGCGCTTGCGCGAATGTTACACAATGACATGACACAATCACAATGACACAGACACATTCGCGCTTGCGCGAATGTGTCTGTGTCATTGTGATTGTCATTGTCATTATGACGACTGTGGTTATATTTTTGAAGTGAAAACTTAAAAGTGAAAACACATTCGCGCTTGCGCGAATGTGTCTGTGTCATTGTGATTGTCATTGTCATTATGACGACTGTGGTTATATTTTTGAAGTGAAAACTTAAAAGTGAAAACACAACGTTAATATTGAAGTTTTCACTTCTGCCGGCACTCCCGGAGTGCTACCATTTTTTTTTATATAAAGTTTTACATAAAATTATTGCATTCCAGTACATAATTAGTCCTGGCATATAGATGCTGTATGTTATTTCAGATGTCCACAAGAAATATTGTTCCTGCTATTTTTTTATAATATATTGTAGTAAATAGAAAAGATTCAAGTATAAATTTTGTGACACGATTGGTAAAACACGCGTTTTTCAACGCGCCTGAATGAGCAGTATCGATTCAACACTAAGGGCCGGTTTCTCGTACGATGATCAACGAAAAAATCAAATAACAATGTGTCAAAACTTGATTTGTGTTGTTCATTGCTTGTCATCTGCGAAATACCTATAGAACAACAGTTCAATGACAAGCAATGACAAGCAATGAACAACACAAATCAAGTTTTGACACATTGTTATCTGATTTTTTCGTTGATCATCGTCCGAGAAACCGGCCGTGAGTGACGCTGTGAGCGGCCTCGATTGACAAACCTATAAATGTATAGATAAAATTGAGAAAAAATGTATGTAATCGCATATTACCTGTCTTATCATAATTAGTAAGGTGGTAAAGTTAACAGGCGCGTAGAGTAATTTTATAATATTTTTATACTATTTATAACTTATAATAAGCTAAGTTTTTTTGTAGTTATGGTTAGCAGGCCTTTTATTTTGCCGCCATTCTTTGCGATCGATCTCTGGGAAACTCTCTGATATTAATATTTTTCTAGAGATACTTTTTTTACGAATATAAATTGGATTGTTACTTTGTACATAGCCTCTTCTCGTAATTGAGCCTTTATTTTCAATATTTTCATCCATTTCAACATAAGTAAATGTATTATTTTCTTTAATATGATCATAGCCGTAATTCCAACAGCAAAGCAAAAGAGAACATATATATTTTTTTAATAAATCAATAAAATCGACAACTTGTTATAACAACAATCGTCAACAAGTTGACTAAAACATATTTTTAAAGATTACTCAAAAAGCTTTGGTCATATTTCATTCTTCATCAAATTTCAGATAACCTGCAGCAGATATTATGATCGAAGATAGTTTAAAAGCCTTTGTTTAAACTATCTCCGAACGTAAACGCAAAGTTTTATGATAACTAAAGTTCATCAAAAGCAGTTGTAGATTACAGTTACGTCTGTAATTTGAAGTGATCTACTAAAGCCCTCGCAAAATGTCCAATACATCCTCAATATGTACTAAAGGCAGGGTGTGTCTTTATAGCTTTGACGCGAAAACAGTTTAAGAAATAGGGAAGGAGGTTATTACTTACTTAACGGCCATTCCCCCGGAAGGCACGGTGTTTACAAGCAATCCTCTAAAAGTTACTGCGTCGTGGAAATCTTATAGCCCACAAATTTGTGAGTAAAATTGCGATTATATAGAACGAGTTCCTGCCCTACGCACTGTTTCAATGCAAAATAAACAATGGCAAGATAGGGTTGCAATTGCAACGCGATTGCAGCTATAACTCAGCTGCCAGGCTAGGATATTTTGGTTGTCTACTAAATTAGCATCAAAATATGGACTCTAGACTCCAATACAACAATATAAGTCTTTGAATGAGCTTGTGAGCAGAAGGTGTGTTTCAAAATAAAAATTCTGATATTAGCCCGACTGCGAATACCTAGTATTTGACAGAACGATTTCAGGGTAGTTATTTGCATGCCCAGGTTATCTGAGGTTTAATATTCAGAGTTTGCATGCTGTTGAGTTTACTGCACCGTCCGCTCTGAGTTAAGTGCTTTTGACTCGCCATAAATTTCGTGCAAAAATGTTAATACAGTACTGTTTATGAATAGTTAATTAGATGTCGGTCGGTGATGATGAATTTCCGTATTATGTGAGATAACTAGAATCTGCAAAGATCTGTGATATCAAAAAAGGGTATTATATTGTATATACCTATAGTAGATGTAGGTAAGTGTGCATCTGGACCGAAGTGTATATATTTTTTGTGGGATTATCCTTATTCGTCTGTTCACTGAAAGACTTAGAGATCACTCTTAAAGAAGTACTTAGGTAAGCACAATAAATAAATCAGAGGCGACGTCAAGAGTTCAATTTGCGGGCCGAATCACGAATCCCAAAAAGATACACAAGGTAACAAATTGCCAATAAAAAGCTAACAAAATGCTGCGGGTAAGCATTTCGGTCAAAGCTGTAAATCCCGAGGCCCGAGCAGTAAATCCCGGTAAAAAATATCGAAACCTGTGTTCTGGGATCTCATCAGTTTTTTTAGAAAAAAGTGTGTAAGTTAGTTGTGAATGTCATCAACAAACATCCATGTGTTTGAAAAAGACATGAAAAAGGCGAATTGGGGTAGAAACTCAGATGATTTGATAAAGACCTCCTTTGATGAAACACCTTGTTATGAATTACTCAATTTTTAACCAAACTTTTTTAAATTAATATCAGCTAGTTAGTATGCTGTCACTGTCACTTGTATTGTGTCAACTTGACGATTGACTTATATATATTTTCAAAATACTGAACACTGGCAGAGTTGCCTGGCAGATGCCATATAAAAAAAAGAAAAGGATTTATAGCAAGAAGGACATATTCCTCAGGATGTTCCTACATATTGGTGCTGAGCAAGCCCATACATTTCAATAAATCCAAGGCACTACAACATCCAGTAAATAAAGACAAAATAAATAAAAGAACCCTTCTCTTAGCGTAATTTATAAGAATAGGTACACGCAAAGGCCTGTTTACTTCGGTACATTTTAGTTAAAAGAGATACTCGAAAAATGACCTAAATTGTCGAGTTCATGTCCAAAGTGTTTTTATTGTAATAACGGTCCACTGCTAGAGGCTATGAAATCGGACCGAATAACATTACAGTTGGTCCAGCCCGATAAAAGTGATTCATAACCGGTTTTAGACCTTGAAAACTCCTGACTTGGTATTGACTCTTTGGCGAAATACTTGTCTTACTAGATAAGGCCATTCAGACACATTTGTAAGTTACGTAGCTAACAAAAAGCAGGATTACCTTTACATTGGCTAGTAAACCAATATTTTTCTCTTTTTTTGTAACCCCACAATTTTCGTTTTGGCTCTGTTCATTATAATTGAGCCCCAAGGTCATGTGAATTAATGTCAAAACGTAAATTAAAAGAAGGGGGTAACCTTATCTCAAATAACTTAGATAGGCATTTACACAAAGGTAAACTTTGTGCAAATGCCTACCAAAGGTTGTAAATATCAGGTGCTTAAAACGGTATAATTTACTGTTCCCGAAATTTATTAATATGAACTTGAAATAATATTGTATGAATGTTATTGCTAGAACTGATCCTAATTTATGAAATACAAAGGCTGTGTAAATAAAACTAGGGTATTACATTTCGCAAAACTTTCATCTATTTTAATTTCAATTTTGTACTGAACCTATATCAAATATTGCTTTAGCCTTTACATTATTTACACAACGAATATATCATCGTATACTCTTCATATACATCCTAAATATATTAAAACATATTTTGATTTATTACATGATAAATCATCGTAAATAAAGTTCTATAGCACTAAAAGTACAGTACAAGTGTGGTGAAAGTAAGCACGTTGAGTAAGGCTAATGCATCAACAAGCTGTCGCGTTCGCCTGAATTCTGATTGCAGGCAGCCTTGTTAGATAAACAAACTTCACTTCTGTTCAGTCACAATTGGCACAGTCCAAACCAGTACCTAATAACGTACACAGATCACTTTTTACTTGCAAACGTTATAAGTAGTATGTAATATTCAAAAAGTATTTTAAAGTATGAATGCATGGTATTCGATTAACTTCATTAACCACAAGAAAAATATAAATACCTACATGGCGTCACGTCGCCATCCTATCTATGTAGTTCCAAACAAAGCAAAGCTTGCACTATAGGAACTATTTCATTTCATATTTCATTTCATTTCAGAAAAGAACAGGCATGGAAAGAACGATCAAGGAAGTAATAAAAAATCTATGAAGTTCAAAACATAATTTGTTACAATAACTGTGTACCAAAATATTGCAAATTGGTCAGACGAAAGGCGAATTGGCTAACGGCTAACGTAATGACAAAATTGGCTGAACGCATCACAGACTTGAGATGGGAATGTGGCGTAGTGGTAATTGGACAAACCACATCTTTCGGACAACTGGTTCGGGGAGTAAGCACGAATAAATGTGACATCCGTAAACAGTGACGTATTTGACATACACTGCGCATCAACTTCAACTTAACTGTCGAACGTAGCAAAGTTAGCGCGCAGTGTATTTTAAATAGTTTACGGAAACGATTGTCACATTTATTCGTGCTTGCCCCTCGGGTCGCTCGATTTGAATTCACTCGATTTTAGACTTATTCGAGTGCTAAGCCGGTATGATAAACTCATGAATATTCACACATTTTGCTGGATGAATAATTATCCCAAATATCTGACCAACATGATTAATGAAATACGATTTTGATCAATAATTCGGTCAATCGACTAGCCTTGCCATAAATACCTTGTTATTCGGTGAAATTAATCGTTACAATACACTAACAAATAATTATGTTGTTTATTAATAATTATGCAAATTGTGGCGGCTTTTTCACGATAACTTAATAATGTGTTAAATAGAATAATCAAGAATAAATGAAAATAACCAAGCTAATTCAGCAATTTTGCGTTTTATTTTATAATAATGTTCAGCTGTGTATGAACTGTCAAAGTTTGCACAGGATTATTTGTTAGACCTAAAAATTACATAGATTTCAAGTAATTTTCAGTTTTGGGAAACTTGTAATTTCAAATCTATTAGCTACCCTAAAATTGTAGAGAAATGCCTCAATTTGCCGTAGCTCGCACCCCAATTTGGAACTATGCAGAAGTAGGTAGACACTCGCCTCACTTAGTAGGACATTTTGTTTTCAAGTGCCGTAATGTAAATCATTCGGTTCAGTAAACTCACGAACCATTTCTTTAGAAAATGAAATACTCAAAGAGTTTGGGTAAATATTTATTTTTATGGATTAAGCTTCAGGATATGGAGTAATACTAGGTCAATAGATAATGTTGATACTAATAAAATAAACAAAAGAAAGAAAAATATATGTGAGAAATAATTAGAAACATGGTGTACCTAATGTTTCTAATTATTTCTCACATAGAGACTGCCCATTGTAATGGGCAGTCTTATTGCTTTAAGAGATCTCTTCCAAACAACTTTTTTTTTAACATTTTAATATCTACTTATATCTTTTTATTGAGATAAGTAAAACAAAGCTTTTAATTAATTATTATCTGAAAAAAAACTCTCTATATTTATTCCTTCAATATTTTATCCGTCATTTCCCTTGAGGACGATTGGGTAAAATATCAACTCTCATTCGTTATATCAACGGTAATGTAATAAAATCTATGTGTACAGTGATTATATATTTATCAAGCAAACTAATACATATTGGGAAAACAATGAAGCTAAGTGGGTAAGGCAATAAAGAATACAATTTGCTAAAAGACCCGCCATCTCTCACCGTCTAGATATCTGTAACGTATTTAAAATACATTGCGCGCTAACGCTGCAACCTTCTGTAGTAAAACTATTGTTGACGCGCAATGTACCTAAGTATCTCAAATTCGTCGTTCGTGTTATTTACGATTGTCACATTTATTCGTGCTCAGCCCGTGAAGATATATAGTTTTTTTGCTATGTAATACGTAGCCGGTTGGATCCCGATGACGTAGATTTTAGATAATTATCTTTTTACCTCACTTAAAATAATATTTATGATACAAATCAAATTTAAACAATTTTAAATCTCCAAGCTTGGACTTGACACGAAAACATTTTGGCGAATAAAATCAGGACTCAAGCTTGGTTTTCTACACAGCTATTAAATCTATAAAGCTTACTTATGTTGTATTTTCCCAGAAAAAAAGACTCGGCAAATAGATGAATGGTTTTCTTGAAAGAAACATTTTTACATTTCCTGTATCAGTTACGAATTATTCACCAAACATTTCTGATTAAGGCCACACAACGGTACCGGCTCTAGTTGATGAGTTAGTATAGACAGGTCGTGCTAAGATCTTCCAAACACTTTTGAGCCTTACTCCAAGGAGATAAAGATTGATATTGGCTGACAGGGTTTAGCATGGTTAAATGGACACGACTTCATTCTTCTCGGAAAGCGAACGGTATTGTAGGTTTGTTTCCAGCAATGCAGGTGTATTGACGGTTCCGGATAGATAGGGTTCAGTACCTCTACCATGAGATGTCACAGTAAAATCGCCTGACTTTACTACAGTAGTTAGGTACGTCAATATTACGAATTTTAGTACCCAACTATCCGCTAGAGGCGCTGAACAAATTTTCATTCATTTTTTTAACTACAGACGCTAGCGAGTGTAGTAAATATACACTCGAGAGCAATGAATCCGGGTCACTTAAAGAATGTTAAAAATCTCGGAAACTAAAAATGATAGGTTAATGCAATAAATTGTATTTAATAGACAATGTAATACTCCTTAAATGAAAGTAAAAAAAATATGAGTCACCATACATTTTATTAACACAAAATTACATAAAGAAAAAAACTGCTGATCTCTCCTTAAAACAAAAATAGGAAACATGAAATTTTTGAACTTTATTACGATTTTCTTGAATTTTAATACTTCGTATTGCCTCCTCGTGCTTCCATTACTGCGTTTACGCGGTTTGGCATGCTGTACACCAAGTTCCTTATACGATTTTGGGGAATATTCTCCCATTCCTCTGTGAGAGCAATTTTGAGCTCACGAAGCGTGATTGGGGGAGGGTTTCGTTGTTTTACGCATCTGCCTAGCTCGTCCCAAGCATGCTCGATCGGGTTGATATCCGGGCTGCGCGCTGGCCACTCCATACGAGTAATGTTCATCTCTTGAAGGTAGTCATTCACAATCCTACCTGTATGAGGTCGGGCATTGTCATGCATAAATATAGCATCCTCACCTAAATTGACCATAAATGGACCAACGTGATCATTGAGGATTTCTTCCACATATCTTACGCTAGTTAAAGAGCCGTTTTCTATGATCACCAGCTCTGTGCGACTTTCAGAAGAAATTCCGGCCCACACAAGTACAGACCCACCACCGTAGGCTACTTTTTCTTCGATGCATGCTTGCTTGAATCTTTCCCCTGGTCTTCGATACACTCTGTGTCTTCCATCGTGCTTGTAGAGCATAAATTTTGATTCGTCGGAGAACATAACTTTTGACCAATCTTCAATACTCCAATTTACGTGGCTCTGGGCATATCTTAGTCTCGAAATACGATGCCCACGCTCCAGTTTAGGGCCGTTTGCAGGTCTAAGGGGTTTTAAGTTAGATTCAGCAAGCCGACGTCTTACTGTCCATGCACTTGGGTTACTTCCTCCGAGGCGTCGAAACTGATTGGTGAGTTCAGTTCCTGTGAGAAAGCGATTTCGAAGCATGGTGTTCACCAAGTATCGGTCTTCTCGTGCTGTGGTACACCTGGTTCTGCCCGTTCCTGGTCTGCGTAGGTTAGAACCAGTTTCTTCGTAACGTCGGAGAACTCTTTGTACTGTTGACAGCGACACACCGACAGTCCTGGCTGTATCGCGCTGACTCCGGCCGGTTTCCAGCATTGTAAGTATTCTGGTGCATTCTTCAGGCGTAAGCGACATAATTTCAGCTTGAATAATGAATATAGAGCACTATCAACATGGTTTATGTACCCACATAAATGACAGATTACAAACAAAAGCAAAACCAAATGCTGTAATTTCGTAGTTCCATCTTCGAAAGTGGCCCTTTTTCAAATTTGATTTTTTTATGATATAACTTTACAATAACTAAGAAGTTTTAATACCTTCATTTAAGGAGTATTACATTGTCTATTAAATACAATTTATTGCATTAACCTAGCATTTTTAGTTTCCGAGATTTTTAGGATTCTTTAAGTGACCCGGATTCATTGCTCTCGAGTGTAGTATAGTAAAAACTCATGGTAGAGCTACTGACTGCTTTTATAAACCTATTTTAACCTATATAACATTAAACGTTCTAGCGATATCTATGCTAGTTGTTATTGCTTAATATGTTTTTTGTAAAACGTTGAAGCTACGTCATATGTGTATGATTTTGCGCTAATTCTGTCGTGCAATTGTGTTTTTATTTTTAGCAATTTTAAGAAATGAAATATAAAATGAAATATTTTATTTTATTGTTTGTGAAGCTAGGTTAGCATAGATGTTACTCATTACTGTAAGTTTCGTACTAGAGTACCTACTAGAGTAGGAGCTAGAGCTCCTACCGACTGGTGTACTAACATGATTACAAACATACCTACGTCTTGCAAAAATTCGTCAGTAGAATAGTAAGCTTTTTCAATAAGAATTAAGTCATGTTTCTTATTGAAAAAGCTTACTATTTAACGCTATTAACTAACTACTTATAGCCAGTTTTTAGATCGTGTTGTAAATAATTCAATATTCATAACTCGCTCTGAACGTCGCGATGGCAAAATCGATGCTTTCAATAATACCGCCGAAGGTATGCTTGAGTTGGAAGGAAAATCAAATTCAGAGTTTTGATGATGTTTGCTTGATCTCGGTAAAGACTTACTGTGACTTTATACACTCTCGTTTACTTATTTGACTCTCCAGAGTAAAACAAAATAAATGAAACAAGTTGACGATTTTGCTAGGGTCACTACTACTTAGCTAGGGTCACTAGGGTCCTAGTTAGGGTCACTGTAGACCGCAGTCACGTTAAACCTTTTTGACTAGGTACAGTCAAAAATATATCCTCTCTAATATAATTTGTATTCTCAAATTATTTACCTTGATGTTATGAGCCAAACAAAAAATTATCTATCTTTATTTACTTAAATAAAGTATTTATAAATAATTAATTAATTAGTATTAATTAATGTACTTAAATATAACTTTATTCACAAACAAACTTACGACTATACAGTATTTACAAAATGTACATTGTCATATAAAATACATAAGAAACAGTTGAGCTATCTACAGACCGTTGCAAACGATCTATAGATAGTTCAACTGATCCAAATCAGTACCAATCGGAAGCGTACCCAAGACACTGGCTGCATTGCCGCGCTGAATAGCAATGCTGATACGCTGGGCCAGATACTCACCAGCCCTCGGGTCAAGCGTCGCTTCGACTAGACGCCCAGAAATATTTTTTTAATTAATTATTTATTTTCAAATGGTAATCAAATGTCAAAGTAGGCGGTTTACATACAAGGAGTTTCTATGATAAATAATATATTATAAATTATTTACTGAGAGTGCCAAAGGATCGAAGCAAATTTTCCAGTTTTCTGCCTGAAAGCTATAAGCCAAATGAGAGGTCAGCTGTATCAACTAATCCCGATATCCCAACCCGATGTCATTATTGGAGAGATGAGTTATGCAAATAGAATTTTATTAGTCTAATCCCTTCAAATGAAGTTATCAACGAATATTTAAAATTGAAAGTAATTTACTGGATATTTGGATTTACCTCTTGGATTTGGTGCTATCAGTTTATTTTATGACGCACAGAACTTCTGCAAAATTTCTTCTAAATAAATGAGTAATTTAGAGATCAATCCATATTGATATTCATTTATAATTTATAATCCATAATCAATACTATTATTATAAAAAGATAAAGTTTGTGAGGTTATATAGAGTAATCTCGATTCTAGACTCTACTGAACCGATTTTGAAAATTCTTTATCATCACAATGTTTCGCTATCTGTGAGAGTCATACGCGCTTTATTAACCAGATAGGATAAACAATTAGCCCATAGTTTTATTTTATCAATAACAGAAGAAAATTATTAAGCGTCTGTTTATTTCTTCATGTCACATGAAACCACATGATAATCTGAAATTTGAAGTGGGAAAACATTTAACATAAAAGAAAAGGTATGTTTATTACAAACGTAGTTTATCCCTAGCTTTTGTATCAGAACTCGATTTAACGAACAATGTCAGTAATGTTATTTACTGTGTGACAATATCCCGATCGTGCAGTCAATCGATAGATCTATTTGCATAGGCAAAGAGCTGATAATTGCATGCGTCAACACAATAAATGCAGAGCGATGTTTGCGATGCATTCAGCTCGACGTGCTTTCATTTGACGGTAGGGCTGCCTCGAATCCGTCAACTGTCATGTTTACATTTCAAATACATTGCACATTTCGATAAAATATAAGGTCTAAGTAGATAATGCTATTTCAGCATTAAGTTCGTCCGTACACTACTTTGAAGTGCAATAAATAATTTTCTATCTATCTAAGCGTTGACTTGACTTCTTGGTTCATTGCTTTCGTGAAAGAAAGCGTTGTCTATTCAGGGCTGAAAAATGCTTTGAAGATGTCCATAACACAGAGCCGTGTTATTGACGTTTTTCCCTTATAATCAAAGGTTTATAGTTTAAAAAAAAAAAAAAAATGTCTTTATTTCAGAACAGGTCCATACAGAAATATATAATACATAATAATTGTAATTGTTATTTTAATCTAAAATAGACGTATAGGTATAGTCGTCCGAAGACCTAGTCAATAAATAAGTAAAATAATAAAAACTACTGAAAGTAGTTTAGATTAAAATATTCATATTGTTACTTAAATCACCTAAATCTAACTGAAAGTACGAAGTAAAAATAACGTTGTGGTACAACCAATCTAGATAGTGTACTTATTGGGTCACCTCTCTTAAAATAGCGCAACATATTTTCCGTCTCTGGTCTCAGATAATATAGTTTGAGTGAAGTAGCTATATTCCGCACCATTTCTCGCAGATTTATTATAGCGCCATAAATAAAATGGTGATAGCCCTAGCGATGAGTGCCGCAGAAGACGTCTGACATTTTGTAAACGATCCATTCTTTATACAGAACGAAAGTGTCAAGTATCTCATTTGATTTTGATCTTGAATCAGCGAAGTTATCTCATTTGAAATGTTTTATTGATGTGTGAATGCGAATAGAAACCGATTTGTAAAGCCTTTGCTACGCAGGAGGCGAGACGGTGCGACTCATCGCTCATTTTATTTCAGTCTTTGAAACTTGAAGTCTTTTGGTCTTGAGGTTAACAGCAGCGAAGTTTGATTATCTTATACTAGCTACTGCACTAGCAAATAAACATACTTACAAATACAAAATGTTTTTATTGTTCCCAAAGAATCACATCTTGCTGTCAGTATTATCTGTAAATTAAATATTATCACTAATATTACAAAAAAAAACTAATATCTATAGATATGTACTAACAAAGTTCAAGTCACCGATTAATTATTGCAATAAAAACGACTTACCTAATGACCAGTTTTTTATATAAAAAGTCTTAAATGTAATAAAATATAAATAAGTAATAAATAAATATCCATGGTGCAATATAAATGATGAGATATGATATGAAATGTGATTGATATACATATATTAATTTGGCATTTAACGGTAACATCAAAAGTACGATTTCATTCAACATGTGAAGCTTTCAAGTTGAAGTTTGTTGAAGTACGACACACTTACGACTTGCTCGTTCTGTGTAGACATGCCTTAATTCCGAAGTATTGAGTATTCCCGATGCTTTGTATTCCTTTTTTACCATTATTATGATAGTTTTCTTACGTATTGTTTGTATTAATAGTCCAAGTTTTATTATTACTTTCTCTTCCATAAACAGAACAAATAAGCAAGTGGAAATAATTATCAGCGAAGTGCTTGGAGCGAAAGAAGGAATTTTTAATAATGTCTAATTATTAAACGTAGAAGCGCCATATTGCTATGTGGAATGAAGAAATAAAATGCAATGTGAGGACTTAGGAGTGTTTTATATATATTTTACTATACCTTTTTATACGGTTATGAAAATATTTCTCAGAATGAGCCCTCACAAAATATAATTGAAATAAGCAAAAATAACTTTGGTAACCTTGATAATAAAAAGGAATATTCATATCGAAATTTAAAACTTCGGTGAAAATCATGTAGCCGAAAGTCTTCTTTAATTAGTTTAACAACATGAATACTACGAAATACCGACTGCCTAAAATAAAATTGTAGGATATTTTATTCAGTCCTGATCAAAGACTGACCCATCTAAATTAATGAATGTTATTTTGATTATTATGTGACATTAATCCTGAATTGTTTGACATTTTAAATTAATTTATTGGTTTCTGTTGTTAAATAAATAATTACATTGTAGTATGTGAAATGTGTGACGTTTTGGGATTGCCTGTGTGGCAGATCTCTTGGTTTTAAATATAAAAGTACTAGTAATAATTAATAGTATGCGGAACAGTGAAGTTATATCACTACAATACCACGCTTTATGCATTTGGAGGTAAAACCAGCTCTAGGAAAAAGTTTTTTTCGTAACTCACGTCTCACCACGTTTGTGTATAGAGGAACTAAATGATCCTCGTATTTCACAACTGAAGCACTTCAAAACTCCTCACTTTCGAACGTGAAGTGTCTTACTGACTGATCAATGAGCGTGTCTTATTCTTTTGCGGTCACTCTTATAACACCTTATTCGTCTATTTCATGCTGCTATTCACGTATGAGTACGACGTAATTGCCAACGGTCGTCCTCACCTCAAATGAAGAGTCCACGTGAATATCATGAGGACTAACAAAGTCTTCCATGGTTTGCAATATAGGTTATAATTATGTAAGTTTGCAATGTAGGTACACGTTACTATTACCGATACGATTGTTAATTCAGTTAAACGTCTGTGACCGCATGAGCCGATGTTGTTTAGAAGGTTTTGGTTACAGCAGAGGTTTATAGGTGTTCTTTAAACGATGAATTTTTATTATTGTTTAAATAAAGATTTCTTCATTAAAATAGGTCCTTAAGTTAAAAATGTTGATTTATTCATAAACTAGCTGACACGTGCCCACTTCGTTGGGGATAATTTTTATTAAATAAAAAAGTAAGACATATGCTGTCGTTGACATGTGGCTTTTTTGTAGGCATTATCAAGCTCCACATCTTTTCTCTAGAACACTTATTTCATAGTTAAGCGCAGCGTTCGTAAGAAACGCTTTCATTCGACCGTTTTTTCTCCGATTCATTTTGCAAAACGGACTACCACGTAAAAGCCTTTTTATTTTTCAGCAATAATGTAACTTTCTATTGGTGAAATATTTTTTTAAATCGGTTCAGTAGATCCCGAGATTACCCCTTACAATTTAACAAATACACAAACTTTACCTCTTTATAATATTAGTAAAGATTAAGTAAGTATATTATATTTTTTTTTCCTAACCTATCTCGTCCCACTGCTGAGCAAAGGTCTTCCCCAAATCCTTCTCTCTGCTTTCCGCTTTCGTCCATCAATCCCTCTCGAAAGCATCGAGGTCGTCCCGCCATCGCCTTTTTGGTCTGCCTCTACGCCGCCTTCCGTCTTCAGGCAGCCACGGTGTCACGATTTTGGACCATTTCTCTGGGTCCATCCGGCTAATATGACCTGCCCAGTCCCACTTAAGCCTCGCGGTTTTATTGTCTACATCTGCAATACCAATGAGCGAACGCAGCGTAGTGTTTCGCACTCGATCGATGCGCTTGAAACCAAAGATACTACGTTCCATTGCTTTTTGGCAAATCTCGAGTCTGTTGGCGTTTAAGCGTAAGTGGAAGGTCGCCTTTCATGTGTTCCTTCATGGATCAGTAGCTCTTCCAGGCGTTCTCGATGCGGCGATCGATCTCCTTATCCCGCCTGTTTTCGAAGCTCGCTAACTGGCCCAAGTAAATGTATAAATGTATATATATAAAAAAACCAAACCATCTAAGTAAATTATGATTTTGTATGAGATTATGAGCACCCCCTTGAATATTTAATATTTTGTTTTTAAATATTTATTCGTCATTAAAGCGGTAATCGGATACGCAACCCTAAATAACTTATTAAGATAACTCAATATAACGGAGCTATTGCTAAATACCGACCGACTTATAACACATTGCCAAAACGCACCGATAGCGCGATCTAGGATTTGTGCACAGTAGCGCCATCTAGTGGTAAACACAACAAATTTCAAACTTTACTCGATTTGAGTATTCAAGTGCGACGGCGCGATGGCTTATTTCATGTATAAGTTTGGTGTTTCTATACCGATTTCCTTGATTCTTTTTTTATTGAATAGGTAATAATGTTAACTTTTTTAAATTTGGGATGACTGAGAGTCTTATAAACGTAAGAGTAAACAAATATAATCAGAATGCTCCGAACTGCTAAGCTATCAGGAGTTACACGTGTTATTGTGAGTCAACCATAAAAGATAGACATATGCTGTTCCGGGATAGTTTTTAGACAATTTAATGTTGAATATTTCCGTCATACATGATTTCTATGTAACTTTAACCATTAAGGCTGCACACGCGACGGAAGCTTAAAAAACGGAGTAACTTCTCCCGTTTTCCCGACATTTCCCTTCACTACTCTGCTTCTATTGATTGTAGCGTGATGAAAAGTATCCTATAACCTGCCCAGAAGTATGAAGAATAATTGTACCAAGTTTCGTTGAAATCCGTCGAGTAGTTTTTGTTTCTATAAGGAACATACAGACAGACAGACAGACAGACAGACAGACAGACAGACAGACAAAAAATTTACTGATTGCATTTTTGGCATCAGTATCGATCACTAATCACCCCCTGATAGTTTTTTTTTAAATATATTTCATGTACAGAATTGACCTCTCTACAGTTTTATTATAAGTATAGATAATTATTTTTTTCAGATTGGAATTCCACGCGGGTTTTAGACTAAAATGTAAGTACTTTCTGTATTATTAAAGGACTTTTACAATACGCTATTACTCCGCCTATTGTGAAGCGATTTTGATTTGATGAATCTTTAAAAATGTAGGTACCTATTTTTGGTATTGTTTGTCAGGGGCTATTGAAGTCAGTTTTGTTATTTTTAGCAAAAAATATATTTATTAATTATTGAAGTTCAAACGCTATGAAGTAAAGTAAGCACTAAACTACCAAGCGATGAAGTATGTTTCAGCCCTATAACTTTCAATGCACTGCATATAAAATTTCATTGCATTTCCCCTATAACGTGTTTCTGACGTTGTAAATTGAGCTCATCTTTTCCAAAGATATATAGTTAGATGCGTTGTGATCCATCTTTAGTAGCAAGAGAAAAGTAAGGTAGTTACCTAACTTTTGCATTGGCACGTCACTACAAACTGTTAAAATGTGTTTGAATATATTGCGAGTATACGTCTTCCTAGTAACGCAGGTGTGCGGGCTTATTCCCAAACGCTCCTGCCGAAAATCCCCTTCGCATTTCAATAGATTTTTCTAGCATCTGTTAACTTAAAAACTGTGTTTAGATTAATTGTTTGGTAACTTTACTAGTACGTAACCAAACAAGTAATCGAATGACAGTTTTTTTTACCTGACAGATGCTAGAAACGTAATATAGAAATGCAATATATTATACCAGGGGCGTTTGGGAATGAGCCCATTCGCCGTCTACCGGTTTTGTTATAATTTTTCATTCTGTTAACTTTTCAAGTGCGTCGTTTTATATATTGTAATATTTTTTAAATATTGCACCTGTATTACTTGCTGACAAGTAGATAAAATGACACTTTTTCATAGTACAAAACATACGCATAACACCTCTATTGGAATCATTCAATGGTCTTTAGCTTTTATGTTTGCGCCACTATGGAGTTTACTGATGCATTCTTTTAAAATATAGTTATTGCTACTACAAGCAATATCCGGTGCTATTTTCTACAGCATAAAGTCAGTTTTACGATATAGATGATATGTGCCTTTTGACAGATGTTATAACACTTGCTGATGGTGGGAAAACCACTTATATAAAAGTTACAACCTTTTGTAATCTGTGAAGAAAATATAATTTACGCCAGGTTTTTGCTACCCATTAACAGCATTATCTAAAATATTCCTTTATATTTCATTTAATTGTGTTAACAGACTTAACAACCCTTTTGACGTGACAACGTCTTATAATTCGATAGAGCCGGCTGCACGCACGAAAAAACATGACTCATGAAGCGTTCCGGCGTTCCAATTATAAGATAAGAAAAGATAAGATTATCTGAGAAAAGATTATCTTTTAAAGAAAAGAAAAGAAAAGATAAGAAAAGATAACACAACAATCGCGTTCGTTGACGTTGTCACGTTCAACTATCGTCAGTAAACCGACTTTACAGACAACCATTTTTTAGCTATAAGTAACTTACCACGGGTGGCAGAAAAAATATTAAAGGATGAAAAAACAATCATTACAAAATTAGATCGAGTGTAAATATAACCATTGCCTATTAATCATTCAAAGAATATTAAAATGATGTGTGTAATAAAAAAAAATATGACTCCTTAAAACCTCAGGTAGCATTTATCATAAACTGTGTAAACTTACTATTGCTTTAATAATTCTGGGTAAAGGCTGTTGGTCCCACAATAAGTAAAACTTAGTAGTATTATTACTTTAATTGGCATGTCTGTTTGTTTACACAAGCTCACAAAAAAGTTTTGGCATTTTATTTTTTGTGAAAAAGGCAAGTGTTCGTGCTACAGTTTAAATCAACACTACAAAGGCATGTTTGCGTTTGATTCAGCTTGGGTATGGCAGAATGGCAGCTCAATCACAGGACATCCATCAGCGCGTGTTTCGCGCGAATCGATCACGGCATGTCTATACTGAATCCCGATGCCGTATGTGACTATGCAATTTAAATTCAAATTGCTTTGTAGCACAACGTTATAAAACATTTAGCTTCCGCGCGAAGTTTTATCCGAAAAAAGTTAGGCATAATACGTTAAACTGTTACTGCATATTTATTGCATGTTCTGTCCTGAGTGAATATAGAATGTGTCACAGAATAGGATTTGTACAATGTTAGGTCATCTACTTTTTTCATTAACATTTGCCTAAATAAAACATGTTAATAAATATATAAATGAATAATAAATAATGCTGGACAATCCACACAACATCACCTAGCCACAAGCTAAGCAGAGCTTGTGTTATGAAGACTAGAAGATGACATACTTAATGCAATACATTACATAGATAGTTATTTTTGATTATATATAATTATAGAATACACAGAACACCCGGAATAAATGGCGGGAATCGAACCCGCAACCTCCGCGTAGCAGGCGGACCTTCGCCCGCCTGCGAGGTTAGACGTTTTATACAGTGATGACCTTTAACGGCCGGTTTCTGGAAACCCCAATCACGATTGATCCGAGTTTGACACATAGTAATTATTTGATTTTTTCGTTGATCATCGTTCGAGAAACCGGCCGTAAGTATCATAAAGCTATCAAGAGAGGAAAGCACGAAGCGTCGCCAGAGAGCCTTAAGCTTATAGGTTACAGGATTTGAAATATTTGTGATGTATGTATGTATACCAACAAGATACAAAGAAGGGTTTCACTGAAAGGTTTAGCTGGCGTTGTCGCGCAGTGCGTCTTGGATAAGTTGGCTTTATGTAACCCGGCTGTCAGAACTCTTCGTGATTGCCCTGATTCAGCTGATTTATGCTCATCGCTTGTCGTGCGATCTCATCGTATTTCTGACTTCCCGAACGTGCCATGGGGTGCAAAACAACGGGCAAACAAACCCCTGTGTTTTCTCAAGTTATTAATCCTGGTATTCAATTTGGTTGAACGATAAAGCACGTGCCACATTGTTTTCGTATCAAATTGGTTCTTATTAGCAAACAACCGAAATTGATGGCAGAAATTAGTTATGTACCTTACTGATACGAAAATTGATATACATATTAATCAACTTTCAATATAATAAGTCAACAATTTGTCGACTTTATTAATTTTATTATGAAGTCTAAGCTAACTAAATATATTTCTTATTTTACTAAGATTGTATCGTATAAAAGTAAATGAGAAAAAATATGAAAATGACTCTTTTTCGAAGCACGGCAGACAGCCACTCAGTTTTCTAGGTACAAAGCATCTGGAGAAGGTGAGGTGCCATAGTTCTCCAGATGATTTGTGGAGGTCTAAGGGGGTAGTCAGTACGTCCAAGTTCAAGCACATACTCATAGTAATTGGTTTCCATACATAACAGGTTGCAAGCCAATCGCCGCTGCTAGACAGGTTTAATTTATATAACTTTCTAAGCATTTTCCTGTTGTTTGTACGAAGGTCAGGGTCGATATTATCCTGTCGCTACGTATAAACTAGATCCCACGTCGCGTCTGGCTCTTTCTGTCCCAGGGATAATCTCAGGATGTAATAACGAACCACACATTATTCTGGTTTTATATTGATTTCCGGTAAAGGTTTTAGAACTGGGCGAAGTCAAATAACTTAGGTATAGTTTTTATATCAGATTTATTATTCTACCGTTTCACAGAGCAACAACAATTAAATATACTAATACTAATAAAAAATAATTTGCGGAAATTGTTTTAGATTATTGCAATAAATCTAAAACAGCTTCTGAAAAATATTATTCTATAGTTTAGACTTAGCACCTTTAACGGTTTGTCTGGAAGAAATCGCACTATTCGATAACCGCTCATTGAAGATAAATTTCGTCTTATCTCAATATAAAAATATGAAAAATTTACTCAGTAAAAATGTTCAACACAACAAAAGATTGTTTTTATTTATTCTACAATTACTTATTAAAAATGTTACTTGTCTAAACGATATAATAAATAGCGGGAATACCTGTTTTTACATCATCTGTGGTATTAAAGCGGTTTTTGTTTTGAAATAAAAACAAGCACAATAAATCAAAGGTAATGCGATTCAAAGGTATTTTCTCCGAAGGCTTTGCAACGAATTCATTATACTGTTTTTAAAGGGTGGGTCATTTTCCAACATTTTACATATTTTATTTATTATTTGAGGATTTTTATTTCATCAGAATATAGAAAGGAATTCCAATTGTTTTTCTTAGGACTAACATTGTAAGTTGAGCTATCAACCTACCTTTTTAAGACATACGTTTAAGTTTATGTAGGTATTTTGTAATAATTAAAACTATTGACATTGTGTATTAATATTGACATAGAATTGTATATAATATGTTTGCACACTTGGATTTACATTCAGCAAATTAATGATTCTGATATTTGATTCTGATTTCTGAGTTCAACTGATCTAAATTATCACCAATCGAGCGTCTCAAATATACACGTATAGTCATGAAATGGTAAAAACGAGTGCCATAACAAGAAATTTTTATCAAAGAGTTATTGAGAATCATGTCTAAAACGACAATGAAGTTTTGAGCAGTCTATTGTGCGCTGTGCTGTATAGATGACAAAGCCTGAGAGCCTGAGAGTCGGCGAGGCTTGAGAGGTGTAAGGGGTTATTGGATTGAGAGACACCATTGGCTCAAAGCGGAACAGAACCCGATTACTGACACAGCTGCGTTCAAGGACTTTTAGTATTGAGCTTTTTTGAGTTGCGAACGTGAAAGATTTATTTTTGATATACGTAGTTACGGCAAAAGGGTGGTTTTATGATAATTATGGGGGTGGCCAAGTCCGAAACTATGCGAGATAGAGAAGTAAAGTAGTAAGAAAACAATCATAACACATACTTGCAACACAGTATTTTACTTCTGCAAGTATCAGCGTTTTTATGTTTTCAAGATTTATATGTTTATGTTCCCAAATAAATACTTATTTGATTTATTTGATACTTAGTTTCTTTTTTGTGGATTATTGACTAAGATTTCTTTGTGGATCTTTTAGCCTATTTACACTTCTAGGTTAGCCTCCTCTTTACGCCATGAAACACACACTTACGGCCGGTTTCTGGAAACCCAAATCACGATTGATCCGAGTTTGACACATAGTAATTATTTGTTTTTTTTGTTGATCATCGTTCGAGAAACCAGCCGCCAGTGTTGTATTATTTACTCGTACCAAATACCTACTTAGAAAACTTTCGAACAAGGTTTTTCGTTCGGCACGTGACAGAATACCACCATTGCTCATAAACCACAGCGTTTCAAGTTAGAGTTCAAAATCAAATAACGTTAAACTGCTGAGAATTCACATGTCTAGTCAGAATTTACAGTGCAAATATTAGTAACTGGTCACGTAACAGTGAGTTTGCGAGGAGTCTAACGAGACACGTGTACAAACGAAATCTTGGTACAGGAGGAGCACGAATAGATGTGACAATCGTAACACTGACGCATTTGAGATACACTGCGCGTCGACATCAGCTTTACTGTCGGACGTTACAGCGTTAGCGAGCAGTGTATCTTAAATACGTTACGTTAACGATTGTCACAGTTATTTGTGATAACCCCGCAGATATCAGGGAGTCGAGATATCAAATTACTTTGAAGTAGCAGTGTTGGCAACTCCTTTCAACTGTGTAATATAGCTAGACCTTGAAACTGAAATACTTCTCGAAAAGTGAAAACGTGTATTTTTTTATTAGAAAAATATCACACGTTGTAGAGTAGTCAACACAGCATCTTAAAGTTAAATACATCTTAGAGACTTACTTCACAGAAGCTGTCACAATTTCATTGCACTTCGTGTAACACTGCGACGGAAAATCAAAAGAAAAATGTTAAAATCCAGTAAGAATAACTTGAAACACTGATTTAAAACGTAGAATATAAAGAGCAGATTGAAACTTTAATAAAAAAACAAAACCAAACGGTAGATGATGTACAGAGTAAGGATTATTGTACTCGAAAAGTTGTTGGTTCTAGCCACCAAGTGGCTAAGTTGGCAACAGTACTATAAAGTTCGATGTTGCCTTGGAGCCTGAGAAATAGTTCCTGAATTTCACATAGCTAACTCAGTAGTATTTCGGTCCGAAATTCAGCAAGTCTCAACGCTGCAACGCGCAAAATAAAGAACTGCAACTGACGGTTTGAAAGTTATTCAAATGAGATAAACATTGCGCATTTTCTCACGCATAATCGGTATTACTAAATCAATAATATAGATAAATATTATTACTCTGACTCAATAATAGGATAAAGTACACAGCTTATTATTTCAAGATAATTGTCATCGAGTTACAAAGTTGCAACGTAAAACAAAAGTGTATTATAATGTCAAAGTAAAAAGTATGTCTGTTAAGAAATAATAGTTTAAACAGCTGCAAAATGCGTACTACAGAATACATTTTATATTATTTTATTTTTTGAAAGACAAGTACTTACCTACTTACTTTTCTACCACAAAGGCTTTGCCAACGGAATGCTTAATTGGGGCCCAAAGCCGTACATAATTCTTTTTACTCACAAAATATGAAATACGCCTGTTATAACTTAGATATAAGGTAGATAATAATGTGCTTAGATTTATAAGGACTCGGTAAGGACTCGGTATAACAATTTCTAGGAAGAGAGTAATCCTATTAACGTTTTGCTAAACAAAACTGCTGGGTTATTTCATAACATTATTTTTTATGCTATAAACAATAATATTCGTCAAAAAGGATTTTCTTATTCAACTGATCATTGAGGGATGCGTAGTACTCTAAAAATAACGAGCAGGTGAAGAGTGATTCTCGATTGTGTTTATATAATAATAAATGAATATTTACGGACAAATTACACATCAAATGAAAAGTATTATAAATTTTCTTCTCTATCTTACGAGTACTTCTATTACTTTATTTACTCTACATTATAAAAACAAAATAACAAGCCTAAAGTGGCGATTAAACGTAAGTATTGTTCTCACTAGCGCACATATTCAGCCACGGCAATGAGCCAAGGCAATCCTCTTTCTTTATGATGAGCGAAAATTCAGGCTATTTCTGGCCTAATTCTGGCATTCACGCAGTGGACCGACGGAATACCGCGTCCACTTCACGGAACATAAAGCTTTTATGGAGATACACGGTCGTCCCATGGGTCAATTTATTCTATAGCCCGCTCACACTCAGCTGACATATGCCCTCTGCGGATACTTTATTTAGAAAGGCATTTTCTGATCATAGAGGAAAAGGATTTGTTAGAAGTCAATAGGCAATTGTGACCGATTCAAGTAAAAAGTTCTGTTTACAATCTGGCGTAAAGTCCACAAACCCGCGCGGTTTGTTTACATATTTTAGGACTTTGTTGTGAAAACAAGATGATCTCTAAAAGCGTTAGAATAACACCCGGAAATCCAGCCATCAAATCCTTAACTTTGCAGCTTCCCATTAATAATATAAGTAAAATCGTAATGTAAATACCATCAGCAGTGTAAATAGTCCCAGGGATCCTTTGTTTTTGGCATCGGCCGCGGATTACGGAAAACATGCTAAGATGCTTGAAGTTCGCGCTATTCTAAAGTCAATTTTAAAGTTATTTGCATATTTCGTGTTTTCCGGGCGAGATTGGCTGCTATCGGCTTCGATATTCCAATATTCATTAGGTTGATACCAATCTAGGGAACTTCGCTCACCTTCAAATTGAACAAGGTTATTTTATTAGGTACGTAAAGTGTAAAAGAAAGTAATCAGTTGGGATTCATACGTTAGCAATTTCCTCATCATCAGCTTTGTCTATACCTGCCAAATCAAAAACAAAAATGTGCGCTAGTACACACTTTTTAGCATTTTGAATACAAAACGATGTAATAAAAGTAAAATATATATTGGTAAAGTATACATTACCTATCTATAAATAAGAAACGTAACCACGAACACCTATCGATTTCCTTCTAAAAAATCCCACACTAGTGATCGGATTGCGGTAATTGGATCCGGAAAAATAATGCCTTCGAGCAAGTTCTAAACGAGATCGGTAGGTATTGAACTGTCAGCTGCCACAGGAAAAATCACTAACATTGCAAAAAAGTAGGCTTATTAGTGAATTCTGAGTAAATTGCGAAAATACGAAAACTTTCAGCTATATCATCATCATTATCCATAGAAAAACTACTAATGGTTAGTATGTAAAAGTAGTGTCGTACTGTTTTTATTATATTTCTTCTCCTTATCGTGTCGATGCTATCTTTTGAGAGGTGTATTATTATACTGAAGTGTCTGCTAAGCCATTACAAAAAAATCGATCAAAACTATAATATAATGCGATCTCGTTCTCTAATAATAATTTAATAAAATGTTATGTTCCTCAATAATTAATGTAAGTAATAATATAAGTACCTAGTAATAACTATAGTCTATAGTAAGACATATTATTGTACGTCCGAAACGGATAAACTGTTGGTTCTAACCTATATATTTGTAACATCTATGTACACAGTTATACAATAAATATATTCTTATTCTTAATACGATGATCTTGTTTGAACGCTCTTCAATTGTTCATCGTCAAAAAGCCATTACAAAGAGCAGAAAACTAACATCAAAGCAAGTCAGCAATCCAGATGACATCAGGAAAACCATGAATCTAAATCAAGTGGGGGCTCATCAAAGTTCAGCGACTCTGCGCCGCCCGAGTCGAGGGCGTTTCAAACTCATTTTCATATTACGTCCGCAGAACCCAGAAACACAGAATTAAAAACCTACTAACAGTAAAAAAGTTTAATAAACTTGAAGTATAATATAATGAAAGCAAATGAATATAATTATTATGATAGGAATAATATTGTATATCCTACCATCAGATTATCCACCGTTATCTGCAATAATAACTATAATTAAATTTAATTCATTTATTCCCAAATAGACAAACGGCATTAGATACATTCAGAAAATGCAGCCTATCTTGGGTACGCTTCCGATTGGTACGGATATAGATCGGTTGAGCAATCTATAGATCGTTTTCGGCCTGCAGATAGCTCAACTGTTAATTATGTATTTTATAAATAACTATGTAAGTACTAGGTATAATTAAATAACGCCCAAAACATACTTTTTGTCTGCAGTATATAAACGTAGAGATAAAAAATCCAGATATAATGGAGGAAAGAGGGCCTTTCTAGCCTCCACTGTATCTGTCTATGTAAAGTTCAACAATAACATAATTATTATCCAAGAAAGAAAAAAAATATATATAAGGAATTACACCGCGTTTGGATATATTTGTACATACTGTATTGAGCAGTATTGTGGAACATCAAGCTTTCAAAAACTTTAATGCCTTTTGTTTGCTTTGATTTTTTTTTTATGATTATTCGTATTCCTGTGCCGACGGGCTTATAATGTCAGAAAAAACTTGGCTCATGTGTCATGAAAATTAGTAAACAAGTTTTTTGTGGCGGATACATTTTAGGTATTTTCTAATCAAAAACACTAAAATTGCTACAATTTTATCACCGTAGCCTATATTGTATTTATTTAGTTTATTATTGTATTTTAAACCTATATTGTATTTATTCGTACCGGAAAAATACATACATTCTAAATATGCTAGTATAGCCGAAAACCTCGCTGGAATGTCACCGCTCGCTTGCCTGAGCAAGACGTCACATGATGAAGTCACATCATGGAGTCCGCAGTAAAGTTGCACGGGTATAACATAAACAAACTTCCGTAAAAAAAAAATTTTCAATATAAGTACAAAAATGTGAGTTTAGTACAATTTTTTTCACTAAAACATTTAGAATTCATATTTCTACCATACTCTGATTACAAGCTAGAATTGCATTTCCTGTGTAGTAAGTAGCAAAGATTTCGTACAAGTTCCAGACGATCTCAGCAACTTGCTCTGCTGAGTTTTAACCCAGTTTAAAGCAATTGTTATTAGTTATTACCTACGCTAGTGGCTTTTAATTTGTAAGTTTCAAATGAAACTTGTGAGTATTAGTTGTGTATTATTGTAGCTGGAAATATAACTTATGTAAAAATAATTCTAGTGTTACTTTTATATGTATAAGTACCTAAACTACTAAGTAATTTTGTATAAATAAAAAGAAGTGAAGCACTCGGGGATTGCCGCGGTAAAGCTATTGCATAGCATTTTTTTGCTGGATTACGCATGCGCAGTGTTAGGTTATTTACGTTCGGTATTTTCGTTACGGAATTTCTGGATTCGGTCTCCACGCTCAGGGCCCGCGATAGAAGCTATGCAGAAGCTTACAAAACTTTTGGCTCAGAATATATTACATAACATCCTTATCATATAGCTAAGGCTTTATACATACCTACATACCAACATACGTTTAAACATTTATTATTCTTTACAGATTCTACAAAATAAAGCAAGAATTCCCCGAACATTCAATAAAAGCCTGACATAAAATAATGATTTCCTCGTAATTTAATTAAATGCTCCCAACATTTACGTGACTTTAACAGCAGCCCTAAAATCATTTGCATTTTCTTTATTAGGAATGGACGTTGGGTACTTTAAGGTTCGTCAAATGAAGGAAAAAATGTTCTCACCTTCCACTTAAAATATTTCTCAAAATTTGTTTTTATACAAAAATATTTTGTAAAAATGTGTACTTTATTCACAAAGAAAATTATAAGTAAACGTTAGTCACAAAAAAGTTTTTATAAAAATATCTAGTCATATTAAATACATTAAGCTATTGAGCGATCTGCAGATCGTTGCAAACGACCTATAGATAGCTCTTCTGATAAAATGTGTGTTTTTATGTCTAGAACGTAGAAAGGTATAAGCATTTCCTACTGTAGAATATTTGATATCATCTGAATCTATTTTGGCCTTTTGTTGGCCTTATCTACAAGATCAACTAAGTTTTTATTCTATGTTTTCTTTCACCAGTAGGTCTACCATGAGTTTTTACTATACTATATTTACTATACTCGCTAGCGTCTGTAGTTAAAAAAATGTATGAAGATTTGTACAGCGCCTCTAGCGGATAGTTGGGTACTAAAATTGGTCATATTGACGTAACTACTGTAGTAAAGTCAGACGATTCTACTGTGACAACTCATGGTAGATACACAGGAACGTACCTACATCAATAGCATAAGCTCACCATCTTACGATAAATGGTAATGTTGTTAGTAACAACCCGTTTTAACAACTTGATAACACTAGATTATATTATTAGTTATTTTATCTAAAATATAACTTTAATGTTAGTGTCATTAATATAATAATAATTAATTAAATTATTCTACATTTCAGAAGAACATGATAAATTATGAGTCTTCATGTAACGTTTAAAGTGAATGAAACATTTTAATCTGAAACTTTACCTTAAACGTACTATTCCAAGTTTTGAAGTGAAGGAAGTAAGTAGTACTAATTAACCATCATTTACCTAAGCGGGGTTTAATGATAGAGACACGACATTTACAAGTTATCCAAGTTAGTCTCAAGTTTAATTATTTAATTTGATTAATAAGTTGGAACTGTTGCTAACCATTTTCTACCTTTTGCTGAGTAATTGAGACAGCTAACTTATTATACATCACTTTAGTTATAGATTTATTAAGTTATTTTTATACTAGCTTGTGCCGCGACATCTTCTTATCCTTGATATTTTAATAGCATTTTAAAGTAAAGTTAACATTTATTAAAAAGTACGTTACCGTCACTGGAAGCTTTTATTGAGAAGGAGTTCAGTTTTCGTCGATTTCCTACCAGTTTTCATACTTTTTACCCATGAGTTTCCGGCACAAGTGGCGCCACCTGGCGGCTGCGCGCTATTTTGCTTCGTAAAATGAGTCGCGGCATGTTGGACTCATTGGCGTTTTGTTTTTCGTCGAAGCAACTTGTGCCCAGAGGTGCCCAACCTCTGTCACAATCACAATCGTTGCATAATATATTTTAAATTAATAAAGTGAAGAAGTATTTTTAAGTGAATTTCTTCATACTGTTGTATACTGTTGCATTGCAAAGTGCAAAGAGGGAAAAAACTGTAAGTAATTTTTCTTTTGTTAAATGTTACGTGATCATTTATTTTAACGGGTTTCACCGTTCGGATCATGTAATCACATAGTTTTTATTGCAGAAAAAACTGTAACTACCCTCTTTTTCATAAAGTTTTACATGATCGGTTTCTTTTACCGATTGGATCATGTTTCCAAATCTCTCTTTATAAAAGTACGTGATCGGTTCTTAAAACGGGATTACCGTTTCGATCATGAACATATACCAGTTTTAATCCAGTAGATTTTACTGTGCAAGATATTAAACTAATTATTTTTCAGATAGGATTGTAATGTTTCCGCTTTGGCTGGCAAGCTACAAGCTGTCGCAGGTCGTAGTGGAACGTGTGCAAGTTCCAGCAGCTGCTCCAAGAGTAGTAGCTCATCGAGTTCTTCTTCGAGCCACCAGCCTGGTAAAGAACGACGTCGTTTTCAGCGCCGCAAAGAAGAGCAAGCGTGTCCGCTGCCGTTCGGTTCCTAGGATGGACAAACTAGTCCAAGATATGGGTGAGCTACAAAACATTTTAAATATAGATATATACCTGCAGCTTGTCATGCTGTTATCAGCAGTGAGCTTATGCTCACATTGCTTCGAAATGAGTTGAGAACTTTAAGAGATCCATGAAGTCACGGGAATATCTTACCTGTGACAATCTAAATCGAAGCAATGTCTTTACTTTTGTCAAAGCTAAAGGAACCTGTTGTTCTTAAAACCACTGAAAGACTATCAGTATTTAAGTTGTAGGTACTTCTTGTTCAGACTGATAAATAATACTTTTTGGTCAGACTGATACTCAAAAACATACAGGTTTCACAGACTTGGAAACAAACGAAGAGGTAAAAAAGTATGACACCTTACGTTATTTGGTACACTCTGACAGGTCTTAAGCGTTTTCTTTAACTAAAAGAAACCTTAAGAAGGTAAGTATTCGTAATCTTCTCTTGAGCTAAGATATAAATTTTATGATATATATAATATATTTAATTTTTATTGTTTTTAAATATTTTTTGGAAATAAAACATTTCGTATAAGTATTTTGATAATTTGAGCGGTAAAGTAAACTTTTCCATAAGTCTTTTTCGTAACTTTTCAATTAACTTGCAACCACAGAGCTGAAAGTACCTACCGAAATGCGCAGAGAGATTATTACAAGCCAAGTCAGAGACCCTGTACTAAGAATACCTCGGTCTACTTATGTCAGTCAAATCTGATGTTTTTCCTCAGGGGAAATCTAATCAGTATAACAGCCGCCCCTCGCGGGGGTATGGCGTTCAAAAACCTATAGTTCCATCGCGTGGAACTCATTATATAACAACTTTCCATATAGAGGTCAAACCACTAATATGCAATATGAACCCTCCATAATTACAACGGGAGAGGTTCATTTCACAAAAAGGGCTCGCGGCCGATTGTGTAAACAGCCGAGGACGCTTCAATGCTCAAAGACACAAATAGGGTTTGCAGCCTGATCGTAAGTACAGTCGAGGACGCTCCAATGCTCCGAGACACAAATAGGGTTTGCGGCCCGATCGTGAATACAGTCGAGGACGCTCCAATGCTCCGAGACACAAATAGGGTTTGCGGCCCGATCGTGAATACGGTCGAGGACGCTCCAATGCTCCGAGACACAAATAGGATTTGCGGCCCGATCGTGAATACAGTCGAGGACGCTCAAATGCTCCGAGACACAAATAGGGTATGCGGCCCGATCGTAGATATAGTCGAGGACGCTCAAATGCTCCAATGCTAGAGGACATCAAAAATGGTGCATACAATTACTCGCAACGTCGGATAGCATAAAAAATGGGAGCACCAAAAATAGTCTTGAACAAAGTTCAAATTAAGTCCCCTCTGGTCTATCTCCCTACCTAAAAACGGGTCACATTCGCACCCGTATGTTTCTGAAAATGTCTGTCATTGTTTACAAAATAAAAGCACAAGGAATTCTAAAAATAATCCGATAAATAATGATCCGATTTATATATAAAATAGTCCGATAGTTAATCCTAAAGTGCTAATCTATTATGTACCTGTCGATTCTTTTCACTTGATAAACATGTACCGTATTACGATCTTTTTGCTACCAAAAGATTAGCTATGCAAGGCGGATTTTTTCCAGGCATATATTTAAAAATAGGTTAGTCTTACAAGCGCTTTCTACGCCTTATATATATAAGCCCTAAAAATATTTTCCACGCTAACTTTGGTAGCCCAAACGTTACATTGTATATCTCGACGATTGCTCGATACTACACTAAAATGCGAACATGCCTTGTGAAAATTTCAAGCTTACACAGGTCAAACATGATCGAGCGTAATCAATTTCGAGAAACAAAAACCATTGCATAATTATGGTATATTATGGGATCTCCGAGACAACCTTAAGTCTCAACCTATAGAAAAATCACCACAATAGCACTAAAAGTAAATAGATTTAAGGTAACCGTAAAAGATTTGCAGTGAGTAATTGATTTTACAGCTTTGTTGTTCCTTGAGGACGACTCGATAGTTAATTATATTCATGCCTATCTACAAAAGCCTACCCGCTACCGGAAGGCGTTCTCAAAAAACAGATGTGGTAGACCTTGAGTACTTTTTGCCAACTACCATACATCATCTGACCCCGAAAAATTTTTTTCGACAACAGATGCTTCAGATTAAACCTGAGAAGTACAGGTAAACTGTCTTGCTCTTTCGGGCAGTAGGTTTCGGAAAGAGCATGGTCCTCAATGCAACCAGAAAGAGATTCTGGCCATTCTAAGTCATATCAAAGTTGATGTACTAAATTACAGCGCGTTTCTAAAATAGTGTGACAACAGGACTGCTCTTACAAGAAAGAAAAAGTGCGAAATCAATTCCACTTATGGAAATAACTTATCAAATTTTAAGTTAACTAGATAAACATCGGACCACTATATCCGCGGCCGGTACAACAATCAAGTTAACCACCTATCACTAACCTGTGTGGATATGGTGTTATTAGAGTGGGGAACCCCAGTTATAGATCTGTTTATGTCAGATACCTCGAAAATAGTGCACAATTATTTGTCTCGAGACCTGAAAGACCGCCAAGCTATATTTCATGACTCGTTCAATGCTCCATGGAATTACCTACTCGCGAGGGTGTTTGCTATGATCGTTCCTACTCCCTAAAATGTAAACTTTTATATGGTAGTTCCTCTGTGAAAATTGGTATTTTAGTAAGCTGGCCACAAAGCCAGAGCTTTGGCCTCTTTTTTGAAATCGAAGAACCTACAAAAACATCTTGTCGACATATCGACGGGACTTCACCCTCCGCGATTCGAGAGCCAATTCTCGTGGGAAATGTAAGAGTGTTCTGAGGCTATAACATTAAAACCTGAACAGCTTTCGTTGCTTAAAAAATCCTGGCGGAATTTAATCTAAGGACGCACGAGCATCACGAGCCGGTAGCATGGAATCGGTGGATTTTTAAGACTAAATGATCCTTGTAATTTAATTGAATAAAGAACTTTTACTTACTCTACCTTATTTTAAAAAACCCACGGGCTCTTATGTCTCACTATTTCTTTCAGATATATTTGATAAGTTATCGTACAATACGATACTTTTATTTATATCAGTAGTTTCAGTTTTTTTTTTTTTTTTTGTAACGCTTAAAGTTCTCTAGCGTTTTAAGCACTTTTCAAGCACTTTTAGTAAAACACATACTGAAATCAATAGCTTGAAGATCTATACAGTAAACACCAGTTTATAGTTTATTTCTGATATCGCATCACGCTGTATTACTATTACATACTTTGTTTTGGAAGGCTAACCTAACCTCACTTTATTTTCAATGAAATGAGATCATAGCATTAGATCTAATAACAATGTAAATGACAAATAATTTTGACATTTATTCGTTTCGAAGACAAGACTATAATAATTATAGACGATTTCAGGTTGGAAGTTATTAGCAAAAACTGATAATCCCAACCTAAACTTCGGCCCCACTGAAAACCGGTGCTATAGGAACCATTGGTTTCTATAGTTTATGCTGAGTGGTGCCCTTTTTACACTTCTTTTTATGTGTTTTAATGTTATATCGTCTACAAATATTTTGTTTATTTCTTTCCTTCTAAACTTATTGTTATGGACTGAGATATATGGCTATATCATCACTAAATGAAAGACATAGCAAAGTAAAATCATTTTAATTGTTTGTTACAGTTAGATGTACAAGCTAAACCCCTTACTGTCATGGCGAGCTGGGTCAATACGTATTTATTATGAAGCTGATATTGTAGCACCTCCAGGTAGCGATCGATTTGCAATGTTCACGAAGACTTGACTGAACAATCATCCTCTTGACGACATCCTGGCCCGTGGAATTTGGCGATCTGCTAAAACACTTATATAGAGATATTATGAGTAGTAAATAATCTGAAAATATAAAGTATCTATTTACAGAGCAAAATACCTTGAAATTGTAGGCATGTTTTAATATTATGATTTCAAATACTTATATCAAAATCACTACTATCAGCTACTTATAGATATGTTGTTAAAATGAAGTTAAATGGTAGTAGTATATACCAATCTTATTTTGGATATCTTATAAATTACAATTGCTTAAAATTAATCAATTATAATATACTTACTGCTTTATTATTTAATAAA
The DNA here is from genome assembly GCA_932527185.1 of Ecliptopera silaceata. NCBI lineage: Eukaryota > Metazoa > Arthropoda > Insecta > Lepidoptera > Geometridae > Ecliptopera > Ecliptopera silaceata. Next base: position 3,152,431 of record OW052200.1, read on the forward strand.
TGTCACATTGGCGCTAGGTTACCTAATTTTACAAGTGGCGACCCCAGGCGATAACAAACAGGTCTCAATAAAAGCTTCCAGTGACGGTAACGTACTTTTTAATAGCAGCGTTTTACCTGAAATAAAACGTTTATTAAAAATACTTACCTAACTGGAAGCTTACTTTTATCTCTGCCTGGTGAAACTAAGCCAATGAGTCCAACATGCCGCGACTCATTTTACGAAGCAAAATAGCGCGCAGCCGCCAGGTGGCGCCACTTGTGCCGGAAACTCATGGGTAAAAAGTATGAAAACTGGTAGGAAATCGACGAAAACTGAACTCCTTCTCAATAAAAGCTTCCAGTTAGGTAAGTATTTTTAATAAACGTTTTATTTCAGGTAAAACGCTGCTATTAATAAAAACAGTGTTCTGGTAGGTACGATGGTAGGTTTCAAAAATAATTTTAGTATTTGTAAATTCTAAAAATATTTTTACTACTTCGTCTTATTGTCGTGTGGTATTCTGATAAGCTATATTATTGTAAAGTTTTATTAAAATCCATTCTGTAGTTTTTGCGTGAGAGTAACAAAAATACATCAATACATCTACCCTTTCAAACTTTTGTTTTTATAATTTTTGTACGATGTAGGATATTCTGTGTAGGTATTAACAACAAAAATATACATATAATACAGTAAATCTTTGTTTGGAATTAAATAGCGTGTGAAATGTATAGAATATATAAAAAGATGATTGTAGAACCTCGTTAAGACGATCACGTTTAATACGATTTCTCGCATAATACGCCACTTTACGCCAGTCCCTGCAACTTGAGACATATTTTCATACATTTCTTAACGCTTAATACGATTCGTCATCCCGTTTAATACGCCCGAGCCGAGCCGTCGGTCACTAGCAGAGCGCTCTAACGCGAGCCTCAGAAAGCCCCCCCGTCCGTGTTGGAAGAAGAAGAACCCGAGATACTGCAGGATTTTCCTGGATATTTCCTGGATATTTTGGCATATGAAAATATGAAATTCTATAATTTTCATACGGTGATCTTATTGAGAATGTGAATATCACACAAAATGAGGCATAAAATGAGTGATAATGATGATGATGAAGATGAGTCAACTCCGGTTTTATCAAACGCCCAGGCATTATCAGCTGTTAATGTTTTAAGATTCTATGTAGCGTCTTTGGATCAAAGCAAAGACGCACTGCAAAAGTTGAATTATGTTGAAAATGTTTTAATTACTAATGCATCAACATCTTTCTGTCAAACTAAAATAAGCGATTATTTTAAATGACGTAATTCTAATTACACTACGTATTTAATGTAATTTATAAATGTATAATTTAATAACTACATAAATACATTATAACATAATACAGAACAATATGTATGTAGACTATGTAGAACGTTTTATTTTTTGTATCCCGCATAATACGCTTTCACGCTTAAGACGCGTTTTTGGTAGGGTCCCTGAGAAATCGTCTTAAGCGGGTTTTACTGTATTTACATTTTCATTCCCCTAAATAAGATCAACCGGGCTGCAAGGGTAGTCTATTAATAAAGGTTCTAGGCACTACAAAGTGTCGTTTAATTTAAGAACGGGTAGATAATAAATTATGATTTCCAAAGTTTTTGGACGATATCGGACCTTATTTAGATGATTTAACCGGGTCATACTATGGAAACACATTTTTATCTACATTAATTTAAAAAATAATAACTTAAAGGCAGATGATAATTATAACTAAAAATCTAAAAATATTTTAAAAGAAAAGAAAAGTAAGAAAAAAAGGTTTACTAACCCATAACAATAACATACGACTTAACAATAACAGGTGAAACAAAAAATAAAAACAAAAATTGGGTTAATTAGGTCACTGATTCAGCATACAGTAACACGTATTATTTCACAATTTTCACACTTGCATTAATAATAATTTAATCTTGCGTCTTCATAAAATCATTGAACGAGCAGTAAACTTAGCTCAAATACCTTTTGACTTATACGCTGGGGGCTCAATTCACAATAAATTCGGCTCCAAAGGCAACAAGAGGCAATTCGTTTTTATTGTGCCTGTAAATACATTGAAATGTATGTGAATGACAACGGCATAAATCTGTTACTACAGTGTTTTGTTTATGAGTTTTTATGATGTATGAGAGCATTGCTCTTCTATTTACGTAAGTTGTAATATTCCAATGTACCTAAATGTTATATATAGTTTAACATATTATCAAGTGCAAACTTTGTTCACATTCTGTTCAAGTTATTAATAAAAAAAATCTAAACAAATCGCTGACCCTGCGGTTATTTAATTTCATTCGCGTCTTAATCTTATATACCGCACTACATTACCGCACGACATTTTCGTGAAAAAGCGACCACGTGTTCTGTCAAAGTATGAATGTAATTTAGTTAAAAAAAAAGTAACTTCAGCAGAGCTATCCAGAAAGAAATAACTTGCCTCATCAGACCGCATTGTTAGTCGATGTTGGCGTCTGTGTGTTTGCTGTTGTGATAAACTTACAAACAAAATAAATTTAAATTGAAAAATCCGAAACAAACAACATTGTCTGATAAACCCAACCAATATACAACAGAATATCTACATGAATAGAACCAGAAAACGTAACATTACGGTATTTTATGAGATTCACTTCTCACATCATCTATTGCAAGAAAGTCTGTAAGTCCCACATTAGTTTTATCACTGAACCCGGTTCCTTATTCGTTTTCCTGATTGATTGTTGGTATTTAGTACCCGAGGCACTTGTTTATCTAACGCTATAGAGTCGATAGATGGCGCTGATATTTTGTATAATGTTTAATACTTTTAAACGTCTCGTCCATTCCAACTAAGTTATGGTAAGTTAGACTTTTATTGTTATTTAGATAAATGGAATAGACCGATGTTTTATCTCATATAAAGTGTGACCTGTCTGAGGACGTGCTCTGTGATGCATTGTATCACGTCTATATCTATAAACATAAACGTGGTTATAAATAAGTCCCATTGTACTTAATTAAGGCATTCATGGTAGACATACCACCTGTCCGCACAAAACGCTTTGGCTCAAGTTTTATTATGAGAACCGCTAAAGAATGGAATTCGTTGCCAGCGTCGGTGTTTCCAGATGCATACAATTTGGACGTCTTCAAGAGGAGAGTGAATAGGTTCTATCTAGGCAAACGCGTTACACCGTAGGCCGCATCATCATTTAACATCAGATGTGATTGCGTCCAAGCATTTGCCTATAATGTTGTGTTAATTGAATTCACTGTTGTACAACTTTTGTTCTGATGATAAGTTTTTGTTTGTAGTTTTGTTTTTTAGTTTCAAAAATGTTTAATGAAAAAAAGACATAAATCTATAATATAAAAATGAAACCTGTTTTCCGTTATAACGACAAAAGATGAAAACGGCTTGATCGATTTGGCTGATTTTTTTTTGTAGATTTCTTATACTCTGTACAAGGTTCTTACGGAAAAAAAAATTAGGAAAATCTCTCAGAAAAAAAAAAACTCTCTAAGGCGGTACCGGCAGTTCGCCGGGACAGCCAGTTTAATATAATTATGTATTTAAAACTTAATACTATGTTGATACTTACCAAGTTGTTTACACCTGTAATGGTATATATCACATTGTCCTGGACTGTAACAAATATATTGTGTATATTATTATGTGTGAATATGCCGTCGGTGTAACATAAATAAATAAATAATAATGCATAAAAAAAACAAAAGGCAGTTTACGTTGTTTAAGTTTATGTTTAAGTCTCATTCAACTGCAAAGCATCGGCTCCTTTCAAGCCGTCTATTTCAATAATGATTTAATCTGTTCGCGATCGAGATTAATCGAGTGATGAATTACTACAAAAAACTGATGCTAAAGCTACAGTCCCGTAGACATTGCGATTATTCTTGAAAATGACGGCGATCGCTCTAGCTGAAGTTTCGAAGACGGTGCGTTTGTTATTGAGAATCAGCCGTTCAATTCCGTTGCTGAATATAACTGATGAGTTTTTCGATGCCTCATAAATATCCATTGGAGGAAAAATTTGCTAGAAACTTTAGGGATCCACTTTTAAACAATTTACATTTTTATTTATTACCATTTTCGCTGTACGGTACGTTTCAGCATGTGACATGACATCCGGTTCACCTAACCTAACATAGTCACTTTATTATTTTTATTATCATTTCTTTCAATATGTGCCATTCATATGATAAGTGTATCTATATTATTACTTTTCTTATTGTCAGTACTACCTACTTACTACTCTAGGTACGAGCAAGTATCGGTTCCAACGTACACTACAAATCTCTTGGGCTTTACAATAATACCTAAAACTATTTTACAAAATTGGATAAAAACCAATTTTGCTTGTCATCGACAACACACATTTTTAATAATAGCTCAATAAATAGTCCTGATCCTGATATTAATCAAAACATGGAAACCTCTAAAGTATGATCTATCAAACAAATAAAAACATGAAAATCGATTCATAATCGGCGGAATCATCGCGTATCATAATAGTATAAAAAAAAAACAATCGAAATGAAAACCTCCTCATTTTAGAAGTCGGTTAACAGCAAATACAAACAACGTTTTCGATAGGTACTTGGCACGCGATTCCGATATCATTTGTCACATTCGATACAGAATCGATTCATAATGATTATTGTCGCCTATTTTTCGACGCTTTCTTATCGGAGGGTAGTGAATTACGCGTCTTGATGTCACAGTGTAAATTATTCAAGAATATATTTCCTATTGGAATATATTGATCAGTTGAGCTTTATATATAGGTACCTATGTACTTTTTGTAAATATCATATAATATAATTTATTCAATAAACAAATTACAAATCGTGTCTGAATACTGTAATATTCGTAAGTTTCTTTAAGAGATTTTTATTGATTGATTTATTGTAACAATTCTATGTTAGAATATATAGTAAGAATTAAATAAATAAATAAATTGTACAGAAAATATGTTCTAATGTTATTATGTTGTGTCTTGGTGCAAATAAATATCGACTTTTTATTTCGATTTATACAATTTTAATTGATTCTCATAGATATGTTATCTGAAAGTAATTAACAAAAAAACACTAAGCTTTTGATTGTGAACAATATAAAAGAACAAACATGATACGAGAATTATTTAGAAAATAAAACAAAATACGAAAAAAAAACTTTCACGTTCATAATAGTACGATTTTACTGTATTATTCCATTCTGTGTAGTAATACCAACATCAAGACGTTTCGTGTCCTTATCGAGGCAATTTCGTTGCGTTTCATATTGATTTACAGTTACAGTTGGCTGGTGAAAAGCCGTGAAAGAAAATACTTGAAATTTTCTTTAGATTTGAGACTTTCTATACAATTTATAGACCAATCACTTACTTACTTTATCTATACTGTCATAAACCTGTAAAAGTGTCTATATTTGTTTTTATACTATTTTTAATAAAACTCCCATTAGTTTTTGCTATTATGTATTCTATATCTATATGTATTTACAAAAAAAAGTATATAAGTATCTCTCAGCAATCTAGTTCCCATAGTACAAGCTCTGCTTACTTTGGAACTAGAGTGAAATGTGTTTGTAATGTCCATGAATATATATATTTTTTTATTTATATTACCATCCTAAAGCCTATTTATTAAAATGAGTTTAAACACTTAGCAAGTACGAAGTCTATGCCTATACAACCAATTTTGAAACTAGCATTGTAATAAATCGTAGTGTTCACTTTTAAATCTGCCTACTAGCTTTTTCTGTGGCATATTTTAAAATAGGTTTCTCGCTCTGCAATATCCGGATTTCTGCCGCCTGTATGTAATACAGCGATAGGATTCAATAAACTAGCAATCGATACTACAACTGCTTTCAATATGCACGACTCAATACCGGAGTGAATCTAGTAAAAATACTACTAGGATTTGGTCGTTTTGTGCAATATATATATATCTACACAAATCGCGCTTTAGTATCACACTAAGCAAACCTTGTTAATTGGAAATCTAGATTGCTGATAGAATACTTATATATCTACATAGTTTTTGTAAATACATAGTATCTTCCGGACCAGAACAATTATACCTATTTATGTTCATCACACAAACATTTGAACTCAGTGGGGATCGAACCCACGACCCACAGCATTGAAGGCAGAGCTACTGCCAACTGAGTTGTGACGCCTGTTTTCAGCGAGGCTATTTATCGCAATGATTACCGCTTAACATCGGGTGCGATACGGCTTTTTTTAACAAATAATTCAATAAAATAACGCTAAATAATCGAATTTATCTTCAGTGATTTGGGTACTCTTGTATAAAAAATATGTAAGTATAAAAACTGTAGGTGTCTTAATCCTAATTGCTAGAAACCATAGTCTTAAATAAACCAGTTACTCCAATATTTTTTTATAAATTATTATACTTATTTTATTAACATTCATTCGCTCGTTAAATAATTACTTGGAAAGTAACATGTTTACGGATTGATACATAAGTATTTGTATAACATAAATAAATAAGTAAAATCTGTAAATGGCGTTCCAATTCTCAGTTGGTACAGTCAACGTCAAAATTTTTATTTATCATAATTATTTCTCAAAAACTCTTTTGAAACGCGCAGTTTAGATCTAAATGCATGTAAAGACAACATTCTAAGCATTATAATAAACATTTATAAGTTGAGACGTTATACCCGTATATATACATTAATAAATAAAAATCCACGGACATTTCACACATCGCGCTCTAGTCCCAAACTAAGCTTAAAAACAAAGCTTGTACTATGGCAACTAAATTGCTGATATAAAAAATGTACATTTTTTTTGTACATGGCCTACATAATACATAGTAACACCCAGACCAGAACAAACATTTATGTTCATCACACAAACATTTGCTCTCAAGGCGAACCCTCAGATGGTAGAAGCTCTGCGCCTTCTATGCTGTGGGTAGTCCACAGCATAGAAGGCAGAACTACTACTATCTGAGCTGTGACACCCTATCATGTTTGTAATATATTTGTAAAATTTGCACCCTAGATAGCCAGTTGATTGAGCTGACGACTGTACTTTGTATCCGTTAGTAACTAGGCCCAGCTAATATTTAGAGACGATACCAATATTAACACAACCGTATAGCGCACAAACAGCTAGGGTCAAACTACAGTACATGTGATGTACAAATATTTTATTTACACCATAACACAAAATAACATGAAAACATACAAAAATAAATGTTAAAAGTCTACTCATAAGCTATAAAAACCGATGATTCGTATAACGCTGGTTTTCAGTGAGGCCAAAATTTCTAAGTGTAAATATATATTTACGTAATAAATAACGTAATAAGTAGGTATATAGGGTGCATGGAAAGAGCCTCCTCGTGGCGCACACCGGTAACAGCTAGGTACGGCAAAGCAGTGTCTAGTCTGGCTAATCTTTCCAACACGATGCTACAACAAAATACAGTTGTAGCATCGACACGATGAGAAGAAGAAGTAGGTATTTTGCTTATGATAAAATAATTTATTTCATAAAACATAGACTTAAAACTATATTATAAAGAAGACTTAGATATTATACAGAAGGTACAGCATGATACAGCCAGTTGAGTTTATTATAGAAAATAAAACTTAAATTAACTTTACTAAGCCCCACTCTTCTCCCAGATCTTGTGTTGTGTTAGTTCGTTTATCGTTCAATCAATATTGTATCCTTCAGCTATTGAGAAGCCTTCAACTTTTTCCAGCGTTTTTTGCTCTTTTGTGCCACCGTTCCTTTCATAAATATTCCGTTGAAAAACTACCTTTTTCAATTTATTAGGAGAGCAGCTATGATTGGTTCGGTAAAGTGGCTTCTGGTGCTTTGGTTATGCAAAACGACCACAACGAGAAACCACCATCAAAAGCTTCCAGCGTGAATTCTGCAAAGGAATTTTCAGTACGATTTTCGCTGTATTTCACGACCGTGTTTATTTTAGCTGTGTCATCGCAAATCGAATACCGGTGGAATGCTCGTGACTTCATCACATGCTTTTGAAAATAAATAAATAATGCTGGACAATCCACACAACATCATCTAGCTCCAAGCTAAGCAGAGCTTGTGTTATGGGTACTAGAAGACTGAAATACTTAACATAGATATATATTTTTTACTATACATATACAATACGCAGAACACCTGGAATAAACATTTATCCCAAGGCGGGAAACGAACCCGCAACCTCCGCGTCGCCACATCGGTCGTCAAATTATCATAATGTTGCACTGGTTTAAATACCATTCAATTATTTTTGGCAGTGGTATGTAGGTATATGTAAGTACTTTGTTTTTAATTTACCCTAAGCCCGAAGCCTAAAATGATCCACGAAATAAACACTAATAGGTACAGTTTTTTGTGGGATACTCTTGTGTCGTTAAATTGAATATATATGTTAGTTATTATTATGATCTTTTAGGCACTTTAGTATCTACATTTGGAAATCTCGCTGGATTATTGAGATGTATTTTATGAGAAGAATTCTATAATGTTTGTTATATCTTATACAGAATACGGCTACGAACCACTAGAACTGCTATGTGTGCAATATTCGTGATCGATCTAACGGTATTTCAGTTTTCAATTTGCTGCGTTGTCTTTCAGAATGATTTCAGCTTCAGGACGAAAAGTATCTATGTGTTTTTATCTGTAAAAAAAAGATTGGCTGCCTAATTTAACCTTAATTTTTTGGTATTCAATTGATTTGTATTATTTTTGTTTGAGCGATTTGAATATTTAATTCATGGTTAAATAAATACATTTTGTATAATTTTTATTTTCGGTTTGTTCTAATTTGCTATTACGTCAATCGGACTGGGGATCTTGATGATTGTTAATTAAGATTTATTCTTCATTCAAATTTCGTCGAAATTATACAAAATATTTTGTACATAACATCTTATCTCCAGTTATAAAAAGTTTTTATATATCCTCGTCCAATAGCGTCCAGGAAACCTCACGTATAATGGACCAATCTCAGTCCCAGACCAGTCTTAATGCGGAAACGGGAGTCCATTCCAATACAAAAAAGGGTCTAGAAGATGGTTACTCTCTCAAGGTCTGTATTGCTGACGCTGAGAACAAGGAAAGCCCATAGAGGGTAGTCACATTGACACGAGTCTGGCAGTAACATGTGTCAGGGGGGTCGATTCCATTTTGCAATTTTATCCAGACTCGAACACGCTGGGGACGTATCAAATGTGACTGTCTCGTTCTACTGGGACTTCACAATACAAGGATGTGAGATATGAGCTGCGTTATAAAAATTGATATTGGTTGCTGAGATCACTTGGTACCCAAAGTCCCCAAAACTAAAGTCCTAAGACTAAAGTTGTATACCTTATCTTCTTTAAGACACTTGGAAAAATTACAATGATTTTATTTCAATTTAGCACGTTGAATTATTTCGACTAGCTTTTAAGATAAATAAACTATTTCTGATCACTTTTCTTCCTTTATCTAATGTTTTTATATGTAATTTCTCAAAGTAATCTAATAAGTGATTTATTATATTATAATCTAGCATTACACTATCCGAATTGCAGAGCGCTTGAGAGCTGGTGAGCAAATTTAGGAAATAAATTTAGCATTATAAGCTGTTTGACAGTAATCCAAGTTGTTACGTTCGTATGGACGCTGCTGTCACAAAATATCATCTAGTAACTATGCTAGAGACAAATTAGCGCTCTGCAGATTGAATAGTGTAATCACTTTAGGTTGTAAGTTCTACTCGTTGTTATGTTAATTAACATGTAAATATTCTAAAAACTTTATAAAATAACAGAGAATCTAATGTGTATTCAGGAAACAAAACTTTTGCCCTTTAATTTTATGTAAGAATTAATTAACCTAACGGCCGGTTTCTCGAACGATGATCAACGAAAAAATCAAATAATTACTATGTGTCAAACTCGAATCAATCGTGATTTGGGTTTCCAGAAACCGGCCTTAAGTGTCGCAAAAATCTTGATCTTTTCGCTGAAATAAAAATAAATGAGTTTCTACAAGCAATAATCCAGAAATAATAGACATCGTTTAATTAAATTCATAATATAATTGAGCATCATTTTATTAAGTGTCACGCGATGACTTTAATTACGAACGACACGATTTAATTTGACTATTTTATAAATGTTGGGTAGGTTGTGCCTTTTATAAAAAATCCCACAGTTCATTTCGTATTTTATCAGCAATCTGGTTCCCATAGAACAAAGTTTGCTTAGTTTAGGACTAAATGGCGTTATGTGAAATGTCTATGAATATTTATAATTATTTCAACGGATTTCTATAGCAACATATAGATCTATAGACTTTTAAGCCTGTGAAAAAAAAATCATCTACAACAAAAACTTGTCAGCGAATAAAATCGGATTCTGTTTAGATTCTAATATAATATTACGTCTTAAATACGCCCTTCCTGATATAAGTAGGTATATCAGTCATAATTAAGTTCATGAAAATGGTTCTAATTAATTTTATCAAAAATCCTTTATGCTCGTAATTATATTGAGGGCTTGTTAAATTGCTCAAGGTATTGTACAGAGTAAATACATCTTTGAGTTCAGTGGGTTGGTATTGATTACTGCGAGGAATGGAAGAAAATTACACTTCTCAAGCTTCAAAGCTTCGGAAGAAACTCGCCTTTGTACTGAGCTGTAATTAGATAAAATGTGGTACATTTAGTATGCAGGATTACTTGTAGACCGTTGTTTTCACACAACGCTATTGAAGGTCACATCTAGTTCCCATAGAGCTTTGCTTAGCAATATAAGCAGAGCAGGAACTAGACTGCTGATAGAATACTTGTATATATATTTTTTGTTTGTAAATACATACAACACCCAGACATAGAACGAGTATTTTTGTTCATTTTTTTATGTTTTATCTGCGATCAGCCTAATGGCTATAAGCAGATCTTTTGGGAGATCCAAGTGGCGTGCGGAGCTGTACTCCAGTGAGTGTAGCTAGCACCAATGTGGTTTATTTTATTCTCTGGGTTCCAATATCTTTCGGCGCTTTAGCCTTTTTTGGTTGTTAATCTCCAGTAGCTTTGCAGCCAGCGAGTTAGGGCTTCATTACAGCTTTATATATCAGGAGCTTGTTTTTGTTCATGACACAAACATTTGTTCTGGATGGGAATCGAACCCACGACCCACAGCATGGAAAGCAGAGCTACTACCAACTGACGCCTGTCATAATACGAAGATATTATAATTTAGCTTGTACTATGGGGTACAAGCTTTGCATTGGGACTAGACTGTCATGTGTGAAAAGTTCGTGAATACTTATTTAGGTATATGATCAGTTTCCACCATGTTTTGTCACAACCTAGTTACTGTTAACATAACAAAGTTTGATAATTATCATAGTAAGTAGCAGGAGTCGGCGTTAGAACACATAAAACATTTTCTTGCATTTCGCGAGCAGTTTTGCATCAAAAGTTAAATTAAAAAGTTTCTTAATTTGCTGCACAATGCATCTTGAGTTTAGACGAGCGTATAAAGGCAAGAAGCTTCTACGTTTACTTTATATGAAGACTTATAAACTACGGCTTTGTCTGCAAATAATCTAACTTTTCCTAACAACATATAAATAGGAAGACAGCATGTTAATTAAAACAATATTGTTGGAACATTTTAAAGTCAATACTGTTATTGATCAGACGTTAAAATTGACTGAAATTATATTAAAAGTAGGTACTTTATTAAATATTTGATAAAATCACTTTAAAATATGAGTATCATGTTATTTTCATGCATGGAGTTGAATAAATAATTAGTATTATATGTCATGAGTATAATTGCAGTTATTACAAAACTGAAATTAAACTAGACAAAAAAGTAATAAAAATAAGTTGACAAACTTGAATTTGAACGGACAAATTAATTTCAAACATTTAAAAAAGCTATTTTCAGTTTGTATTATACCTAAGGCTGGTAAAACTTTGCGATGACGCTCTTGGGTTGCTAAACCATTTTTTTCAAGGACTATAATGGACACTTCAAAACTGGTAGAAAGTTTTAACAAGATTAGTCTCCAAGGTCCGCTGAAACTGACTGAAACAATTTGTTACAAATTAGTGTGTGAATAGGCTATTTTTTGTACAAAGTAAATTCTAACTTTCATGAAGTCAGTCGTTTTAAATAGCAATTATGCTTTTTTATATTCTGTATTCGAAGTGACAAAGTAAAAGGAAGGGGAAGAAATAATAAATTGTTTTTTCTTTTATTAATTTCGATTATACTAACAAATATATGACAGTATTTGTAAGTAAACAAAGTATTGTAGGTATGTATAAATGCTTATTTCATGTGCATACGTATTTTCAATCAAAATAAAATACCGAATCCATGTAATAAAAAAAACGCTCAATACTTCCGCCATGCGCCTTATTTTACGCCTTTAAACTTTCATTGCAAATTGAACAGAAAATCTGAAGAATAAAAGGAACTTGTAAGCCTGGTCATGTGTAACCCACAATCTATTATTTTATAAAGAGCTATAATATTTGAGCATCGCGGCGCTATCATAATAAAAGTTTTATAGGTGGCTCATATCCTGCGCGCGCGTACCCGATGTAACGGCTATGTGCTCTCGACATGAATTATATTATCATACTGTACGTATTTTTATTATTTCCCAGAGTTTTCAGAGGGGATATTCTTTATACCCAAGCTTATTCTGTTTTTTTTTGTGTGTCAGTACGTATACATATAATGCCTTTGCCATGCAGTGGGACACTACAGGCTGCTAATAATGAAATGAAATGAAATGAAAACACTTTATTGTACATGTACACTTTACAACTAATAATTGAGAAAAAGAAAACATAAAAACTAACAAAATACAGTACAATAGGCGGTCTTATCGCTAGGGAGCGATTTCTTCCAGACAACCTTTGGATGGAAAGAATCCTACAAAAAAAAAGGGTCAGCTAGGTGCACTTTACAATAAAATTAAATATGAATTACATTTATTATTATATAATATAATACTAATAATAGTAGTACCTAGGTATGTATGCAACTTTAATCACGAACTAAAACAAAACGTTATGTAATGTAACTATCTATGTATTTATATAATAAGTAAGAAATAAGTAGTTGCTACCTGCAGACTGTTCTAAACGATCTATAGATAATAAGCTTATTCTTGTTTTTAATAAAATTTACTACATTATTTGCATTTCTTTTGAAGAATCATGAATAAGGCCTTAGAATTATCGTTTTTTTCTTTTGAAGAATCATGATTCTAGCATACAGCAGGGTGCATGGAAAGAGCCTCCTCGTGGCGCACACCGGTAACAGCTAGGCACGGTAAAGCAGTGTCTAGTCTGGCTAATCTTTCCAACACGATGCTACAACAGAATACAGTTGTAGCATCGACACGATAAGAAGAAGCATACAGCTTTAGAATTATCGTATTAAAAAACGTTGCTCGGGTAAATCCATAAAGAAATACTTATGAATGTTTCGGTGATTGATGTTATCCATTGCGGGTTTGCGTGTCAATCTAGCTAAAACTTTTTCATTCAAATCCAAAGCATTCATACCATGTATTTGTTTATTTTGGGAATATTTTTTCAATAAACTGAAAAAACCGATACTTTGATAGATAAATAAAAATATTGCCAGTGAAAAAGTAGGCCTCTATATTACATTGTTAAAATTATACGTAAGGTATTTCTAAAATGTAGTCCAATATAAAAATTGCTGTCCTGCCCTCGGTGCCCGACCATATGCACTAAAGCTGATCTTATGAAGGCCTCCGATAAGGCCATTGAAGTTGCCACTCACTGGAGTAGAATAGTTTGAGGATGAACCATTGATACGACGAATGAATATAAAAATATTTTGATTTTTTTACCAGATTAATTCGGGCTTTTTTTTAATTTAGCCACAATATCATAATAGGGATAATATAACTCACCGGAATAAATACACGAACCGGAAGTAGGCCATCTCTACGGAATATTATTTAATCTTTAACTATCATGGGGCTAATTCTCTAAGTAAAAAACTTAGTAAAAATATAAATTAATGTCTATTTTAATTATTGGAATAGCATTAAAGTTATTCAAGGTTTCATTTTAGATTTCTTTTTATAATCCTATAATTTAATTTAATACATTGAAGTATGGCACAACGCTATTGAGTCTCAAAATAGTCTTATTATATTTTGTTTATACATAAGTACCTACACATACATAGTGAGTTCGTTTTAAGTTCTTTATATATAATATATTATGTCTTTTTTATTATATGAACTTTTTGCTAATATTTGAAATAAATGTGTAAATAATAATTATTATTCACGGACACTTAACACATCACAATCTAGTCAAACTAAGCAAACTACTAAAAGTAATAAGAGAATTACTCCTCTGGTTAGTATGCAAGGAAGTGTAATAACATGCTATTAAATTCATAGTTACGTGGCTGTATAAATTAGCAATCAACAGCTAAAACTGGACTACTCTCACTAAAATAACGCTAAAGTCATTTTGATTTGATTTTATTGCGTCAATTACATAATTATTAACATGTAATTGCTGTTAGTTATCATACGATTTAAAATGCAAAAGTTATTACATATACACTGTTTTTCTAATTGCTTTAGAGTTGCAATGATAACAAAAACTAGGTTACATTTCAAGCAACATTTTATTAATTGTGTACAAAAAATATGGATATGTAGATGTAAAAGAAGAGATAAGACGACGAAAAGATGGATGGACTGTATGAATGATGAGATGAGTAAGAAAGGACGAAAGACGACGGCTGATAAAGGAGAGTGGAAGAAGAAGACATAATTCTTAAATTCGCTCTGTAATTTATATTAATTTAACTAATTTATATTCATGTGATGTACCTATGTGCAAATAAATTTATCTTTACCTTATCTTTTTTTATCTCTACATACTTTTCTGACTCCACAAAGCGCGATATAAAAGAAGGAGAGAAATCAAATTTCATATAATAATGAAAAAATGCACACCCCGATATTTGCTTATATCTCTCAGTTATTTATCAAAATATTAGCCTAATGTCGCAATTTGGCCTGCACCCAGCGAGTTTGGCTCGCCTTTGGTCTGTTGTTTATTAGTTGCACAGTATACCGAGGCATGACCCGTGTTTCGGAAGATTTGTTGGGTGCCTGCGCTGTTGAGTTATAGGCATTGTTCCTCTAGTTATGGCTCTAGATTACGAGAGGGTTTCTTTTCAACTGTGACTTAAATAATAATAATAGCCTTTATTTAGTCTTCTAGTACCCATAACACAAGCTCTGCTTAGCTTGGGGCTAGATGATGTTGTGTGGATTGTCCAGCATTATTTATTTATTTATTTTAGACATAAATGGGTAGTTTACATATTGAAGTTTATGTTCATTTTCAGCAACTATCAACTGTGACTTAATTGGTGTTATACGCTTTTAAATGTAGATTGTTTTAATACTTGTTTATTTTGAAGTGCTCCACTAAATGAAAATCACAAGCAAGTTACTTGTGTCGAGTGGAATTAGGAGTCGCTGAAATAGTTCGTTATCACAACCCCGTATCAAGGGGAAGGTCACGAAGGATTCAAATCCTGCTCAACACAATAACTGTTGTGATTCTCTAATCTTTGTAGATTTTTACCTTTGATATAGATCATTTCCCGATATATATTGAGACCATATCAGTACATTTCTTAAAGCTACATAAAGCGTAGTACGTTTTATTTTAATGTATTATGAAATTCATCTAATTCTTGATATGCTGGTCTTAACTTCGTGGAAAAATGCAAATGCGCCGTGTCTCCGCGCACCGTAACGAGTGTGAGGTTATGGTCAGTTTAAGCCTGACATAAGGGGATTAATCTGACAAAGTTCTACATGAACTGTGTCTGAAATTCTTGTATGTTCATTTGACACGAAGAAGAAGTCTAACATAACCTACTGTTGTAACAGGCAGTAGGTATCTAAATTTCCACACGAAAAAAAAATACAGGTCTTTACTGGGTCAAGTGCTGAAATATTTTTCTCAGCCTCAATATATTCTAAAATTCTAAACTCTTACAAGTAGTTCGATGTACTCTTTGTAGGTGCAAGTGTAAACAAGTATTATTATGCTTCATAATCTTTGCGCAACACTTCGTAACGCCTGGAGCGCTGTTTGGAGCGAGCACTTGAGGAAGTATGGTTGAAGCTTGTGTACTTACCTAGAAACTTTTGAGATAGCTCTTCGGTGTATTATAAAGAAGTTATTTCGAAGAACATCTACGTTATAATCGATGTTTTTAACAGACTTCAAAGAAGGATAAAGATCTTATTTTTTTTGAAGTGAAAACTTCTTTAGCGGCGCTGAGCACTTTTTTTGTATGGGTAAAAACTTTCAAACTCGCGTCAGGGTCACGTGATGCTGATCGAAAAAGCGTAAGATCGAGGGGAAGGGAGAGGAACTAGTATCTCCCACTCTTTCTACCGTGCCTGAGTGTGCTGCTCTGTTTAGGCGGCACAGGGCGAAAAATAAAAAATAAAAAAAAATAAAAACATAAACATTGTATTCTACCTCATAAATGATAGTACTTTTATACTTATAATTAAACACAACGTTAATATTGAAGTTTTCACTTCTGCCGGCACTCCCGGAGTGCTATCTTTTTTTTTATTATTTCTAGGTAGTATTAGAGCCTAACTAACAATGTTGTACTGGTGAAATTGATTTACCTTTCATGTTCGAATTAATTGAACTGAAGTTATTCAGATCGTTGTTATTCTATGAAATATAACTATGACCATTGAATAATTTTACTAAAACATATTTTGTTATAAGAAAAATAGCCTTCGTCTCTGCAAAACTTACTTTTGTAATTCACATAGAATTTATTCTACAACTTCGTTCATATAAATTCGCTTGCTCATCAAAAGCCAACGAAATAAAACCGAATACCAGACACAAATCACAAACATACTTATGAGAGTTAGCTTATACCGGATCTAGCAACGGAAGCAACTTGCGCTATAAATCCTTGCTACCCTCGATTCGACATTAATAAAGTTGAAAAATCTAACCAATGGAATCAAAAGTTCGGAATAATATGAAAAGTCGATGACGCGACCAGTAAACCGACCTAGTTTTAGAGGTTTTGGACACTATCGTTTCCCAAAACTTTCCACATAAATCGTGTAATTTGGTGATTCTGAAAATTCGCACCGCTTTCAAACTCACGTCCAGCCATGTAGTGTGAAGTTATTAGACAACTGCGACTCTGGTGTGCTAAAACTACAATTAATTATTTGTTGAATAACTAAATTAGTTTAACTTAACTAGGCTCTCAGTGTTTCTATATTGATGATTAAAATCATAAAGCTTTTAAGGATGGAAATTTCTCGTATTGATGTTTAAAGACCAGGTCTTTAAACATCAATACGAGAAACTTGCCAGTGCCAATTACTTATTATTATAATGTTTTTGTTTCGTTTTCTTATTTTAGGCTTTTGTGGTTATAAAAATCATATTCATTCGGACAATATTCATTGGCTTTGACGTTATCACTTTATGATGTTAGTTTAAATAATAACTTAATAACAGTCTCTTTCTAATTCACTCAAGAATAAACGCCTCATGTTTTACTGCGTTACGTTGTTGTAAAATAAACAAAGGACTGCTCGTAAATTCTACTTACAACTATCGCACGGTATTGACATGGAATATATCGTATATACTATTGATGTTATCTGGAGATAAATAGTTGTATTTGTGTACTGGCTATTTTACTGACAAATATATTATGATAATGGTGGCATATCGTTTGGAATGTGATTTATACTTACTGAAATCTTTGTTAGGCGACTTCTTATTCCTGCACATAGTAGACAAAGAAAATACATTAAGATTTTTTATGTATTAGCCTAATTAGTCCCACCATCATCTTCCACGTATCTCGGTCTTTGGCAGTGTAATCTCAAACACGCCAAGGTCATTCTTCCAACTTAAGTTATTAAAATTTTGTTTTTCTTTGTTTCAGACAAAATGAGGCTGCTTTTTCTCCTCCTAGCAATCACCACCGCTTTTGCCCAGCAGCAATGGGTACCTTGTTCAGAACTAAACGATGACTTACGCTACCCGTGCCGGTGCAGAGTCCAAGTGGATCGAGCACTGCAGCTGAGGATACTGATGGATTGCGACAAGGTTGTGTTCCCAGGTGACTTCCCAGCGTTACCCTACGGAGCACCAATAATTTCCTTCAGTCAACGCTGGGCCGGGCAGCAGACTTTGCCGACACAGGTGAGATTAAGATAAATAGATAGAAAACACATTATTGCACACCACTTCATTTAGAATTATAAATTGAACAAGAAGAAGAACGGTATTGAGATATGCAATGGGCGGTCTTATCACTATAAGCGATATCAACCTTGGTATGGGCTTTACAAGAACTTTAAGAAAAAACTATATTTAACGAAAAATTTAACAAATATCACAGTAATTATATACGCTGATGGAAGCTAGCCGTGTGAGCTAATGTATTGTTATAGGCAGAGGTAATTACTGAATAGCGGGAAGGTCATCACCCTGTTCCATTATTTTACATAAAAAGAGTTTAGCTGGTTTCTTAATAGTTTAATAAAAATGGGTATATACAGGATTTTGTTACTATTGGGCAAAGGTTTTGTTTTGAATAGCGCGTTCGTATCTCCTGGCCAACAAAAGACTCAAGCGTTGATCGTTCCGAACTTGTAATTGTCTATATTGCAAGATCATAAAGAAAAAGTGCGTTGACTACGCCAAGGTGACTGGCACAAAATGTTAATTCATAAACACGGTATGTGGACTCGGAACTAGTGTTTTCTATTTGAGCACGCGATTTCATGATCTGATTACTGCGCGCGTTAATGGAACGCGAACTGTTCTAGTGAAAAATACACAAGTTACACTCACTAGGAGTTCTTACGGCGACATCTGGTTATGAAAACGGAACTAAATTACAAACAGATTAAACAATAGAAATTTACCATATTTTATATCACTTTCGCTAAAGGTTCGCTGGAAGAGAACTCTTTTCAGGGTGAAGCTCGCCACTGTACACATAAGTTTTTTTTTTAATCTTTACTGTCCCACTGCTGGGCAAAGGTCTCCCCCAAAGCCTTCCACTTATCCCGGTCTTTGGCGACACTACACCAATCCAATTTATTTAAGTTTTATTTATGAATTCACTCTGTTTATAATTTTCAAATTTTAGGCACAGGTTGGATTATTATTATTAACACAATATTGACAATAGTTCGACGACCGATGTGGCGCGGTGGGCGATGGTCCGCCTGCGACGCGGAAGATTGCGGGTTCGATTCCCGCCTCGGGATAAATGTTTGTATGTTCTGCAAATATTTATTCCGGGTGTTCTGGGTGTTTATATGTATAATAAAAAATATCTATCTATGTATTATATTGTATTAATTATGTCAGTCTTCTAGTACCCATAACACAAGCTCTGCTTAGCCTGGGGCTAGATGATGTTGTGTGGATTGTCCAGCATTATTTATTTATTTATTTACACGAACAGTAATACACACTTAGCTTGTAGTAGACTGAAACCAGTAGTTAGCTAATGGAATCAATAATCAAAGTAACTGAATACCAATATTGGCGGGTATTAATCCCAATCATAATGCATGATCCACAAAGCTTATTAAATAACAGCTAGCGGAATAGTTGATACATTTGTGTACTCAATATTTCAACGGTACATTGAGGTAGAAAACAGGTTTTTTTTTTACCTACACGGTATTCGTTGTCTAGATAGCGTTAGGATCCCCTCGGTTGTCATGCGATATGTCTAATAAAAGAAGAAGACGGACTCGTCCTAACGGGATTCCGCAAGTTCGGGTTTAGGAACTGCTTAACTTAAAAATGTTACCCGGAAAACAAAAACTAAAACGAAGCTTCGGAATTCGCATTCCGACAGTTTTTGTTGTAATTTATAAAATAAAGATAAGTACCTACTGGTATTTTGTTGCGCGAATTTTATTATAGCAAAAAATTGTGACTTCAAAAACTATTCGTGACTCCATGATCCAATTTTCAATAGGGTTGTCAAGAATGCAGTTAAACTTAAATTAAATATTCAGTCGGATTAATTTAAACATATCATATGCGGTTGTGATTATGTTGGCACCAGTAAACAGTTTCATAACACACGCAAGCAAACACTGGAATAATACTGTTTGCTGAATAATTATACTCAATCAATTTGGAAAATCATTGCGGTGTTGTTGGTTTCATCGTGTTTGCCAGCTCATTTAGCACATCAGACCTTATTGTGCTACAACTGAGAAAATTTATGGGAGGAACATAGCAACACCCAACGTAGCGTAGCTTATACTGAAAATTACACTCACATATACATACGTAAACCTTGGCAATTGAATACTAAACTCACACTACGGTTTAATAATAAACGTTGATATAGCTGGTGATTGATTAGATCAAAATCAACTGTGTTAGCTATTAATTTAGTCTGTAAACCGGTTTACATGCCTATTAATGAGAAATAGTCACGAAATAAGCAGATGTTAAATCTTTGTCTATAAAAATGCGGAACGTGCCTTTAACGCGTCTAACTCTGAGAAGATTAAGAATAAACTTTGTCAATTTCAAAAATAACGATCATTAAACCAAAGATCCAAGTTATACCGCATAACAGACTAAAACTTCAAAGACCTCATATTTTATGCATAGCATTACATCTCAACCTTCCGCTCGATTGGCTACTCACAGAACTTGTGGAATTGTCGGACAACTTGACCCGCTATAGACCCCACTCGATGGACAGAAGGCAGCACTTTGCAAACTTAACCCGGGGCCACGAAAATATCGCCACGTTAGAAGCGTCAGTTTGCCCCAAATGTGATTTTAAAGACTCTCGTTCCTTTGCTGCGCTACTTAATGGCCTTGTAGATATTGACCCACATTTGTTTTAACGCTCAACGCTGCTTGAACGTAAAGTGAATTCGCTTGGAGCGTCGCGGTTCGTGGCCCTCAAGTTATGATCTCGAATACATTATCCAACGGGACACTTACAAGTTTCGGCTCAAGTTATCACAAGTGGGTATTTTAATGTGTGCACTCTTGAAACTCGATCCTAGTTGGGTCAGGACTGTATGTAACTGTTGAGTGATGTTTATTCTATAGCCAGTGCAAAAGGTCATGTTTGAAATCGGTCGTACTGCCACTTATAAATTCTACCCTACATTACTATGTAAGCAATAAAATAAGTCTTATCAAAGTTCAAAAAGCGCTACTTTATACTAGAAGTCTACTAACTTGATTCACAGAATTCGCAACGTTTGTAATAATCAGCAAAAGCTTTGCTTAGTTTGGGACTAGTGTGATGTGTGAAATTTCCATTAATATTGAATTATTTATATATATTACGCACAGTAAAAATCTGTTTCATCCATAAAATTAAAAATATTTTTTTTCAATTTTCCAGATATTTTCTACATACGGACTACCTTTGAAAGAGCTAGATTTTGCTCACAACAGCTTGCGTCGCCTGCCGGATCGTCTCCTTGCGGGGATAAAAGGAAACATTACTAGGATCGTGTTGGCTGACAATCTTCTTGGGGACAATTTGAATCCAATATTCTCGACCGCCGAGCTTCACAATCTACCGGCTCTGGAGGAGTTGGACTTGAGTGGGAACAGTATCAGAGGGTTGGAGGAAGGATTGCTGATTGGTTGTGATGTTATGAAGGTAATTTAGTCTCTCACCTATATTTATAGACCTTTATAGCTAGAGTCATTATTGTACAATGGCTGAAAAATTAAAAGTTACCAAATCTACCAACCTCCAGTGATTCTAGAATGTCTTTTTTGTTTTTTTATGATAAATTAAGTGCATTTTCATCTATTAATCTTTTTTAATATTTAATTATTTGTATCGTTTGTTTGTTTTATTAAAAAAAGTGCATTAAAATTAGTATTAATGGTTTTTATTATATTTCTAGATTTTAAGGCTGGACCGCAATAATATAAACTCCGTGCCATCTCTATCGCTTAATGGACCTCAGGCGCTGAGGGTGATCTCACTCAGAGAAAATAGAATAGGTAAATATTTACTTACATTGAAAATAAGTTCCAAACATCCCAATGAAATTGCTAAATATCAAAAGATGTATATAATTAAGTTAAGAAAATACAAAAAAGTCAGTTTTTTTTTGTAATTTTAATCAATTGATTTTTAATTGCTAAGTTAAAACAATTTATGCAGGTATTAGACTGTTTAAACTGATATTTACTATAAAAAAAATGTGTGTATTTTACAGCGTTGATACGCCAGGCGTCATTCGTTTCCCAGAAGACATTAGAGGAAATAGACTTACATGGAAACATGATATCAACTATCGAGGGCGGGGCCTTTATCAGCCTGAGTGATTTGCTAACCCTCGATTTGGGTCGCAACAGGCTTTCCAAGTTCAATAGCGACGTTTTCCAAGGCGCTGAAAATTTGGAAAAGTTGGACCTCTCCGAAAACTTCATAACGGACTTTCCTACAGTCGCCTTGAAATCATTCGTCGCTCTCAAACACTTGAATCTCTCGAGTAATATGATTACGGTGAGTAAAACTTTTTAATTCGGCAGAAGTTTGCGATATCGTAAATTTGAACTTAAGTAAGGTCTGCGTCGGTAGAACATTTAAAGTTTCAATTTATGTATTTTGACTTTACACAATACCCAGTTGACATGAATTATTAATTGTAAATTACAAAAGTTTGGAGACCCTTTGACGACCCTCTCAAAAATAGTTTGTGTGTTGCTAAGAATTTGAAGATAATTGAAATTATATTTAATATTTTCAAACACTTTTTATATTCATTAAAACATAACCAGGGTTCGAGTGGTTCATTTTATATATTTTATTTCAGAACATCGACAACAGTCATCTTAGTTCACTGGTATCTCTTGAAGTGGTAGATTTGAGCAGAAATAACCTCGTGAAATTATCACCGGGGACCTTTGTCGGTCTCACAGAACTCCGCTACTTGGACGTCGGAGTCAATTCACTTCGAACTGTATGTTTTCCTTCCTAGAGCTTATTTTAGCATGCTTTTATTACATGTGTACTAAACGCTTAAATTAATTTCAGGTGGAAGATGACGCCTTTGATGGTCTGACGAATCTGAATACATTATTGCTTAGAGACAACAATATATTACTTATACCAGCTACGGCGTTATCTAGACTACCAAACCTAATATCCGTTCATCTTGGATTCAACCGAGTGACAGCGCTATCCAGCGATATACTAAGATCAGTGTCTAACAGAGTCACCTCTCTGGTTTTATCAAGAAATGTTATCAGAGAATTACCTCCAGCGGCGTTTAATCATTTCAAGACCTTACATCACTTGGATTTATCCGGAAACCTATTAAATTCCATAGCGGCAGAAGTGTTTACAGGATTAGAGCAATCGCTTCAGTTTTTGTCTTTGAGTCAAAACAGAATATTGGGCTTCACCGGGGAACAATTGAAATTCGTAAGCCTTTGGTTCTTGGACATTTCGGATAATCAAATTTCAGAAATTCCTGTCGACGCTTTTGAGTCCATTCCGAGTTTATCGCACTTAAATATAAGCCGTAATGCCCATATTAGCGTCCTCCCGCAAAATGTGTTTCAGTATAATCCAGCGTTATTGAGCATCGATTTGAGCCACGTGGGTTTGAAAGCACTTCCTATAAACTTATTCTCCAAAAATCAAAACCTGGATAGAATCGATTTGTCGCACAATCTCTTGCAGGAAGTTTCAGAAAACACCTTCAAGAATCTTAGAAATCTGACATATCTAGATCTGTCATACAACAACATTGCTACAATCCGAACGCCAGCTTTTGTAAACGTAATGTCTATTCAATATTTATCCCTGAAGGGCAATCAATTAAATGCCTTTAAAGGAGAGTTCTTCAACACTGGAACAAGTCTCGAAGTAATAGATCTTTCTGGCAATCAATTAAGTTACTTATTTCCGTCTTCGTTCAAGATACACCCACGCCTGCGAGAGATCATACTTACCGATAACAAATTCAACTTTTTCCCATCCGAACTTATAAGCACCTTGCAGTATTTGGAGTTAGTGGATCTATCCGGCAACGCTTTGAAGAACGTGGACGAACTTGACTTCGCGCGTCTGCCAAAATTACGAACAATATTGTTAGCGAGAAACGAACTTGAAACAATAAGCGAAATGGCTTTCCACAACTCCTCTCAAATTCAGTACTTGGATTTGTCTGATAATAAAATAGATCGTTTAGGAGATCGGCTCTTCGAAGGACTTATCAGACTCGAAGTTTTGGATTTAGCCGGTAATTTACTTACAGAACTTTCTGAAAATATTTTTGAACGCTCGCGACTCCACATGCTCGAAAAGATTGTACTGAGCAGGAATTCCTTTGAACACGCTCCACTGAAGGCGTTACAGAAGCAATACTTTTTCGTGTCTGCGGTTGATTTGTCACATAACCAAATAGTCGACATTCCTGCAGAGAATAGCGTAATGGTGAACATAAAGAAACTGGATTTGTCATTCAATCCACTCTCTGAGAAAACGATCAGTAACATTTTGACTGAACCAAAAACTGTACGAGATCTGAATTTAGCCGGAACTGGAGTAAAAACTATTGGGCAGCTTGAGACACCGTTTTTGCACTGCCTTAACATATCGCATAATAATATCTCAAAGCTTTCTGAAAAGACATTTACTAGAACAACACTTTTGGAATCCTTGGATATTTCATACAATCAGATAACAGACGTATCGGGAGCGCTCACCATGTCGTGGCCAAAACTTAAAAACCTGCAGCGATTGAATATGTCTAGCAACCCTATTATTATGGTCATGGATGGCAATTTCGAAGGTTTAACTTCTTTGCGAGTGCTAGACATAACAAATCTAGACAGATGTACTAGGATAGAGAAAAATGCCTTTAGAACGTTACCGAATCTAGTTGAGCTTAGAGCTTATGGCTTTCCAAGACTAGGATATTTTGATGTGCAAGGAACCTTGGAACATTTGTTTGCACTGGAAAAACTAGATGTTGAGTTTAAAGATACGACTATTGGACCAGATCAGCTGCATTCAACTCTGCACCCGCGACTTGAAGAGCTTGGTATGAGAGGAGACAGATTGAAGACAGTTTCTTCAGGTGTACTCGCTGGACTGAAAGCTCCGGCTATCACCGTCCGGTTCAGAAATACTTCTGTTACTAGTTTACCCCCAGCTCTTTTATTCCCTTTACCGAGATCATCGCAGATTACAATCGACGTGGGAGGAAGCCAGCTGACCACCTTGCAGCCTCAGTTGTTAGTGGCTTTAGATGACAGACGTGCCGACCTGTCCATGTTTGGTTTAGACAGCAATCCAATAAAATGCGATTGCAATGCCAGAGCTTTGAGAAGATGGCTACCAAACGTTGGCATTGACGACGTAAAGTGTGAGTCTCCTGACCATTTATCTGGATTTCTGCTAGTTGAAATTGGTGATGATGAGTTGACTTGTGAGACGAGGAAACGAACAACGGTTTCACTGTCGTCCAGTAGTTATTCAACGTCACCTCCTCCTAGACTCGTCCACCGCACGTCTGCAGAACCCGACATCATCTGGTCCGTAGCCCCGACGCACGATCGCCCGAAAGTTCAAGGCGAGCCTAAAGGTGCTCCGGTGATAGGTGCGGTTTCAACAAATGACGATAATTTGATTATTGGGATTGTAGGCGGCGTGGTGGCGTTCATAGTTATTTTGATTATAATTATCTGTATTGTCCGGCTGCGGATGACTTCAAATTCATATAGAGGGGGTCCATTAGCGAGTAGTCCAGCGGGTGGGGCTCCACCGATGTGGGGTCCACCTTGGCCGGGTTACGCGGGAACGATGCCTCCTCCATCGATTTCAACTGCCACTTTACCTCATAAGATGCAGCAAGGCCCAGGATCTGTGCGGTACCTCGCCCAACCACCCCCACCCGCGCCTTATTTCATAAGCATGCCACCTCACGACGATAAAATCTATCGGTAGTTATAAGTGATTTATATTGCCTTGGTAAGAAAACTTGTAAATATTAGTGTTTTGAAAGAATTCATCATATCAAAGAAATAAAAGTGCTCACAGTTTTGTACATACCACTCACTATAAAACTATTTTTTTATGTATTTTCTATAACAGTATTGTTTTTCTATGTTGCTTATTTGATTTAGTTTGGGTACATTATATTACATAACTTATTTTAATTTATTCTAGGTTGCTCTTTAAGTATTCAATGTATTTCCAAGACGGAAATGTCTCAAATAATATGTTTTCTAGGTACTACGTTTGCCTTTAAGATGAAATTAATGCTGTGTAGGTGTTTATTTGTCTAGTCACCAAAACAGCCGACTCACGCTTGTAATTAAAATCGTTTAGGCACAAATATATCTAGGTGTACTTACTAACGCAGAATAAAATAAGCTTTGTATCATTACAAGGGATAGCAATATTTTACAGTTGATTAAAATTATGGAACGATTATAAGTATAGTTATTAGAGTAACAATAATACCTCTGTACTGTAATTAATTTAATGCTCCGATAAAACCCCTCTTATAACAACTAGTTAAAATAAATATTTAATATTTTTATCTGGTATTTTTATTTCGATCGCCCTTGATGTACACAAAACCATCAATATTAGTAAAACTGAAGTATCATTTATCTGAAGAAATTATACATATGTTTAATCGTTAAAGAACACTGATAGCGTCACACTTAAGTTACACTTTGAGCAATGTTGTGCTAGCCAGCTTAGCAGGTTCAACCTAACCTACACAAAACACCCTAACGCGGAACATCAGCGCAGATCTTTTGCCTGTACTTAAAGTTGAAATCAGAGGCCAGTACTAGTACGCAATTTAGTTTTTTGACATTCATTATACGATTTACGTACGATTTAGTAGCAACGTGTACTTATAATGAAAATGCCGCCTCATATTGGAAATTCATAAATGTGAAGTATTTCCCAATAGCTTGATGAGTTAAAAATTCGGAAAAGGCTCGACTCGATGTCAGCTCGTTCGGCCGTTTTATCGATGTTTTGTTTATGATCATGGCATTTGCATAAAATCCAATGGTTGTCAGTTTTTTACTGGTTGAAAAGGCTTTCAAACGGGAGGTGCCACGTGCATTGTTTCAGTATTTAAATTGAATTCTGCTGACCGATGTCTGGCTCGTGTTATTGGAAAAAAGTAAGCATATTTATTTGGGTAAAACAAGAAAATAGTTTGTTATATTTAAATGTGGCTTGAGCTTTTTGAATAGGTATCTAATAAAAAAAATTAAACTTAAATGAAAGCATATACCAAGTTTTAAAAATATATTTATGGTACATGGTATGAATAAAACACTTTAGATAGGCCAGTCCCTTATTGTTATTTTATGCATTTTTATTAGTTTCTTGTTTCGGATGAATTACGGCTATATTTATTTGTGTTCCTTTATCAAAAACTGAACTTCCTATTGCAAACATGTAGTTTTCATTACAGTTTACAAACACAACAGTGTATGCAGCATTTCCATTCAAAAATCTAAGCAAAAACCTAACAGAATGGGAACATGTATTCCTGTTACCGAAATTTATGCACATTTTTGATGAAACCCAGCCTTCATCCGAAACAACATGGAATTCCAATTTATCATCACTTGCACTAACGGATTAAGGTTTAGCTCTAACAATATTCACGGAAAAACACGATGAAAAACTAAACCGGTAAAATGGAGCATGATGCGCAATATGTAGATGACTGAATTGTAATCTTTTTATGACGTCAAATATTGACGGATAACATTTCTTGGTCGGTGAGCTCTTTAACTTCAATTGTTTTTTTTTAATACTACTCGATTTTTTTTTATCAAATCTAGTATCAGGTTTATATAATATTACATCGTCAATATTTTGTTTTTTAACCACTTTTGACATAAAAGTAACATAAGCACGTTATTTTTGAAAGATATATTATTCCCGTGGGCAGTGGGTTCGATCATTTCATTACCAAATTTTTTTTCTTTTTATCTACATTTGTGTGGCAAATGGGTTGTCATTTTTTTATGAAAATATTTTCAGAATTGATATGTTGATAAGCATTTATTTAATTCCCCTTCTTATTTATAATTAAAATATTTTCAATATAAACAAAATACAGGATTTTATCTGGAAACTTTTTGTGAGGAAATATCTTGCAGGTATTTAATTCAGCAGAGTTGTTGGTATTTGTTGATCAATATTTGATTATATGGGTTTGCTGGCTGGAAACAGATGGATTGCAAATATTTTTAAATACACACTGGATCCTCATAATGAATTACTTTTAGTGGTATTTTTGAAGTGAAAACTTCTTTAGCGGCGCTGGGTGGGTAAAAACTTTCAAACTCGCGTCAGGGTCACGTGACGTTGATAAAAAGCGTAAGATCGAGGGAAAGGGAGAGGAACTAGTATCTCCCATTCTTTCTACCGTGCCTGAGTGTGCTCTGTTTAGGCGGCACACAGACACATTAGACGAATGTGTCTGTGTCATTGTGATTGTCATTGTCATTATGACGTCTGTGGTTATATTTTTGAAGTGAAAACTTAAAAGTGAAAACACAACGTTAATATTGAAGTTTTCACTTCTGCCGGCACTCCCGGAGTGCTACCTTTTTTTTTATGTTATCACCTAGATACAAAGTCGAAATAAATCTACTTTTAAATAAGTTTAAGAGAAGAAAAATACTTTTTGAAAATTAAGGTATTTACTTTAGTTTTCAAAAGCTCTTTTAACACCCTCTACATGATTGAAGTTGTCAACAATATAATTAACTTGTAAAGTTTTAGAACCAAATTGATAGTCAGTATTTGATTTTACTTTTACACTTTGATTAAAGTTTTTGCAGTGTGCAATGCGTGATATTTAAAATAGAAATAAACGAAATCAATATTTGTGAAAGTTTAATTAGTTAGTCGGTACTTAGTTATGTTTATGTAAATTAAGTGGGTGACTGCTAGAAACATTACAAAGAGACTCCGAGTTAGTTTCAACTATTTAAAGTTCAACTAACACGTTGACTTTTAAGTCAACTCCAAGAAATAGTTTAGAACAACGTAATAAACGAGCAATAGGTACATTTAGCTTCTAAAACTAGCTTTACACAAAAAAGGCCGCAACTTCTCTAAGAAACCCCATTAGAGGATAGGTTTCCTAGAAATTAGTTTTACTTTTTACTGCAGTCAGAGAACCGCGACTTAATTAGCGGAAGTTTTTCTTCAAAGATCATAAAATTCAAAAGTCATTAGGAGAGAAGAATTTTTTTGCCGTCTCTCGAATAGAATAGCAAATGCGTTTATAAAAACGTAATAAGCTAAAATGAAGGGTTTCTGGGGCCCTCGGCCACTGTAATATAGCAGTTGGCTCGCATCCAAATTGCAGGCACCGACTTCAAGTGCCGACACTTTAATACCGCAAACTTTATGAAAATGAAAGAAAATCTATTTTATCACTTTGGAAATAATACTTGTCTTGTAACGCCGCTGTGCTGGTTCAATATCTATATCTCATCTCGAGCGCGTGGTAGGCGTATAAAGAACTGTGCTACGTCATACTGTGAGTCTGATATGACCACGATAAAGTTCATTCAATAGTAGTAACCGTTTCAGCACATAAAAAAAGTATTTCTTTGTATTTGTTTAATTTAAAGTGTTTTTTTTAATAAGTAACGTTATCAAGACCTTTTTCGGTGCTCTGAAAACGATAGCTTTTTATAGTTACACAAGAGTTACACAGCAACAACTCATCCATCGAATATTTTAAAAGTATAGAGTACATGCGTTGCTAATATAAAAAGGTGCCGATTTTTTAACGTCTGTCGTAATGTTTGTATTTGATTCTTGTGTTTGTAGTTCACTTTGAGAGGTATAAGTTTTGATTGCAAAGACTCCCACGCCGCGCCGTCCAAAACTTTTGTAAGGAACAGAATCAATAGCAGCGGACGAATCTACGGACGACAATACCGCTCTGTGACACTAGCGGCCGGTTTCTGGAAACCCAAATCACGATTGATCCGAGTTTGACACATAGAAATTATCTGTTTTTTTCTTCTTCAAAATACAAAAAAAAAAAAAAAAAAAAAATCTGTTTTTTTCGTTGATCATCGTTCGAGAAACCGGCCGTAGTAGGTACTACTAAATACTTAGTACTAGGTACTGGTAGTAAAATACTTTAATCTTAGCTGCATCGTGCAACAACAAACAAAATACCTAATATACATAGCCCAAATAGTAATATCGTGTGAATTTAATTTTGGGCAATGTTTTGTTTTTAGATTAGCACTATTCTTAGATATTAACTTACTTTAATGACTGTGTGTTACCAAAAAACAATGAAATAAAATAAAAATGACACAGAAGTGTGTAAATTTTACTACTGGTAGTAAAATTTACACAGTTTAGTGTACTAGTGACCGTCTGCGGCATTGGTAGTACAGATAAACTCCTCTTGCTCATAGAGCTGTTCTGCTAGTATTAAGGTGTATGAATATTAACCACACCGTGTCGATAACTAATTGCAAATCACGTGTGACAATAACTAAGCCTACCTATTAGTTATGGGTCTTACCCTTGCCGTAGCTCATTAAGCGGCCTAAATATCGGCTCGAAGCCTTGGCTTAAGCGCAGCTTAACATATTAACAGGCAGGCGTCAATAGAGCGGAAACTACGGATCAACAGAAACGTAGCGGATCAAATTCTGTTATACTTAGGTATATATCTCGACAAAGACAATACAGCTTAGTATTTCGTCATTATTTTAAATTTTTAACACATTATATGCTTGACCGGAATCTCACCTGATGTTAAGTGATATTGCGTCCGATAGCAATCACTCTTCTTATATGATGAAACAAATACAATTCTTCCATTTTTTAACATTGTTTTTGTGGTATTATGTTGAGTTTTCTTGTTTAACTACAGTAACCCAACACGTGGGGCCGTAGCATAAAATGTAGTATGTGATATTATAGCATGATTAAATTAGCTTCCCGTGGGTTGTAGGTTTTGGAAAAAAAAAACCTCTAACATGCAGTCTACTCATCAACTGATCACCAGTCAAGTCA
Source organism: Ecliptopera silaceata (assembly GCA_932527185.1). Taxonomy (NCBI): domain Eukaryota; kingdom Metazoa; phylum Arthropoda; class Insecta; order Lepidoptera; family Geometridae; genus Ecliptopera; species Ecliptopera silaceata. Next base: position 3,183,644 of record OW052200.1, read on the forward strand.
GTCGACTGTCATTATTTCAAACAATATGACTTGTTTTATTACACAAATTATATCATAGTTTCATTCAGTAAAGTATACTGGTATAATGTAGTAGATCAGTGGAATCTCTTTTTTTCTCTTTTTCTTTGATTATTTTTTGCTTGGTTGATTCCTAGTGTACGAGGAAGCTGTTTCCCGTCAGCCCTGTATATGGACAGTCGGATTAAATGTGGTTGCTGGATCACTATCACTAGTAATCCTAGGTCGTTTATTCTCTCACGAAGATTACAACGTGCTATAGATGCTTTGAAAGGGATATTAGAAGCTTTACTGTCAAAGCAAATATGATAGTACGTTATTGTTGAATGGATTTTTGGGCAGGTGTTCCTTTTGAAGAGCTTTCGCTCGTGACTTGTTTCTCGTTTTGTTGTTTTTTGTTGGTAATAGAAATGTATCTAACCTTTACGTTCAACAAAGGAAAAAGCTTACAAGAACTTAATGAAATAAAATAACTGAAAAAATCTGTTTATTCATTAGTGAAACTCAAGTGTCACAGGAATCAAATCAAAAAATTATCAAAAAAAAAATCAACTATTTATTTATCACTGAAATACTCTTTTGAACATTTTTGAGTACAAAATATGAAACTCGCTGAGCTAAATATCAGAAAATAACCTGACCGGTATCACACGTTATACTTAAGGCATGTTCGGGCAAAGGCCGTCATATACACACACTAGGCTACAACTATGCAAAGGCGAAGCGGTAAAATTTTACATATATTACTTCGTTGGTCACGTCCCATCATAGGAAAATAGATACGTATCAAAATCTTGGTTGCTAGTAAGAACATCATATTATTGTATCTAAATATGTGACCTTTATTCACAAACAAACTTACGACTATACAGTATTTACAAAATGTACATTTACATATAAAATACATAAGAAACAGCTGAGCTATCTACAGACCGTTGCAAACGATCTATAGATAGTTCAACTGATCCAAATCAGTACCAATCGGAAGCGTACCCAAGACACTAGCTGCATTGCCGCGCTGAATAGCAATGCTGATACGTTGGGCCAGATACTCACCAGCCCTCGGGTCACGCGTCGCTTCGACTAGACACCCAGAAATAAATATGTTGTATCTAAGTATGAAGTTTTGAAAAAAAAAACATATTAAGTACACTTAACACTTGATTAGTTTAAGATTAACATCAAATTTGTTGCAGATTATTAAAGATCATGTCTTGTGATCAATAGTCAAGATAAGAAAAAAATCAGTAAATATTTAATTTAAACAGATGAATACTAGAATGTTGACTTATTTATACACGCTCCGCTTATCGCTCTGCTTGTCGCTCCGCGCATACAAAATGAGATACTTTTGTATTCTACGTGCAAAACACCGCTGGCCGATGTTGTTTACTTTGCATTTGCTTGCTGAAAGGATGTTGGTGGAAAATCGGTGAATTTTATTTTATTTTACGGTTCTGCTTCAAGCTTAGTTGACAGTTATGTTTACTGAGTATTCTTAAGTAGTTGAAAACACATTACCTATAAATGAAAATAAATATAAAACCCTTTACACTAAAATTTGTTATAGTAGTTCTACAAGTAAAAGCCCTTTTATTTGATGCCTTTTTTTTTACAAAGAATAGTTCGTCCCTTGACCACAAACTCACCTGATGGAAAGCGATGTTGTGGCCGACGATGGAGCAGGACGATCTATGAGACACCTATTCACCTATATTGATGGAGATGTGAAAAAGATGTCATCCGCCATTTTGTAGCGGCAGCTATCTTGTACGGATTTTCATCAATACCCTACAAGATAGGTGCCATCAAGGATAGCTCAACAACTTCCCGTTTTAAAATGAAAAAAATAATATAAAAGTTCATCCAGTCGGGACCTACTATGTCACAGACACACCCTCACCCCCCCTTCCAGACACCTTAACACGTCAAACGTATAACACCCCGTCGTAAGTACCTAACGTATAACACCCCGTCGTAAGTACCTATATCAAATCAATCAAGGTATTTTATTATTGAAAAAGAAAACAATACTTTAAACTCGGTTAACAAACGTTGTTTCCATGACGTGTACTTAATTTAGAGCTTATAATGACATTATGAAACCTTGCATAAGTTTATGTTATTTTAAGTGTATTTGAAATGTTATATTAAAATTTATTTTAGAGTAAAGTTTGTGTTTAATACACAAACATTATTATTTGTATTGAAAATACATTTGCTTTGAGTTCTGGCTGAATATAAACAGTAATTTGCGTAGATTTCTAAATAATTAAGATTTCTATTTACCCACGGTGACTTGATATAGCCTTGTAAATTAGAGATAATATTATATTTGCCTACCCTTAAGCGGTATTAGAGCTAGTTTCAAATTCAAATTAGTCAGACCCTGTAGTTTTGACTAATCTAAACGATTTGAGTGAAATATGAAGATATATTATTTAAACTTAACTTTCATTAATCAGCAGATGTTTTTTTGTGTATATCAGAATATGAGTTGGATGAGATCACTTACTTTTTTTTTGTATTTATAGCCACTTTTTTGAAGCTATACCAGCTTCAAAAAAGGGGCTATAAAATTTAACATAAAATGTCATTGTGGTTTTCTATAATGCTTTCATATCATGCATCATGTCTGTAACTTTAAAAGAGTAATTAATAAACAAATAAAACTGTTTTGAGTAGCATCATTTGTCAACAATGTGGCAACATTTTTACGCATGACGTTTTACGAACTGTCAAAAATGGAATCTATATTAGTGTGACGTTACATTCAGATGTGTATCAGTAACTGATAAGATCTCTACATAAAAAAATATTTACGCAAGACATACACCTAAACAAACTAACTTAAGAGAAAAACATAACGTAGGACTAGGTGGTATTCTTCTAAACTATAGCCTGCTCCTTGGAACGAAAAACTTTTTTTTTTATTTTTTTTATTCAATTTTAATTTGGGTCTTTAAAAAAAATTTGTGTGACGTGAGCTCAATACTGAAATGGCAAAGTGTCAAACGAATTTGTGCTGTGTATGAGTAAATTATATTATTTTCAATATGTAGGTACCAGTTGAATTTTATAACAAATAAAACTTGTTACAAAGAAAAAGAACGACAGGAATTCTCAGCGTATCTTTTCCATACCTTTATGGAACGGAGAGCTACCAACAAAGTTGCTATAAAGTTAGACTTCCAACTTATATTCCGTTTGGAGCGTTATTACTTCATATGGCTCATCCTTACAGCTTGAACAAGTAAGAGTTTGGACGCAAGACTCCTTCTTCAGAAAAACTTAATTTAATTAAACATTGTATAGTAATTACTGTATTTTTGCAGTACCTATTATGAAGCCGGTTATGTAATTATTTCTATACAAAAGTTGAATTAAATAAATAAATATTTACGGACAATTCACACACTAAGCAAAGCTACTATGGGAACTAGATTGCTGATAGCAATAGGTATTTAGAAGTTTTAGACAACACTATGTATCATTTTGTGACAAGATACGTTTAGGACACTGGTCGAATAAAGAAGAAGACTAATTTTGATAAATATTCGTTTTTAATGATAGTTACATGCCTATTTGGAAAATAAAATCGGAATATTGTTTTCTTTAAACTAAAACTAAAGCTTTAATTTTTTACCTTTCTCAAATCTCGAAAAATATACAAAAAATCTCTATATTTAGAGAGTCTTTTGCTTACTCCATTGTCTGTAAACTCCTCGTACCGCATGCAAGTATTGCTCAAAAGTCGAGTAATATAAATGTAAATTCTCAATAAAGAGCGAAAACGCGATATATCAACACAACTTCCGTTCTTATTAACCTTTGTTCTACGTGAGGTGATGTATATAAAAAGTGTACAAAATTTTATTTTTTAGAAAAAACTCCAACAATAAGATGGATCACCTTACAGGACAAGTCCGTTGAGGACGTGATCGGCAAGGCAAAGCGCTACGTAACTCTACATTTCATAATACCCTGTACATAGTATCTTAATACCTTCTCTTGGCATTACTGAAAACCAGCGCTGGTGTAGAGCCCAATGGTTCTACACCAGCACAAGCTGAGTAATGACCAATTTCAGGTATTTTTTACATGTAATAATTATATATCGTTAAATATGTAGCATTAAGTTTTATATCTGAAATAAAGTGTTTCTATTCTATTCTATTCTAATACATAACTTCATACTTTGCTGTCGCAAATAAAATATTTTTACAGGTTTAACTAGGCACAAAGTAGTTCGTCTTTCGTGTCGTTTTTGTGTCGTAGAGAGCCTTATGAAAAGATATAGTTTTTCGAATTAGCAAGTTTATTTTCAAGCAATAACTAATATTTTAATTATGTTACTTTTATATAGGTACTGAAAAGTATACAGATACTATACGTAGTATCTGTATACTTTTCAGTATATTTTCTTGCCTGTTTTTCTCGAAGAACTGGCGCCTAGAAATTAGAATCATAGTATGTAAAGTGATCCTTATGATTTTATTGAATATATTTTATTTGAGTTTGAGTTCATAAGTATCAAAAAGCTTTTAAAATAAATAAATATCAAAATCCTTTTAAAATAAACAACGGTCTCCGATTCAAATGCTTACTCTCGAATTTTGAAATTATTTTCAGTGATTTGCAAGAAACGCTCCATGTATCGGGATGAGCTACAGCTAATAGCATTATTCAGTAACAAGAAGTGAGAAATAGTACGTTGCGTACAGAAATGTACAGAAATGTTTTGGTTCGTGGACCGGCGACTAATTCACTTAGCGTTCCGTCTTCACTCCAAGAACCCGTGAAATTAATTAGACGCCAGGGTGTAGAGCTTAGCACCTGTTTATTTACAGGTAAATTTGTTAGAAAATATTTTACAAGATTGAAATTAATTATACTAATTTCACAGTAATATTGTTCACTTAGATGACAGATTTTAATGAAAGAAATAAATTTATAGGCATAAGCTTTGATTATTATTTTACTATATTCCTTGCTACACGAAACTTTGAAAATGAAACCATGAAAATTTGTGTAAGAAAAGAGCTACTGAATACCACCAGCCAAGCTTGGCTGTAAGCCGAGGTGGTTTTAGACAGTCTTAAACCATAATGGCATGCCAGCCATTTAAACACTTTTGTTTGTAACTTAATTTTCGCTAAAAATCATTTATTATAAAATATGAATGTTCTTTTGATATCAGTAAGTTGTAGCGCCATCTATATCGCTACATGATGAACTACATCGTGGTCTACGCAACAGACCAACAGATGGCAGAAATAAATCCTAGATCGCGCAAACGAAGTTATAACGGAGTTTGAACATAATAGTCCGGGGTAGATAGCTTGAAAAATGACAAAAAGATAAAGAAATTAATAGCAGGATGAAACCCATTAGAAAAGGAAGAGAATATTATAAAAACATAAGGAAAAATAATTTACGGGCGATCTGAGTTCGGGAAAGGGATGGGGGTGAGCTTTTAAGGGTAAAAAACGGTTTTTCTCGATTTCTGGCAAAACTAAAAGTCCTATGGAAAAAAGTCAAATGGCAAAGTTGTAGGTAATTAAAAGATCTAAAACTTTTGCATACACACTTTTTTCACATAACCTCAAGATGTATGTGAAAAATTCGAAAAACCAAGTTTTTGGTTTTTTATTAATATCTTTTACAAACAATTATATTTTTTCACTAAATTTGGTAAAAACTTACCTCTTTATGTCCCAAATACGCTGTAATTTATTCGATTAGAAATATATATTTTTTTCACCTTATTTTGATAAAATATCGAAAAAATATCCTTATTTTCAATCGAAAATTCATCCGTCAAAATATCAGCTTTCTTCAAAAAGTTGGTATGTTTTCTGTTCGTTGAAATATCTTCTTTTTGATAGTGAAAAAAAATATATATGTTACCATAGAAAATCTTCTCAGAAAATGCAAAAAAAAAGTTAGTGAAAAAAAAAAATAGTGGGGTGAAACCCATTAGAAAAGGAGGAGAATATTATAAAAACATAAGGAAAAATAATTTACGGGTGATCTGAGTTCGGAAAGGGGGTGGGGGTGGGCTTTTAAGGGTAAAAAACGCTTTTTCTCGATTTCCGGCAAAACTAAAAGTCCTATGAAAAAAAGTCAAATGGCAAAATTGTTGGTAATTAAAAGATCTAAACCTTTTGTATGCACACTTTTTTCACATAACCTCAAAATTGATGTGAAAAATTCAAAAAACCAAGTTTATGATTTTTTCAAGAAATTTGGTGAATACTTACCTCTTTACGTCCCAAATACGCTGTAGTTTATTTGATTAGTTACATTTTTATTTATATAAAATCAGATTTTTAAAAGATATTAATAAAAAATCAAAAACATGGTTTTTTGAATTTTTCACATACGTCTTGAGGTTATGTGAAAAAAGTGTGCATATAAAAGGTTTAGATCTTTTAATTACCTACAATTTTGCCATTTCACTTTTTTCCATAGGACTTTTAGTTTTGCCGGAAATCGAGAAAAAACGTTTTTTACCCTTAAAAGACCACCCCCACCCCCTTCCTGAACTCAGATCGCCCGTAAATTATTTTTCCTTATATTTTTATAATATTCTCTTCCTTTTCTAATGGGTTTTATCCCACAATATTTTTTTTCACTAACTTTTTTTTTTGCATTTTCTGAGAAGATTTTCTATGGTAACATATATATTTTTTTTCACTATCGAAAAGAAGATATTTCAACGAACAGAAAACATATCAACTTTTTGAAGAAAGCTGATATTTTGACGGATGAATTTTCGATTGAAAATAAGGATATTTTTTCGATATTTTATCAAAATAAGGTGAAAAAAATATATATTTCTAATCGAATAAATTACAGCGTATTTGGAACATAAAGAGGTAAGTTTTCACCAAATATAGTGAAAAAATATAATTGTTTGTAAAAGATATTAATAAAAAACCAAAAACTTGGTTTTTTGAATTTTTCACATACATCTTGAGGTTATGTGAAAAAAGTGTGTATGCAAAAGTTTTAGATCTTTTAATTACCTACAACTTTGCCATTTGACTTTTTTCCATAGGACTTTTAGTTTTGCCGGAAATCGAGAAAAAGCGTTTTTTACCCTTAAAAGCCCACCCCCACCCCCTTCCCGAACTCAGATCGCCCGTAAATTATTTTTCCTTATGTTTTTATAATATTCTCTACCTTTTCTAATGGGTTTCATCCTGCTATTAATTTCTTTGTTTTTAAAACCTATCGAGCCTGGTCTATAAGTAATAGAACCGATTACTATTTAATGTCACAGACAAAAGAAAAAAAAAATTGCCTGAACGTCTACTTAATTTTAAAGGGAGCAGATAAAACCAGTGCCTAGGAACAAGTTTACGTTTCACGCGCTCAGGGGCCTTATTCTCTATTGTATTGCAAACCACGCGCGTTACTTGGCTTAGGCAAGACAACGGGCGTGGAATCTGAAAAAAATGTATGGCGTAAGCCTTAGTTGTCATTCCCTACCGCGACACGGTACGGTTTGAACTGTCAACTAAACGTGTCGAAGTCTGCCGCGTTATGAAAACTATTCGTTTCAAAACGTGTCATGCGCGATTCGAATAATATAGATACAATCATTTTTGAAGTTTGCGTTTTGAGGGCTTAGTCCTATATTGCATTTTAAAACTCCCTACTCTCGAGCCGACAGTCGTCTCTCGGATGTCCATATATTTTTGTATGGATATCCGAGAGACGACTCTCGGCTCGAGAGTAGGAAGTTTTAAAATGCAACCTCGGACTAAGCCCTCTGGAACGCGTTGTGACGTAGCACGGTTTGGGGAAGGAATATAGAGAATAAGGCCCCTGCGCACATGCTGTACCTCTACCATGAGTTGTCACAGTAAAATCGCCTGACTTTACTACAGTAGTTACGTCAATATTAGTATTACGAATTTCAGTACCCAACTATCCGCTAGAGGCGCTTTACAAATCTTCATACATTTTTTTAACTACAGACGCTAGCGAGTATAGTAATTATAGTATAGTAAAAACTCATGGTAGAGCTACTGAAGTGTTGACTTTAGCACGTACGCCTTGCATTCTGTTGCATTAATTTTTGCTCTTGTTACTCAACAGGACATTATCTACTATCTTATTATTATAATCTTGTTTTAGTAATGTAACTGTCTTTAAAAAAAAAATGTAAATTATTATAATTTAGAATTAAATTTTATGAATGAAGCTTATGACGGCATGCACAACATAAAGAACTCAACTAAACGAAACATATTAAAAGTAGGAAGATGTTGAATGAATGAAAGGACTTGAAGAGACCTTTGCCCAGCAGTGGGACGAAATAGGTCAGTATAAAAAAAAAGAAGGATGTACTTACAATATAAACAATTTTTGTTTTTAAATAATGTAGATGTACAATATACTGCCTTTTTATGAAATTATTACTTGGCTATGTACTCTCACAAAAAATCTGCAGACAGTAAGTTCGAGGCTGTTTGGAAGCTTTAAAATTTTAGCAAAACTTATCATTTTGTAGATATATTTATCAACAAACACCCTGTATGTGTGGCGGGTTCTAGCTGTATTTCGCCAGTGACCATGTGGCATCGTATTCACACCGCCTCACGGTTGTGTGGACTATGTTCAACCAATACCCACATCACGCCTCGGCACAGCATTGTGATTGAAGCCGATTCACACATCTGTTTTTAGATCTACCAAACTTCATTCTCAGTACACAAATAGTACCATGTAGATACATTTTGTGTTATAAAATTATCATCGTCATAAACCTACATCGCTCCACTGCTGGGCGTAGGTCTCTCCCAAGACACGCCACTGAGTCCGGTCTAAGTCTCCGGTCCGGTAAGTACTACGAAGTTTATACAACCATATTGACATAAAATCTGAATCATACTGAAAAAAGGGTTGTGTCTCTTTTTTTCTTACTCTTTTCTTCTTTATTTATACTGAATGAACCTCTTACTACAATTTATTAGCTTCAAAAAATGGGATTTTGTTTTCTTCTCATAGAAAAAATTGTGACTCTAATGACATCAAAAATATCTTTATGTTTATTTTAACAAAAAAATTTCTTCAATATATTATTGTTTGTATAAAGATCGAGCAGCAAATAATTATACGTTAGGAATTAGTAACAATTCAAAATGCTAATTAGATTTTGAAAACCCAGGTCACGTCTAGCTAGGCGTTAACCTAAAGTATACACAACCAATTGAGACTGTTTTATTGCGATAATGAAATTATAAATATTAACAAGGCTTCGTACATATAAAATATTGTATTTATTACTATACAGTATTTACAAAATGTACATTGTCATATAAAATACATAAGATAAACTGTCTATGTCTATATGAAACAGTTGAGCTATCTACAGACCGTTGCAAACGATCTATAGATAGTTCAACCGATCCAAATCAGTACCAATCGGAAGCGTGCCCAAGATACTGGCTGCATTGCCGCGCTGAATAGCATTGCTGATACGCTGGGCCAGATACTCACCAGCCCTCGGGTCACGCGTCGCTTCGACATTGTATTTATTATATTCTTATTTCTACTTTTTATGCGTTGAAAATTCTAAAAAAATTATATACTTCTGTTGCTGACTATACAAAATCAAATACATAATTATAACTCCAATGTGGATAACTCAGAATAACATAGCGCCGCAGAAAGCTGTAAATTTTTACGTTTTTTAGGCTTCCGTAATAAAGAAAACGGTATACCCTAGATAACTTTTATGTATCAGTCAAACCAAACCAATCTTAAAAATATAATATATCTATAGAAGTCAAATTCAGGCGGAAGATAAAAATCAGACATGCCACATATAGAACAAATATTTATGTTCATCACACAAACATTTGCTCTGGGTGGGAATCGAAACCACGACCCACAGCATGAAAAGTACTACCAACTGTGACGCCTGTCCCTGATTGTTTCATAAAGTTTTTTAGGTACTTAATAATACTTATTACTACCCTTCAGCAAATATATGAAGGTTATTGTTTATACAGTATGATTTAATGTACGGTCAAATACTCTTCGTAAATGTTTCTAATTAAATTATCTCATGTTAAAATACCTCTCAAAGGTATTCAGTACTAAATTAATATTCAAAATTATTATAACTACTACACTGAAATTGGTGTAACTAATTGAATATAGCAATTTACAATGGTGAAACCACAACAATTAGGGTTGAGGGGGCAAGCTGATTTAATTACAACGATTCTTAACAAAGTTTATTCACTTATGTTATTTTTAATTAACATTTAATAACCGCCATCATCATCATCATCAACCTATATCAGTCCGCTGCTGGACGTAGGTCTTTCGTCTCTCCCAAGACGCGCCACTAAGCCCGGTCTTCGGCTCTTCTCATCCAGTGTTTGCCAGCTATACTCCGCAGATCGTCTGTCCATCGCGCCGGAGGGCGTCCTACACTACTCTTGCTTAAACGCGGTCACCACTCCAGTATCCGTTTGCTCCAACGGTTTAATAATCGGTGTTTGAAAGAAAACTGCCTTTGGGAGAATTGTTTTTGCACACCGATATGTTTTCGAGATGTCTCTAGATGTGTTTAAAAATTTAAGGAGATGGGGCATTAAACAGCTTAATTTTGTGTACTATGCTCTAGTGTACTCTTATTTAAGACTAGCTGTACCCGCCGCGACTTCGTCCGCGTGCCGTTTTAAGAGATTTTGCGATAACCCATTACTATTACTATCTTCTTATGAAAGAAATTGACGGTAAAGTGCAGTCTAAGATGGAAAACTTAGTACTTATTGGTACTTACATATTATTAAAACCGGGAAGGGCGCACGAAGATTTTCGTACCGTATGTCCCGTTGCCCTTATCAATATCGAATAAATAAAATTTACGTTTATATATAAGCCCCCTTGAATATTAATTATGCGTGATAGAGAATTTAAAATAAGTAGACAGAAATTTAACACTCAGTAATACGATCTAGTTTTACCCTTTGGTTACCGAACCCTAAAAACCCAATAACGTAAACTACTAAAACATAAGTAATCAAAACTCACTAAATTACCGTTACCGTAAGTAAATTAATCAGGCCAAGTGCGACTCGGACTCGCCCGCTATAAGTTCCTTACCATACCTATGTAAACGATTAAGAAAAAAAACATGTTTTTGTACCTATGCGAACCCTCTAAGCATGTTCTGTTTTTAAGTATTTGATAACTATGCCATAGCCGATGATTTTGCAAGGGTCCGGTTAATGTACAGCCATGGAAAGCACGACCCGGAATGTACGACCACGAAAAGCACAGCCAGGAATACGCAACCAGGAATTCGCAGCCAAAATGTACATGAAATCCGGGCTGCGCATTCCCGACATGTGTTGGGAATGTCCAATCACGGAATGTACAGCCGTGGAAAACACGACCATGGAATTGGCGACCATTGCTCTGATTGGTCTAAACTAAAGCCTAGTCTATGCTTCGTTTAGATGAAACCAAAGATTAAAATGTTACTATCCCATTTTGATAAAGATAAACTGCACAGATTATAATATGAAAAGAAAACAATCCAATTCAATAATTTATTTATTTATTTAACACTTTATTGCACAATAAATGTAATGTACAAAAGGTGGGCTTAATGCTATAAGCATTTTCTGCCTGCCGACCTTAAAGGTCGAGAAAATGGTTGGCGTGCTAACTTAATACAAATGTAGATATAAATAAACAGTAACTTAAGGAGGGATACTTACAGAAAAAAAAAAAAAAAACCGTAACCTACTGTGACGCATCACACATGAAAAAAAATAAGTTTAAAAATAATATTTTGACAGTGGCATAGTTAGCTACTTGTACATGATCGGCTAAACGAAAAATTCGAGTAAGTGCAAACGAAGCATATGCTATGACGTCATTTGGCATCAAATTCCCAACACGTGTCGGGAATGTACAACCAAGGAAAACACAGCCACGGAATGCACAGCCCGGAATTGGATGCCAAAATGGTCACCGATTCCGGGCTGTACATTCCGTGGCTGTGTTTTCCTTGGTTGTGTAATCACGGCACCCATGATTGTGGTGATTTCCATTATCCATTATAAATTTATAATGGATGATAGATATAATATTAAGATAGATTATTAAGAAGGAGGCTAATTTCTAAACGGTAATTACCGTTTAGAAATTAGCCTCCTTCTTGTCACCGCACTATGAACGCACTGAACTGAACACGTGGGGTTGCAACGTTGCCGTCCTGCTGTCGAACGTTCGCGGTACGGACGCCGCACTGTTTCCGCACCGTGCATTTTGTATGAAATCAAACGACCGTCCGTCCTTACGCCGTACGACGAACGCACCGCTTCGGCACTGCAGCGGTCCGATACGAAACGCATAAATTGAAAGAGCCCTAAGAGCGTTTTCATATTATCCGATCCGATATCGTTGTCGGACGCCGATCCGATATCGGGGTAGGTAAAATGTATGAAATATTTACCTATTTAATTTAATTTTACTTACCCCGATATCGGATCGGCGTCCGACACCGATATCGGATATCGGAGGTACATATTTCATACATTTTACTTACCCCGATATCGGATCGGACGCTGATCCGATATCCCGATCGAATAATGTGAAAACGCTCGTAGAGTGAGAGCGTTTTCTCATTATCCGATAGGGCGTCCGATGGTACCGCCAGCATATCGGTGCCGGCTCCGATATCCGATATCGGGCCGGACAATATGAAAGACAGGTACATTTTCAATACATTTTACTCACCCCGATATCGGATCGGATAATGTGAAAACGCTCTGAATCTCAAACTTGATTGAAATCGTCCATAAAAAACGCTACTACAAACTTCCTTTTTTCAAATTTTTCACTTTCGTCGATAAATAACGCTACAGAAAACTTCCCTCATTTTATTGCATTCATTAGAGTAAAATTAAGTCACAGAGCGCCTCTTAATAATTTGATTAAAATTCGTCGATTAATAACGTTACAACACACTTGCCCCCTTTCCCACGAAGGAATTTTAAAATATTTTTAAAATATTGTCTACAAACATTTTAATCAACGATTGTAGACAATTGACGTGCCCCACGGTTTTATTTTAGTCTAGTCTATGCATATGTTTATAATTCCCACGACTGTATCTATTTTATTATTTTTTGGTTTTTAGTACATTTATCCTAAACATTGCAATGTATGTTTAACATAAAACCGTTTAACTTAAAAAGTTTTTTTACCTTTTTTTATTTTTAGTTTTTATTTCGCATTCTGTTTAATTCATTTAGTGCTTTATTATTGCAAGGTTTCTTGCCCATTAGTTTATTGCAGTCCAACTCCTCTATACGTAGTCCAAAGTTGAGCACTTTCATTTGATACCCATATTGATGGGATTGATAAAACCTACGTTATCCGCCATTTTGTAGCGGCCGCCATCTTGGATTTCATTTTTTTATAGTATATTGTATTCTGCTTGTTGAGCCCTTTCATTTGATACCCATATTGATGGGATTGATAAATCCTACGTTATCCGCCATTTTGTAGCGGCCGCCATCTTGGATTTCATTTTTTTATAGTATATTGTATTCTGCTTGTTGAGCCCTTTCATTTGATACCCATATTGATGGGATTGATAAAACCTGCGTTATCCGCCATCTTGGATTTCAATTTTTTATAGTATATTGTATTCTGCTTGTTGACCCCTTTCATTTGATACCCATATTGATGGGATTGATAAAACCTACGTTATCCGCCATTTTGCAGCGGCCGCCATCTTGGATTTCATTTTTTTATAGTATATTGTATTCGGCTTGTTGAGCCCTTTCATTTGATACCCATATTGATGGGATTAATAAAACATAACTTATCCGCCATTTTGTAGCGGCGGCCATCTTGAATTTGTAATGATAATGAATAAACATACTTGTATTGTCATCAAAATCCAAAGTGTATACAAAATTTCAGATTGATCGGTTGACAAGAAGAGGGTGAAATTTGAATTACTAAATTTGACCCAAGAATAAAACAAACGGAGTGAGCTAAGTAAAACCGTTTAATAATAATAATAAAACAAAAAAACCAACCATCTAAGTAAATTATGTTTTTGTATGTGACTTTGAGCGCCCCTTGATTATTTAACATTTTGTTTTTAAATATTTATTCGTCAGCAGTTACCGCTGACGGTAATTGGGTACGCAACCCTAATTTACCTAACAAAATAACTTAACGAAACAATCGCCAATACCGATCGACTTAAAACACATTGCCAAAACGCACCGATAGCGCGTTCTAGGATTACGCCACGCGTGACAGCGCCATCTATACTCGAAATCTTATACTAAATCGTATACGATATATTACCGTCAGCGGTAATTAGGTACGCACGCAACCCTAATTTACCTAACAAAATAACTCGATCCAACGAAACTATTGCTAATACCGATCGACTTACCTATAACACATTGCCAAAACGCATCGATAGCGCGTTCTAGGATTACGCCACGCGTGACAGCGCCATCTCTACTCGAAATCGTATACTAAATCGAAATTTTAAACTTTACTTACTCAATTTTAGGGAAATGGGGATGATTTTGCAAAATCTAAAAATGCAGATCCATTTTATTTCGCGTCAACATTATGCGTACCAAGTTTCAAGTCAATCGGTTCACGGGATAAGATTCTGCATACAAACTTCAAAGCCTTTTTTTAGGGCTCCGGAGCGTTATTTCCAAAATTCCTGCCTTAGTACGCCACACAGTCACTCCAGGAACACGCCTTCCAAATTTCAAGTCTCTAGGACCAGCGGTTTGGGCTGTGGCTTGTACGTCAGCCGTCAGTCAGTCAGGACTTTGATTCTTATTAATGTTGCTAATACCGATCGACTTACCTATAACACATTGCCAAAACGCATCGATAGCGCGTTCTAGGATTACGCCACGCGTGACAGCGCCATCTCTACTCGAAATCGTATACTAAATCGAAATTTTAAACTTTACTTACTCAATTTTAGGGAAATGGGGATGATTTTGCAAAATCTAAAAATGCAGATCCATTTTATTTCGCGTCAACATTATGCGTACCAAGTTTCAAGTCAATCGGTTCACGGGATAAGATTCTGCATACAAACTTCAAAGCCTTTTTTTAGGGCTCCGGAGCGTTATTTCCAAAATTCCTGCCTTAGTACGCCACACAGTCACTCCAGGAACACGCCTTCCAAATTTCAAGTCTCTAGGACCAGCGGTTTGGGCTGTGGCTTGTACGTCAGCCGTCAGTCAGTCAGGACTTTGATTCTTATTAATGAGATATTGCGTTAAGTTTTGGGGAAACAGTTATAAGTACATCATGAATCTTGTCATAAACCTAAATTTGATCCTCATTGAAAATCATCTGTATGATGAAACTAAAGTCAAATATGAAATAATATAAACTGTAGGCAATCACTGATAGAAAACTTGTATAATAAAATAATGGAAATAATTCTATCCAAATCATAAGCTATGATAAGAATATCTCTGGGCTCAAAACAAGATGGATTGAGTAATGTTGGTCGCATCAGTGTCCCAAGGGAGACTTCGGTCTTTATGGTTTTGCATACACATCACAGTAAAAAGAGCAATGTATCATTTTATCGAGGGTCCAGCCTAGAGGGTCTTTCTATAAAATAAATGACAGGCGTATCAAAGTGATGCTCTATTTTGGCTATAGACCGTATGAAAGAAAATATTTCTTTCCCTCTCGCACCTCTAACGTATCATAGGCTTTTATCCTTTGTCTACAGTTTTTTTCTAGATCCAGCAGGGCCTGGTTACACAATACGTTGCGATGTACGACGCACCGTAATAATTTTGATGCATTAACTGCCGGTTTCTGGAAACCCAAATCACGATTGATCCGAGTTTGACACATAGTAATTATTTCTTTTTTTCGTTGATCATCGTTTGAGAAACCGGCCGTAAGTGTCATATTTATTCTGGTCGGCCTCTGACGTTGCTTAAAGCCAGAGCATAAAAAAATATATATAAATATTTGCACAATATATTGATACTTTTGTTTTACTTAAGATCTATTTTCATGACATGTATTATGCAAATAAATGATTCTTATTCTTATTATTATTCTTATTCATAGTTTTGTAAGCAAAAGAAAATGTTTGAAAATAGTATAAATCTGGAAAATATGATTTTTCTTCCATGATTATTTTTGTGCCGTATATAAAACTTTAGTTTCTTTCCGCCCCACGTATTGTCGGACTAGTATTTTTTGTAATGTAATTTACCGCAACGCAACGAATCGTGTAGCCCGAACCTAAGATCTTCCTGGTCGATTTAGTATAATTTCTTAAAAAGAAAAATGTATTAACTCCAGGGAGCGTTTAGGCGAGCACCCCGAGGGCAGTGCGTCCTTGTCAATCACTGTCACGGTGGTACCGCGGTGTATTAGCATGCAAATTGAAGGACTCGATTTGCAACTCTTTAGGGCTTTATTGTTTTATGTTTAAAGACCGCGTATTTAGGCTAGCAGCTTCTCTCACTAATAAACTTTTGAATATTTTGAATTCATAAATAATTTTAGTAATTTGACGGAAACAGGCTTTAGTAGTATTTGTCTAAATAATATATAGAGGAATTTATAACATTTTATCAAGTAGAACCTTACAAGCATCGTACTACGCACTGCTATACTGCTATGCATTGTACGACTTACATGATGACATTTAATGATAGACAATAAATAATGTGATGAAACTTCTTAGGTAGGCTATATCTTAATGTTAATTATATCGTAAACGACAAGCATTTTGTGTTTATTTACTTTAGAATACATGGTATACAGGGGTTTCCACACTATAGAAGGCACCTATCTAAAATATAATCACGTACTGAAGAAAAGTATTTTTTTACCATCGTTCTATACCCATAAAGGCTACACCTTACAAGGTAAAACTCGTTTTGACGTTTTGAATAATTCAAAACATAATTTGAGTAGGGACAAAGGTAGATTCTATGATATCAGAGATCGTCCTTGACACAAAATGTGATGAAATGTAAATGGACAAAATTGCAAATTTGTGTTTGCACGGACCCTTCCCCGGATCACATTGAAAGGGTTTAAGTGTTCTTAGGGTTGTATTCACCAACACATTTACTAGTCGTTTATACTCGTTTAGCTTAACTACTCCCTTTAAGAGCTTTAGTCGAGTTGACATTCTTCGGGAACTGTTGAAAGAAAATACTTATCGATATTGGGATAAGACCCATGCATGAGATTGGTGTGAAATCAAGATCATTGGTATGTTAACTATTGGTCAGGGGTGGTCTAACCTTAGTGATTTCAAAATGCTATAATAATATAATTATAATATACTATAAATAATATATATAATTCAACGACTCGAAGAAGGTTTGTTATCTAATTTTGATGTGCGGTTGATAAAACAGTGGTTGCGCTTCGGTTTGCATTGCGCGATAACGCTGCAACGTTTGTTGGTAGAGCCGGCGTTGACCCGTGTAAGCGGTTTATAAGACTTTGAAAGTCAGATTTGGTACTTATTCTCCATCAATAAAATAACCCTAAAGTGGTCAACAGTTTTTTTATTCACTATCAAGCAATAGTTTTTATAACTATTGCTTGCGGTTTTAAACAGTTTGTGGTTTGGTGAACAAACGCCTTTAGATTTTTTGGATAGGATATTGTAAGGTGTATATAAAATATACATTAATGCCCACTTTGTATCTATGTTATGATGGGCTTTGTAACTCGGTTTAGAAAAGTGTGATGGAACGGTTTTGCCTAATAAATTCAATTGTTTTCTAAGCCCAAGCTTTGAGAGTGGTTTTTGAACTAAGTACATCATTAGATCTAAGTTTTTATAAACTACATTAATTTGACAACGTTCAAATTATAGCTATCTCCGTCATTTTAGCTTGTAAGAACAGGATAGCAACATTTTAATTTAATTGTTATCAATTAGGTTTGTTTAATAAAATTGTGATGATTGTTGTCACGAATATGATAATATTAAGTTTTTCTTTTAAATTATATTCAAGTCTTTTTGTTTATATGTGACACAAAATATTTTTTTTATTTCTGTCGTCCTTTTTAAAACGTGTTTATTAGTAGTATATATATATGACGATTGATATTGATTATGCCCATTTTTGTGAACACAATTATGTAAAAAAAGTCAAAACATTAGATAGACCTTCACAGTAGTACTTTATTAAAATGTGTGTAAGAATTACAGATACTTATTACGCATTTGTGGGGGTTTTCTCTTTCATATCTTGCCATGTATTGCCTAAGGCATGATTTATTACTTAGCTAGTCGACTCATATATCATGGCTAGTAGCTAATAAAGAAGTCTACGCTGTAGCGATGAAACACAATATTAGAACTGCCGATTGAAAACCATCGACAAATCTCATAAAGTGAGATGACATATCAAATCAATCCAAATCATTTATTTACGATATACACGCTAAGGGTTCATACGCACTATGCGGGTAGCCGCATTACGGCTAGCCGCGCGGCTGACCGCAGGATGCGGTTGCGAATGCGGCCAGCCGGATCGCGGGCAGCCGCATTCGCAACCGCAACGTGCGGTTGAAGAACCGTTGCGATTTGCGGTCATGTCGATCCATTTCAAAGATGGACGTGGAAGAAGAAACTATTTATATATCAAAATACTCTGGTAATTTGGTGTTCCAAATTGCTGGCTGACTCTGGATTTCGATGATAAATTTTTCGGTATCGAATTCCATTTTACCAGACGTACCACGTGCACACACTCACTCAATGGCGGGCAGCCGCAGACTGAACCGCACAGTGCGTATAGCAACCGTCCGGCTGGCCGTCACTCGGGCCGCAGCCCTCCGAGCGACCGGAGCGGTCTGCGGGTAGCCGCATCGCAGTGCGCATAGAAATGAATATTACGTACATAATTGTGCTTGTGGTCAGCCGGACGGCTAGCCGCAATGCGGCTACCCGCATAGTGCGTATGAACCCTTACTTTGAAATAAAAACAAATAAGTATCGTTAAACGTACCCTGACTCAGCATAGACTGGTTAACTGGCAACCACGCTGGGGCCCAATCGCCTTAAATTGTAACGTCAACGGTTCGTTTCAGTAGCAGCTACGGTTCACTAACGTACGTATTTTGGCATCGCGATAAGCGTCTAGCCGAAACCGAAACGTTAGTGAACCAAAGTTGGTGCCATAACCGCTGTCACACGAAGGGAAAAAAATGAGCGTTTAGGCGTTTACAGCGATACGAATTTGCACACGCTACGTATACGTTACGTTAGTGAACCGAAGCCAAATACGAACCGTTTACGTTACAATTTAGGGCGATTGGCTGGTCTTCCGTCAGGGCCGTACAATGATGTCACGTAAAATCTACACACCAAATGAATAATAAAAATAAAAACTACGAAAAATACAGGTCGAGTTGTGAGTGATCGAAAAACAATCTAGCGCAGTAATTGAACCCGCATCGTGCCTGCGTGTGGACATTTTGTGGACACACCAATGTTGTTACTCAAAACCATATATCCACAACAATAATTACATAATTCTGGTCTTTTATAAACCATTACACTATTACATATTATCCCTAAAAGATATGTGCAAAACTTAGATACAGCATTAGCTACTTATATCATGCGAAATTAAATACAAGACTTTAAAATCAAAATATCTTTATTCTGTGTTCTAATCAATTAGAAATTGTCTTACATACTTCGTGATTCTAAGTATCAGTGCATGGAAAGAGCCTCCTCGTGGCGCACACCGGTAACAGCTAGGCACGGTAAAGCAGTGTCTAGTCTGGCTAATCTTTCCAACACGATGCTACAACAAAATACAGTTGTAGCATCGACACGATAAGAAGAAGAAGAAGTACCAGTTCCACGCAACCGGAGCCTGAAGAACGGACAAGAAACTACGGCCTGATTCTTACCATTTTATGTATGTTACTTCTTACAAAGAATTACAATACGATAACTAAAATGTTATTGTGACGCAATGCATACAAAGCTCTATTTGGAGTTTCAATGTACGCAGCGACGTAAACCAGTTAAACTACTGTTTACTAAACGTTCCAAGGTAATGTGCGCAAATTAGTAGTGAGAGAGGAATTGGTAAAGTTTTCGCAGTTTGCACGAAACTCGGATTATATTATCTATTGATTTTGGAAGCTTAAAAGTTTGTATAGTTGATAAATTGGTATTTTTATTCAGTCACTATCGAATGCTCGCTGTTGTCAGACTCGGCATGTTGTCGCCCAACTTAAGCAATCAATTGGTAACCAAGTTTTACATTGCCTATGTACCTGTGTCTACAAACCCTGAATCGATGTATTTATGTAAATTATATTTAGGTACAGGTCCTGTTGCGTCATATAAATATTTTTATGTAAATAAATAAGTTCGTATTCAGAAATAGCGACATTTCATAGGTAATATTATATCTACAGTTATTATACAGTTTATTCTTAAATATGAAAAGAGTTACACAACGCGGCAAATAGTGTAGGCTAACCATCCTAAATCGCTGCAAAAATTCAAGATAGTAAACCAAGTCAGAAATCACTTTACGTATAAGCTTTTAGGTAACCAGATTTCCTAAAAACGTTTTTTCAATTTACGCTAACCTCTTTAGAATATGTTTTCTTCCCCATTTCGTGACTACTAGTAAATATAACATTTTTTCGGGCAAATCCAGAAGGTAATATTCCGGTCCCATCCGTCTAGTAAACAATGCCTTCGGGGTGCCGCGGTGGGGCTTAGGATATGCGCACATGACACAATCCTTTTTATACTAAACCACTGCTGTTTATAAACCAAAGGTAAAATAGTTTCAGTCCAATTTATTGCGCGTCAAGTTTTTAATAAAACCTAAACGAGCTTCTTGGTAGCTACCTCTCTCTATGTCTAGTGAAAGTCTGTGTCTCTATAATTATTCTACACAAAGTATGTTAATCATAGACGTCACATCACTCAGTTACAGCCAAGCCAGCCAAATCGGACTATCCTCAAAAAGGCAAGGTCAGTGCAGAGTTGTCTAAGCAACGAGTTAACACGAGTATATTAGGAACGAGTGCTTTCTTCGTTAGAGTAATCGAACTTTCCAGAAAAATCTATAGGTGCACGACTTTAGATACTGTTACCTATGTTCAGGGGGGTGATTGAGATACCTACATCAGCTTTACTGTCGAACGTTGCAGCGTTAGCGCGTAGTGTATCTTAAAAGTACCTACTTACGTTTACGTTTGACACATTTTTACGTGGTCAGCTTTCTGTAGTGTACTGAATAAATAGTTTATAGTTTTTGGAACGAAGTTACTTATCGCGCGTTGCTAGACGGAAAAAATTAAGACCAAAAGTTGTAACGACACTTTTTGCTATAGTTGTAAGCCGTGCAGCGTGCGCGTGTTTCTCTGTCTGCCTCTCTCTAATCGAAAGGAACTTCGTTCCATACCCGGATGGAACGAAGTTCCTTTCGATTACATAGATTCAAATCCAAGTTTTTTTTATAGTTTAGTGTACTCACTGGTTAAAACAAAATGCCCCTGGCATGGCGTATGCCGTGGCAAGCTTATTTTAACATAACATAATTAAATTCTATTTTATTTACAACTGAAAACCGCTGATTCAAAAGAATCTTCTTTGGTTCAAAAATAATAAAAGTAGGTACCTATTCAATACTATTTCAAATCTTATTAGCAATAGCAAAAGCAGTGTTTTGTATCGCAGTCTCTACTTGTTTCGTAGCTTTGACACACGAGGTATTGGTATTCTATTAGCTTTATTTCCAATTACGCTATATTTATAGAAAGATTCGTTATTAGAATATTTTATTTACGATAATTAGCGTTTGCTCTCTTTGTCTGCCTTCGTTAGGAGTTAATATAAACAACATTTATTATTTACAACATTGTTTTACAATAAGATGTAGAATTACAGTATTATTATTTAATAAAAAAATGCTTAAATTATATAATTCTTCAATACTCGATTATTACAATATCGCCACTTCCTTCAAACTCGATATTTTTTATCTCTTTAAGCAGATCATTGATATGACTATGAGATGGAAGTCGATCTTTTGGTATAACCAAATACTCATCTTCTAAACTGGAACTTATACCAGATCTGTCATTATTGAAATTATCAACGTGATCGATATTGTATATATTCTGCACAATCCGTGGGTTCGCTATAGCTGCGGTGTTTTTTTGAATCGCTGAAAAAAAAAAAAAAAAAAACTTCTTTAAGGTTCTTCTAAAACAGACAAAAAAAATGACACATAACAGTGTGTTATTTTATACACAGATATAGAGAGTTTGAGAATGTTCTTTAGCGTGTTGATAATCTGTATTTTAATAAATGATAATGTTTATTCTAATAAATCAATAAATATCACAGGTTATTCCTAGTTTGGGTACCAATGTTTTTCAATCTGCATAAATATCCAGATAAACAATATTTATATATAAATAAAAGAAAGTCGTGTTAGTTACACTATTTATAACTCAAGAACGGCTGTACCGATATGGCTGACAATTGGTGAGTACGTAGCTTAGAGCCAAGAGATGGACATAGGATAATATATAATATGTATAAAAGTATGTATGTATAAAAACTTAATAAATTCAAAAATCTGCTTATTTTTTGCCTCTAATAAGGCGGAACGGAGTTCGCCGGGGCAGCTAGTTATTTAGAAATCTAATGTTTGTATGATGTATGTTAGTACAATAAATAATATTCATAAATTTCAAATTTCATTTCAAATAAGTTCTACATACAACATGTACGGGTTATGCTCTTATAAGCAAAAATAAACCTTAAAGCACATTCTAATAAAAAATAATAAATAATGCTGGACAATCCACACAAAATCATCTAGCCCCAAGCTAAACAGAGCTTGTGTTATGTGTACTAGAAGACTGACTTAGGAGATACTTAATACAATATATTGCATAGATAGTTATTTTTTATTATACACATAAAACACCCAGAACACGGAATAAATATTTGTAGATCGTACAAACATTTATCCCATGGCGGGAATCGAACCCGCAACCTCCACGTCGCAGGACCTTCGCCCACCGCGCCACATCGGTCGTCAAAAGTCGTAAATAGTCTGAAGTATGACGTACATTATTAAAAAAATGTTTAATAAACATACTCACATGAAATTGCAATATTTCCAATCATTAAAAACAGCAGAAACTTGGTGAAAAACATCTTTCGTAAAACAAGGTAGTGCCTGTGACAATTTTTGGACGTAAAACTTAGAAGTATTATATTACAGCAATATATTGATAAATATAAATCCTACAGAATTCGGGTTAAGTACCAGTGAATGTTGAAGAGTTTTGATCGTAACTGTGGCAAAAATGACTCGTAATCTCTCTATATCGGTTCAGAAAGCATTAATAGGTTAAACCTAATTAGGTTTTATTCGTTATTAAACAAACAAATTATTCAAAATTGAACCTTATTTCGTTCATATTACGGATAACGAAGATCTTTATTTCAGTTATTTATAATTCAGACAATTAGTGTGTATAAGAATACATAAATTTTAAACAGGAATTTTTAAGGAAGTTCCTGTTGCGATAACATTGAAACAAAAACAACAGAGTTGACACAAATGTACTTATTAGGATTATTTAATTAATTTATTCTTTTCTGTTTAATCGCATACATCATTCTAATATTTCGTTTCTAAATCCATTTATAAAATGCCTAGTTTAACAAGTCTGATTTAACTCAGGGATAACAATCTTATACCTAAGAATTACTTAATTAAATGTTAATATGGTCTTTACCCATTTATAAGACAGGTAATACTGTCAGTATTAACTTTTTGAATATTGTTAGTTAAGCTATGAACAACCGTCAAGTCCGTTAATAATATAATCATCACCCTGTCCTTGTCAAACGCTAGATAGGATCGGCACAACATGTTTTCTTCTTCCACTCAATCCTATCATTCGTCATTGTATCATATTATCATATCAATAAAATAAATTGTGTATTTTACGAAAATCAATAGCATACATAATTTTTTCAGGATTATTTTATCTTTATTTAATTCGTACGATTTTTGTAACAACCACACATAATAATAATCGCTTATGAGTCGTTCTCAAAATTGAGGATAGCGCTACCATTGGATTATGATCACGTCACCATAGTATTTTAGGATTTTCAAAATGGCGGAAATTGCGTGCAGAGGTGGAAAGCAGACATAAAGGGAAGTCAGGAAATTGCTTGCTGGAACATTATCGACGTCGGCGAAAACACGGTGCTTCTTCGTTTTTGCATTAACACACAAAACAGGTTAATAACCTATAATAAACTAAGCTATATCGAAAAACAAAAGAACGTTCAGTTTTTTTCTTCACGTCAATATCTACATTTTTCAACTTTATCTTAAGAGCCCCGCAAACTGCAGACTTTTTATCGGCCGATAGTTTGGTCGGCTTCTTAATCAGTATGAAGATGTATGCAGATGCGCACATTACAGTGATTCAGTCTTCATACTGATTAAGAAGCCGACCAAACTATCGGCGAATAAAAAGTCTGCAGTTTGCGGGGACTCTTACTGTTACCTATTTTGTGTCCATTGCTGTTATTTTGTGCATCTTTTTGCCTACGCCAGCATGATAACCTGCTTTGTACGTGAATGTAGTCCAAAGGTGGAAATTACCCTTTGCGTACGATTAGCAAGAAGATGTCTTTATTGATTGCCCGCGTGTATGCCGTGATTGCTTTTCCATAGGGCGATAAAAGGATGCTATTCGAATAGGATCCCATAATGGCGCGTTAGGAAAAATTGCTCTGTACCTCACGATGTAGGGTAAGGTCATAGGTCCTAGTATGGTCCTAGTATGTAAGACGATTCTAAATGATCCTTGTGATTTTACTGAATAATGTAATTTTTGACTTTGACTTTTGACTTTGTCATATAAAAATGACAGGCGTCACAGCTCAGTTGGTAGTAGTCATGCTGTGTGTCGTGGGTTCGATCCCCACATATGTAATCTAAAACTGGTCATTGGTATTTAAGTGTTGGTGCTTATGTGGGTCATATAATGAACAATTATTTAAGTACGACTAGGTTAGTTAAGTCAAAAGCAAACCTCACGCAAACAGAAATATCGTGCGTAATTAATAGTTATTACCTTCTTTAGTATATAATTCAACTTACCTTATTATGGGGTTCTGAGTAAAAATACTTTTTCAAATCTTTTTAATTACTACACAAGAGACTACAAAATTTACCAATTTTACTTATTATTTCGGCTCGAATTACAGCGACTTTACAAACACCTTACTATTTGTCGAGTTGTTATCAAATATGCTGCTGGAAATTTTGCTCTGTACAATATTTATTTTGGTGCATGTGCTGTGCATATCTGAAAGTTACTTTAACTAGTGAAACAACCGTGATATTCAAGTCATTTTCACTGCAAATATTTAGTTTGTGTTAAGGTAAAATCTTCATTTAAATATTGCAAAATTGTTTATTTATATTGGTAATAAATAAAGGTTGGTTATAAAATGTACCTAATCCAATTTTCTTCTAAACTCTTAAGAAAAAAAGATATAATAATGAATGAAATATAAAACCCTGAAAAAAAAAACGAAAAATCAGCTAGAAAAATCTAGTATTCTAGATTAAGGTCAGTAAGTAAGATTAAGATCACAAATTCTTTGATGACGTCACCTAAGCGAAGTTAAGTAATAAATAGGTCTAGTTTCGAAACAAGCCCTAGTTTTACCTATCATAATGTATTGTTATCGGGAGGCGGTCTCGTGAGCTTAATGCCGAGGTTTCCAACTATACCTAATGAACGGGAACCTTGAGACTATATGAGGCTATATTATAAATAGAAAAAAAAAGAAAATTTAATTGTAACATAAAACAGACAGAAACACAAAATAAAATATAAATAGAATCGTATGATAACATATGTGGGATTTTTATTATCCCTCTACTTCTTTTTTATATGACTTCTGATTATTTGAAATATTATCTCAGTCAAGCAGTCAATCGTCAAGTCGGCTGTCATTTGTATTATAAAGAAGATGCTGGTGAATAATACACTTTTATTTCAACGGTTTGCATGAAGTATCTTCCAAAATTAGACAAAAAAACTCAAAAACACCAAAATTAGACAGTTACACTTTAAATTAGAAAAAATATAAAGCTTAATATATAATAGATTTTACTTATCAAAAAAATACTTCATAAATAAATAAGTCATAGAACCTACGATCTAGTCAGTCAATCTAGTCCCATCAGACTCCCAGATGATATTATGTAGGTATTAGTTAAACGCGTATTTTTTAGAAGAACACGAAATAGCTTTGCTGCTATACAAAAAACTTGGCGGCCCCACAAAAATATCTAAATAAAATCATTAAATCAGTCTTATCCGTGCTAACATTACCACATGCTACCATTAAAAGTCTTTAAATTATTTATACTTTCAACATTCTGTCCGATAATATTCGCAGCAGTATTTTTTCTATCTATGTTTTAGGCTTAAGATCCTCGGTCCCAACCTCCGTCAACATAAACAAAACGCGGGTATTGCTTGTATCTTATCTCGGGAAAAATATTGGGTATTGCCTAAATCCCCGATTTCATTTATGAGTTTCCAGGGTTAAAGGGGAAAGAGGCGGTAACTATCAGCTGCAAAATAACTTTGATCAGGGGTTTAGTTAAAAAAAAATTGTTAAGGTGAAATAAGATTTTCTGGGGAAACTTAGTTGAACAATTTGTGCAAACGAAATTCCATTTAGTAAAATTGTAAACAAAAGAAAATACCCCTTTAAAAGTTTTTGCTTTTAATGCCTATAGTATTTATTCTATTGTTTACCATTGTCTTGAAAAAATGGAAAATCTTTATGAATCTTACAAAGGAATTTTATTTGCAAAGAGGTCGCCTGCCTACATAAAAGGGCACACATTGAAACTCACTAATAACTCCTTACAGTGCTGACAAGCGGTACCAAGTAATGGCCACTAAAAATACACTTTGCTACGCAAAATTTTACTGCCTACGCGCTACGGTACGTTTACGATATTGCTACGACGGCGCTACGAAACTGCTACGAGACACTTAAATCACACAAACGAATCTTATTACCCAAAGCGTTCCGTCGAATGTAGATTTTCATACCACGAGCTTGAAATTCGTCCACCCGGAAACAATTCTCTAGTCAAAGACCGCGTAATTTCAACTCAAGTAGCCAAACTAGTCAAGATTATGAACTGTGAAAGCACGTAGTCCGCGTACCAGAAATTTATCCTCGACCGGTCCCGTTCAGTGTGTGCACTGTATGTATAATAATACTAAGTAAATGACAATTTGAATTTCAAAAGTAGGTGGATAAGTTAAGCGGCGTATGACTTGCGCATTTCACACCGCGCTCTTGGGAAGGCGGCGGACGCTTTGAGCTTGATGGTGTCAGTGTATGCCTGGACTCGGTGAGAGACGGTTGCGTTTCGAAAATCGAGACTTTCACTAGTTCTTACGCGTGCGTTATATAATAATACCGTGTGTTTGTTTTGTGGCTGAAGTTATCGAGGCAGAAGGATTTTTCTTAACATCAAGGTATTTTTTTATTATTCATTTTTCCTGAATTTTAGATACGTTTGGGCTAGAGACTATACAGGTATATAGAACCTTTGTTGGCTAGTAGTGTGTGGGTCGTAAGCTCTCGTAAATAATGCAGAGGCTCCCTTTGGTAAACAAGGCTCCGTATTCAAAGGACTGTGTCATGTTGCAGGTCAGACCTTAGTGAGTTAATACTCTTAAGTAAATTAGGGACCCGACTCTTTGGGGATCCATGTAAATATTTAACTTTTAACTACTTAGCATCAGATATAAATAAATATAAGTTTTTTTTATTTCCATAATATTCAAAGATCACTGAACACTGTTTGCCTAGTGGAAGTACTTAATCTAGTATTCCGATCGAAAGGTCGTGGTTTCATTATGTGCGTAATAACCGCGGATCGGTCAGCACCGCGTGTTGACCTTGTCTTTGCTGTGGATAAGACCGACCAGGCTGACGGCACATGGTAACACTAGTAAAAATATACTTTTACGCATGTGATGTTAAAAACGTTTTTTATTGTGATTTTATAACTACAGAGTCATACAACGAGGTTTGGGAAAAAGTAGCTCTAGACGTTCTATAAATCTAGACAAGATACAAAGGCCTATTTATGTAGTTGTTTATGGTATGACAAATCTAAATCGATCTTTTTCAATTTAACGAAATTTTATCAATTTCTAAAAGACCCTAAATAAAAACTAATAATAAATAAATATTCACAGAAAATACACACATCACACTTTAGTCCCAAACTAAGCTGAGCTTGATGGGCTAGTTTGCTGATATAATAATTATATATTTTTTTTTGTAAATACGTACCTACATAGAATACATAATAACACCCAGACACAGTACAAATATTTGTTTTCATCATACAAACATTTGCTCTGGGTGGGAATCGACGCACAGCGGGGAAGGCAGAGCTACTACCAACTGAGCTGTGACGCCTGTCAAATACGAGATGTATATACATCTTGGAACGACCAATTCTTGGCAAAGTTTGGGAAAATGTGAAAAAATTGGGTTCAATATTGACTGGGAATAAACAACACGATACAATGGCCATGCATCTCTCGGGATTACTCGGTTCAACCAGATTGGACCAGATCGGACCAGATTTTACTTTTTTTGCAATTTTGCAATTTTTTTATAATTTTGGGCTGTGGATGTTTTTATATTATTTTATTTGTTATACTGCTCATAGCATTGTTTGCGTTTATAAAGAATATCGTAGCTTTTGTAATGATCCATACAAAATAGTATAGTTAAGTTATATAATAGTTTTGTTACTATATTTAATTTACTATTGTAACCTGTTAAATTGGAACACATTGCTTTCATAAGGAGGAGGGCGTTGCTACTTGCGACACAGTATTTTACTTCTGCAAGTAACATCGTTTTTATGTTTTTAAAATTTATATTGTTTTTTGTTCCCAAATAAATACTTTTTGATTTGATTTGATTTTGAATAACGAATTGAATTGCAATTTTCTTATTACATTTGTATAAGTTTTTGGTGAAAAGAATGTGGGCACATAGTCATTGAGTGTGAATACATACATAGTAAAATAATTCCAGTAATTAGAAAACTTAAGATTTTTTTGTTAAATAATTAAAATTCTGCAACCGAAAACTAGTTTAACAATGTCTGAGAGGTTCAAACAAATAACTTTCAACTTAATAGGAAAAATACTTTTCGGATGTTGACAGCTTTTTATTAAGGAATATTGTAAGCTTTTTAGGTTTATTTTACCAATTATTAAGCGAGGAAAGTCACGCGGAAAAGTAGGCAATTAATATATTATATAAATATTAAAGGATACTCTCTCAAAAAGGAATTTAAATAGGTATTATCGAGATCAGACGAAGCATGAACATTTCAAATATAATTACGGCTTATCCAAATAATAATTTACGAGTTCCTCTCTCAAAGGTCGGATTTCTAGTGAAATTAGATATATTTTTCATTTTTCCGAGATTAGGCAGTTATGAATATTATATTTGAGCTCACTGTTAAGGAAATTGGAGAGTTATTTTAGAGCTTTTGTTAACAAAAAACACCAAGAAATTTAATTTCAATGATATGTATTTTATATGACAATGTACATTTTGTAAATACTGTATTTAAATTCTGTTTTTGTAAGTTTATTTCAATGATAGAATAGAATAAAATGTATTCTTAAAATACATTTTATTAAATTAAAATAGTAAATGTCCTTATTGTACACCAGGTAAATAAAACTATATACGAAATTTTAATTAGGGTATGGTACAATGGGCGGCCTTATCGCTATAAGCGATCTCTTCCAGACAACCTTAAGATGGACAGAAGCGTTTCGGTACCAATGTGCAATGATGTACCTACTGCTTTTAAAACTTTTTGTTAAATGTGTGAAATTATACGAGTATAGGTTTTTGATATTAAAAACCTCACCAGACATTATAAAAAACAAATAAAATTAAATATATCGTTTGTTTTTGCGCTGGTTTTCAATGGCGCTAAATACTTATACACGCGCTTCAGTATACAAATCTAGAATATCACATACTAAAAGCGTTTAGACTTTGTGCCTTTGTGCCACAGAAGTCAAAACAAACAGGAAACTCATAGACAACTAAGTAGAACTACATTTATCAGCAAGTTCCGTGTAGCCTTTTCCTTTATTGAAACAAACGTTCACCAAAAGGTAAACTTTCATTTGGCGAAGCTTTCTCCTACAAAAACTACGCAATATTATCTTTTTCACTGGCGGATGCATTTTATATATAGGAACATGGTAATGCTGTGATTTGCACATTTTAATATTAACACACTGGGTTGGGAATAACACGTTTCGGTACCGAATTACGTTTCGCCAGATGTGAAATATTCATCAGTCTGGTGAGAGTATCGCTATAATATAAGCTAAGCTTGAAAACGACGTGGATTTTTTAGTATTTGTGATTTTAGGCGCTATGATAATTGTTTTAGAGTTTAAAATTATATAAACAAATTATGGGTAACCAACGAATAAGCGTAAGATGATTTCTGTTACGTAATTGTAAGTTCATATAACTCATTTTAAAAATCAAAACAGCTTTAGCTTGTCAGCAACGAACTGAACGTCAGTTCGTCTCATCTTTATATTCTAACCCCCTATCTTATAAAAAGTTAGCGTTGACATTATATCATCATTTACATATGGTAATCAAGACATCAACTGCGCAGACTTGATGTCTTGATTACTCTAACTTTTACAAGATACACCGTAATTGTTTACACAAATCACACATCCATATCACATTGTATAACAAATCACATTACAATTGTTAAATTTATTTGCACATTTGTAAAATAACTCATAGGTACAGCAAATACGCTATTATTTTTCCCATTATATTTTTGCGCGTTTCCACACAATGCCTCTCTCGTGGGGGATGACGAAGACTTTTATTATAACACGTTGTCGTGAGTAGGTATCTTTATAGTCCAGTAGCTCTACCATGAGTTTTTACTATACTATATTTAATACACTCGCTAGCGTCTGTTTTAAAAAAATGTATGAAGATTTGTACAGCGCCTCTAGCGGATAGTTGTGTACTAAAATTCGTAATACTAATATTGACGTAACTACTGTAGTAAAGTCGGGCGATTTTACTGTGACAACTCATGGTAGAGGTACAGGCGCTGCGGGACTGTTCTGCGGAACAGATAACTTTCTTATAGCTTTTCTTGAAAGTTGATCTTGTTCTTGTAAATAGGGATTATGCGGGTGTAATGACAATGCGCCTTATTTTATAGCATGGTAAAGTTGTATAGTACGAAAATAATATCAGTCAGTCGCTACGTATGTTTATTCACAAAAAAACTTACGCCTATTAAAATATCTACAAAATGTACATAGGGTAAGTATATACAAAAATACGCATATAGTCGAGCTATCTGCAGACCGTTGCAAACGATTTGTAGATAGCTCAACTGATCCAAATCAGTACTTTTCGGAAGCTTACCCAAGATACAGGAATATTAATAAAATCTATTTTAAAATTTTCGCTTAAAAACTCATAAAATAAATAAATAAAATAAATAATGCTGGACAATCCACACAACATCATCTAGCCCCAAGCTAAGCAGAGCTTGTGTTATGGGTACTAGAAGACTGACATACTTAATATAATACATTACATAGATAGATATTTTTATTATACATATAATACCCAGAACACCCGGAATAAATATTTGCAGAACATACAAACATTTATCCCGGGGCGGGAATCGAACCCGCAACCTTCCGCGTCGCAGGCGGACCATCGCCCACCGCGCCACATCGGTCGTCATGAAGGTAAACATTATTTACTTTTATTATTTTTATAAAATATCTTGTTGTCCTAATCATGAAACTCATCCCTGATGGGAGCAATTGCTTTACTTTTTTTAACAAACAAAAGGCGAGTAAACGGGGTATCTAAACTTAAATATTAATTAAAAACCAACCAGCCACTACGGCAGCGGTATAATCAGTACAAAGTATTCATAATTTACAACCCAGTTTTAAAATTATCTCGTAAAAACTCAGCGAAGGAGCGCCTGCAGAATTTCTCTCTGCTTAAGAATGTATATAATTTCCATTGAAAAATTGTTTCGCCACTGTTGCGGAGTCGGAGACTGCTCTATAGAGAGCATACCAATCAGCATCGCACCTCGTCCGATGAAAGTTTAACGAACAAGAAATCTTATCTGATTTGTATACAGCTTTATTTTACGAGGAATAAAAACTGAGCTCTTGATTTGTAGCTTTTAACTCAAGTCCCCGGGGTCCAAACGAACCGTATTACTCAGCCGCCTGTCCGTCTGTCTTTTGCAGACCTGTATCTCTTTAACCGCGTAATAACTTCGTAGAAACTCTAAAAAGGATCTCTTTGTTAATTACGAAATGGCTATTTAAGAACAGAAATCTAGCAAAGTAATTAGATATTCTAATTTAATGTTCGTGATACGAAGGTAAATGTAAATACCAAAGTTATCTCAGGGAAAGTATGACAACTGAAATGTTTTTGAACTGTCATTTGATCAAATTGCAATTCAGTTATCTTCTTCGTCTTTTATTAATATTTTGAATGATTCATTTTCATACCGTTTGACAGAATTAACGAAAAATCAGGTAGGCCATGCTCAAATCAGGTAGGTCATGCTTAAATCAGGTTGGTCATGCTCAAACCGCGGCATTGACGTCATTTTTAACAGCTCAGTCATAATTTTATTAATGAGTGAACGATGAGTTACTATAGTAAAATCATCGAAAACTGAACTGCAACTGAAAGGATATTCGGTCACGCAAGTTTCCTTTTGCTGGATATCCCCCCAGTTTTATAATAACAGTCGCGTCGACAAAGGGTGCGGTATGACCGCAGAAGCAAAGCTTTTGCTGAATTTGACAATTTGACCTTTGACTGTCCTTATTTGTGTAATTTTATGGTTCGGAGTACCAAAACATGTTGACCTATTTCAAAGTGTCAACGTGATGGCAATGAACGTGAAAACCTAGAAACGTGTCAATTGTGTTTGATTTGAGTGTGCGTACTTGTATGTAGGTACTTGTTACCGAAGTTTTGTAATAATTTTAGTAATAAATCATTGTAATATATAATTTTAGTAATAAAAAATATCAAATAAGCTCATTCAATCTAGGTATAGCGAACTGAATGCTTTGTGCCTGGAATATTTTTAAGATGGAGTAGGCTCAGCATCTCAAATTAATTTGCCGTTAACAAGAAATATCAAAAGCTATTCAATACGCGAAGAACTGAATCATCAGCAAATTTATGCACGATGTTTTTCTTTTCCAATTTAGTTTTTTAGAAAACGTCTTTTAGATTCGTTTTCATACTCGTTTACTTAATTTTTCATGTTGGTCACAAAAGGACTTTGAGTATTATTTTATTATAAATTGTGATTTGTGATTATTATTTACAACATTATAAACCAAGTATGGCTCCGCCTGGTACACTAGTTAGTATTTACTATTATTTTAAGTACTAGGCAATTCTAAGTGCTATTTCTTTGCATTTCCTAGAAGAATGGGTAAGAAAGTTACAATTACTGTAATACTAATGTACGTAATAATGGGATTTTGTAAGAATATGTTCATTACTTAACTACTAATATACCTACTAATGGAATTTTGTAGGAATATGCTCATTGCTCATTATAAGTGAGCGTAACCTAACACAACATACCTACAAGAAGTGCGGTCAATACAGGTTACTGCCGGATGATTTATCACCGAAAACTAAATTGCGTAACATGACCCAGGGTTCTAACAAGCGGCCTTGTTTTCCCACTTGAGATGGGATATGGGATAGGCTACAAGAAACCTTCGTTTGCGTTGATGAATTTAGGTAAATTTTGGAGCAAGCCCCACGAATATTAGCAAAGAAGTATTTTAAGGCTACAAGCTCATGTGAGTGTAAGTAATTTCTAATGACTTCAAAAAAACTCGCAATTCGTATGTGTTTTGTTTTATTTGTATGTAAACGCGATTACTGTTATGATCAGATTTTGATGATTCTTTTTTTGTTTGGTAGATAAAACATAAGAGGTCCTATATAAATATTACCATTACTTTTCGAGTCATCTTGCAAAATGTGTCGATGATGATTCGCAATCGGTTTTGTTCATATTTGTAAGAAATAATATAATTTATTTTGGTCTCAGTTACTAACTTATTATTCATCAATTAAATCATTATTTTATTTTGTTTTGAAAATTTCGAGTAGGGAGGATAAAAAATAACAAACGAAACTATGAATAGAATATTATCTTTATTGTACCTACAACAATATAATAAATAAACAATAAATATTCATTAATTACACACAAGTAAGTTCTACTTGCATATATTCGATGGATTTACTTGCTTTTCGATTGATTATTTGATGGACGAACGAGCTATTGATCTGTTAATTCATTGTTCCTAATTCGTTGATTACACCTAATGAGTGATTAAACAGTACTTCAACCATTCGGTTTGTATGAACAGTCTAGTCCAGCCAATGAAAGCTTTAGGTACACTAGAATTTTGATTTGTTTACTAAACCCAGTAGTTAGCTGCAATCAACTCATTTCGATCACAATGAACACCGTGACGTAGCCTGGTCTTGGAGGGATCACTGATAGGCGAACGCTACACGTCAACAAATATTGTGATAATTATCATGATATTTACTTATGTATCTTGGTTTTTGTATGTTATGTATATTGTGATCCGTCAATAAATATCGTAATCCAATAGTATATATTGACGGCTTACAATATGGATCTTGCGTGTAGCATTCGCCATAGGCTATAAGTGATCTCTCCAAGACCATAAGTTTTAGCTATTGTATATATTGATAGCATATTGTACTTCTTTTTTTATTATTTTTCTGATGTTTCTTTCATAGCACAAGCTTTGCTTAGTTTGGGACTAGAATGTGATGTGTGGAATGTCTATTAATATTTATTTATTTATTATTTTAGGTACTCGGAAGGTTTACTTTCACGTGTAAATTTCCCGTAATAGTAATAAAGATGGAGTATGAGACCTATTACATAAACACAGAGCCATTTACGAAGCTAATAATAAATAAGTGTTTGTAACGTAGAGCCACTTTCAGTTGGCACAGAATTAATTTGCTTCAGCGTACATAATTGATATCATTCCCAGGTAATCTTACGATAAAAGAAGGTACTTATTTATTTATCTTACAACGAAATACTTGGATTGAGTACTTAGTAGGAATTGAAAATTAACGATGTATAGTCTTACCGAGGACGCGCCCTGTGAAGCACAACACTCCGTCCATCAAACATTTAGATATCGGACAAAAAATCATGAAATAAAATTGTACTTCATATAGAACAAACCAAAATTACCGTGATTAATAAAATTCCCCACAGGAAGTAGAGATTACAACTTTATTAATGAATCCCTTAATATTCTTTTAATTACTCTATTTACATTTAGTTAATTAAAACAGCTTTTGAGCCGTTGCAAATTGGACTATTGAAAGTTGAGATTTTGGTTAGGATCAAAGTAATCTGATCCTTTACATTTAAAGGTCGGTATGAATAAATCTGACAGTCGAATAACGTTAATTTTTGATA
Organism: Ecliptopera silaceata; assembly: GCA_932527185.1. Lineage (NCBI taxonomy): Eukaryota > Metazoa > Arthropoda > Insecta > Lepidoptera > Geometridae > Ecliptopera > Ecliptopera silaceata. The sequence goes on from OW052200.1 coordinate 3,219,436, forward strand.
ATACTCTTTTCATTGCGTGTTAATAACAGATAGATGGGAGAGCATTGTAGCGCTACCACGCAGTGTTTGCAGGATTGACTTACGGCCGGTTTCTCGAACGATGATCAACGAAAAAATCAAACAATTACTATGTGTCAAACTCGGATCAATCGTGATTTGGGTTTCCAGAAACCGGCCGTTAGTCTCTCGTCGTAAACGAAGCGAGAGCTGAGTGGTGGCATCGAGCTATATTGAGGGCTCCTGACATTTGTAGGTGTGAGCCCGCAACGAATATCAACATAAAATTAGTTCTAGACCAGTTTTTATTTCATAGTCTTTTTATATGCGTTACAGCTCAGTTGGTAGTAGCTCTGCCTTCCATGCTGGCGGTCGTGGGTTCGATTCCTACTCAGAGCAAATGTTTGTGTGATGAACATAAATATTTGTTCTGAGTCTGGGTGATACTAAGCATGTATTTTACAATATATGTATATATATACAAAAAAAAAATTATATAGGTAGATATTCTATCAGCAATCTAGTTCCCATAATACAAACTCTGCTTAGTATGGGACTAGAGTGTAATGTGTGCTGATAAAAGCTTATCGAATACATTAAAAAATTAATCATAATAATTTCAGACTTTTCAGCATACTAGAACGCTTTTCTTGTTATCTTCTCAGCTTGTTCTTTAAACATGAATTACAAGTAGCTCTTCTATCGCGAAATGGGTCTCAATTTACAAGACTAAGCCCTTTATAAAAGGTCCCTGGTAAGGTTACAGCCACCCTCACAGCTTTCTCGGGTCAAAGTAGTGACGTCACTCAAATACACCCTACTTTGTCCATGATAATTAATTATAATTTATAGTTTGGGACTAGAGTGTAATGTGTGAAAAATCCATGAATATTTATTATTATCTACACTGGCCTGCAAAACTAATGGCCGGTTTCTCGAACGATGATCAACGAAAAAATCACATAATTACTATGTGTCAAACTCGGATCAATCGTGATTTGGGTTTCCAGAAACCGGCCGTAAGTATCACACTTTATAAATTGCAATAACTTTTTAAGTTAACAAGATATACTTTGATCTCAACCCAATTGAGCACGCCTGGGACGAGCTAGGAAGGCTATTCAGAAGCCGCAGACCACCATCTACCACCCGGTACTAAAACCAGCCCTTATAGAAGAGAATGGGTCCCCAAAATCGGCTCCGAAACCTCGTGTTCAGTATGCCAAACCGGCTTGAAGCTCTAATCAGAGTCCGAGGAGGCAATACCAGTTATTAAAAATGACATGTAAAACATACTTAGAAAATGTTAGATTTTAGACACTAAGCTAAAAATGGCTATTTTATCATTTATAATTTTTTTAAGTTGAAAATGTTACTAATGTATGTTTTAAAGAAAGCTGATATTTGCTATAAAACATTTTTTATTTGAAATCTCTAACTTGTATAGTTTAGAATTTTTTTTTTCTAAAAGTGTGTAGTTTTGCAGGCCAGTGTAGTTTCCGATTGGTACTGATTTATTTATTTATTTATTTGGATCAGTTGAGCTATCTATAGATCGTTTGTAACGGTCTGTAGATAGCACAGCTGTTTCTTATGTATTTTATATGCCTATGTACATTTTGTAAATACTTTAATAGTCGTAAGTTTGTTTGTGAATAATGTTATTTTAAAAAAAATATTACCGTAATTTTTGTACTACATGGATAATTTATCTATGAAGTATACACTTCATGGTAACATGTATATGTTACCATGACGATTACTACCCTTGACCTGGTTATGGTGTAGATGCCATCTTTTGTTATAGAAACCTTTCTTATCCCTTTAAACCCATCTTATGTTTTCAATAAAACAATTTGAAGAAAAAAGGGTATCTTAAAGGTGTGTTGTATTCGAAAAATATAGGTCATACAGTGTATACAGTGGTATATACAGTGTTTTTTCTAAATTATTTTTTATAAAATACCTTATAGGACAATAAAATTTAGCAATGTCTACTAAGAAGTTCTTAGCAACACAATAAAAATATAATCTTTCCAAGTTAAGCTTTTCGGCTTTATCCACAGGATAGACAAGGTCAATTCATTTTTTACATCATTTATCAAAAACTAAGTAAGATAAGTTGTTAATAGCAGACGTTGTTATATAAAAAGAAGTAAAAACTAATAATATATTATATCTAAGACTAAGATCAAAGAGGATACAACCTCTTTGAAATATAGTATCAAAGTGATAGGTAGTCGTTTATTTAAGCCGCAACGTAGCAATGCATCGAAGCGTGTCGTGTTAATTCAGTTATTAAACTTAAAACTAAGCTCACAGCTTTTAAATCTACTTGGGGATTGAATTTGTAAACAGGTTTGTAATTTATATAGACGACCGATGTGGCGCGGCGGGTGAAGGTCCGCCTGCGACGCGGAGGTTGCGGGTTCGATTCCGCCTTTGGATAAATGTTTGTATGATCTGCAAATATTTATTCCGGGTGTTCTGGGTATTTTATACGTATAAAAAATTTCTATCTATGTAATGTATTGTATTAAATATGTCAGTCTTCTAGTACCCATAACACAAGCACTGCTTAGCTTGGGGCTAGATGATGTTGTGTCCAGCATTATTTATTATTAAATAAATATTGACTGGTCACTTGCAAGGGCATGTCAAAAACTTCAAGGTCGACGTTAAAAGCGAGAATTAGAAATGAGCAAAAAATACATTTGTTGATGAAACATAGCATTTTTATTTTAATAGTTTTTCTAATGTTATGTTAAGTTTTGCTGTCTAAATTTGATGTTATTTTAAGCAATAATACTTGAAGTCGTAGCGTTATGTATGAATCGTTGCAAGTAAAGCGTATAATGTTTTTTTTATTATTTTATAGTAAGTATGTAAATTTTGCGTGCAAAACAAATGACACACGACTTAAAGATTGACAGACTAAGATTATTTTTCAAACACATAGGCAGACTTGATTATTATTGACTTATTTTGGCAAAATAAATATCTTGTATCTTGTCGTATTGACGGGCCGACGCCTCATAAAAAGAAAAGCGATAGGTATGTGCCTGCGTATAATGATGATGATGAACAAAAGAGGTCGTTGACCGTACTACGTGTCTTTAATATTTCTGTCATACGATTCCCGTTTGATGTTTTAGCATAAATGATCAGTTGCCTACTACAAGATTCAAATTTGCGGCAAACGTGAGTGGAATGCTCGTTAGGTATTCTTTATATATTTATTAAAATAGGAGTTTCTGAAATTTTACTAACCGACTAAAGGATGTTAGGTTCTTTAGATTTTTATGAGAAAACTGATGGAAAAAGTTTATGGTCCACCTGATGTGAAGCGGTTCTGTCTATAACAATATTTTACTCAATAGTGGTAATAATTAGGTACTCGTACACTGACGACGGGATATGTGAAACTATTTGGTAAAAAAAAATATTGTACCCAAATTATAATTCTATAAAATACTTCTTGTTTCGCAAAGCGTAGGTTTTATTCACTTATTATATTCGTAAATTTTACTTATCGAAAAGAAGCCATACCATTCTTTTCAACAACGAATATTTTCAGAGCTCAATTTAATTTGGGCCGAAATTCGAGATAATTAATAAGAAAACACTTCCAGGAAAACAATTACGTACCCAAACCTAGGGAAAGTTATTAAAAGTTTTTGTTTTATAAAATCAAGGTTGATGTAATGTAAGACGGTTGGGTTCAAATTGAACAGCGATACCCGACAAATCGGTACTATTTATTACTGGCAAAGTTTCCTTATCAGCAATTTGGGAGCACCGTTATGCGGATAACGGAACCCATACATTTTCCCAGATAATTTGGGTACCTATCTAAACACCACGGTTATTAACAGGTTACTTAAAACTTACGATTGTAATAAGTACCTACCTTCGAAGGAAAGGGCTTCCACGGCTGACGAGGGAGCCTGAATCTACAATTGTTTCTTGTATATTTGGGTCCTTAATGTACTCTAACCCTTTAGTTAGAGTCTGTTAAAACGTATTTCGTTCTGCGGTTCCAATTAATGTTTTCTGTTTTAAGCTTTCCGAATTCACCAGTTCTCCGAGAAACCAGGATACATAATTGTCTTAAATTGAAGTATTTTATAGCTTAAGGAGCTAATATTTAACAAAACTTTTACGTATCATTTTAAACATGTACAAAGATATAAATCAACTATATACCTATTTATAGACTTTTATGAATAATAACCAAACAACAAAGTTTCGAAGAACCACGAATCTCAACAAAAATATGATTTCAATTGAATTTTAATTAATTACAGTAACTTTAACCTAAATCATACTTTTTAAAATACATATTTTTGCCTTGTTTTATTGCTCCCAATTTTGCTCCCTATGTTTTTTTTGCTATCGTTGAAGCCCCTTAGATTGCATACGTTGTTTTATAATATGCAAGAAAATTTGGCTATAAAATATTAAACAAACTAAGCTATCAAATCAAAAGATATTAAAATGTACTATCATTTTAATAACTTCTGCTTCGAAAGCTTATCGCGTGTACTAGCATCTTAAACTCCAACTTTATAACAACGCAATGTAAGTACATCAAATCTGTTTATATAACAGTGAGTCGGCTCGTTAGTTCATTTAGTTGGGATAAACTTGGAAGGGTCGGGAGTTATATTAATAGGCTTGATATGCAATAAATGGTGTCTAAGACTAGTAAAGCTGGCAACATTCTGGATTTTACCTGAAAATTAGGGCTTTATGTACGGTTAATAATAACTAGTTGTGGAATAGTTCGCTACAGACTGAGATCACGCGATAAACCTAATAAATGAATGAATGAATTTTTTTATTTGAACCAAAAAAAATTTTACACTAGCTATATAGAATAAATAGAATATATGCTAAAATGACTTCTTTTTTTATCTAAATACTTTAGTTTCACTTTTTGTATTTTGTCTACTGTATAACGTTGTATATCTGAATTCTATATCCCCTCATGAAATTGTTTTATAGCCTGAAAAAACACAGCTGCTACGATTTTATGGACGTTCTTTCGAAGTTTCAAACTACTCTACATATTTTTTATGTCTTTCATTGTACCCTCTTTTTTCTGTTTTGTTTTAACTATTGTAATGTTGTAGAACAATTTCTATAGATGATATACCAAAATTGAACAATAGTCTATTATCGTTTGAACACTGAACAATAACAAGTACTAATTAAGCAGCTTAATCGTTGACATAAAGTTCTGTAGGTATAAATTAGATTAACTTTTGCTTCAAGTTTAGTAGGTACGTCTCCGAACGAGCTCTTTCATAAAAAGCTATTTAATCAAATAGAGTATATGTATTCTATAAAAATGTATTCAATCAGCAAACTAAGCAACATTTGTATATTTTGATGGTATACATTTTGCTTAGTTTGGGACCAGAGCGTGTTGTATAAAATGTCCGTGACTATTTTTATTATGAAACAATAAAAAGTTCAAACGGAACGTGCAACTTGTATGCTTCTTTGAACGTGTTCAACTTGCAACCGTTTGCGTCACGTTCCGTTTCTCGCACAAATTGAGCATTTCTAGGAAATCCTCATCTACATTACAATCGGGTAGTTTGCATTGCGCAAGCTTATTAGCTGGCTGGTCGATGGAAAATGGTGCAGGCTAAGCACAACAACTGAATTCATGGTTGTGTACTATACTACTTAGTTTCAATGGTAAGGTTATAATTAAGGTTCTGAAAATATAACTCGATTCGTTTCATTATCTCAATTAATGACTTTTGTGGCATTTTTTTACCTCTTTTAGGCCAAAATGCCTGGATTATAAGGATGCTTAATCTCTTGTGATACTATTTGCTCCAACAGCCTTTAAGTAAGTACTAATATTCTACTGTATTTCCAGTGTTACTTAATTTAAACTAATGTTCTACTGAACATTAGTATAGCTGTCGGCGCAAATAGTATCATATGAGATTTAGCATTCTTATAATCTAGTATTAGTAATACTTTACTAGTCAATATAATTCATTTTATCAAAATTACTTTTTAATGATTAAAGATCCAGTAAAACTGAACCTATTCAAGAAACTTATTTTAATTGGTCTAGTATTACTGGATCTCTAAACAAATTAAAGCTTCAAGTTTCAAATGACTAAACTTCTAGAACTTAGCTCAACCTAAGTAGTCGTATTTGAGTTAGCCTGGCTCAGAGAGATTGTTCCTTGTGTGAAGGCTACGTTCAATGAGGTTACAGTATACTCAACACGGGTGTCACCACAGTAACTTGGACTGTGGACCCGAGTAGACTCGAGTACAAAAGTGACACTTGGTTTTAGACACTAGCGTGGTGTGTCTAGACGTACTAGAAGCGAGACCACGGACTGGTCATAATGCTAGGTAATAAGTGGTCTGAGTTTAAGTTGGAAAATCTAGAACAAAACAGTTGTCACACTACGAGCTCATTTTTATGAAGACTTTATTGTACTCATAAACTTATAAAATATAAACAGTAGTCTACAAAGAGAAAGTATATTAAAAAGAATGTTCGTCTAGCAACCATTGAGTAAAGTAAGTTAGTAAAAGGTATCGTCTTAACCTTTTTCTAACCTCAAGATGAAAGGAGTAGACCAATAGATGAACAATAAGAATAGACTTACTACCGGTAATGCCGGTAACCGGTCTGAAAACCCAGTCAAGCAAAAAATTTACTACCCATGTGTCATAGCTTTAGCTATGATTTTGGCTGCTCAAATGCTTAATAAAAAAAAATATTCACGGACAATTCACACATCACACTCTAATCCCAAACTAAGCAAAGCTTGTAGGTACTATGGGAACTAGATTCCTGTTTTAGAATCACAGATTATTTGTAATCACATGCATAGTATTAAAATCTCTACAAAGATTTATTAACAAACTTACGACTATTACAGTATTTACAAAATGTATATTGGCATATAAAATACATAAGTAACAGTTGAGCTATCTACAGATCGTTGCAAACGATCTATAGGCGAACGCTACACGTCAATAAATATTGTGATAATTATCATGATATTTACTTAAGTATCTTGGGTTTTGTATGTAATTTATATTGTGATCCGTCAATACACTACCCTACACGTCAATAAATATCGTAATCCGATAGAATATATTGACGGATCACAATATGGATCTTGCGTGTAGCCTTCACCTAGATAGTTCAACTGATTCAAATTAGTACTAAAACATAATATAATACTACTAATACAATACTTCTGACTTAGCACTTCGCCTGTTTAAATGAGGTTAGAGACAGCTCGACGGCTGACTGGGTGTCACTACTCGCTGGACTGTCGGAGTCTGATTTACGAGTGTTTGCAGCCAATTAGAACTTCGAAACTTACGTGCGGTCGATGGATTTCAATCATGTGGTGTGGCTCGAGTAGCTGGAACTTTGAGTTATGTTAGTTTGTTTTGATACAGCAAAATATAGTTTAAGCTCATTTGAACTGTTAAGTTCTTAAGAGTTTTATAAAGCTTCTTCTGGCTTCTTCTGTGTGGTCGATATATAGGTTAAATATTTTTTTAAAGAAGTACACATACTTTAATAGTTTGAATACGTCCATAGTTATTTAAGAAAAGATATCAAGAGTCGGTATATATCAATAAGAAAGTCTCAAGTCCTGTTTCTTCTTGATTCATAACTTCAAAAATGTAAAAAAAAACTATGTAAAATCTACAACAGGTTAGTAATTTAAAAATTAATAAAAATGTATAATATTTGCATTTTAAAATGAAAAGATTTCCCGCAAATGTTGTGAACTTGCGCTGGAATGTACGCAGTTTAAAGTGCTACGGCAAATATCATAAGGGCATAAATAATGTTCATAAAATAAAATGAATTTGAGAATTTTACGTTAAAAAAGTATTTTCACTAAACATAACGCTGCAAAAGCTTTATACATATTTACATATCCAATCAAATTGTGGACAAGAACGCTAAGTATGCAAAGAAATACCAAATACTCGTTCAAGCATTTTATAAAGTAAATTTAAGGCAACGGTCTTAATTCGATTTCATGCTCAATGCGTCAAATGCCTTTGATGTGAATAGCTCGGTCTATACAATAGAAGGCATTAGACGCGACACAAAATTATTGATAGCAGCAAAAATTTTACAGCTCAAAACTCAAAAAATAATTTTATGATTTGAAACTATCACGGTTTTGAATAAAGTTTTCCTTATAAACGGGATATTTAGTAGATTCGTCATTTTAATTATTTCCCGATATATCGACCCAGTATTGCCATAATTACAAGTCAAACTCAATATAAAATATATAGAAATAATCAAACTCTCGAATCATGGTTAATTACCGGTTTATAAAAAACACTATGAATTTCATGATGATCTGATTTGGGTTAACAAAAATGCAAATCCATGCGTGGTCGCAATGTAAATATACGATAAATTACAGCCAATTTGACAGAGATAATAAGTTATCGGTCGACTTAATGCCGATTGAACAACCAGAAAAGAATTCTTACCAATTTTTTACTAACCGGGAAGTTGAAAACGCTGAGTGAATTTTGCAGAATGCAATCAGGATTTTACATTATTTTTGGTTTTAGTGAAGTCAGGAATTAAGAGTCTGCGAATAATTGATCAAAAGCTTTATTTTTACTGTGTGCAGTATGAATACTTGATATAAGAATGCAAAAATATACGGACTAGTGTAATTTCCAGGCACCGTAGAAATATAACATTCTATATTCATGAACTTGGCATAAAGAAACCAAATAAGTTTGTAAAAAAGTCATAGTTAAATAAACTTAAATCATAATCACATGAATCATTCTGGGGTTGTACTGAAATATTCAATAATATTAAAAGTCCATAAGATATATCTTTGAATCTATTCTCTATTGAAAATATTACTTAATTAAGTACTAAACAATTGTCTAAGATTTACGGCCGGTTTCTCGAACGATGATCAACGGAAAAAACAAATAATTACTATGTGTCAAACTCGGATCAATCGTGATTTGGGTTTCCAGAAACCGGCCGTTAGAGATGTATTCGAAACGTTATCAAAAGACGGGTTTATACTCCACCTGAAAGTCCGGCAGAGCACTGACAACGCCTCAGGTGTTGCAGGTGTCCATGGGCGGTGGTGACCACTTCCCATCAGGTGGCCCAGGTGGCAAGCTCGTCTGCCAGCTATGGCATAAAAAAAACATATTAGAAAAAAATCTTCGTCTTTATCATGGTGTTTTCTTGTTTCAGATCACATTGAAGACTCAATAAAATCCAAATGTGTATATCGCTCAGGACAGTGTGAATAATCGGTGATGTGAGTGACACTATGCTCAGGAGTAGCCAGTGGGTGGCAATGTTGGTGGTGCTGGCGCTAGTGGGGGCGACGGAGCTCAACTGCATCTGTGACCCGCGGGAGTGCGACGTGCTGGAGCCTAGCGGCTGTCCAGGCCTCGGAGTCATAGTCTGGGACCCTTGCAAGTAAGTTTTTAAGTCAAAATTGCTTTAGTCAGTAAAAAATCATAATTGCTTTATTCAATCAAATCACAAGGATCATTTAGAATCGTCTTACACAACTATTCTTATATGATATATGATTTTTAATATTTTTTTTATACTCTATCGGAAAGAGATGGCAAGATCGGCTTATAAGGCGTTGGAAGATTGATCTGGACGCCCACGAAAAAAATTGGTTTTGTTATATTATGTTGTTGACATCATTGTACTTATAAAAATCGATAAACTACTAACTTATAACCTATATTGTTTTTATCATATCTGAGTAAAGAAGTATAATTGTTGACTATCTGGGAAATACGCATGTGGCCAGAACTTGAATAACCGAAGCTTGAACACCGATACCATCTACATCCGGATACGAATGACCTAGATCAACCAAGCAAGCATCAATCAATGGATAGCCAAAATCTAGGTCAATGTGTACCGGTTTTGTTTTAATGGATTACTAAGGCATATAAAAATATTCACGAACATTTCACGCAACGCGCCTAGTCCCAAAGTAAGCAAAGCTTGTAATATGGAAACTAGATTGCTGATAGAATACTTAATATGTTTGCTTTTTATAAATACTTATTACATAAAATATAGTACCACTCAGACAGAACAAATATTTGTGTTCATCACACAAACGTTTACTATATAGGGACATGAGAGCAAGATTTTGTTTGATGAACGTTTATGTGCATAGGTATCCAATATACCTACTTACCTGCCTTTAAAATGAGGTTCATAATTCAATTGTTTATTGTCAAATCTATTTTTTTTGCGAGGTCAACTTGAACAATAATGTAAGTACCTATATTTATTTGGTCGATGATTTTATTATGGAAAAATAATTACTCGTTGTCCCGAAGATGGATTGGGTCGCTTAGAAACCAATTTATATACTATTGACATGCTTCGGCTTTGCATCATCAATTAAGGTTGCGATCTAGGTCCAGCGGTGCCATCAAAGATAAATTAAGTTTTATTAAAATCAATGCTAATGTTTATATTTTGTTCTGTGCTAAGTATGTTTTAAAAACAACACTCTCCACTGTTTACCAATGCAAGTCCATTCAGAACCAGGCCGTAGTTTGCCCGTTATTCTAGGCTCTGGTCGCGTGGAACTGGCACCTAGAATCACCTTGTATATAAAACGATTCTAAATAATCCTTGTTATTTTACTCAATAAACTTTTTTGAATTTGACTTTGAAAAAAACTTTTTTAGATATAAAATCTACTAATCTAAATTATTTATATATTCATACTAAGCATATGCTTTATTTGCTTCTAGTTTTAATAGGCGCGGTTTGTTTTTATATCTATATTCGATAAGATAGATGCCAGTATCGACTTTTAATTGACCTTTCTATAATCTGTCGGCGACCCAATTCTAACCTTTAGGCTGCCTAAACCGTTCTATTAATATTTTAGAACTGGAACTAAATCAAAATTAGATCTGTTTTGTTCGATCAATATTCGGCCGTAATTGTGTACCTACCTATTGAGTATTACTATAAAAATGTATTATAATATAACAAATAATCATGTCCAAAATTTGAACTTATATCAAATAAAAAGCGGTCGTATAATTTGTAAAAGTTTGTAAATGATTTTTTATAACTAGGGTTTTTCGAGCCTTTGATAAAATAACGTATCCTTTTACGCGATCTTGTATTTTATTTATTTACTTACTTAGTTGTTGGTTGTTTCTCTGAGCATGCTGTGATGCCCAATAATTATGGGAACACTAGGCTCGAAACCCTATGTTAAATATATGTTTGTTTTTGGATAAACGCATGTTGGGCGTCCTATTTATAAAATACAATAATAATAGATAGAGGAAAGCATCGAACCTGCTCACATTAAAACAAATATCTAATGAAGGTATGACATCATAAACAACATCAAAGGGCGACTACGGACACCATAAGGGCCGAACCTTCATAGAACTAATTAATTTACCCAAACCTCCCGAAAATCTTCCAGCTGAAAAGTACTTTGTCTTACACTAATTGTACAAACTTAAATTGAAAAGTTTCGGAATTGGACGATAAGGTGAAATCTCTATCTGCAGGTAATTACCGCCGGCTCTTACCGAAAAACTTCTGTCCGTCGGGACTGATCCACTTTGCTTAACTTTACCCCTGAACTTCAAAATAAGAAGGTTCAAACAACTAATGCAATTACTTGAAAACTTCTATCTTAAAACACCCATTATCGCAGCCTTGAAACAAATTTATTGGAAAATCTGCAATACAAAATAATCGGTATATAGTATGGAGTTGAAAGATTATGAAAGAATATTGAACGGAAAGTACGTATCCGGTTTCATAGAATATGTAGCTTTTGGTAGTTGACTTTATGAATAGACGACCCGTACTTGTGCAAAAACTAAAATTGGAGAGTGAATTTTAGGTCCCGACTTTCCCATCATTTAGTTTTTTTCTTACCGCCATTTTAAAGTATTTTATAAACGTGAATCAAAATATAGCAAACACAGTCAAAATTTACTATTTGAGCGTTCTTCAAAATATCACGACATTAATTATTTATAATGCCCGTTATGTTTTTAATTAACTACAAATTCTAAACATCTTTTAACAAATGAAGTTCTAATATTGTATGTTCAAAAAACAAAGTGTAACGCAGAGCTCATACAATCTTGCCCGAGACCCTTTCTTACGCAGTCTAGTGAGCTCATGAGGACATAATCTCTGAAATGAAGCCCTTAGAGGTTATATAGCAGGTTGAAGATTTATGTCAGAAAATAACCCCACTCGAGTCACCACTTGACCCTCTATAGACTATAGATCATTGAGTATATACCTACCTACTTTCTGTCAAGATTAAACAAAGCAGATTTTTATTTGTCCTGGCTTAACACCATAGATATAGAGAATTGTGACTGAGCAATAGCATTACAATATTCACCATAATCTAGAAAGCGACAACGCAATCGTGCGGCCAATACCTGTCTGTTTTCTGTAAGTCTGAAATAACTAAAAAAAATATCTGCTGGTCGAACTATTTTTTGTCTTTGTCATGATTTGCCGCCCGTTCAGTATATTGGTACTATGCATGAGACAGATATATCAAAACGAAACTGAAATCCGTTTGCAGTCAGAAATCGTATCGCATCGATATTCCATAAGAGAAAACCGTTTTTAGAAAACGCACGATGATAACGCAAACTGCAAACAATCTTATCCGAACGAAACCAAACCAAACCGACGTGAGTTTAGTTTTGCACCGAAAACGAAAACCAAACACAAACTGCAAACGAACAAAATCTAAATCTACCTAAAGTTTTAGTTTTCTATAGTTTTGATACGCATTCGTGATTTTAGTTTTGCACCGAAAACGAAAACCAAACTCAAACTGCAAACGAACGAAATCTAAATCTACCTAAAGTTTTAGTTTTCTATAGTTTTGATACGCATTCGTGATTTTAGTTTTGCGAAAACTAAAAACCGTTTTTTAAAAACGGTTTTTGAAATCGATTTCAAAATCTGAAATCGGTTTTGTATCGGTTTGTGAAAAAATCCAAAAACGCCCATGCCTAATTGGTACACATATACTGAACGGGCGGCATGCTATGCAGTTATAATACTTATGTTCATATATTTGTTTCTTTTTTTGACAGGTGCTGTAAAGTTTGCGCGAGAACGTTTGGCGAAGAATGCGGAGGCTTCAGTGGGACCTGCGAGCCAGGCCTCAAATGTTTGGAAGGCTCCTGTTCGCCGATCACGTGAAGACAAACAAAAACAATTCTTGTATTATATGTGTATAGTGTTGTTAATACAAAACATATCCGCGATGTAGGAACGGAAGGACCAGACGAGTAGGCACGCATAGATATCGTGTGACAATAATCAGTTGGAAATGGGGAGGAATAGCAAAAGAGTTGGTTTTGAGTCTCGATTTACTTATTTTTACATGTGAATATAATACTTTTCTAAGCTTCGGTTACTAAAGCTGATATCTATATTATCGCATATTCTTAACATGTTATAACAAAAAAAATGTGTAAAAATGTGACCAAGTACTCGAACTACTTAATGTTAAACAGACTTTTTCAATTTATATTTCTAGCGTATTTCGTTTCAATTCCGTGTAAAGCTTTCTTTTTAACACACAATTTTATTAAAGCTTTATTTGAAAAGGTTAAGTTTTTATCGTTTATTTTTAGCATATTGAAAGCAAGGACCGTCGTCATGTAAGGATATTTTTGGCAGAACGTAAAGTTTGTTTGAATGCTCCCACTCTGTTGAAGCGATAGCATCGGTAGCTTTGTGCCGTGCTCGTTAAAACCCCATTTAACTATATTCAAAGGGGTTCCAGAATTGTTTGTAAGGTATATGCTAAACGTTTGATAATGGGATAAAATCGTTTGCAGATAATATGAACAAAAAAACTATAAATCGTTTATGTACCCTGTTGTGTATTAGAATTATTTTTAAGCTGAAAATTTTATGTCAAATAGTCTACAGTTTTATTTAATTTAAAAAAATACCTTTGTGGATTATTTTTAACTTGTGTTAGAGTGCTGTACAAAGTTAATATAAATAAATAATAGGAGTTTATTTTACAAGTCTTCATTTACAACGTTTCATATTTAAGTTATTAGAAAATCCCAAGCTTTTGCAAAAATAACATAAATAAATAACAACGTTTTTTTTAATTGCATAAAAAATTATAAAATAGATGAAGGTTATTCGTACCATGAAAATTACAATTTATATAAATAATTGTTTAAACAGATAAAATTATTGTTGTACCTTTGAAACCAAACTTATACCTAACCATAATATAATGCTACCAAAACTTCATTATAACTATAAATTGTATGTTCATTGATAGCCTAATTAATATCATCATAGTGTCTATTCTATTCTATGTGCTTCCAAGTAACATGTAGAAGTAAGAAATAGATAATCATCTTGTAAGTATAATCATTATTAGCATTTTTATCTTGTAGGTATGATTGTATATTTCATGATTAATAATTGGTATACTGAAATAAACATTAGAAATAAGGTATTGTCGTATGTTTTTTATTTAAAGCTTATTTATAATTTCCAAATTGTATTACTTTATTTTTAAATAAATCTTTGTTGATAAAAGCTCTATAGCAGAATGTTTTTCATATTGATGTCGTTCTTTACAATCATATCTATTTTTGTAAGTAAATCACAATCATAAATTGAGTGATGTTTTGATTTATGATACATATGATTTTAAACAAAAAAAAAACTACCATTGGAACGATAATAGTTGTATGTGTTATTGTATCAATATTTAGTTAAATATGCATGAACACATATTTATTGCATAATTGTACTGCGTATGTAATTCATGCGTTTTAGTGAAACAAAAGTTTCATAAATAAAATAGAGAATAAATTGTAAAAAGAAATAAATCAATGCTACTTGTTAATTGTGCACTTTATGAATATACATAAGATAATGATGGATTTTGTTTTTTTATTGAACCTTTCCATTATTCTGGTAGATTACTTTTTTTAATTAACCTGTGCTTTCCCACTGCTGGCCAAAGGTCTCCCCGTTGTTGGTCAAAACTTTGGCGTGACGACTCAGATATTTATGACGGAGCCTGGTGGGAAGCGACGGCTGATAGAAAAGAATGGAGGAAGAGGTAGATTACTTAAATATCCTTTAAAAATACTACATAGCATTTTCTGAACATTCCAGATCACGCCTTCAATCAATTTAAAAAAAAATTGGTACGAAGTACATAGTTTGCTGATAGAAATTGATATACAATACATACCTATACCAGATTTATTACAAACATATTGTTATATTGGGTGCATGGAAAGAGCCTCCTCGTGGCGCACACCGGTAACAGCTATAGGCACGGTAAAGCAGTGTCTAGTCTGGCTAATCTTTCCAACACGATGCTACAACATAATACCTACAGTTGTAGCATCGACACGATAAGAAGAAGATTACAAACATTAATGTTTGTTGTCTTACTTTTGTTTGTAATTCTGAATGATGTCGTCAAACAAAAAAAAAACAAAAAACAAACCTATTTGTTAATGATGGAACAATGTACTTGCACAGGTATTTATTTTAGAGCTCTGCCTCACTAAGACGCCATGGCAACGTCGCCGGCTACGAATCCAAGCAGTTAATATTGAAATGTATGGTACCTAACTCACTTGGCGACGGTTTGGCATCGTCGCCAAATTGGATGCGTGGCCACGAGTTAGGGTGTCGAAGTTTATATCGAGCCCAAAATCAAAAATGCCAATAGCGAGTTGTGGCACTTGGCAGATATTTGTAATTTCTATAACTTTTGTAAACAATCCAGGAAGATTGAGCGAAGATTGCAAAGTTTAAAACTTTCGCAAAAAAATAAAATATACCTTAAATAATATACCTTAAATAATATACCTTAAATAATATACCTTAAATAATATACCTTAAATAATATACCTTAAATAATATACCTTAAATAATATACCTTAAATAATATACCTTAAATAATATACCTTAAATAATATACCTTAAATAATATACCTTAAATAATATACCTTGCGCGGCAATGCAGCCAGTGTCTTGGGTACGCTTCCGATTGGTACTGATTTGGATCAGTTGAACTATCTATAGATCGTTTGCAACGGTCTGTAGATAGCTCAACTGTTTCTTATGTATTTTATATGATTATGTACGTTTTGTAAATACTGTATAGTCGTAAGTTTGTTTGTGAATAAAGTTTATATATACCTTAAATAATATATCTTAACATAACAGCGTAACTGCTTTCGATTTGTATTGCTTTATTCAAAAGATTGTCATAAAAATAATCCATCTTACGTGCCCAGCGGGATGGAATTTGTGCGAGATTGGATATTGCTTTCACGATATGAACTGAGATGTGTAATGGCAGGTAATCGGATCATATAAATTGTATGCTAGAAATATCAATCGCACTAGTATTCACAAGAATAGCTAAGAAAAAGAGAAAAGAAGAAAATAGCTAATTTTAGATATTTAATTTAAAAAACTTATTGACTATTACAGAATTTAACATAAGAAAAAGCTGGACTATCTGTAGATTGTTGCAAAATATTTATAGCTAGCTCAAATGATCTAAATCAGTACCAATCGGAAACGTACCCAAGATACTGGCTGCATTGCCGCGCTGAATAGCAATATTGATAGTGAAAAATGAATATGGTAGTATATTAATAGCTAAGCCCATTTTAAGAGAAGAGATAATTCATTAATTAACAAAAAACACAAAATCAAAATACATAAAACAACGGGATACGCTTATAATGTACAATGGGCGGCCTTATCGATCGAGACAATGTAAACTTCCTTGTGTTATCAAGAAGATAAACTCTGAGTAAAAAAAGGTCAGCTAAAAATAGGTGATTCATCTCATCTCATAAATCTTTCATCAATTTACGCAGTACCCGATAACACACTTTCGATCTTTACGTAGGCTTTTTTCTTTTACAGAAAAGATAGTTCATTAAATATTCACGTTGACTGTACTTACTAGACGCAGAGATCTTTCACCGAGTTTTCTATAGATATTACTTCTGTGTACTATTCTTCGCAACTGTACAGGGTTGAGCAAGAATAAATGTGACAATCGTAAACGTAACGCAGATAAGATACACTGCTCGCTAACGCTGCAACGTTCGACAGTAAAGCTGATGTAGACGCGCGATGTATTTCAAATACGTCACTGTTTCCGATTGTCACATTTATTTTTGCTCACCTCAACGAATCGAAGTTCGATATTACGCGTTTGCGCGTACGGAACTTTAGATAAATTTTGAATAAAAATGACTCACGTTTCTATCTTGTACAAAATACAAAAAACACATAGAGCTTTTATAAAATGTTTTTAAATACATATTATAATCATGTCCAAAATCCAGTTTCACCCACTCGGCCACATAACACACACAACCCGTGGTTTGTATTCATAAATATATGGTAGCCACACTAACCGCTATGTTTTTATCCTATTTTTTACCGTATTTAAATAAAATAAAATAAATAAAAAATCACGAACATTTCACACATCACACTCTAGTCTCAAACTAAGCAACGCAGAACAAATATTCATGTTCATCTCACAAACATTTGTTCTGGGTGGGAATCGAACCCAAGACCCATAGCATGGAAGGCAGAGCTACTACCAACTGAGCTGTGACGCCTGTCAAGTTTGTAAGTAGATAACAAGTTACACGGTCAAATTACACAAGTGATCGTAATAAAATGTTGATTCGGCCAAATTTCCTTTTTGTGGTATCCCAAACGGCAAAGTACAAGATATCTTATTCCAAAGTTCAAAAACAACTGAATATTACCGGCTAAAGTCGGAAAGTTTCTCCACCAAAGAAGCAAAGAGCTTGTATAATGAATATTGATAACTGTTTTTATGGATTCTTTTTCGGTTTTGTAACTATGAAAACTAGTTTCACAGATATTATGAGAGGATACATGGATAAAGTTAAGAGTGATTGCGTAGATATGTTTGGGTATAACAATTATTTTTTATTACGCCATAATTATTTATGGTGGATCTAATATTTCACAGACCTCTCTTTTTATAGTAAAATATTATTTGTAGGTGAATAACATATTAAATACCTACCAATCGCTTTTACTAGTTGCAATAATATATATCTACTTATACTAATATCATAAAGAAGTAAAGTTTGTGTGTTTGTTAAATTGTAAGGGGTAATCTCGGGATCTACTGAACCGATTTAAAAAAATCTTTCGCCAGTAGAAAGCCATATTATTGTTGAGTGTCTGTTATATAAAAAAACCGAAAAATAAAAAGGCTTTTACGTGGTAGTCCGTTTTGCAAAGTGAATCGGAGAAAAAACGGTCGCCCAACAATTATGCCCAACGAAATGGGCACGAGTCAGCTAGTAATTGATGTGAGTGTATACCTAATGATGATTAACTAAGATACAGTTCTCTAATTTTAAGATTTCAATCTAAAAGTCAAAAGAGACGTCATCTCAACATTTTCATAAAATTATGTAGTTACCAATACCTAAGCAAAAAATTGAAACTTGCGAAGAAAAACATTAAATTTTCAATTTTCCGTATTACTTTGGCCTCACCTAGTGCAAGCCTGACCTTGCGGTTGGTCGTAACCAGCTTAAACACAATTTTCTTTAGTGCAAAATACACAACGTGCTTCACTTAACCTAAAGATTAATGTGGCACTCGTAAGGAAAATCATGAACATCAGGTACGTTAATCTACTAGGCTTAAGATACATAAGCGAAATATCTTGATCCATTGCGTCACAACTGCGTCAAGACTGTTTAAAACACTTTTATAATTTAGTAAGTTAATATAAAGAACCAATCTCAAAAATTGATACAGGGTTACACAGAAAATTATTGTTTATGTTCGCAAAGTAGCTTAAACTAGTAAAAGATATAACAGTTCAGCCACAATAAAAAAAAAACCCTAAACAATTTGAATTTCCTTAAAAGTAGACGTATCACCTTAAAAAATAAATTAGCTATCTATTCGTTTGTTTTTGTATTTAAAACAAACGATGTAAGTGTAAAGTTACATAAATGTTATTTGCAGCAACTAAGCCTGAAAACTCTACTTTACGGAATTTGCGAGCAATAATACCTACTGAAACAATGCTGCCAAAGCTTTAAGCTATATAGCTACATTACAGTGGCCATTCCAACAACCGATAGCTATAACGTCCCTAATTATTGCATAATTACTTGGATATCTTATTTACATGGCTTAATTTGTATTGCACTGTTGCCACAAACCGGTTAGTAATGAGATATGAAATAAAGATGGTGATAATATAATGGGGACAATCCACACAACATCATCTAGCCCCAAGCTAAGCAGAGCTTGTGTTATGGGTACTAGAAGACTGACATACTTAATACAATACATTACATAGATAGATATTTTTTTATTATACATATAAAATACCCCGAACACCCGGAATAAATATTTATTAAATTTACAGAAGATTTATATATTATAGAACTTAATAATTATCGTAATAAGATAATACAGCCAAATTAATAAATGAGAAACATCCAAATAATTTACAAATATATTCATTTTGTATGCAACTCAGTACGGATGCGGTTGGGATCGAGCGACCAAATTTATTTATAGCAAATTTGCAATGCGATTCCCAGACTACTGAGGTAGCCTGAAGTATTTTGCGCATAGGGATTTGATCCATTGAATAAACAAAATACTCATTAATATCCAAACACATAATACATAATTAGAACTATTTGATGAGATGAGATACTGTGCTAAGAAAGAAAGTGGTCTGTGTAATTATTATTTTAATTTGACGAAGCAATAGTTACAGGAAATCATCCCAATGATTATCACATATACAATTAATCCGTCCGATTTCATCAAAAACATCTTAAACAATATTGACTAAAAACATGAATAAAAATATTTATAACTACTAGTACACATAATAATTTTATCTTAGTTCAAATTCGTTTAGTAAAGTTTACATTAATGTTTTTCTTAATCTCTAATTACGAAAATCATAAATTTAAACTTTCGTTATGAAGCGATCATAGACAATAAGCAATAGAAGCAACGTAAAGGCATTTTAATGTGAGGCCAATAATAAAATATTTAGTGCAACTTGCTCTAACACCAAAGTCGATAATAAAACGCTTTAAACGAGTAGCAAGGTGCTCTAAAACACCAACAGTTTTTTACAGCATTGTTTAACGTAGTGTTTGTTATTTTTATTTATATTGTACGACCATATAAAAAAAATTAAGTCTATAAATATAATCCATATGTTTAATCAGGTTCCGAACTATTTAACTTCTAAAATTCATCTAAATTGATTGCAAAACAAACACCAAAAGTAATTATAGTGGAAAATTGAATATATTAAAATGAAACCCTAATTTACCTTTATAAAATAAAACATTTTGGTATACGCAATGGCTCTGCGTGACGTCATATTTAGGCATGTGTCGGCGACAAATCATCGCATTGCCGCGCCGCGGCGATGAACAAAACCGGTCCAGCGCAAAGCGGGCTGCGGGGAACTACGAGGCGACTTCAGCGCCTGCCCGCGCCGGCCCACCACTCTCCACAATACCGCGGCACCGAGCAAACACGCGTTCTTATTTGCCCAATATAGTACCAGTAGTTATACAGTCCACTAATCTTTTATTTCAATCCAACTGAGATATCCCAACAGCATGATATTCAAATTCAGTTTTGTTTTAAGAATCTCTGTACTTATTACAAAAAAAGAACTCTCACAGCATACATTGAATCCAAGACGTCACCAGTTATTCAGTAGCCTGTTTCACCACTTGGGATAATATCACAAGGGGAATAGTTTATCGCATGCAGTGGCAAAGTCTGCACGGACTCCTCGGCCTCGGCTTATAGAGCGTGACATTAGCGACATCGTGATCCCAGAGCTGGTGTGCACCACAACTAGTGCTGGAACACAATTGGCTACTCCGGCTTTAAATATTAATAGTTTTTTATGTTTGTAAGCATGAGTGCCGTAATTTCGATTTTCTTTTGTTTCATATGCGTCCTCCCTTAGAAAAAAATACAATACTCTCTGCCTCCTCCTTAATCGTTTGCCATTTGTTGGGATCTTGATTTGAAGTAAGAATTCTTTCAATAGACTTCTTCTATCTGCCACGGTCCACGGCTAGATAGGGGTCTCTAGCTGTTGACACCTGGTCAGACCAGCGTTTTGAGCTTTTCTTGGTGTGTTGCTCACTACTTTTCATGTTATATGGAATGTTTCGCATTTCTGCAAGCAAAATGTCCGAAGTATTGTAGTGTTAGGTGGGAGCGGACAGGCGTTTTATTCCAGGTATAGTTATTTCAGAATAGAAACGTTAGTACAATAAATAAATATGAGGAAATCTAGCTAATTTAATATCAAATATATTGCGATCAGCTTAGCTGGTATATTTTCCAGGTTGTGAGCTTGATTCACGTCCAAGAATAAATATTTTTGTCTCGATAAACTATATTGTTCAGTGTTTGATAAGCTTTCTATCAGGATTTACCTTGATAAAAGTTTTACTCAGTTTGGTACCTACATGATACTTACTTTATTATTCATTAGTTACAATCTTCTTCTTCTTCTTCTTAGTTACAATGGAAACAAGCCATTAAAAATGTCTGTAATTGAAGCTCGAAATTAATTAAGAACAAGTTAAGAAAACTGAAAACTTTGTAAAATCCCCAAATCATTGCGACGTTTTGCCTGAACAAATGATCCGGTTATTCCAAAAGCTGCATGTAGATTAGTCCGTCTATTGAAGCAGCCCTAACCACGGCTAATATGGAAGCAAATTTCATTTTAATGACCCGCCCGGCAGGACGGAGCGATACGATCTCCGCTCGATTTACTCCACAGGGCTGCCATGCCTGCCAACTTTTATCTTTCCACACTAATGTTGCCAACTACATTCATGTTTATTCATACTGTATGCAAATGAGACATTTATACTGACAGTATTTAAATAGTCTAGGTTCAACTGGATAAATAACAGCGGTATTTTGTTGTAGTTTTATTGCAGTTTTTTTTAAAGCTCATAACTAAGTGGCGTTAGATTCTCACAGCATTAGAGATACTGCTAAGAATTTGGTTTTTATAGAGAATTATTTAGTGAGTAAGAATGTCCGGAACTTCGCGTTCCAGGAAAACCTTACTTTCTAAAGAATTTTCGTAAATATTTGAACCCTTTATATTGAAAGGGCGGAGAAACCCTTTTGCTGTGAATGGGTAGCCAGTATACACGTCCCGTGCGTACAATGTGCGTGCAAACCTCGTCTGCATATCGCTCGCCTTTGATCAGCATCCTCGATTTTACGACAAGCGGATTCTCGATAACCGCTGTCGTAATAGCCAATTAGTTTTATGACGCGGCACTTATGCCAACCCTAGCATTATGGAGCTTGCCACAGTGCAAATACCCAGCAGAGAGTTATCATTACGCCTTGACAGTCATCTTCTGTTGTACATAGAGTATTAAACAGCAATTAATTTAATAGCCTCTCCGTTTTCTCCAGACGTATATTTTCTGTAAAGGATCATACGGTGATGAAACCAATATAATATTATGTGTTGAAAAATCTATGAAAATATAAATATACACCAAAGGTATTTTCCTTACACGACTGGTTGGCCTTTTGAACATGATGAGCTTATAGTAAGCTCGATCTCTGTATTGTAGCCGCTGTGATCGGCCTCGCTTCGTCGCCGCATTGAATAGCTTTTGTGTGGAACACTTGCCTTTTGTTGTAGTGACAGCCTCATGACAGAAGGGCTCGCGATGTAGCGATTGTACAGATTTACGACACGACCGCCGAAATTGGCCTTTTATTTTGTACCGCCTAAATTTTATTGTATTGTTTTATTTGGTTTATTTTATTAGGTTGGTGAAAAGTATGAAAGCCAGTGTTGGATAAATATCAGAAATTAATGGCGAGTGAAAATGTAACGCGCTTGTAAATAACATGAAAACTGCCAAGAGCGAGTTCTTCTAATGGCCGATTTTCACACATTTGCCCTTTGAACTATTTACACTGGGACAATTGTAACAACACATTTTTGAGTACTGTTTATTCTTGAATAAAACTTACCACAAAAGTGTGAAAATAAATCGGTAAATCCCTATAAATCGGTTAAGTTTCTATAAGTTGCGGACAAAATCAACTTGTTAGTAGATTTAATGATTGTTTTTACAAGTTATTTATAGTTTACCTTGTTAATGTTACCCTATTACAAAGCCTACGCGTCCACCTGTCACAAGGCTGTCCTTCTAACCGAAATAATGTAATCAGTGTTTCCACACGGTATATTTCATACGAAGCTTACCCAAACTTATTTTTCTCGACGCACACAAAAAACCTTTTTAGTAATTATAAAAAACACGTTGTATACCTGCTACGTTATTTTCAATTAGCGTTGGTTTACATAGAAAGAGTGTGACTGCTGCTGAAACACTGAATACCTACGGTAGTACGTTCAAGACACATTACGCAACGTTTGGCAGTCGAGCTGGCGTCAACGCGTAGTGTCACTCGAATACGCCACCGTTTCGATACGTTTGCGATTGTTAGGTTTATTTTACGTTTTATTAGTGCTTACATTTTTTTTAATATTTTTATTTGACTCACAACTTGGAGTGCTTAATCTTATTAGCCTATATAACGATAGCAATAGATAGGTGCTTATAGCTAATACTTTAGGCCTGTTTGTTGAAATTGACAGTTATGTTACGAAATGCAGTTTACTAAAGAATGGTAATGATAATGGTAATGATGATGGTAATGAAGAATGGTAATGGTACGGATTCTGGAGTGGAGACCGCGTTTAGGCAAGCGTAGTGTAGGACGCCCTCCGGCGAGATGGAGCGACGATCTGAGGAGTGTAGCTGGCAAACACTGGATGAGAAGAGCCGAAGACCGGGCTCAGTGGCGCGTCTTGGGAGAGACCTACGTCCAGCAGTGGACTGATATAGGTTGATGATGATGATGATGATGAAAGAATGGTAGGTACACTACGAGCCGGACTAGATTGTCTGTGCCCTCCTACGGATACATAAATAGGTAGGGGTTGTTAAAGATTGTTTACAGTAGAATACGAATAGCGACAGGAAAACAATTTCATTGGTAGATATTGAATTAAACATTGTTGATACCCTGAGGTTGTCCGTTTCCGTCATCACGCCAAAATACTTATGTCGATACCAGAAAGTTTAATCAGACATGTCTACCTTTTTGAAATATTTGCCCGTTTACAAAACATTCACATAAAAAGTGCTTTCAAAGCCTTTTGCGAATTTCTTTAGAAAAGTAAATTAACTTTAAACAAATCGGATTTAGATTAAGTTTTCCGAGAAAAAAGATTACAGTCAGTTCTTAAGATACAGAATGAGCCAAGGAGATGTTACATACGAGTTATATAATAAAAAAATTTACAGAAGTGAAGTCTCTTATATTTCACTGAGCATTAAAAGCGATTGCCTGGGTTTTTAAAACACTATTTCATAAGGCGCCAAAGGAAGATGATGTCATCTTCTTACCCTTTTCCCACGCTATGAGTTGGTACAACCATCTTCTTCTTCCACTCTCCTCTATCAGACGTCATCTCGGCGCTCACTCCTTTTTTCTCATGTCATCATTCAAACAGAACAAATGGATGGACTATCCATTTTTTCTTTGGTTTCCCTCTACTTTATACATTCATATTTAACAGTTGCCTTTTAAAAAATGTTGATATTTTTGAGTATCATCTAAAACGTTTTGCACATTTTTGTTGGAGTAACAGTTCTATACTTCTTTAGTTTCAAGCGATATTAAAACGAAGCTTCTGTATTGTAGTAAAGAAATTCGAATGCCTGCGAGCTCAATATCTTTTTGGGTCTCGTTAAATCCGACTAAACGTATAGGTATTCGTTTTTGTACACGAAAGGGGAGGGCTGTAGAGGGTTGCACGTGAACCTCGTAATTAATGCGAAACAAGGAGAAATAAAACTCATTCTCGCTGTGATACGGAGCCTGCGCAGCGAACCGTATAATTAAGGCATAGTAGGTACAGAGTAGGTACGTCCCCCCTTGCTACTCGCGCTAAATTATTTACAAACTGACTAAAACACCACTGCTAGTAGAAACTTCAACTATATCTTCAGACAGGCTATTAGAAATACCATTCTTGTGCCACACTCAGTAACTACTAAGTTTAGCATATCGTCGAAGCATAGCTTCGATTGCGGGCCTTGAGCGTGGAGACCGAATCCAGAAATTCCGTAACGAAATAACCTAACACTGCGCATGCGTAATCCAGCAAAAAACTGCTATGCAATAGCTTTACTGCGGCAGTCCCCGAGTGCCACACGTCTTTTTTTTATCATGTATAGATCCTGTGTTGAGCTGTTGAGATCATGATATTTATGCACTCACAGTGAACTTTAGTTGTGAACCAGTATCCGAGTAAGACGGACGTTTTATTGCGCTGTACATTTTATTGGCGATGAGGGTAGAATACAAACGCGTGTAAGGCACATTGGATTTCAGAGAAAAAATAATCAAACTCAGATCATTTTATTTCTAGATTCTCTGCATTATTTAATGTTAAAAGTGAAAGTCTGAATTCCAGATAATCTTTTTCAAATTTTATAGAATAAAAGGCTTCGAAGTACTAACTTGTTGTAGATTAATGTTTTAAATGAATGCTGAGTGATGATCGACACAAAAATATAAGTACCTATGTCAGTTGATTTATTTAAGTAGGTAAGTAGTTAACTTTTGTTCTGTATTTAGAATAATTATTTATAATCCTTAAATAATATTTACGATATTCTTCATTCTTTTTGGCAATATACGAGTACTTACACGTACATATAGATTGAATTGCGTTATTTAACTGTATTTTCAGAGTCCCATACTATGTAAAGAACCTCATGCCGTTGTCATGAGCATTGATACTATAAAAAAGCTTTCCTTCCTCTTCTGATAGGGAAAATAAAGATTTGTATGGTTATTTGATGTAATTAGTTTGGGTTTGAGTGAATTTTGGTAAATCACCTGTTCGTACCTGGCGCATCATTAGGGTGTATGTAGGTTTATGTTAATGTAGCGGCACTCTCTTATCGTGCCAACCAGGCTGCATAAAAAGCTTAACGGACTCTCATTGAATTAAAACACTTATTCAAATACATATAAATCTGGTTTACCTATATTTATTTATATCATAAAAATGGTAAACGACTTTAACCAGATAATTAAAACAATAAAGTGAATACAAGCACTTCGGTATTTCAGTTTTGTTGGTTTAGGTAAAGTTATTATATCTGGAATTGTTCTGTTCAAACAACCCGTGGCACAATCTTTTATCTACGCACCCGTTATTACAACTTACACAAAAAATATCGATAAAAATGTTATCAAGTTTTTCTCTCAAAAAAGCGTCTCAGTTGACTACCTACCGAATTATCCGTAGCAATTTTTTTTGCTGACTTTTTCTCGGGCTATCCTGTGCCCCGTCTGATAACGCAGCTATTTTCTTTTTGTGAAAATCAAACTAATAGTTTTCCCGGAGGGCATAAGACGTAATAAATTTCGTTTCATCTTGACGTATCTGCGTCTTTCTATTACACACTTCGAGGTGCGCGAAGCTAAATACAAAATGGGCAACGATTATTTTAGACTCAATAAATTCAGATGCCTTTTTTGCTCACGACTTATGAAAAGCTTACACAATAGACACGTCGTGAGGTTTTCGCATTTATTCGTGGCTTTTCAAGATGAATGGATGATTACATTTTATTGTTGCGGGAGATAAAAATATCGCGAAATCTTCTTAAGCACCATTATCGAAGTACTAACGTTGATAAAACATGTTTATATTTACTTTTTCATTAAATTCCTTCCAGGGATTACTTACACACCCGTTAATTCGCCAACAAAACAATAAGTAAAGCTGACCCTTCGCCTGTTAAAATTTGCAAAACGTCCAGACTCGTGTGACCTCTTGAATCCTTTTCCAGAAGCCGAAGTAATAAGAGTGAGGTGGGTCAGTGTAAGCTGGTTGTTGTAAGTATGTGTGAGTGAAATTTTAATTCTAAGCGTAGTTATTATCCATGCAGTGACCCTGGAAACTGGACGAGCGGAGACAGCGGTCCCTTGATGCGTGAGACTAGATTAGTCCCACATAAAGTTTTAAATTAAACGCAGCTTTGGCGAGGCCAGCATTGTACAGAATATGTTTCGCAGTTATACTTAAAACTCACTTCTCATAGCGTTTTATTATTTAGTGAAATCCTTTCAGCAATCTTTGCAACGACTCAGTGCGTCAGAAGATAAAATTCTCAAAACAATAAATCGTATTCGTGGAACTCTTTACAGGACATACAACTAAACAATCGCTAGATATTTTGTTTTAGCATAAACTAGTTAAAATGCACGACTTTATTCACGTATATATTTAACATTTTTACCTATGTTTTTTTGAAGCAGAATTATGAAGTTTTGCTCCATTAGTTTAGAATTATACCATGTGAACAGCGCTGTGTAAGTTTGTCCGAGTAAAAGAGCTTTGTTTTATCTTCATACTCGCTAAATCATTTTAAAGGCTTCTTTTGTGCTAGTCTAGCTGCTGTTTGTTTTGTTTTAGCTGGATGCTAATGTTCTTCATCCTGGGACAATTTCGCTTAAGATAACTTGGGTAAAACGAGCTATGTTGTTTAACGGTTGGCAAAAAGATTAATTACTATGTTGGTTTAGAAGTATAACTGAACGAAGACAAGCAAGCTATTGTGTTAAATAACTTTGCTAGAAAGTAAGATCTACTAAGCAACACTGAACCCATAAAGTTGCACTAGATTAAAACTCTTGACTGCCTTACTGCCTTTAATAAAGCAAAATTTTGTTCGTTATTTTTCATAATGCTCTGCGATTTGGATAATGTAAAACACTGTAGTCTCAAGTTCTATTGTGTGTCACTATGTTATCGGTTAAAAGATAGAAATAGGCGTTGTATAGGTCCAGTAGGTTTAGTAGATTTAGATAGCTTACTCTGTAGGTATGTAAGACAGTCTTAGAATAAATAAAAGTGAGTAAAGTGTACCTTTCTCACTGTCCGTTTACCGGGCAGCCACTTATTTCTCAGACCTCGCATAAACTCTGGCCAATAAACACTTGACGAAGGTCATAGTTGACAGAAGTGGGTTTCTAAACCCTTGTCCTATTTTATTACAATGCTAAAAAGTACCTATGAGCTTTATGATTTATTTCTATATTGAAAACGCGAGGATTGCTTTTACAGAGTCGTTTAGTAGTAGAGCTCGAGATGACAGCTTTGTCTGCAATATTTTGCTCACGATTATGACGAGATTCTCAACATTTTGATACAGGTTCGAAAATCGCTTAAGGTGACGGGTATAGCCAAATGCGTGTTTTCGGGAGTGTTTTCTGAAGAAGTCATAGCATGTGGAGTTGTGAAACTTATTATTTCCTATAACACATATATTGAACTAGTCAGGTAGGGAACAAAATGTGTGCTCTTGGTTATAGTTTACTTTAAAATGTAAGTTTAGTACCAACACCTTTTGCAAAAGTGTGATTTTTGATCCCATTTTTTATGGGTTTGGCAGATTTGTTTGGTACCAAACTCAGCACAGCTATTCTTATGGTTGATATCTATACATCCAAGGAAAAAAAATTCTACATTAAGGTGTTTAAAGAAGAAGAAGAGTAGCGCCTTAGGAACTATAAGTGTTCCATTGCTGTGTGCTCGCAAATATTCATAAGGCGCTGCTTCAAAGTTTGACAATCCAAACTGTGCGCGGCTCACTATGTGTTTTGCGTCGTTTTCAGCATTCTTACTGAAGTTGAAAATGCGACGTTGCCACGCTGACTATCTAGAGTTTAACCACTGCGGCAAAAACTATGCCGTGTTACAAGTTTAACGTGTATGTAGATATAATAAATAAATAATAAAGTTGGAAGTTATTGACATTTTTATTTATTATGAAAAATTTCACCCTACCCGTCGCCTTAACCTTTTAGCTGCTGAGATTTTTTCAATAAAAATAAACTAATTTTTCGGAATTGCTGTATTCTAAGAGACTTTATTCAGTTTTAGTATTATTTTTACCAACTTACTTGTAAATGATGAAGCGTTAATTATTGAAATTTTTCATTTAATAACAGCAACGTGCTTTATGTATTTATGCAGTAGTAAAGAAACAAGTTTTGTGTATAAATGTTTGTATAATTTTTCAATAATTTAGACACTGTCCCCGTAAATAAGAGTCATTCGATACGTGTTTACTACGGATATAAAATGCGCCCATCCTGCAAAGTAAATATTTCAGTTGGGTAAAAAAATATATTCATGGACATTTTCACACATTATGCGCTAGTCTTAAACTAAGGAAAGGTTGTACAGTATTATTTTTTGTAAATACATTATTAGACTACAGAGTAACACCTAGATAAAACAAATGTTTGTGTTCTTTACACACACATTTGCTCTCGTGGGGCATCGAACCCACGATCCACACAGCATGGAAGGCAGAGCGAGTTGGCAGTACCAACTGAGCTGTGATGCTTGTCAAGACAGACAAACACGTTTTTTATGGAACAGTTATTATTATAATTAAGTAGATTTTGAGTAGTGGTCATTAATAGCGTAAAACTTGGGCATGCCTTAAAAAGAACGGACAAGTTTTGGAGGCAAAAAATCTAAGAACTTTGTTTATTAAGACCATTGTCCAAGGAAATGGCCAAAGATTTTCTTTCAACAAACTTTGCTTAGTCGCTAGAGGATGCCAAGTTTTCATGAAATGAAAGTGGGAAGTTGTTATTTTTGTGTATGTGGATAGTAGTTTTAAGCTTTATACTTCTGAAAAATCGTGTACATTTACCTATTATGAGTTTTTCAGTGGCTCTAGAAACTGACATCATTCTTTTTAAAAGGCGTTTCTCATCCGTTTAAAGTAAATAAAATAAATAATGCTAGACAATCCACACAACATCATCTAGCCCCAAGCTAAGCAGAGCTTGTGTTATGGGAACTAGAAGACTGACATACTTAATACAATACATTACATAGATAGATATTTTTTTATTATACATATAAAATACCCAGAACAGCCGGAATAAATATTTGCAGATCGTGCAAACATTTATCCCAAGGCGGGAATCGAACCCGCCGCGCCACAACGGTCGTCAAAAGTGAGTCGCAAAGATAGCTTCTGTTTGCTAAAATGGTTATTTGTATATCAAAAGCTTACCCAATGCAACGATCATGACTATAACCATCCAGATCAAAGCCACCACTATGGGATATCTGCCTTCGATAGCCAATACTAGTGGTATTACGACGGCTAACACTAACTGCACGCATAAGTACACTCCGGCTAACCAAATGTAGCAGGACATCAAGTCTGGATTTTCCTGAAAGTATTTTTGGGAATTAAAACATTTTTTATGAAAAAAAACATGGATCATACGATTTGAAATAATAACCTTTGCTTACATGAATATTGATTTATATTTATTTATAGTGTTAGTTTTAAAAACATGGATCATACGATTTTAAGTGGAAACCTCTGCTTACAATAAAACGGCCGAACGCGCTGAAGTTTTTTTTAGATTTTAGTATTTGTTTTTACAGCGGCAACAGAAATAAATCATTTACGAAACACTCAAACTATCATGTTCATGAGATACAGCCTGGTGACAGACGAATAGACAGACAGACGGACAGTGGGGCCTCAATAGAGAACCGTTTTACCCTTTGGGTACTCAGTTATTTAAACCTTAGCCACGTTACTGCCGACTGTAAAAACAACAGATTTCGCAAAGGTTCTCATTCTATTTGAAGATTTATAAAATTCCAATAAAATAAATCTATGAAGAGTAATCTCATTATAAGTGAACTATGTGTTTTTATGAGAAAATAAATGTCTTTAAACCTAAGAGTGAGTTGCTACATAAAATTCTCGATACTTCAGAACGTGCTGTAAGATGAGATACAAGTTGAAAGTTATTTTTAACAAGATTTGTTTCTTGGTACAAGTCAGATTCAAGTACGATCGTGGTGTTACATAACTGTATAATATTTCTCTTCGAACTTTATCTGATAGAAAATAGTTTGAAGCACAATACAATATTCATACAATCAACCTGATATTTACTATATGAATTCGAAAACTTTAACTCAAATATCTTTACAATCACAAAGATCATTTAGAATCGTCTTTACACTACACGTGATTCTAGGCGCCAGGTCTGACCAAAGCCTAGAAGAACTAGCTTGAAACTGAATAATATTTTAATTAAATAAAATATAATATATAGGGCAAAGTCTGAAGATATTAATAAATAACTAACTTACATCACAAGCAGCTATCAACAGCAGGACAGAAACAACAACAAACATTATTGTAACAATTATAAATATTGACAGCAAACTTATTAGAATTATAGAACTGATCGTCAGGTATTTTCTGTCTTTTATTAGAAACATGGCTCCACATGATAGGCCGAACACCTGGAATAAAAAAAGGTACATTTGACACATCACAGCTGAGTTAGTAGCTCTGACTGCCATGCCTAGTCGTGGGTTCATTTCTCACCAAGAATTAAAATTTGTGTAATAGTAAACGCTGATGATTGTACTGTGTTCTATGTATGTATTTACAAAAGTAAATAAGTACATCAGCCATCCAGCTCCTATTGTACAAGCTTTGCTAAAATAAAATGTTCGCTAAAGTAAAATCTAGCTTGTTAAAATAAAATGCATTTAAAACTTATTTTTACCAGGATTGATTCAGATTCAAGTTTGTTATTTATTATGCATTGATATATTTTTGTTTTTAGCATCGTGACTGATTCTTTGCCTACATAATTTATAATCTATATATTTTTAATCTTTCATATTCTACAAACCCACAACTACTAAAATATTGCTATCATATCGAGATTCGGTTTAAAATATATCTTACGATTCCCAAAATAGCTATGAGTTTTGTTCCAGGTTTCAAAGGTATGCAAAAACAACAGTCGCCAGCAGCTGGTATTTTTTCCATGAATGAGGAAACATCTTCTTCGATATTCATGTTTTTTTAGATATAATAAACTATAAAATATACAAAAATATAAAATAAAATAGGAAATAGCCTCAAAACATAAACGTCAAAAAATTTAGTCAACTGACATTTAAAATAATCCATAGATCAAAAAATCTAAATATAAAATTTGTTACATTGGAGTCTATTGGCTAGTATAGAATAATTACTGTAGAGAACATGAATAAATAATTTAAGATTTAAATATAGGTACTGAGAAAACTATAATAATTGTGAATTGTTGAAACAATAATTAAGTCCAAATTAATTGAATTGTTAAGTATTTCTACTACTTGAAATATAATTATGAATACTACTGAATTTAGAACAAGGTTTTATATAGAATCGACATTTATTTGAAACTTAAATACAAATTAAATTACTAAAAAGATGGTTGTAATCAAGGTCAGTGAATAAACTAGGTAAATCTGGAATCGAAAGTGAAGATATCTAGGAAGACATCTTTACTTCCGATTCCAGATTACAACTCGATTACTATAGTAAAACTAAAACGAAAAAATAATTGTCATTTTTTCGTTTTTGTTTCATTATAGTAATCGAGTTTCTTTATTAACCTATACCACTGCTGGGCAAAGGTCTCCCACCTACTCTTCCAGTACTTTTGGTCAGCCGCACAAACATTTTTTTTTAAATGCCCATGCAGTTTTAGCGTTCTTGCGGAAAGTGCATCTGAAATTGACTGCTGTTTTTTATCTGAAGTTTATACTATTATTAGACTAAGGGGACTGAACACATTACATAAAAACTCGTCAAAGATCTATGCAAACTTTGAAGTAACGAGTATGCTCACGATATTCGCCGCAGAATTATCGTAAAACTGCTCTTTAAAGCCTTCTGAGAAGTAGGTACTAGCACCTGTGCCTCAGTACTTATCCGTGAAGGTAGAAATCCGCTGCCAAATCAAATAAATCTGAAAGTGTTTGGGAAGATCATTTCTGTAGCTGACTTTCCTTGGCAGAATGTTATTTCATTTTAAATTATGTTTGGTGATTTATGTTTTGTGAGTTTAATTTCTGCGTAGTGTGATTTAAAATGTCCAAAATGCGTTTTACAAAGTAAATCCGTCTTTTTTTTTAAACTCAAAAGAAATAACTTAATTAAAATCAGATCAGCAGATACAGTAATATTATTTAATAAACCAAATATATAATTGAACGTGAAATTATAAAGGTTATAAAGGATTACCTACACAGCAAAATTCCTAGGGTAGCAATAAATACAATAGCCTATCCTCATTATACTTACCTGAAAACAGCTTTTACTTCTGTATACTATTTTATTCCAAACGATTTGTACCTATGACCAGGATTGTCTAGATTTCTGGCTTATGTACTATATACCACTTTCCGTCTAGTCTACTGTGAGAATATGAGAACAAAACATCGAACAAATATTAAAGTTCATCGTGCTTGGTTGTGGTGGGGATTGAACCCACGACCATGGAAGGTAGAGCTAGTGCCAATTAGACTGTGCTGCTTATAAGTTGTAAAATGAATGAGTTTCTTACATAGATGTAGTCAATATAAAAAGTCATAATACTAACAACTTCAATGTTCGTACTACGAGTTTTATACTAGTGTCTGTGTCCGAGTGTTAATTTAATACTCTACTTTCTAGGTCCTACTAATTACTTGCTTTGTACACATGAACAACCTAGTTAACATTTAATTAAATGTTAATGTACACTTTGTATTAGATATACCAATGAACTTTTTTCGTCAAAATAGATAGTATGATTTGAATTAAATATGTATCCACTTTGATGGAATGAATCGGTTTTAAATGAAAGGTGTAAAGTTATAATTATAGTGAATCAGTATGGGAAAACATTCTTAAATTCCGTTTAAAATATTATAGCAAAATGTACTTTTTAATTCATTATAATACATTTCTTTACCCATTACAAACTAGCGGGAAAAAAACATTAATCTATATCTATCTATCTATACTTATAATAAATCTGTAGAGAGGTCAATTCTGTACATGAAATATATTTAAAAAAAAACTATCAGGGGGTGATAAGTGATCGATACTGATGCCAAAAATGCAATCAGTAAAATTTTTGTCTGTCTGTCTGTCTGTCTGTCTGTCTGTATGTTCCTTATAGAAACAAAAACTACTCGACGGATTTTAACGAAACTTGGTACAATTGTTCTTCATACTCCTGGGCAGGTTATAGGATACTTTTCATCACGCTACAATCAATAGGAGCAGAGTAGTGAAGGGAAAACGGGAGAAGTTACTCTATTTTTTAAGCTTCCTTCGCGTGTGCAGCCTTAATGGTTAAAGTTACATAGAAATCATGTATGACGGAAATATTGTACATAAAATTGTCTAAAAAATATCCCACAACAGTATATGTCTATCTTTTATGGTTGACTCACAATAAAACGTGTAACTCCGGACAGCTTACCAGTTCGGAGCATTCTGATTATATTTGTTTACTCTTACGTTTATAATACTCTCACTCATCCCTAATTTAAAAAAGTTAACATTATTACCTATTCAATAAAAAAATAATCATCGAAATCGGTATAGAAAAACCAAACTTATACATGAAATAAGCCATCGCGCCGTCGCGTCGCACGTAAAGTTTGAAATTTGTTGTGTTTATCACTAGATGGCGTTACTGTGCACGTATCCTAGATCGCGCTATCGGTGCGTTTTGGCAATGTGTTATAAGTCGGTCGGTATTTAACAATCGTTTCGTTAATTTGCGTTATCTTGATAAGTTATTTAGAGTTGCGTACCCGATTACCGCTTGAATGACGAATAAATATTTAAAAACAAAATGTTAAATAATCATAAGGGGGCGCTCATAGTCTCATACAATAACATAATTTACTTAGATGTTTTGTTTTTTTTAATATAAATAATATTTTATAAAAAATATATATACATAATATATGTACCTACTTACATAAATAGGTAATTACAAATATTATAAATAGGTAAAGTTTGTGTATTTGTTAAATTGTAAGGGGTAATCTCGGGACCTACTGAACCGATTTTAAAAATTATTTTACCAATACAAAGTTACATTAGGCTTTTACGTGGTAGTCCGTTTTGCTAAGTGAATCGGAGAAAAAACGGTCGAATGAAAGCGTTTCTTACGAACGCTGCCTTAACTATGAAATATATATTTTTATGTTCTAGAGAAAAGATGTGACGCTTGATAATGCCTACAAAAAGTCAACGAGAGCTTAATAATAATGTCTTACTTTTATATTTAATAAAAAATAATGTCCAACGAAGTGGGCACGTGTCAGCTAGTCCATAAATAAATATGATGAGTCACAAAACCCTAACATCTTGTAGCATACACTGTAGGTAGTAGATTAAATAAAGTAATGAAAATACGTGTTCAT
This sequence comes from Ecliptopera silaceata, assembly GCA_932527185.1. NCBI lineage: Eukaryota > Metazoa > Arthropoda > Insecta > Lepidoptera > Geometridae > Ecliptopera > Ecliptopera silaceata. The sequence goes on from OW052200.1 coordinate 3,254,997, forward strand.
TACGCCCAAGAAAGCGCAATTCATCCCCCTAATACAAACAATAGGTACACACGTTTTTCGGGCACCAATTTATGCTTAGCACTACCCAAGCCATTATGATTGATGTAGCATATCCTGTTTTGGCCGTGGCGGCAAAACATTGGAGAACAGCTGGTCAATACCGATCTTACGGCCGGTTTTTGAAACTTTGATCAACCAAAAAATCAAACGCTTGTCATCTGATCTGCTGTCGCGTGTCCCGAGACGCGTTTAAGCAACCGAAATCACGATTGATCCGAGTTTTAACACATTGTAATTTGATTTTTTGGTTGATCAACGTTTCAGAAACCAGCCGTTAATATTTGAAACTATCACGGTTGGAACATAGATTTTATTAACCATGATTTATAGAATAGAATATAATACGATTATTTACACGTATAATATACATTTAATAGACGACCGATGTGGCGCGGTGGGCGATGGTCCGCCTGCGACGCGGAAGGTTGCGGGTTCGATTCCCGCCTTGGGATAAATGTTTGTATGTTCTGCAAATATTTATTCCGGGTGTTCTGGGTATTATATGTATAATAAAAAATATCTATCTATGTAATATATTGTATTAAGTATGTCAGTCTTCTAGTACCCATAACACAAGCTCTGCTTAGCTTGGGGCTAGATGATGTTGTGTGGATTGTCCAGCATTATTTATTTATTTATTTATTTATTTATTTAAAAACAACTTATAAAAAAAAAGATGTGAAAACGGTCACCACTCAGCGTATGCCATATGGACGGTGATGTTCCTATAGTGCTGGTTTTCAGTGGGACCGAGAAAAGATTTTTGATTTGTGAGTTGATTGAAATAATCAAACTCACATATCATGGTAAATACCCCGTTTGTAAAAGAAACTAAAAACCAATTTTGAACGAAGTTTTCAAATCCTGGTACTGAAGGAATAATACCTACTAGAGAAATAAGTTATTACTTTATCCACTGATCTAGTAAAATTATATTCAAATAAGTTAGTACCTTTCTCAGTAGCTCTACCATGAGTTTTTACTATACTATATTTACTATACTCGCTAGCGTCTGTAGTTAAAAAAATGTATGAAGATTTGTACAGCGCCTCTAGCGGATAGTTGGGTACTAAAATTTGTCATACTAATATTTACGTAACTACTGTAGTAAAGTCAGGCGATTTTACTGTGACATCTCATGGTAGAGGTACTGATCAGACAGCGATGCGTAAGCACAATTATTTTAAGTATCTTCAAAGAATAATAAAAGTAAAATTTTAAAAGATGTGGTAAAGATTTTGCTTCAAAAACATTTTCTATGGTAACTTGTTTGAACATTGAACCATTTTCCAAAACCTAGTTGCTTGCGAATTTTCGTAACTACACTTACATCTCGTATCTGGCCCATAACAGCATCGCCGTTCAGCGCAATGCAGCCAGTATCTTGGGGACGCTTCTGATTGTACTGATTTGAACAGTTGAGCTGTGATCAGCAACTTTCGTCGAAATCATGTTTATCAATATTACTTGGAAATTCGGTTATTCAATAAAAATGTACGGATAATTTATAAACGTTAATTCAATTTTTAATTTTTACAATTGTTTTTTCTACTAGTTTGTCAAAACTTTCTTGTCTAAATAATCAGAATAACATGACCATTTTTTTAAATTTCAAATGCCAATGATTTACGTGGGCTTTTTGTTTGATAGATCAGAAAAGTCTTCAGATGTCCTGCATTTGCATACAAATCTAAAAAGTATTTTTTTTGTAATGTTCAAAATGTGTTTTATTTGTCGATGACGATTAAAGTCGGTTTTATTTTTGTTTAATAATATAATTATTCAATATGAAAGAACCAACGGTATACGTACTCAGCTGGACATGCTTGTAGAATTTATAAAGCTAGCAGTGTGTGGGATTAACCTTGGCACCTATTATGTCGGAATAGAAAAGATTGATAGCATTTCTCTTAGGGTAACAAGAGAAAAGTAAGTTATAAATTAATACAAAATAAGCTTTAATATTCTTATTTAATCATGATATATTCTTACTATTAACATTTCACACACAGAGTCCAAAACTAAGTAAAGCCGACTATGGAATCTAAATTGTTTTATTTTAAACAGTAGGTTGTCTACAAAATTACAAGAAACAGTTCCTGCTGTTGTAAGTCAAAGTGTCTATTTTAGATTGCAGGTCGATAGGTCAACCTAATACAGTTATTAGTTATGAAGGCATTATCACGTGAAATCGTAGTAGAGATTGAAGTTTAAAATATTCTATAAAAGCTTAGCTTACAAGTGATTGCAGCATCAATTTAGTACAAACAGCTGAATAAAATTTATAAAAATATCAAAATTAAATACAACTCGCTTTGTAACATTATTGTTTACGGTTATAACAAAATTACGTAACGTAGTTTAGGGAAAAGGTAAAAGCGGTAATTTTATAACTTTCGGCGCGTTCTATGGCCGTTTTATTATCAATCTCAACTTTATTCTTTGTTCATAGCATAACACAATTTTCACATTAAAATTGAAAAAGATTTATCTCTCCTGTACGTTCTTGAATATAATAAACAGGAAAAAGCAAATCCATGTTGCGAAGGTGTTCAGAATATCTAAAAGAGAACTTTTACGAAACAACTCAATGTGTGAATCATTTCATCATTTTGCTTACAATAAATCTATATGAGAATCTTGAACCTATCCATATTTAGATTTGTATTTATATTTTGAGCTGTATTATTTATTTATTATTGTATTTTTTCCGTCACATTTATTTACCTCTTGCTCACCCCCCCCCCCCCACCCCTCCGAATCATTTTATCAGCTATATTATCATAATCCTCCACACATTGACCCTCAGAATGGTCAAGCCTACTTTATCGAAATAATATTCCAGGTCTCCCCCAAATCCTTCCACCTATCCCTGCTTTCGTCCACTAGTCCCTCGCAAAAGCATCGAGGTCGTCCCGCCATCGTCTTCTTGGTCGGCCCCTACGCCGCCTTCCGTCTTCAGGGGGAGACCTTTGCCCCAGCAGTGGGACGAAATAGGTTAGAAAAAAATTAATAAAAATGTTCCAGGTACCTACTACAACATCCAGTTTATCGTGACATGCGCAAAAAATAGCTCCTGACGGTTTATAAATCATCCAGATTATCAGCAAAAAAGTCGTGGTTCGGCTAAATACAGAACAATTCGTATACGCGCAACTTTTACGAGGAAATTATTATCTTAACGAGCACTCATTAGCAATGGTTAGCCTTTGTTTTGTCAGAGCAACATTTTCTTCGAATATATTTTGTTCTTTTTCCTTTTTGTCTTAATTTGATAATCATGTTATGTTAATTTTAGATAATTTCAGCTCAGTAGCTCTACCATGAGTTTTTACTATACCATATAAACTACACTCGCTAGCGTCTGTAGTTAAAAAATGTATGAAGATTTGTACAGCGCCTCTAGCGGATAGTTGGGTACTAAAATTCGTAATACTAATTTTGACGTAACTACTGTAGTAAAGTCAGGCGATTTTAATGTGACAACTCATGGTAGAGGTACAGGACTTTAGGTTTTCACACGGAGCGACGGGATAGCTAATTAATGTAGATATTGGAATTAAAAATAAATGGATATTTTTTACCGTACTTAGTCTATACGTGGAGGGGAGATTTGATTGTAGTAACTGAAAAGCACTTAATTAAATGAAAATAATAAAAGAAGCAAAAATATCAACAGTATTCTAAATGATTATACTAAGCCATATGATAAATATATTATAAGCAAGCTAGTTAATATAGCTTTGCTTAGCTTTAACTAGATATTGTCTTGTTTGAGAAATCCTTGAGTATTATTTATTTTACATTGGAAAAACGATAATATACGATTAATGCCAAAAAAAAAGATGTTTATGATATATAGTTGCTACCAGGTATAAATCTCGTATTATATATTAAATATATGACTCGAATGCAAAACTCATAAACCTCTTTTTGCTCTACGAAGTTGTGTAAAAACCAATAACGTCGCTGGCAACCCTCAAAGTTTTTCTCGATGAGTAAATGAGTTCTAATCATAATTTCAATTATTCAGCCTCTGATGCAATTTAAATAAGATCCCGAGAGAATTTGCTCATTTAACTTTTTCTGTGTAGTAAGCCACTCTTATCCACGTTATCCTGCATTTCCATTTTAAAGCTAAACATGGAGCTGGGATTTGAGTGAGGATTTTGGCTAAATCCATTCTAAAGGTGGCTTAAACGTAGACCGTCTAAACACATCGTGGTGCACGTATTATAAAAGTGTTTCTATGAAGTTCTGCTTAAACTTAACATTTATAGCATACGATATAAGTTGAGCAATTTTTTATTTATTTCGTCTTTTTAGAGGTTGTTTTGGTACGAAACCCGATCAAGCGTGAGTCTGACTCACACTTGGCAAACTGAGTTTCTTTTGATCGTACTTCAGAGGTAGTCCCGCACTAGTAAGCCTTTTTTGAGTAATCAGTATAAATGTGTCTTTAGTATTTATTGTCGACGAAGAATAAAAAGTTCAATTTAAAAAAATATTCTTTGTCCTTAATTTGAAGCTTTTCTATGTTTAATAATATTGTTTGCATTAAAATCTTATAAAGACTTAATGTTTTGAGCATTAAAATAAATCCAATTATTTTCTCATGCTAAGTAAAAATTTATGTTTCGCAGCTCGTAAACTTATGTCGTATTATTTTACAGATAGCAACGTAAATCAAGCTGCTTTTATATTTTTTATTATATTTTAAGTGATTTTATTTCCTGTAATTTACTTTATTTGTATTCATAAATATTTACGGACGCATAAGGCCAAATTTTGTCAAAGAACCGACAATCGTTGAAGCAAACGGATACTGGAGTGGAGACCGCTTTTAGGCAAGCGTAGTGTAGGACGCCCGTCAACAAGATGGAGCGACAATCTGCGAGATTTAGCTGGCAAACACTGGATGAGAAAAGCCGAAGACCGGGCTCAGTAGCGCGTCTTGGGTGAGACCTTCGTCCAGCAGTGGACTGATATAGGTTGATAATGATGATGATATTGACACAACGCCATCTTGTTCCAATTTAAGTGAAGTTGTAAGTAACAGCTATGCCTTTCAAGCTATGGTCAATAGATACAATTTGTACTAAGTACAAACATTCGTGTGCAAATATTTATTCTGTATATGCAAATGTTAGATACTATATTTTCTGACTACTTTTATACCTAACTTCAAAGCTTAGTGTGGTACTAGAACGCGATGTGTAAAATGTCTATGATTATTTAAAATAAAAGATAATTGTTTATGAGCACATTTTATCCGCGTAATGACATATTATTCTGTATTGTTGGCGGCACTAAGCCGAGTTAAAAAACTATTTTATTAAAGTATTTCAAAACCATTTATATGTAATAAAATAAATTTGTATCTACACTCAAACTCATGTTCTTACTAAACATAATTAAGTAATCAAATTACCGCAACTCATTACTTAGATCAAATTAATTTACAAAATATTAACTAAGTGCTATTCGATAAAACCACTTCATTTATTTATTATTTTACCAACCCTTGCAGAGGATACTTGGATAGCAAAATGAGAGCCTACACGGTGTCTAGAGTAACCCCAATAATTTTACCAAAAAGTTCCGAAGAGAAAAAAAAAATTGCTAAACAATTTAAGTTCTTGATACTTATTGAAGTGGTGTTCGGCATCAACCGGCTATATTTATTGGATAGCGCAAAAATAACCATAATTTCAAGCAAAATTTATTGTTTACTTTGTTTAGGATTCATTAGTTATCAGTTTAGTACGGACCTATCTCAAGCTAATGTGTTTGTGCTTAGAAACATCCCGGTTGTAGAATACGTAACATTAACTATCTTAGCAATGAGGTCATTCAAAAATCAATGGCAAGGATTCTTCGAAACATTGCATACGGTTGATAAGATTTTGAACATACAAAATGAATTGGCTGTAACATGCTCCTCAAAAAGAATGTTTTTATGGACTTTGGCTACAATCTTGCTGAATTTATTAGAGCTTGGTTTATATATTTATCTAACGAACGCTACAGATCTATTAATTTATTATTATTGTTTTGTTTCTCTCGCTCATGATTTGGAGCTGATTTTTTTCTATACCTTACTACAAAGTATTTTAGTGAGAGTTTTAATAATAAAAGCGCACGTAGAAAAACAATTTAAAGTTGTTAAAAGTACTAAATCAGTGGAGACGACAGAAATTGGAAAGCTGTCCGAAAAGGCTCAACTCGATACTACCTCATTACACGAGGCCTATGAGTTATTGCTACAATGTTCGGAAAAACTAAATTCTGGAATAAACTTTCCGGTTTGTTGACTAAAATTTTAACAACTTTTATTTTTATTTTTTTATTTTATTTTAAGAGATTGGATACCCAACACGGGTTTACACTGTACATTTAAAAGAGCATCAACAATAATAAAAACTAAGTGCTCCCATAATAAAAGGGTACCACAGCATGCATAAAAGATCAAGCACTAAATTAAAACTTCTTTAACTTTAACTTCTTTATCTTATTAGACTGATCATAAACACTAGATTCATCGACTAATTTGAAATGATAAAAGTGTTTTGTTCAATTTCTAAGTGTTTTCAGATGATGTTAATGCTTGTCCTAGTGGGAATAACGACAATAATTTTGATGAGATATGTCGTGTATCTTTTTTATGTCATCCATTCGCACGACTTTACAGAGGTATGTATAAAAATCAATGACAATGACAGTTGACATTAACTTATTCATCATTCGAGTTCTGTTTTTGTTGAAACATAGCATTTTTATCCAAATGTTGAGTTTTGTTGTCCAATTTTGTTGGAGTTTTAACCATTGTTGGTTACTTGAGGTAATTTCATAATGTATATTAAACCGTTGGAATAAAAGTATATAATTTATATTAAAGGAAATCCATTTTTTTCCAAAACAGCCGGCTTGAGGACTGACTAGACTGAAATATATTTCAAAATAAATACTTGACACTTTACAGCATTGCCTGTCGTATTGACAGGTTCCGCCCATTTAAAAAAGAAGCAGAATAGCTTATTCCAACCAAGGCAAACATCAGTCTGATAATAGAAAAATAAACAAAAAAAGACGTCTGGCACTCGGGGACTGCCGTAAAGCTATTGCATAGCATTTTTTGCTGGATTACGCATGCGCAGTGTTAGGTTATTTTCGTTAGGTTTTTTCATTACAAAATTTCTGGGTTCTCCACGCTCAAGGCGATAGAAGCTATGCAATAGCTTAATAACATTTCATATATTTCAATATTTTTTATAGTTTCAGAACACACAGACTATTCCAGCTATGTCATTTTTGACGTATCGATTATTAAAAAGCAACATACTGTTAATGTGTCCGTGCTACTTCTCCAGTGTCACCACGAAACATGTTGCCAGTATTCGGAACACCCTGTATAATGCCAAAACCAGTTTACCACTGAGTAAGTCTGTCCGTTCTTATCTAATCGAATGTTTCTGTCCAATAATAAATAATAAATAATGCTGGACAATCCACACAACATCATCTAGCCCCAAGCTAAGCAGAGCTTGTGTTATGGGTACTAGAAGACTGACATACTTATTACAATACAATAAATAGATAGATATTTTTTATTATACATATAATACCCAGAACACCCGGAATAAATATTTGCAGAACATACAAACATTTATCCCGAGGCGGGAATCGAACCCGCAACCTTCCGTGTCGCAGGCGGACCATCGCCCACCGCGCCACATCGGTCGTCAAAATTACATATACATTACATATATAGATATTTTATATACTACATATAAAACCCAGAACATCCGGAATAAATATTTGTAGATCGTACAAACATTTATTCTGGGAATCGAACCCGCAACATCCGCGTCGCTGGCGGACCTTCGCAATTAGTAAAATTACATTTACTTTATGAAAAAAGTGACGTAATACGCAGAGGTAGGTATACATGCCTGTATAGCAAACCTCTGATTAGCAAAATAATTAACTAGATTGTAATATTTTTTGTTCCAGATAAAAGCGAAAGCAGACAGCTGAAAACATTCTACCTTTTAATAAAAGAATGTGAAATTAGTTACGCGCTCTGTGGCATTTTGAAACTTAACATGACGTTACCCAGTAGATATATTAGTTTGTGCATCACGTACATAATTATAATTATACAATTTTCGAAATTCCTAGATTAATCGTTGGTTGAGTTTTGGTAGAGAGTTGGTTGTGTGTTTTTTCTAATATTGTTAAGGAATAAAAAAAATGATTGTCTGTAAAGTCGGTTTACAGACGATAGTTGAACGTGACAACGTCACTTCATGGAACGCCTCAGAACGCCTCAGAACGCCTCATGAGTCACGTTTTTTCGTGCGTGCAGCCGGCTCTATCGAATTATAAGACGTTGTCACGTCAAAAAAAACTATATTGTTGTTAGTCAACAAATATCAAACTATTGTAAGTAAGAGGAGTCCGAACTTCTTATCTTATCTTCTTTATTCCATCCTTATATTAAAAACTCGTTCAAAAAAAAGGATTCCTTTGTTATCGAAAGTAACCCTATAACCATCATAAAATTAAATAGTTGATAAAATTCAGTAAAATATCAATAGCCTGTAAGTGATACTTAGTTGATTAAAATAATACGTCTCAATTTATTGTTTTTTATTCGTCAATTTTGTTAGTCGCGTATTGAAATCAATAACAATGACACGCTGCTGCTCGGCGTCCAGAGTAAAATCAATAACTTCAATAAAAAACGATAATATTGATGATAATGGATCGAATTTAATAAACCAATTTAAATGCTTGATTGTGATTCAAGCTGTTTTCGGAATAAACCGATTGCATTTATTTCAATGCGGAAAAATCACGATGATTCTTAGTAAAATGTATACTCTAGTGTGTGCGTTGTTTGTGGGACATCATTTTGATATGATGCCAAAAGCCACATTGTTTTTGTTACGAAACGTTCCAATTTTCGAATATATTATTTCACTCTTAATAGCAATGATGTCATTTCAAAATACACCAAACAGTTTTTTCAAAAAGCTGCATTTGTTCGATCAGATGTAGTTAAAAATAGAAAGGGATGCAGCGTTAACTTGTTCAAAGAGAATTGTTGTGACGTGGATTCTATCGACAATCATTTACGATTTTCTAGAGATTGTAGCTATCATGTATATGATGAGAAGGTATTCTGACCCTTCTGTGTATTTCATATTTTTTATTACATTGTCTCATGATTTGGAATTGTGTTTTTACTTTTCTCTAGTCCATTGTATTCTTGTCAGAGTTTTGATACTAAAAGCGCATGTTAAGAAATTGTCTCTTGTTGATACAAATTTGTCAGAGATGTCGGATGTTGACAAGCTGGCGGAAAGAGCTCATCTCGACACAAGCTCGTTACATGAAGCCTATGAGTTGTTGTTGCAGTGTGCGGAAAAACTCAACTCTGCTATGAACCTTCCGGTTTGTTGATTTTTCATCACATTACATTTTCAAAATTCATAGACTTTAAATAAATAATGCTGGACAATCCACACAACATCATCTAGCCCCAAGCTAAGCAGAGCTAGTGTTATGGGTACTAGAAGACTGACATACATAATACAATACATTAGGTAGATAGATATTTTTATTATACGTATAAAATACCCAGAACACCCGGAATAAATATTTGCAGATCGTACAAACATTTATCCCAAGGCGGGAATCGAACCCGCAACCTTCCGTGTCGCAGGCGGACCTTCGCCCACCGCGCCACATCAGTCGTCAACATTAAATAAATACAGGAGTATTTATCTCATACTCTTAAATCGTCAATAACGTTACAGTTAATCTATTTTTAATGTCAAAGTCAAAGTCAAAACTACTTTATTCAGTAAAATCACAAGGATTATTTAGAATCGTCTTACATACTAGGTCATTCTAGGTGCCAGTTCCACGCGACCAGAGCCTAGAATTTATTTTAGAATTAATTTAGAATTAATTTGAATGAAGATCTTCAAATTATAATACTGCTTTTTCTTTTCAGTTGATTCTGATGTTTTTCCAAACGGGGACGGTTACAATAGCATTACTGAGATATAATCCACTATTTTCTAAAATCGTCGAGTCAACCAACGACCTTCCGGTTCGTGTTTAACTTTGACAATAAAATAAATGAAAATCGCACATTTTATTTTACATACATACAACAAGCACAACAATCGAAAGTTTGATTTTGATATTATGGAAAATATGAAGATAAATAAATAAATAAATAATGCTGGACAATCCACACAACATCATCTAGCCCCAAGCTAAGCAGAACTTGTGATATGGGTACTAGAAGACTGACATACTTAATACAATACATTACATAGATTTTCTATTATACATATAAAATACCCAGAACACGAGAAATAAATATTTGCAGATCGTACAAACATTTATCCCAAGGCGGGAATCGAACCCGTAACCTCGGCGTTGCACGCAGATCTTCGCCCGCTGCGCCACATCGGTCGTCCAATAACATAGTAGATCATCGACAAGACTGCAAGGGCCCGATCACTAAACAAATGACGACCGTAAACGAATTATTTCGTTATATTACGTTAGTTTTTTTTGTTATATTATCGTTTTCGATTGTACCTAATATTTATTCGTGCTCCGTAGCTCTACCATGGGTTTTTACTATACATACTATATTTACTACACTCGCTAGCGTCTGTAGTTAAAAAAATGTATGAAGATTTGTACAGCGCCTCGAGCGGATAGTTGGGTATTAAAATTCGTCATACTAATATTGACGTAACTACTGTAGTAAAGTCAGGCGATTTTACTGTGACATCTCATGGTAGAGCCACCGGCCTCTGTTAGACAGTTTAATACATGTAAATGCATTGTGGTTAGACGCCAAAGACTTGTTTTCACAATGATTATATTGTTTCAGTTCAAGGGAACTTTTTCTACTCTATTTTACTTGGCGATGCGATTGCTGAAGTCTAATGTGTTGTTGATGATTCCTTGTTACTACTGCAGCATGACAACAAAAGAAGTCGGCGTTATTCGTTACATTCTATATACAGCCAAGGCCAGTTTACCTCTAGGTATGTATATTTAAAACCCCTATATTTTGCTTAAAAATATATATAAAAGACGTGTGGCACTCGGGGACTGCCGCGGTAAAGCTATTGCATTTTTTGCTGGATTACGCATGCGCAGTGTTAGGTTATTCCGTTACGGAATTTCTGGACTCGGTCTCCACGCTCAAGGCCCGCGATAGAAACTATATAAATAAATCTTGTTTTTTGTGTTACCTACAATAATCTGTTTTATTGGTTTCAGACAAAATCGAGGGTAGAAAAATCAAGACGTTATTCCTTATGACCAAAGAGTGTGAAATAAACTTTTCACTGGGCGGGGTCTTCAAACTATACATGACTTTTCCTCTAAGATACATAAGTCTGTGTATCACGTTTTTAATAATGAGCATTCAGTTTTCTAAGTTTCTTGATTAGTCTTTTTTTTATTCATGATTTACACTTCGACCGCAAACTGGAACGAAACTGGATTCGTAACTAGTGACGGTAGTTATATGAACGATGATCAACGAAAAAATCAAATAATTACTATTTGTCCAACTCGGATCAATCGTGATTTGGGTTTCCAGAAACCGGACGTTAGTTGGTACGGCAGTTATACGATACTTAGTTACTAAGTAATGGTTTTTTTTCGTTACACGATACCTTCTTTTATTTCATAAAGAGTATTCAGCGTTTGTGAGTAGGTATAGGTTTTATAGGCACTTTATGCAAATATTTTAGTGTAAGCCAAAAAGTTGAATATTTTACACGTCTTAGCATTCAATGTGTGCTCAAGAAATTTAGAAATTTCTAATATTTTCACTTACAAACCTCTACATTTTTGTCTAAAATATAAGCACATGCGTAAAAATGTTTGTGTATTTTTTGTAGTTTTCTAAAGAATTTAATGATCCTTGAGGTTTTACCTACTTGATATAAAATATATGACTAATACAGAGCGTAAAGCGTTTTTAACTAATCTAACTTATTTAAAAAAACTAATAAATGGTAAGTAACTTATTTTGTTGCCAAAACACCGTAAGGTTTTTGTAAAATGGTTTCTAATATAGTTATTTATAATTATTAAATTTTGACGTATTTTCGATGTAGTAACCGCAATCATTTTTATTCATAAATAGTTTGATGTGTGTGATTAATAAATGTGTTTTATTTTAAAAGTGCCCTTTTTTTGTTTAATTTATATTGCAATTCAGAAACTAGTGAGACGCATTTTTTTTTGTGACATAAAGATACGTTTATGTGACGTTTTTTAGTAGTGGACAACAAAATCAAATTAGTCCACATATTCTTCTCAAAATCAGTAAGTACAGTTTTGATACTTTTACGATTGCTACATTTATATGGGATCGGACCTTAGTGTTTTATAGAAACTCGTTTTAAAATCATTTTATTTAAAATAAGTAAAAAGGACCCTTGCCCTACAGTGGGACTTAATAGGTAAATAAAAAAAAAAGGAATTATCAGTAATGTAAATCTAAATGAACTATACGAAAGTAACATCACACCTTGTAATTAACTATATTCATTAGTTGCGATACGGTTCCATAAAAACATTGCCGAATAATTGTTACTTAGTTGATTAATATCCTACTGAATTGTTATTATATTTTTATCAGTTAGTCGTATATTGAACTAATAAAAATGAGACGTTCCAGTGCAGTATCAAATGTTAAACCAATAACTGTAATAAATCTCTATGATAAGGAAGATAACGAATCAAATATTATGAAACAATTTAAATGGCTGATAATTACTGAAGCTCTGTTTGGAATCAACCGATTGCATTTATTGCATTGTCGAAAAGTCACGATGGTTTTAAGTAAAATTTATTCTCTCGTATGTGCGTTGTGTGTAGGTTTTCATATTACTATTTCGAATAATGCTACTATATTTACTTTACGAAATATTCCTATTTTTCAATATATTGTGTTGGCAATCTTAGCAATGACATCATTTCAAAAAACACCGAAAAGCTTTTTGAAAACTCTGCTTTACTTCGATCGGATGTTAAACATACAGGACGAAGTAGCTTTGACTTGTTCAAGAAGAAAAAAATTGATGTGGACGCTATGGATAATCTTCGTAAATTTTTTGCAGTTTGCGATTATCTTGTACATGACGGAGACGTTTTGTGAATCTACTTTTTATTTCATATTTTTTGTAACTGTATGTCATGATTTGGAATTGTTTTATTATTACAATTTACTCCAATGTATTCTTGTCAGAGTTTTGATACTAAAAGCACATGTAGAAAAAAGGTTTCTTGATTCAAATGTACCAAAAATGACGGTGGAAAAAAAATTATCTGAAAAAGCTCATCTCGATACAAGCTCGTTACATGAAGCCTATGAGTTGTTGTTGCAGTGTGCGGAAAAACTCAACTCTGCTATGAACCTTCCGGTTTGTTGATTTTTATTGAAATTTTATTTAAAAAAAAAGTATTTGTTAAAAACTTCTATTTCATTTTCAGATGATGATGATGTTTTTCGTGTCAATGACGGCTACCATTGTATCACTGAGATATAATTTGCTTATATTTAAGATCTTCAGGTCAGCTACCAATCTTCCGGTTTGTGCTAATATTGATAAAATACATTTTGTTAGTAGAGTAAGCGCTTTTTAATGTAGTTCTGTAGTTTTTTTGTAGTAAGCGAGCAAGCCTAGAGCTCCGATTATTAGATAGTAAATGATTGAAGCAAATTAATATTTATTAATATAATAATAAATAATGCTGGACAATCCACACAACATCATCTAGCCCTAAGCTAAGCAGAGCTTGTGTTATGGGTACTAGAAGAATTACATACTTAATACAATACATTACATAGATATTTAGATATTTTTTATTATACATATAAAATACCCAGAACACCCGGAATAAATATTTGCAGATAGTACAAACATTTATCCAAAGGCGGGAATCGAACCCGCAACCCCCGCGTCGCAGGCGGTCCTACGCCCGCCGCGCCACATCGGCGCCACATAATTAATTATTATTAAACATTGGTTTACCTTAGCACTACCTTGCTTGAAAAACACCTGTAAAACAACGAAGATCCGATCATCGATCGAGACCTTTAAAATATTTGTTGTGTTCTTTAAAAAAAAAAATATTTTTAGTTCAAGGCAAGTTATTCTACTATCTTTTACTTGGCGGTGCGATTGCTGAAGTACAACGTAATTTTGATGTTTCCGTACTACTGCAGTATCATAACAAAACAAGTTGCGGCTATTCGGAGCATTCTCTATAACGCCAAGGCCAGCTTACCTTTAAGTATGTACCTGTTTATAAGATAAAGATAATTTTATTAGCAACAAACATGGTTATTTGCATGGGTATCCAATGACCATAAGTAGATAAATGTTACTATTTGTTTGTTATTCGTTACATATTCATGGTTGGAGAAACATAGGGTACCCAAACTAGGTAAAAAAAACCTGTATGATATAAGCTTTTCCATATGCCGTCGCAGCATGGGCTGCGACTAAATAAAACGTAAAAAACAGTTTTTGCAGTATATTTCGATATCCATGGGACGATTTTTTTTTCGTAATTATAGTATAATTCAGGCCTGTAAAGCCCTTTCAAACGAATTAAGTGGCAACCCTGAGGGACTTATTCTTTGTCATGGCCCAAAATGTCCATTCTCCTTTCATTCAATCCCATTTTTATTTTAAAGACAGTGCTAGGAAGTCAAACTAGTAAATAGCATTTTTTATTGATCAAAATAATTATTTATACTAACAATTAAGATTATTTTAGTGATCGATTAATTTGTTGTCTTGTATAAGACGAAAAATGATTTGTGTTATTGGTTTCAGACAAAACAGAGGGTCGGAAACTCAAGACTTTTTACCTTCTAACCAAAGAATGTGAAATTTACTTTACACTGGCCGGCGTTTTCCAACTAAATATGACCTTTCCTCTACGATATTTAAGCCTTTGTGTCACAATCTTAATAATAAGCATACAATTTTCTAAATTTTATGATTAATGTGTGAATTTTTCCGTTGATATGGAGCGACGATTTGCGGAGTGTAGTTCGCAAACACTGGATGAGAAGAGCCGAAGACCGGGCTCAGTGGCGCGTCTTGGGAGAGGCCTGCGTCCAGCAGTAGACTCATATAGTTCGATGATGATGATGTGAATTCTTTATCATTACTTTAATTTATAATTATCAGTTTTTATATAGCACAGGTTTTATGAGTGCTTATTCTAAGATTTATGTGTAACACAATATATAATCCTAAATGTTGTAGGTACATGTGTGATCACCATTTGTTAAAAAATCTAGATTTTATTTACGAGCGATCATATTTTTATTTTCTCTAGTATTCTATTAAATAAAGGGTGTAATAAACTGAAAAAAGTCTTTAATTTTTGTAAACTAATAACTTGTCATTTATTCCGTTTAAAATTTTATTGGTTAAAATAATATATAAAGTTGAATTACTCGTACTTTCCTATTTTTATATTTTTTCAATATTATACGATGTCCCTAATGATCGTTAATATAATAAAAGTGTATTTTTCTTCTTTTTTGATCTTAATCTATGTAGCTTGCTTTTACTATTTAAAAACTATAATTATTAACAGGAAGCAACTATAATTATTTTGTGACATAATCATAGACACATGGTAATCAAATTAAAAAGGTCTCAATCTAATTAAAAAGTTAAGTGAGTAGTTTTGTAATTTATCAGTTGTGGACTGAAAGTCGTCAGAATGGGTAGTGTAAGCATTATATCACAATCAAAATATGTGAGCCAGGTTTCGCCGCCTATACAAGACAATTTTGTTAATAAGCCAATAAATGTTATTAATCGATCAAAAGTATTGATAATTGTTGAAGCTATATTCGGAATCAACAGAGTGTATTTATTGGAGTACAACAAATGTATAACTATAGGAAGTATAGTGTACGGTTTAGGATTGGTGTTTGGTGTCATGGCTTATAATTTAGGAAATATAGTAGCAAATGGTAGTTTAACACATAAGCTAACGGTGTCCGTGTTTGTTGCTGAGTACGTGTCATTATTTTTTATTGCTTTATTAAAATGTAATAAGAATTACATGTTATTTTTCAAAAACCTCAGCATGTTCGATAAGACCTTGAATATCGAAAATGACCTAACAATCAATAGCTCAACAAAATTTATCAAAGTTTGGACTTTAGCAAGTATTTCCTTAAACACTTTTGAAGTTTTTCTGCTATTTTACTTGTTTTCCCAAAAAAACTACTTCTTTATACCTAATTGGTTGATTTTAATGATATGCCATGATGTAGAACAAATATTTTTTTTAACTTATCTTCGTGATATTTATGTGAGAGTTGTAATTCTGAAAGCTCAAGTAGAGAAACTGCTTGAAAGTTTAAAAAAAGATAAAAAACGTGTTCGGATGGAAATCATTTCTGATGAGCAGTTTGATGTGAGCACTTTACACAGAGTTTACGAACTACTACACAAATGTTCTGAACAACTGAACTCCATCATGAATATGCCGGTAGGTTATTATGCATGTATATTATTTTTATTTGTTTTTTCGTAAATTTTACAGTCTTTACAATAAATAAATATATATAAACTACATAAGAAAATCTTTGAGCTATCTACAGAGTGTTGCAAACTTCCTGTAGACAGCTAATTGGCACCATTTCAAAGGTTTTTTTTATTTTTTTTATACATGTTTAATGTAATCCTTGTAATTTTATTGTATAAATTTTATTATTGAGTTTAAGCTCAACTAATCCAAATCGGTGCCAATCAATACCCAAGATACCGCACTGAGTTTAATTTGTTAAAAATTGGCTCTTGGTTACTATTCCATAAATAAAAAAAAGACGTGTGGCACTCTGGGACTGCCGCGGTAAAGCTATTGCATACTATTTTTTGCTGGATTACGCATGCGCAGTGTTAGGTTATTTCGTTTCGGAATTTCTGGATTCGGTCTCCACGCTCAAGGCCCGCGATAGAAACTATGCAATAGCTTAAAAGAGATCTCCATTTGGTTTCCAGGAAAACCTTTCTTACGTTTGTACTTAATATATAGGTATATTTGTAGAAAAAAAACATGTAGGTAGTTTCAAACCTCTAGAAACAATGTAATGTTTTCAGCAGTGTGTGGGCAGGGCAGTTTATAAGTCAGTCAGGGCTTTGATTTAGATTGATTAAATCAGATTTAGTACTAAATAAGGTATATGTTTATAAAAGTTATTTTTTCAGATAATGATAATGTTTATAATAGCTGCGTTAGCAACAATATTTTTATTAAAAATGTTGGTTTCTTTTATTCAGAGTGAAAACGTGAATTGGGTAAGTTATTCTTACACAAAAAATTTAACACTTTCAAGACTTATCAACACTTTTAACCACTTACAAGACTTTCAACATTTAGGTAGGTAAGTATAATACTTTCAATACCTACAATACTTTCAACACTTACTTACAATACATTCAACATTTACAAGACTTTCAACACTTTCAACAATTTCAACACATTCAAGACTTACCAACACTTTTAACCACTTAAAATACTTTCAACACTTTCAACACATTCAAGACTTAACAACACTTTTAAACGCTTACAGTACTTTCAACACTTACAATACTTTCAACACTTACAATACTTTCAACACTTATAATACTTTCAACACCTTCACCACTTACAACTCTTGAACACTTACGTTACATCACTTATAACGCTTTAAAAACGTCATCAAGTGTTTATGGAAACTTTTTGTTTCAGACAGCTATTCCGTCGACTCTGTACGTAATACTAAGATGCCTGAAATATGGTCTTTTAGTAGTGGTTCCTTGTTTCTACTCGAGCGCGACTACAGCACAGACAATATCGATACGAACGATTATTCATGATATTATCCATAGTAAGACAATGTGTAAGTCTTTAAATAAATAATAAACAAATAACGCTGGACAATCCACAGAACATCATCTAGGCTAGATGATGTTCTGTGGATTGTCCAGATTCTTAGCTTGGGGCAAGATGATCTAGCCCCAAGCTAAGCAGAGCTTGTGTTATGGGTACTAGAAGACTGACATACTTAATACAATACATTACATAGATAGATATTTTTATTATACTTACATATAAAATACCCAGAACACCCGAGAAATATTTGCAGATCGTACAAACATTAATCCCAAGGAATCGAACCTGCAACCTCCACGTCGCAGGTGGCCTTTTGCCACGCCACATCGGTAGTCTCATACGTCTCATCGTCTTTAAGTATAATTTATATGTATTTATTATTTTTTAAATCGTATATAAATTTTCTATATAATATTTTTTTTTTCCTATTTTAAATTGCCTATAAATAGTGGCGTGCGTGTAAGTAAACAGTGACGCATACATTCCCGCAAATCGTCGCATTACTTTAGGCAATTCAGTCGCCTTGTGTATTATTCTTTAAATTAGGGTTGTGCCGTGATTTCGACCCAACTATAAAATATTGTTTTTTTGTAAACTTAAAAGTTTAAATGATGATCAAACCTAAAACAACGAGAAAGGTCTTAAAAAGAGCTCTCAACGTATTATAAAACAATAACTGCATAGATTTGGCGGAGAGTTCAAGACTCCGCTGACCGTCTGTCTGTCTTTCTGTGTATAGCATTTTTATTTTTGCTATGAAGGATTTATAGAATGTCACATTTTGATTATTTTAAGTCTCAAATTTTTGTTTATTTATTTTTTAGCCAAGATCGAGCGTCGCCAGGTCAAATCATTCGTCCACTTGACCCGGGAGTGTAACTTCAGCTACATGATCGGCGGTGTTATAAAGCTCAACATGTCGCTTCCACTTACTTACGCTAGTCTTTGCACCACCTTCCTGATTATCATCATTCAGTTCTCCAAGTTTATAAAAGATCTTTGAAGATCCCGGTTCTGACGGAAGACAAGCGTAAGTCGCAGACAGTGGCTCTACCATGAGTTTTTACTATACTATATTTACTATACTCGCTAGCGTCTGTAGTTAAAAAAATGTATGAAGATTTGTACAGCGCCTCTAGCGGATAGTTGGGTACTAAAATTCGCAATACTAATATTTACGTAACTACTGTAGTAAAGTCAGGCGATTTTACTGTGACATCTCATGGTAGAGGTACAGATATACATAGGCAGAGTTCGTAGAGATAAAATAATTCTTGCTTTAGAATAAGTTCGAGTATTAATTTAATTTATTAATCTATTTATGTGATTAATGTATAATAAGTGTTGTCGCAAATAAAAATATTCTGATAAGTCATTTCATCTTCAATTTTAAAATCTTTGTTTAAAATCGTACTTATGAAAAAAGTTGACATACTTTTATTATGTACCTACTTCTAATCACTGTTATCACTACTAGTTAATTTTAAACATAACCTACAATTTTCTTATAATTTTGATATCTAAAACTACTTTAACTTCGAGTGAGTATTTAAATTGTTATTTTCGTTACATTAGCGTAATAAATACTGTACTTTGGATATAATTTGATTGATTGTTATTTTTGAGTGGGTATGTAAACATTTGCACAAATAAAATGAATTTTAGTATTAAATCTATATTATTTCACACAAGCTTTTTATATGGTTACTTAAGGACTAGGCTTTGGTATTCATGAAAATTTATATATTTATGGTTTTTACCATTATGTTTATCTAATCCATCACCATATTGACCAGTTCGTTTATCAAGTAAAGCACTTTATTTAAAACTAGCTGACCCGTGCCCACTTCGTTGGGCATAATTCGACCGTTTTTTCTCCGATTCACTTTGCAAAACGGACTACCACGTAAAAGCCTTTTTATTTTTCGGTTTTTTTATATAACCTATGACACTCAGCAATAATGTGGATTTCTCTTGGTGAATGAATTTTTAAAATCGGTTCATTTGATCCCGAGATTACCCCTTACAATTTAACAAATATACAAACACACAAGCTTTACTTCTTTATAATATTAGTATAGATAAGTAAGTGATCTATCACTTTTTGACAACAAACAGGTTTTAATGTATTTTGTCTTCGAAACTACTATTATTTCACAAATATTTTGACAAGCACGTTGTGTGGTGAAAATTAAAGATATGAGTGGTCTTCAAAAAATCTCAAAGAATAAAATAAATTCGATAAACTTAAAACATATTAATTCTGGTGGTTATAAAGTAGCGCATCAGTTCAAATTATTAATAATAATTGAAGCTATCTTAGGAATCAACAGAACATATTTACTGAAATGCCATAAAATAATACATATTTTATGTAGTTTTTATTGCGTTTTGTTAGTATTGGTGGGAAGTTATCAGACAGTTCAAACTAAACTAAACAGTGCGGTATCATTTTTCGTGATGTACGCTCGTACCATAGAACATTTGATTTTCGTTTTCTGCACTATTTTTATGGGAAAAAAGAAACTTGGAAAGTTTTTTAAGATGTTGCATTCTTTTGACAAACTATTGAGCATCGAGAAAGATTTGGAGATCACTTGCTCGTCGCGGAGGATCAGATTTTGGACTATACTTTGCACATATGTGTTGATATCTCAATTCGTTTATGGCTGCTGGGTTGAAAAAACTTATTTACATCATGGGGCCTTTTTTTTGCTGATAAGCACTATGACACGTGATTTGGAATTAGTGTTCTTTACGTCTCTACTACGCTGTATTTACTTACGGGTTATAGTTTTAAAAGCTCATGTACAACGTTTGTATGAAGAGAAAAAAACTGGCCAATACAAAATAGCCCGGATGACAAATGTGGAGAAACTTTCGCGAAAAGCTCAGCTTGATACAACTGCTCTGCATGATGCATACTGGGAGTTGTTCAAATGTTCAGAAAAGCTTGACAGTGTCATGAGCTTGCCGGTTAGTAAATCAATGTTAGATTTTTTCATTTCATAGTGATATTTAATCTTCTTCTTCTTGCGTGTCAACAAACAACAACCTTACACTCGACATGAGTAAAACTCTGCTCCTCTTATCCTCCTGTCTGTAGCGTCGATAAGGTTCTCCTTAGTGCATGGTAGGGCACAAGGGGCAAAGAAGCATAAGGGACATTGACTGAGTGGTCGCTCCGCATTGGCTAAGGGATAGGTCGCGATAACCCCACCTGCACATATTCTCTCTGGAACGGCCAACCTGAGTTCGTAGTCAGTCAATAAACCTCAGGCCATAATAAAAATAATAATATATGATATTTAATAAAAATAATAGACTGCTAACTTAAAAACTTACCAATGAATATCATAAACAACTGTTTTGTTGAAAAACATACATTTTTGACAAGTAGTTTAGTAGCAATTTTCCCCATACTTTTTTAAGAAACTTTTCTAGACGAAAAATAGCTGCCACTAAAAATAATTGAAATTCACTTTAACCATCAGTACCTCTACCATGAGTTGTCACAGTAAAATCGCCTGACTTTACTACAGTAGTGTAGTTACGTAAATATTAGTATTACGAATTTTAGTACCCATCCTCTAGAAGCGCTGTACAAATCTTCATACATTTTTTAATTACAGTCGCAGTATCGTATATATAGTATAGTAAAAACTCATGGTAGAGCTACAGTACTCTGGAGTAAAGTAGACACTTTGTTTAAGACAATATTTCAATTATCTTTATTTATGTTAAATTAAATTATTATTTAGACTAGAAATCTTCTTCTTCTTCTTCTTATCGTGTCGATGCTACAACTGTATTTTGTAGCATCGTGTCGGAAAGATTAGCCAGACTAGACACTGCTTTACCGTGCCTAGCTGTTACCGAAAAGACTAGAAATAAACTTCTGTGATTTAAATTATTTATTTCAGATGCTGATAAATTTCATATTTTCTGGTATGTTTACCACAATAATGATGAGAGTCATAACACTGTATATGAAACACTTGTTCGCAGACAATAACAGTTTGAACTCCAAACAAATGCAGTATATAAATTTGTCTGTAAGTTTTCTATTTTATTCACAAATTATCTCTTTATATGACCTCTTTCTTTTCGTTATATCGTTATAGGGCGTCTAAACGGGCAATATTTTACGGCAATTTGTAGCTGCAATTATTGGCAAACATTGCCCAGCCATCAATAAAACATTTTAGTACATTTTATGGCTGAGCAATCAATTGCAGGCAACATGTTGCAATATGTTGTATTTTGTCGTGGCTACACATAAAAAATATTTTGACATATCAAAAAATATGTGGCTATAATGCCGGGCCATCCTTAAAATATTGCATAGTGTGGCTGGTATTGGTAGCAATGTTGCCGGCCACAGTATTGCAGCCACAAATTGCCGTAAAATATAGCCCGTTTAGACGCCCCATAAGCGATATAACGAATTAAGATATACCATAAGTTAGCTATCGGAAATAATTAATATTGTATGTTTTTTTAAGTTTTTACCAAAGCATCTAAAATATTTATGGGTCGTGCGTTCGATTCTTACCCAGAGCAAATGTTTGTGTGATGAACATAAATATTTGTTCAGTGTCTGGGTGTTACCTACTATATATTCTATGTATGTATTTACAAAAAAGTATTATAAGTATTCTATCAGCAATCACGTTCCCATACAAGCTTTGCTTAGTTTGAGACTAGAGTGTGATGTGTGAATTGTCCGTGAATATTTATTTATATTTATATATTATTAAAATATTTTGTTTCAGAGACTACTTCCTGTGTATTTAGCAGTAGGATTGATGAAGTTCAATGCTGTATTGTTCTTTGCTTGTTACTACTGCGGTTTAATAACTAAGCAAGTAACACATATACGTAGCATTCAGTATAATGCTATAAATAGCATGCGACTTGGTAAGATTTGTTAATTTTACTCTAAATCGGATTAGTACAATACTTTATTTTAAGTAGAAATATGGTGGTTTTTGAGATAGGCGGTCATAGGCCAAGTCCATACTCTAAACCTGAAGGTTTTATTTGGAGAGAAGTCGTGAAAGGAGTAATGCTTTTGATTTATATAAAAACAACCCTTAGTTTTTAAATATTAGTTTATTTAAAAACTAACTTAGTTTTTAAATATTAGTTTATTTAGTTTATTTTTTCCGGATATACCAAATATCAAAATGACGATATACGAAATACCAAAATGAATAAGACAAATCGACCCTTACAACACCGCTCAAGTCGAAAAATAGTGATTGATCGAAAAAAAAAATGCTGGACAATCCACACAACATCATCTAGCCCCAAGCTAAGCAGAGCTTGTGTTATGGGTACTAGAAGACTGACTTAATACAATACATTACATAGATAGATATTTTTTTTATTATACATATAAAATACCCAGAACACCCGGAATAAATATTTGCAGATCATACAAACATTTATCCCAAGGCGGGAATCGAACCCGCAACCTTCCGCGTCGCGTAGCGCGGCGGACTTGCCCCCGCCGCCTGCACCATTTATATTACAAGTTGTTGTCATGACTGATGCGGTGTTGTTAGCTAAGGAACTAAGACCTATATACATATAAGAACTATAAGTAATACGAAATGTATTACTTAAAATGAAAGAGTATAGAAAATTACCACTTCCTAAACCTTAAAATAGGTACAATTACAATTAAACTTATACTTACTATGATTTTTCTTTATCCAGGTAAATTCGAGAGGCGCAAACTGAAGACGTTTTATGACTTAACAAAAGCGTGTGATATTACTTTTTCAATTGGTGGTATTATACAACTGAACATTACTTCACCATTACCATACTTTGGTCTTTGTATCACATACACAATCACTGTCATACAATTTGCTAAGTTTTTTGATTGACGTAATTCTCTATTGGATCTGCTATTTTGGTTAAATAAAAATATTTTATTTCTTTCTTCTTCTTTCTTCTACTTTCTTTCTTTCTTCTACTTTCTTTCTATCTTCTTCTTTCTTCTCTTACAACTGGTTTCGAAAAAGAGATTGTTGTTAATATTTTGTTTGATAGATTCAGAAGTGGTCCCTATGTTAATAAGATCAAACTAGTGCTCATAGAGTAATCCTTAAACATACTGTTTTTATTATTAATTGTAGTATAATTTATGTTTTAAATATATTAATTAAGTAGATATAAATCGGTTTTGTTAATTTTTTCATAGTATTAGAAATTCGATAAAGTTTTAATTTTAAGGATTTTTCTTGTTTTCTTTGTGTTTGTTAGTATCGTAGTAGCACGAGTAGTTAGATAAATACATGTGTTTAAAAGCTAAAACGTCTTTTTCTAGAAATTTATAAATATTCAAAATAAGTTTAGAAGCCCGTCAAGGGAAATTAAAACGTTAAGGATAATTAAATCGTAGTTTTTAGTACAGTCAACAATAAAACATGTTATTCTTATGTTTAATTTTGAAATATTACGAAAGAAAAACAAAGCCTGTTCAAGAATTTACTTTCTATTACGTTTTTAATGATAATTTGATACTAAAATTTAAAAAAATGGCCACATAAATATATGGTCATTTTATCTTTCCATTATATTTTACTTAATTGCTGCAATACCTTATTTAATTATTAATTGTAAATTATCGAATTATATTTTTGGATACTGGAGGTTTTAAAGCGGCACTTCTAATAAATTGTTGCAGATTTAGTGAGTTCAGACTCTAATAGTGAACTCATTAAATTATTGAAAAAATTATATTCATTTCACAAATAACTTCTCTGTTAACAGTACTAACATTGTTTCCATAATTGGTAACCTATTAAGCCGATTACGGTTTTATCAAATAAATCCCATTTGGAACAAAACTGTTTATAATTATCGTCATTTTGGTGTTCAGCCACGTTGGTGGTTGATGCTTTCATCAGCTCAAGTTGTCAGTCACTTGTCAATATGAAAAGTATCAGCGTTATTTCAAAAGTGGAGCCAGCTCCTCAGAAAATAAACAATTTTCTAAAAAAACAATTGAACTCTATCAATCACATGAGATTTTTGATATACACTGAAGCGTTGCTTGGAATAAATCGAGTTTTTCTTCTAGAATTAAGTAAATTCATTACAATATTAAGTGAAGTCTACAGTTTAGTGTTGCTCAGTGTTCTTGTAATTTTAAATTGCCAAAATTTGAACGGTGACACCACTTACAAAGTGTCAGTGATTGTATTCATTATTGAGTACACATTGTTTGTTTTGGTAACTTTGACTTCAAGAAAGAACAAACTGAAAAGCTTCTTCAAAAATCTAAGCACTTTTGATGATACACTAAACATTCAAAATAATTTGGATATCACTAGCCCCGTGAAAAGAGTCATTACTTGGACACTGATAAGTATATCATGCAACTTATTTGAAGTTATTTTGCTGCATTTAATTTATAAGCCGGATATTTTTTTTGTTTTTAGTACATTTGTTATGACTGCATCACATGATATTGAGCAAGTTTTCTTTTTTACGTATCTCCGTAATATATACACGAGAATTTTAATTGTGAAAGCGCATGTAGTAAAAATGTATGATACAAATAACAAGGAAGAAAAACTGAGTACAATTGAAAAGCTGTGTGAAAATGTGCAATTAGATATAAACACGTTGTACAAGGTATACGAGCTACTTCATAAATGCTCTGAACAAATAAATTCGACGATGAACATACCGGTATGTAGTTATAACTTATCTATAAATATACGTCCACGTTACGTAAATTTTGTTAACAAAAAGTTAAACTTACATTCAGCAAAAAAAAATATAACAAAATTGTTTGGTGTTTTACAAAACTGCTTTTTATAAAAAAAATCTATTTCAGATACTTATAATTTTTAGTGTATCATCGTACTCTACAATAATGTTGCTGAAAGTTTTAGTTCAAATGGATAACCCAGACGTGGTTAGTAGCGTATTTTTTCAATTTAATTTTAACTGCCTTATAAAGCAGTAATTTTTAATTTAGTTGTATTTTTTTATATCATTATATATAATGATATGAAAAATTACAACCAATAATCGCCAAAGATAGTAAGGAATAAGTAAGGAAGGCTTTGGAGGAGACCTTTGCCCAGCAGTGGGACAGTATCGGTTAAGAAAAAAAAAACCGATAAACATTTTACTTAATTTAAAATCTTTGAAAAAAATCATGTTGATTATTTAGAAAAATGTCATAACTCAAACTCTTAAATTAGTATATTACAGATTGTTATCTACTTTTTTCAGGATAAACATCTGATGACTCTCTGCGTGGTTTTCCGATGTGTAAAATATACTGTCTTAGTTATAATTCCTTGCTACTTCTCAAGTGTAACCGCGGCTCAAACTACAACTATACGTAACAATCTTCACGACGCTGTAAATACTATGCCTATGGGTAAGTAGACTCACTAGTTATCTGACGACCGATGATGTGGCGTAGCGGGCGAAGGTCCAGCTGCGACGCGGAAGATTGCGGGTTCGATTCCCGCCTTGGAATAAATGTTTGTACGATCTGCAAATACTTATTCCGGGTGTTCTGGGTATTTATGTACCTATAATAAAAAATATCTATCTATTAAGTATGTCAGTCATCTAGTACCTACCCATAATACAAGCTCTGCTTAGCTTGGGGCTAGATGATGTTGTGTGGGTTGTCCAGTATTATTTATTTATTTATCTTAAAAAAATAGTCGTTTTATATAGTGTTGATAAAACCTTTGTAAAATAAAAAGAGGGATATATTTTACTTTACTTTACAGCACGTAGGTATACTTTTTAAACGTACAATAATGGCTCCTAAGCTTTTTTTTATAAAGCTCTTTTATCAAAAGCCGTTAATGCACAGTTTACACGTAATAAAACAAACAGGTAGTAATAAGCATAACAATGAGCGGCTTTATCACTGAGAGCGATCTCTTCCAGGCAACCGAAACCTATAATAGTGAAAATAGGGGTTGCAAAGTTTCAAAACACTTTGAAGAATTTTGTTAATAGCAATCTTTTTTTCAGATAAAACAGAGCGGCGCAAAGTGAAGACATTCTATCATCTAACACGCGAGAGTGACTTTACATACTCTATTTGTGGTGTTATCGAGCTCGATATGTCTCTCCCTCTTGGTTACATGAGTCTCTGTGCTACGTACCTGATCATCATCATTCAATTCTCTAAGTTTATTGAATGAACATTACACACATTCATCATCATCAACCTATATCAGTCCACTGCTGGACGTAGGTCTCTCCCAAGACGCGCCACTGAGCCCGGTCTTCGGTTCTTCTCATCCAGTGTTTGCCAGCTACACTCCGCAGATCGTCGCTCCATCTCGCCGGAGGGCGTTCTACACTACGCTTGCCTAAACGCGGTCTCCACTCCAGTATCCGTTTGCTCCAACGGTTGTCGGTTCTTCGGCAAACATGGCCGGCCCACACATTACCTACACTTAATTGTACACTGACCATTTTTATCGTTTTTATGGCTGTTATGGACACTTAACCGACCACAAAAAAAAATAACATAACAAAATAAATATAAAAATAAGATGTAAGTACAATAAGTTGATCGCTTACGGTCAGTGTCAGTATTTTTTTTTGTTAATATCTTTCTCACTATCTTTAGTACTTACCCACATCTCTTTTACCCTCACTCATTCCAAGGTTTGCTGGAAGACAACTCTCATTAGGGTTAAGCTCGCCTATATGTACATGTTTTGTATTTAAGTTTTTTGTACAATAAAGAATTGATAAATCCACCTTCTAAGACTGCAGCATAATTCGGTTCTCAGTTTGATCGTGTTTTATTTTAGGTTTTTAAATAAAACATATCAAATAATTTTGTTTTTTGTTATTGAATTGTTAGTCTTATTCAAGTATTTATTATAAATTCCACTTCAAAACAAATCGACAAATATAATAACCTAAACTGTAGCTCGTTAGAGTCGTTAGTAAAATTGCCAGTACACGGTAACCTTGACAAATTACGATGTCTATAAAAACCAAGCCGTTACTTGCTATTTCAAAGGTCATAATGAAAGCAAGCATGAGTTTCAATTTTATCAATATATTTTTCAAAATTAATATTTCAAAATGAAAATCATACAACCGGAACAACCGGATCTATACATACCTTACCACCCATTCGCACCAAACGTTTTGGTTCCACCTTCATAATGCGAACTGCCAAGAAATGGAATACGCTGCCTGCGTCTGTTTTTCCCGATCATTATAACCTCGATCAATTCAAGACCAATATAAATAGGTGTCTTCTAGACCATCCTGCTCCATCGTCGGCTTCATGGGCGCTTTCTATCAGGCGAGATTGAAGCTAAAGTATGGTCTATAGATTATGTAAAAAAAATACTATTATACTGTAAAATACTGTAAAAGTGCCTAAAATAAATGTATGGAATAAGTAAATTTGCAGATCCACTAAGTAAACGATTCTAAATACTAAAATCTGTTTGTCTTTTTTGTTTGTTAAAGTGATGCGTCGTAATCCCTAGACAGATTTAGGTAAAACTTCTTAATTCTTATAACGATAAGAGAATATCAAAAAACTGTAGTAATTTGTGATCAAAACCGGTGCTAATCCTCAAAATTCGATACTCGTTTTTAAAACGAAAACATCATTAAGGACCCTGTTGACTGTTATGAAGGGTCAAATAGGCCTACAAATTGTACGAAACACGACCCCTCTTGATTAACTTTCAGGGAGCGGTAGGTATCCACTTGGGATCTAATCAAATAAAATTGGGTTCTATCAATACGAACTGTTTATTGATTAACTGAAGAAATTGGTTTATTTTCATAGTACTTTTGTTTAAATAACTATTTTATCCATGAAAATATAATGCTGCGGTATGCGGCAAAAGTTGACTTATTTCAACTTTATTTGTTGCCTCAACACAGGCAAAGTTTTCACGCTAAACCAGTAAAATAAATTATATCAATTTTAGTTCTTCACTAGCTTTTACGACAGATGTGGCGCGGCGGGCGATGGTCCGCCTGGGACGCGGAGGTAGCGGGTTCGATTCCCGCCTTGGGATAAATGTTTGTACGATCTGCAAATATTTATACCGGGTATTCTATCTATAAATATCTATCTATTGTAAGTATTGTATTAAGTATGTCAGTCTTCTAGTACCCATAACACAAGCTCACCTTAGCTTGGGGCTGGATGAAGTTGTGTGGATTGTCCAGCATTATTTATTTTTATTTTATTTTATAGCTTTCAATCTTAGTTTTCATATCACTACTTTCTGTAAGCGTCGTCTCTAAATTACAACTAAAAGGTGGTAAATTTCGATAAACGCTCAATTCAATGTAAAGTCGAATAAATCGTTCTTTAAGGATAAATACCTGCATCTGCGTCTGATGAAAATGTGACTTAGCAAATTTCGATTTTCCCAACGAAATTCACGGCAAGTTTCTACGTAATATCCCTGAAGATTTCTGTTATAGCGGATGAGCGGGCGAGTTTTGAGGCAAAGGAAAAAATTAGCCAGATAACATTCAGTTTTATTGCGTGCCGTCCATCTCGGGGAAATTCTGGGGTGACGCAAATGGCGACACTTTATCTGGGAGCCTTGGGATAGGACTGCAAAACAAGGATATTAAGTCTGTAGTTTGGAGGCGAGGAATTCCAGGTAAGATCTTTTTATAATAGGACGCTTGGTGTTGCTAACACATTTTAGAAAAATATTTAAAGTAACCGTCTGAGGTAACTTTAAATATATAATTTTATATAAAAAATGTTAAATTTATAATTAACAATTAGAATAATAATTTACAAAGAAACAAGAATTCTTAATCTTTATTATATTCTCTTTATGATAAATTTTGAATATAAAATATACCATACTAGAAATAGGGCCGCTCAAAAATACCCTATCTTACTTTAAAAAAAGTAATCATCAAAAATATAACACGAAGAATAAATAAATTAGTTTTATCTTTACTAAAATCTTTCCCAATACTTCCTTCTTCCCCAGTATCCCATCTCAATCCGTTTTCCTTGCTCCAGAATTTCGTGAGCTATTATCATTAGTCGCAGCTGACGATCCTTCAGTCGTCCTATCTTTTATTAGAAATTCTATACTTAGTTACTGCAAAAGGTTTTGAGGCGCAATCAGTAAGATTATACAGAAAAATATAGTTTATATTTCGCTACATAAATATAAGAAATAAATATTCATAGATATTTTACAGAACGTTAACTAGCGCCAAATAAGCATAGCTTATATGGACAATTAGAATATGAATCCAGGGTCAATTGCGTTAAAAATAATATTTTTATTGCTTATAGAATCGATTTTATTTCTCATTATAGAGATCGAGCTTTGATACCTAGAAGCAGACACATCGCACTAATTGCCAATTAGTAAAAAAGCTTTTTTAGCGTGTAAAAACCTAAAAACCAATCTATTGGTGATTACGTAGAATATTTAGGTGAGATTTTTTGTGAAAAGGCTAGTTCAAGGTACTACCACCGTACCTATATTTGTGAGAAATACTTGCATTGCTCTCTCCCTTGATACCTGATTTTTATTCTCTAAACGCAACCGTAATTCCACTCTTACATTTTTCTCTGAATATATCAACCTTTATACCTGCTGTATACCGAGGTTAAACTTACAAATAGCCAATCAATCGTATGTCAAGATACCCACAATACAGATATTATCTAGTGTGGGTATCATAGTATATAAACATTCCGACTACCTTCGGCACTCCATATTGTTATAAGTACTTACCTTACCTCACCTGTTCTTCTTAGGTACCTATTGTTTAATTTAGCCACCCCTACTTGTGTAATTTCCTCAGTATCTTTTGTATCTACTTGTAATATGGTGTTTAATATCAACCTTTGAATACTTTTGTACCTATTAGTCATACTTTGACATGATAAAACTTCTAGTCATTTTTTAAAATAAGTAAGTTATGGAATATGATAGTTTTTGAATAAGTAGTTGTATTTTAAATCATTTCCTTTTATTTCAAGGCACTCTTAATATGTATGTACTTACTATCTTTTTATGAGGGACTGAAGGGTAGATGTTATCCATTGGAAACGTCACTAAAACATGAAATATACCCTATTTTACTTGCCTTGAGGCAACATTTTATTGCCGCTATATCTATTTAAGTCCAAACTTTATCAAGCAGTTATTGTAACTTTGTATAGACCGTCAAATATAACAACTTCGCTGAGTCTTAAAAATGTGCTCCGTTTTTTTGCGGAGCGGCGGTGTATAAATAAATATATTTATATAACTTACTAGTAGTGCGAGCCAGAAAAAAATAATATGTACAAACATAACTTCTAGTGTACCGTATTTTATTATGATTATAGAGTTTTTAGTATTATGCCAGTTCACAGGTCATATGGGAAGTCGCGTGTAACCAATTCGGATTATATTATTCTAGAACAACACATCACTCTTTACTATTGTCTCCAATAATGTTGTAATAGGTACTTGCAGTGTATGTTAAATATGTATTGGTTTCATCAAAATAACACCAGAATTTGTGTACCTAAATTCATTTTCTCAGAAATTCAAATATCAGACGTGACCAGGCGAACGATGACACGATGAAAGCCAGGAAGGCATTTATGAAATATGCAGCGGATCCATAGAGCATAGAATTGCTTATGATAGCTGAGTGTAGCGTCAAATGGTTTGTACATTCAAGATGAGATTATGTGATAGAATAATGAGCTCTATGAAGCTCTCTAAGCTAGCGCTTATACTAATATAATTAGCACTAGTAGTTTGCACGACATCAATTTAAAGCTACGTTTAAAATATTTATATTGTTTTTATAACAAATTGTGAGACTTTATTCACAAACAAACTTACGACTATACAGTATTTACAAAATGTACATTGTCATATAAAATACATAAGAAACAGTTGAGCTATCTACAGACCGTTGCAAACGATCTATAGATAGCTCAACTGATCCAAATCAGTACCAATCGGAAGCGTACCCAAGACACTGGCTGCATTGCCGCGATAATAAAACGCAATAATAAAATCGGTACAACAAATCGATTTTGCATATTTATATGTTTCTATTGTGTAAAATTAACAAGCTGTCACTTTTTAATTAATAATTATTAAAGTTCAGTCTTTTAAGTTAAATAGAAACACGCCAAGTTAAAAACATCAAGCATGTAAAGTTAAATTGTTTGAGATACTTAAACTAAATAATAATAAAAGTTTCTCTACAACAACAGTTTATTATTCTAGATTAAAACTACCACAGAAAGCTACAAGCAGAAAGGTAGAGCTGAAAATGTTTATGGAAGTTGGAACACTACACCGAAGCTAGGTAGGTACTTGTTAGTTTTTATGGGTGAGTAGGCGAGTTTTTTGAAGCTTTTCAGTAATATTATTTATTTATAAATAGTAAATTTAGATTTGGGAAATTAAATCCTTAGATCCCTCAAATACATTACACAAATATAAATACATACATAGACTGCGAGTCAATGGCGAACTACCGAACTGCTCAACTGTCGAACATTATAAAATCACCGGCTATCTCGAATACTAATAAAAATACTTACAATTGCTACAATTTGCTGTAAACCTCGTCGCATCAAATAAATAGGACTATCGTAAGAAGTCGAAGTCTATCTACAGATCGTTACAAACAATCCAAAAAATAATTTTATAATATTAAATTTAGGTGTAAGTGGGCAAACATCGTCACCCCATGGGTGCCGGAGGTCGGAAGGCGACGGCGGGGTCGGCCGAAGAGGCGTTAGAAGAATGATCTGGACGCCCAGGAGAAGGATTGGTGGAGTGTCGCCAAAGACCGTGGAAGGCTTTAGGGGAGACCTTTGCCCAGCAGCGGAACAGTATAGGTTAAGAAAAAAAAAGTTTAGGTACTTATGCTTAAGTACGATTTTACACCACACAATCCTAAACAAACACCGTAAACATTTTCACGGTGTTTTTTTCATGAAATCCGATATGAAATATGCAGAAGGCGTGCGTTGTTGGTTACTCTCGGGTATAAACGTGTCCCCACTACCTACGTGTTCCTTTGAGATACAAGGGTTTATCGAATTTACATCAGAGGTGCCCCAAAAACTGTTCTGGCACATTTAAGTCTTTACAAAAAGTAAAAATTTCATGAATGAACTAAATACATGTATATAGGTACGAAACGTCGTCCGTTTCTTTGATGAGTTAAGATAGATTATAATAAAGAAACAGAATCAAAGAAATAAAAATATTAATATATTATTATTCATATATTAATTTATGACAAAAATAATGACATTATTTTTTTTAAATAAATCAGTTCTGAAATATTTTAATAAGTACTACAACTGATTCTAGTTACAAATTGCCTTTATTTTATATAAGTACAAGTTATTGAAAAAAAGCATTTTCAATAAATTGTATTTTCTTACGGTCTATCTTATAAAAAAATAGCGTAAGTAGACTTGAAATATTGATACCATACGTAATTTTGATATAAAGTCAACGCTAACTTTTTATAAGAAAGGGGGTTAAACTCAACAAAAGTTATGAAAATGCGATTGAAAATTTCAATTTTTTCTTGTAAGACCGATGGTATTATTTTACGTTATTACATTTATTATTTATTTCAGGTCACTGCTGGTTATCTCATAATATTTTTGACGGCTTTCATTTCCCTCTCAATCTGTTTTTGAGTTTGAGTGACATTGTGCGGTCGACAGAGGGTTCTTTGTGAAATATCCAAAATACCCACAGCAAAAATGTATTTAAGTTAAAAGCTTTGCTGGTCGAATTTTACTATAAAAATACATTTTTATGGTGAATAATTTATAGTAATCATTTTTTTAACCAAGTTAGCATTATTCAAACGATACGTCATCAAATTTGTATTTCAATTCAATACAAAACAAAATCATCGTTACAATCGCCCAATCCCGTTCTAACCGCAGAAAAAACTGTATAGCTAATTAAGAGAAAAAAAAATGTACTGATTTTAGCGTTTTATATGCAAAAATGCCTCCAATCATCAAACCTTTTCATGAAACTTATGCTTTCATTTTGATGTAGCTAGCACTGCTCCTTAACTAAAGCCTTGAAGAAGCATAGTAAAGGCTAGTGTTACAAAGTTGATTTATAAACCACGACAAAACCACTTTCTAAATCAAACATTGACCGGCCCATTCATTTAGTTGAAAACTTTTATACTCAAAACTATTCAGTTACTTATTCTAAATGACCGGCGTCACAGCTCAGTTGGTAGTAGCTCTGCCTTCCATGCGGTCGTGGGTTCAATTCCCACCCAGAGCGTGGGCAATGTTTGTCTGATGAAAATAAATATTGGTTCTGCGTCTGGGTGTCACTATGTATTCTATGTATTTACAAAAAAAATAAAAAAATATTCTTTCACCAATATATTAGATACCTATAATACAAGCTTTGCTTAGTTAGGGACTAGAGTGTTTTGTGTGAATTGTCCCTGTATATTTATTTATTAAATTCATCAAAGGTGCCCTTTTAAGCAACCAATTAGTTAAGCTGAACCAAACAAGCCCAGATGTAAAGATGCTATATTTTTTAATTTAAGTCTTGCCGTAATTTATTCGCGTGGTGTATATCTTCCTTTACAGCGAAAGGGCACTTAACCCCCTTCCAACGTAAGCTCCTCCAGCTAGTTTTAAATAGGTTAGTGTGAAGCCGCGAGGGGTTTGCCGCAGACTTAAAAGAACACACGTTAAAATGCTTTGCTCCCAAGATAATGTTTATGCTCCCGTTAAGCACACTAGAGGGGCGAGTTTGATCTTGCTTTTACAAAATGGTTTGGACTTTACAATTTATTATTGGTTCAATGCATTGGAAATTGTACAATAAAGATCCGGCACGTATGCTCTTCAAACCAAAGAAACAAACCAATACATTTTTTTATAATAAATAAATAAATAATACATAAATAAATAAATAAATGATGCTGGACAATCCACACAACATCATCTAGCCCCAAGCTAAGCAGAGCTTGTGTTATGGGTAGGTACTAGAAGACTGACATACTTTCTACAATACATTATAAACAATAGACTTAATCCTAGAAAGTCCTATGCTCTTACCTATGTATCTAGTTGAATGTGGTGTAGCTCGTAGACATGCAAAAGTCATGCCGCCATTTATGCCGACCGGTCCCAAGGCGTCGCATGCATAATAAACGGACAACCGCCATACCTAATAATGCATACCTAGTCCAACGTGACTTGAATTTGCTGCTCGTAAAACAATAGTAGAGTAAGCATAGGGGTAAAACCTACTAATTAAATCTATAAGATCGTATTTTATAGAAATCTTATTCTGCGTATATGTAGCGGCGCGGCTTCGGGGCAAATATTTCTTTTGTAAGTAGATACATAAAATACAAACCTTAATTACTATTAGTAAAAAAATATATTACTAAATAATATAAATACAAACCGAAATTAGAAAGAAAAAGCTGCCGTGACGTCACTTGACCCGAAGCATTCAGTCTATTAAAGTCCACGGCTATACATGGTTTTCATATTAAAAAAAAATACGTATATTTAGGGCCTTTTGCTTTTCGAGACGCGATCACCGGTTCCATCAGACTTCTTATTTACCGATTTGTAGTGTCTAAAAATCTTTATTTATCTGTTGTCAGATCTTAAAATAATGTATAAGTCCACTGTCACTTCGAAGTGGTCTTCAAAGTATGTTTGAAACTTTATTTTATGTGTTTTTTTTCAAATTGTTTAAACAAAGTCGCTATGTGAGTTACGCTTCTGTCGTCACTTGTCAAGAACAAGACAGCTCTCACTAATCAGAAGAACACGTGCTTGAAATGTTAAATACAACGAAATTGAGGCTTCGACATGTAAGATAAATATTTAGTTAATTTGTTAAACTGTAAAAACAACAGTAAGTATTTATTCACAAACAAACTTACGACTATTACCTACAGTATTTACAAAATGTACATAGGAATATATAAAATACATAAGAACCGATCTATAGATAATGTTTAGTGAAAATTTAACTATATCTAATGTAATTCCAAAACAACATGTATTTTGGAGTTTTTTTCAAGATTTACTATCCGCAGCCAGATTTCGCCCACTGCTGAGCACTTTGTGTTACTCTCTACGGTCCTGCATTACTCTCAAGTGAGTAGATTTACTATTTTTGTTGTTTATCTCAAGGGTCAATGGGTAAACTGAAGAGCTTGAAGAAGCTGGGTTATTCGATTACCCGAACAGTCCCGTAGTGACCTCCTCAGCGGAGCTGCAATAAAACGGAATGAATCCTGTACAGTAACTACATTTACATATAAACCAGAGACAACCGTTAGCTGCAGCATGTTATTGCAAAAAAACGCGGCCTCGATTTCCGCCTTGGGATAAATGTTTGTACGATCTGCAAATATTTATTCCAGGTGTTCTGGGTATTTTATATGTATTATATAAAATATCTATCTATGTAATAATGTATTGTATTAAGTATGTCAGTCTTCTAGTACCCATAACACAAGCTCTGCTTAGTTTGGGGCTAGATGATGTTGTGTGGATTGTCCAGCATTATTTATTTATTTATTATTAACTATCTCTTTCTGCGAAATATTTACACATTTCGATTTTTCAAATTATAGAATAAAATAAAATTGTATTATTCATGAGTAAGAGGATCGTACAATCAGATGCCAGATGCCGTGAGATGCATGCTTCTAACAAATATAAGCTGAATTACAGAGCTGCAAAATGTCCTAGGAACATAATTATCTAGGCTAGTATTATGAAGAGAGCGTATATCCGATTGCGGAAGAATAATATCACGAATCAGTGATACCTGATTTCATTGTAAATGCAATCTCACTCCTGATAAAGGTCTCATGTTAATTTTGCTGAAGTAAGATGGTAGATAGCAAGTTAGTTGGAAAAGATGCAATTTTGCAGCGATCCTGATTACCCTGCAACAATTGGATCTCTTATCT
The DNA here is from genome assembly GCA_932527185.1 of Ecliptopera silaceata. Classification (NCBI taxonomy): domain Eukaryota; kingdom Metazoa; phylum Arthropoda; class Insecta; order Lepidoptera; family Geometridae; genus Ecliptopera; species Ecliptopera silaceata. Next base: position 3,292,026 of record OW052200.1, read on the forward strand.
TAAAGGCAAAACTTAGCAAACTAGATTCATATAATACTTCTTTAAAAAATAAAATGTAGTAAGTATTTGACACAAGACATTTAAAAGCGAAAATTTAAGTTGTACAGGTTTTTTTTTTCTTCCTAGCGCTGTCTTGTTAAGCTTGGTGTTAAAGTAATAAGCGCGACCAGCGAAAACACTTACGGTCTATCTTATAAAAAGTTACGGCAGAATTAAAGACTTGTTAAAGGCTCGGTGATATTTTTGTCGTCTTATAAACGAACAATAAGCCAAACGTATCCTTTTGGTGTATCCTAAAACTAAAGTGCTCAGAACCCTCCTTTAGCAGATATTTAAAAATGGCCGTCATGTCAAAATAAATTCTTAAATTTATTTTGCTTCTTTCTAAGTAATTGAGACATTAGATGGTACAAAAAGTATACAGCGAAGGAGTAAAAAATAATGCCGACCGATAAAAAGGACAGACATGCTGAAATGAGATGAAAATTTTTGTTGTTTGTTGATTTCTTGTTAAATAAATTCTTCAAAAAGAATAATCAAATATCTTGGAAATAGGTATGCTCGGACCTAGAAAGAGACTAGCGTAGAGCCGGTATACCACCAAAACATCATGTGCTAACAGTAATTAAATGCTGAGGCAAATACATTATGTTGGATAATAAGGTTTTTCATTTTCATTTGTCTCTTGAAGTAGCTGCCTAGTCTACCTACATATGTAAATGTTTACTCACCTTCTTACTTATGTGTCAGGTTTACGGAGATGCAACTGCATCAGCACAGAGATGATCATCTGATCACCTGATCAACGGGGATATAATATGATATACTACCTAATAAAGACTTGACCTGATACCATTATGGAAACCCTCTGATTATTTCCTACTTATGCATAATCTATTTACTTATATCTCTACAACACTAGTTTTTTTCATCACTATTGTCATCCACCACACCATCGGGGAACACTGCTTCCACCAATTCAAAGTCCTTCTCCGCTACTTTAAGGAGTTGGGCTGGCTGGGGTGAGGTTAGCACGGGGACAATGCACAATACACCCCATTGCGGGATGTCAGTGCAGATCTTATTCCCCCATTTAGAATTAGAACACTAGTCTTGATGCTTATAATAAGCTTATGATAATAATTTTGGTTTACTTTATGCCAATTAATAATTAGAATCTGACCATGATTATTCATGATATACCAGGTAGGTACATACACACACACCATAAATATGAAGATAGGATTAAATAAAAGTCATCTAGAAATATAACACATGTATAATCAGTTGAACGTGGATCTCATTGTTTAGAAATCAATAATGAATCTTCTTTTATTATTATTTTTCAAACTGAAAACAATAGGTGATGATAACTCTTCTTTTCAACTGAGAACCCATACAGTCTTTTTTAATTTTCAGCTCTCCTTGTTCTTAGTTCTTACTTATTGCTATCTGGAATAGAAAGAAAATGGTACAGGTCAAAAATTATAAAAATTAATAATAGGTAAGAATATATCGGGGAGAGAGAGCAAAGATTTTACAAACAATTTAGGCATATGCTTCTGTATAAACATACATCTATGACAAACGTCATAGCTGTTTTGGTTCAAATTTGGGGATAAAACTTCGAGGTTGTTGGTATAGGTAAGTTCAAGAGTCTGGGCAAATACAACAATTTTGTGTTTTGTGCGAAGCATTGACATGCTTTGTTTCATATTATCTTCCGCATGCTTTGTTTTCCGCCAGAATATATACCTAGGACTAGCCTTAAAAACCATACATACAACACTGCAGTTACATTTTCAGGTTCCGTAAAATGAAAAGGGTTTTTGTGTGTGTTTGTACTGAAATAGCAGATAGTCGTATTTTTACAACCAATATGAAACAGCAGAAAACAAAATTCTATTCTTGATTTTATGTATTTGCAAGATTTCTGTAAAATAAAACGAAATAAATTCTTTTGTTTACCTTTTCTAATGTCAAAAGCGTGCCAATTGTGCCAAAGTCAATTTATGTTTCTGTCAAAAATGATGGATAAAACTAAAACCGATGCATTCCGAAAGAAAATAAAATTGATTGTTGCCATTATTCGGATGAAAACTGAATCAAGCACATAATTGCGAGACCATAGTTATTGCACTGTTAAAATTCGATTATAAGACATCATTCTTAATGTGTTATTAAAGAACACGCTTTACTGCTAAAGTTCGCTATTGTTAAACAACACTTACAATCTGATTTAGGCTATTTTTATAAGATAGGTATAAAAATGCTGGTGTGCGGGTGGAAATGGGGATATTCATTTACTTTTATATGTCAAAATTGAACTTGCAAGTGGTGCAGTGTCGAAAACACTCGTCTAGGGTAAATTTTGAGTATTTACATTATATTCTACTCATAAAAAATACAACGGTGTTACACAATGTTTCTGACCTAACTAGGTATATTAAGATTTTATAAGTTTTGTTTTATCTTTGAACTTTCTAAACCATAGAACATGCACACGCGTATAATATACGCGTAGACATAAATTATGTCTCAATTTGTGGTTGAAACGTAAAGAAGAAGCAAACAAATTAGCTGTCCCAAATTTTTAAGTCAATTATAATTTAATTTTAATTGTGATTTATTATTTTTTGAACAGACCAAGGTATGTTAATGCCCTAGCGAAACAGAACCTTATAAAAATATATTTTGTTACACGTAGTATGCGCTCAGATGAATGCGATTAACTCATGTGCTTAGTGTAAGTACACACCTTACTTAAACTCTCTCCGGTCGAATGGAAAATCCTCTTAGTCGTCTGCAGCTAGCTCTTACACAACACAACGTGGACCCGATGCACTTGAATACTGTCGGAGTATGTATAGGGCTATCACGTAAAACACGAATAAATATTAATATTTTTTACATTTTACACTAACTCATTAAATAATAAATAACGATAAATATTTCCGGACATTTTACACATCACACTCTAGTCCCAAACTAAGCAAAGCTTGTGTACTATGGGAACTGGACTGCTGATAGAAAACTTATATAACTTTTGTTTTGTAAATACATACATAGAATGTTGTTTATTTCTAAGCTAGCTATTCGGTAAGAAGATCTTGTCCAGGAAACCAAGTTGATGAAACTAGGTTCTTTTTCTTAAAAGAATTTCTCTATTGCTAGCTTTTAAACTTGTAAAAAAAATGTATTAAAAACATACGTTCGGATTCAGGGCCTCTTTTTTTGACATCGGTATAAAATGTAAAAATTGACACGGAAAACTAAAAATATTGTTGATAATTTTCTACGCAGGTTGGCTTAGAATTTGCTCTTCCCTATTTAAGCTTATTTAGCTTTAATATAAAAATATCTGAGTACGGTATATAAAATACAAAGAAATAACTGAGAAACTGAGATTTGTCACTTTGGTAAGAAAAACAGAGGGGAGGGAATAAGGGAGCGTATTGCTAATTTTCTAGGTAAGTTCGTTTCGTTGTTGCTCGTAAAAATACAAGGCACAACCCTACTCGTTAGGGTTAGTACTTCGCTATTGTGACCGCGTGAAGTCGACCAAAACGCATTAGCGTCGATAAAATCCGCACAATTACTTATGTATTGGAGACCAGATTTTGTAAAGGAAAACATTTTATTTTGAAATGTAAAGGGATAATACTGTTTTTTTAATACTGTTTCGACATATTAACATTAGGTACTACGACAAAATATTTAATGCTATAAAATATATCTTCATTTGATAGGATTATGAATGAAATTCTTTTGTATTCTTTTTTATCGAATAATTTTACCTATATTTTTTTTTACAGTTTTGAATCTTCGTTTTTATTTCTCATTCACTATAAAACTTATCTCAGACACGCTGCTAGCACGATATATACTATGGTTTTATTCATTTATGCCGACTCCTTTGTAAGCAATATGGCCGTCCGATGCGTCAATCAGTTCGTTCCATTCAAGTGAATCTCCATTGTGTAATCGGGGATACGTGCTCATTGCGGCTTATAAAATGCACAGCTAGGTATCTGAAATCTTTCAGCCTTTTAACACCTTGAACTGTAAACTCTGTAAAAAAGTTTTGATTTAAATAAATAAATAATGCTGAACAATCCACAAAACATCATCTAGTCACGAGCTGGCAGAGCTTGTGTTATGGGTACTAGAAGACTGACATTACTTAATACAATACGTTAAGTAGATAGATATTTTATATTTTACATATGAAATATCCAGAACACCCGGAATAATTATTTGCAGATCGTACAAACATTTATCCCAAGGCGGGAATCGAACCCGCAATCTTCGCGCCATATCGGTCGTCAAAATCGCTACAAAATGTTTATTCTAATTCGAGCCTAAATTTAAACTTCTGTAGGAAAGCGTACTGCGTAGGACTATTTATATAAAGCTTGGTCCTTTTGTTATGCGGTCAACTCAACGTCGACACCGAGCCTAAATTTAAACTTCTATAGGAAAGTGTACTGCGTAGGACTATTTGTGTAATAGTGGGTCCTTTTTGCTATGCGGTCAGCTCACCATCAACGCCTCAGAATATAGAATCTTGATAATATGAGGTCGACACAAGTGATGCGCAAAGATTCATACAAATGAAATAGCCCGCACCAGTGGAACTATTGGTATCATCATTTATTATAATACTTCAATTTATTCTGAAGTAGTTGTAATAGTAATAGTACAAAATTAGGTTCATTTAAGGTGACTGATTTTGTAGACTGTTATGTTAAGTAAAATTTTGGTAGCAGATCCTACGCTGTGCTTTTCAAGGAAATTATTTAGGTACTCGATAACTCTTTTCTAATATAACGGTGGTCAGTTTTCTATTTGAGATAAGTAATATAATTTTTCTATTTACTCTAACAAAAATTGAAACAACAAAAAATGTAAGGCCCAACGTAAACCAAAAGAGAAAACGGTATCTAAAGCGCTGTTTTTAACAAATCTTAAGGTATTCTGTGAGCAAAACCGCATGATCAATGTTGTCCATAACAAACCGTACTGAACCAGCTACATTTCCGTTTATCGGAGCTACTGACGGAAAATCGATGCGTTAATTAAACTCAGATTGCAATCAAACGTGACAGCGACGCCGGATCTGACATATCAGCAGTTACACTTACTTTATCAAACCAATGTTTGTAACATCTGTCAACAGTTACACTTACTTTATCAAACCAATGTTTGTAACATCTGTCAGTAACATTTTAGGAACAAAAAGCGACCAAGTGCGAGTCAGACTCGTGCGTAAACAGCTCTATCACGATTCATAAGATTCATTTATTTGTCAGCAAGTAGGCTTTATTATTTAAGCGTATAAGTTGCCACTTATTACATTAAAGAAACGAGAGCATTTATAATTCTTTAAAATTAGGTCAATTTAAGACAATATAACAGTAAAACTGCTACTAATATGAACGATAAGTAGCTACTCAACACGGAATAACGCCTTCGAAAAGTTTGAATTCAACAAAAGAATGAATATACTTTTATTAGAACTCTATCTACCGAAACGTGGTGTAAGTACCTACTTACTCAGTAGGTACATTAGAAGGCTCTCTCGGATACAATGATCTGCACTCAATGAGTGGTCTGGTCCATTGGTTTTTTCTTTTTATTGATGTGAACCACGGCTTCGGAATTTTCAGTGGAATTCTATTTTAGCATTTACAAATTCTATGTTAGGATTTTCATCAAAGTTTTGTATTTTACTATGCACACGCTTATTTTTGTTGTATTGTTTTAGTTTGTAACCAAACTGACCTGACTTTCTGTGGCGGAGCAGTAAAAAATTACTAATAAAAGGAGGTGATCGTACTTAAAAGTAATTAAATGTTTATAAGTTAGGATCGTGTCGGAACTTACTTTTTAAAGAGAACGAGTGAAGTAGCCAATCAAAAAATGCTCTGAGGATCTTCAACTTTTTGGAATTTTTTACACGAAATATCTTTATATTACAATACTTATATTACATAGTAAGTACATGCCATAGTTAGGGACTTGAGCGTGATGTGTGAAATGATCGTAAATATTTATTCTCTCTTCTACATTATTGCGTTAGCTATTGAAATGTTTACTTACAAATTCTACAGCTCTTCAAGACATTATTGCTATTAATAGACCTAGATCTACAGTAATAATTGTGTGCACAATCTACATTGGGGTCACTAGGATCTACAAACACAAGGCGACGTGTAGTCACAGGTACAGCAGTCGAAAAATATGCTTACACCTTAATAGATACCGAATTAGTTTCGAGAAATTTTATTTGAAAAACTTTTGGAATCCATTCTATCCCTTTTAATTTACCTATGACTGCCTGCAGTCACCTACCTGTATTATGAACTTGTAAATCTTCTCTGCAATCAAAGAGTGATGTTTTAATGTAAGTATAAATTGATGTGTATTCCTTTTTTTATTTAACCTATTATGTCCGACTGCAAGGTAAAGGTCACCCCCAAACTCTTTTCCACTCCGTCGCTTATGAGTCGAGATCGTCTCTCCAACGTCTTCTCGGCCGGCCTGATCGTCGCCTCATATTCTCGGTGTATTTCTTAAATCGTCAAACCCATAAATAGTCCAGTCGTATAAGTCGTCTCTATAAATGGAGTGCATTTTCGCAATCATGGTCTACGACGTAATGTGTGTTTATGTTTCACGGTTCTGTAACGATTGTACTGCGTGTCTAGAATGCCTGTGTGTAGCCGGTCTAATAAGCAAAGGTACTTAATTAAGATCTTGATATTAAATTACTTAATTAAAATCGTGTACATAATATTAATAATATTTGTGTACTTTTTATAACCTAAAACAAAACATAAATAAAAATAATACCTACGTTTTTAATTTAGTATTAAGGATTTCAGAATATGAAAAATATAAATATGTAAGTACTTAGGTACATGAATAATAATTATAAAATTATTCATAATACAATCAACTTTTTTGTGGGCAAAATAGGAGTAATAAAGTGTTTTGTAAAAAATGCCGTGAAATAAAATAACCTTTATGAAACTGTAGTATAAATTATTGAGCTCTAATTGTTTTTTTTTCAATAACTATTTTTTTACTCCATTGACGTGCACAGCGCAAACCCAATGCAGTACCAATACAAAAGTGAGGCGCGCGAACTATGTACCGCAATTTGAAAAAAACTTTATTGAAAACGTATTCGATTCACGGTATCAATGATATTGCACTTCGTTAGGTGTGTTTTTAGCGCTGGAAAACGAAATTGGCGTCCCTGGCATTTTACATTCCTTAATTGGCTTTCAATTTGTCCTCATTATTCCGTCGTGGTCTCATTCACGTTCATTGAAACCCACTGTGCTTACATCCACGACAATTTCTTGCTAGCCCCCGATTAGAGATCGCACAATTGAAAACACGCTCAAAGTAGGTAAACTAATCATTTGTATGGTAGATACGTCATATTTTGTACAGCAACTAAGCGTCAAAAGTAGCTGTACTTGCATCAAAATGATCTATTATCGTGTCACATTACAATAAAATTTTATCCCAACGATTTAAACATCATCTCTATGAGAACGATTTACAGCTTCAATATATATTTTTTGTATAGGTAGGAAGTGTAGTGGTTTTTCAGTCATTATGTTTATTTTAGACTAGCTGTCTCGGCGAACTCCGTTTCGCCTTAAAGGCAATTAATAAGCAGAATTTTGAATTTATTAAGTTTTTTTTATTAGAAAATACATACATACATATTATATACTATATTCCGTCTCCTGACTCTAAGCTACCGACAAATTTTCAGCCATATCGGTACAGCCGTTCTTGAGTTAAAAATTGTAGGTAACTAACACGACTTCCTTTTTTATATTTATTTATTTCCGAATTTTACAAACTTAATTAAGTACTTACTTACTAGCATTAGGTTAGATAAGGATGTAGTTAGGTCTTCTTCTTCTTATCGTGTCGATGCTACAACTGTAGGTATTCTGTTGTAGCATCGTGTTGGAAAGATTAGCCAGACTAGACACTGCTTTACCGTGCCTAGCTGTGTTACCGGTGTGTGCCACGAGGAGGCTCTTTCCATGCACCCTGTAGTAAGGTACAAATTATACACGTAAATCTGATTCAGATAGTAAAGATAATAAGTATATTGTGAGTTAAGCCTCATCGACAGGTCTTTAGAAAGGTGTACCATGTCCCAGTCAGGTACACCTGCATTGCGAGTGAAAGAAACTCATTAAAACTTTTTTCAGCCGCTGATACACTGAGGTCGTGACGCTTTTTCAGCGTAAATAAAACTTTGTCCATTCTAAAACTTTGTGAATACGTAATTGACGTTTTTATTAAAGATAGAGTTGCTTGTTAAAGTGAATCCTACAAAGAACATCGTTTTCTACAGCCAAAAACTTGTTTTACAATAAATCAAATGCAGCTTGTATCTATATAATGTATTATATGAAGTATGTCAGTCTTCTAGTAGGTACCCATAACACAAGCTCTGCTTAGCTTGGGGCTAGATGATGTTGTGTGGATTGTCCAGCATTGTTTATTTATTGTTTTGTCTACTTACTACTTATATAAAAATTATTACTACTTATGCTTTTATAAAAATGTGTTTTAACTAGTTAGTGTAGTAGTAGTGAATTTAATTGTTAGTCATGGTTTACGAAAAAAATATCTACCCTCAGAATTTATATCGCTGATTAAACTGCTGGAAAAATGTTTGTTGAAAGTGTTACGATTGGTAATAATTGTTCGGGCAATATTTATGAATTTGGGAGATGACTAAGGTTTAGATTTATTCATCTTGATTGTATTTTGTTTTTTATTTAATCTGCCAATTCTAGATGTTAAAAAAAGATCTTATTCTGTTGAAATGTGTTGGTGTGTATTTGACGGTACCGCCATTTTAAGTACTAAGAATGATGAGAGAACTTAAGGTCGATAATGCAAATAGACTTGGTTTTAATTAAAGTCGTCTGGATTGCAATATTTTCTGCAACGGAACTACTTAATGCGGGTAAAGTAAGTAGACATTTGAAATTATACCTACCAATTCATCTCTTTTTTTATTTAATTATATTGGACTAACTACTTTTCTATTTATAAATATCAAAAACATCATTTAAATATAGGAACTTAAATATAGGAACTTGTGGGTATTTTTTGTTGCTATAGTTAAGTAACTAAAAATACCACACGGTATCTTTTAGTAAGTACTTTTAGTACCTACTCATTATGTTTCAATACTAGATAATGATGTACATAATTTTCAACGCAAACTTTTTAAAGATCCCGCTAAAAGTGAAACCTGTTTAAACAAACCAAGCAATAAATAAGACGGTCGTAAAAAAGAGCCCTTTTTTACACGACATCCTCTGAAAGGAATGGTCAATTAACCGTAAACTTACGAAACTGAGGCCTGAGCACGAATAAATGTAACAATCGTAAACGTAACGTGTTTAAGTTACATTGCGTTCTAACACTCCAACGTTCTACAATAAAGCCGATATTGACGCGCAATGTAGGTACCTCAAATACGTCACTGTTTTGATATGTTTGATTGTCATATTTATTCGTGTTTAACTCCAGGTGTGGTTGCTACACGCAATGTAGAAAACTTCATTTGTTTTGGCTAGATCTAGCCAACTTTAACATAATTTTCATCTCATGGATAAAGTTAACTACGTCTCAGGTAAGTACATGGGTAGCAAACAGCTCCATACACAGTATTAATCATCTAGCTAGATTATCTAATCTAGATTGATCAACTCTTTATTGTCCACAGAGAACATAACAAAAGTAAAACATAACAATAGATTTGTACAATAGGCGCCCTTATCGCTAATAGCACGTATCCCGCGTCGTCCGAATCGGGTATGTGATGCCCGTGGTGACCTGCACGTATCCCTTATCGTTCGAGTCGGGTATGTGATGCCCGCGGTTTGGTTACCTGCACGTATACCTCGTCGTCCGAGTCGGGTATGCGATGCCCACAGTGTAGGGACTTGCACGTATCCCGCGTCGTCCGAGTCGGGTATGTGATGCCCGCGGTTTAGTAACCTACACGTATCCCGCGTCGTCCGAGTCGGGTATGTGATGCCCGCGGTGTAGTGACTTGCACGTATCCCTCGTCATTCGAGTCGGGTATGTGATGCCCGCGGTTTAGTAACCTGCACGTATCCCGCGTCGTCCGAGTCGCGTATGTGATGCCCGCGGTGTAGTGGCCTACGTGTATCCCTCGTCGTCCGAATCGGGTATATTTATTACAATTTTAAATCATTTCTGCTTAATGATTTACAACCTGCGAACCTAAATTCTAGTTTTAGAACTATTGTCAAACCAGTCGGCAATAATTGAACGCGCACGCAATACTCAATGAAGAGTATCAAAAAGCATCGCGTCGTCCACCCGACAGTACTTACTAGTGATACAATAAAATGAATTATTTATTGACTGTTTTAATATTTATAGCTATTGCTCGCGTCGATGGAACCGTCTTTGACAGATACAGCGGAAAGAAAGTGGATATCGCGGAGGAGTCGAGATTGAAAAACGCAACTGAGTAAGTAAACTTATAGCGATATTTTGTAGTTCTTTCGTTTTTGTCATTGAAATTTTATCAGGCTAGAAATATTATAAATATTCAAGGGCACACATTGCGCTCGAGTCCCAAACTAAGTTAAGTTTGTACTAAACATAACAAACTTAAAAAAAATCGATCAGACAAATGTTTGTTCAAACATTTGTCTGATCGATTTTTTTTAAGTTGCTTTGTTTTTTTTTTAATGCTAAAGAGTAGCTCTTGCTCTCTTATATCATCTTTGCTTACAAGGCTTAACATCGTTATGTTCTAGTTTTTCTTTATTTTGTACAGTTATAATTGTTAGTTTTAAATAGCTCAACTTCCTGCTTTTATATCGAGGCATTTCACAGATGGTGCTCCCTCGAGGTGATGACTTGTACCCCACATGAGGGAAGTCGAGTTGACGGTATATGCAACAACTACAAATATCCAACTAGAGGTGCAGCCGGCGGACCTTATTTAAGGCTACTTAAACCTGACTACGGCAATAGTAAGTTGTATTTCTTTAAAATAAATAAATAAAAAAAATAAATAAATAATGCTGGACAATCCACACAACATCATCTAGCCCCAAGCTAAGCAGAGCTTGTGTTATGGGCACTAGAAGACTGACATACTTAATATAATACATTACATAGATAGATATTTTTTATTATACATATAATACCCAGAACACCCGGAATAAATATTTGCAGAACATACAAACATTTATCCCGGGGCGGGAATCGAACCCGCAACCTTCCGCGTCGCAGGCGGACCATCGCCCACCGCGCCACATCGGTCGTCGGTTCTTTACTATAGCAAACGACTAATATTCCTTATTTTTAACGTAATGAGGGAATGCTCTAGTAGGCAAATGTGCACTTATGTTATACACTCTTATAAATATCAGTCGAGTAAGGTTATGAGATAAAGTAACTACTGTAGTTCAAAAATATTTCAATGCAAAAATATATGACTTTAGGTACTCTTAAAATGTATTAATTAGAAGTTCACATTTTAACTGCTCATTTGAATTATATCGCATGTCAAATGAGCATTTTCATAGCACTGCAATCAGAATAAATGCTTGTTTACGCAGTGTATTACTCACTTATTCCGAAATCTTTGCGAAACGATGCCGATACATTAAACGTCCTCGCTGGTTACACAGTCTTAAATCACAGGAACCCAAGGGGCCACATGGGCCCCATCTTACGTTACTTAAGCTTGGGTTTTCATAAATAACTTAACCTACATCGAATGCCAAAATAAATACCAATCGAAGCACAATTTATGTCTTAAATTACAAAAAAATAGATGGATAAATAAAAACTTCCTTTATAAAGAATCATTTAATTTGCAGTCCAATGGGCGGTCTTATCGCTAGAGATAGAGCTATCTCTCCCAGACAACCGTTGGAAGGATATAAAGTAACAAAGTTATAAGACTTTTAATGGAAAACTTATGGAATGGGAGAGATTAGCTGTACATTGATACTTAATAATTTACCGAATTTGATTTTTCCAACATGCTTTTATGAGGTGAAGAGTAAATTATATCTTCCTTCTATTTATAAAACAAATTATCTATATTATGTTTATCAATTTAAATTCCCCTTAAAATAGACGAAGAGTAAATAAATTTAACCTTCGGATAATATACATAAGTTTAACCCAAAGTCAGCCCTTAACCAAGTAATGTAGCTACGTTAACCCTTTTCTTTATGTGAAAAGTGACTTAAGATTTTGCTATAGTTTGAAACAACAATTTTCTTGAAGTAGGTATTATTTCAAAGTCACAAACTCAAAACTTGATAACAATTTTTAACTTAACTTTATAATAATATAAGTGAAAACTGGATTATGAAACATAAAATGAAATGAAAACTAAGTATATAAAATATGAATACGCAATCCTGTTCTGTTTTTCAAAATAAACAAAATTTTACTTTGTGGCTTCTCTTTAAGTGTATCTACCGTGAGTTGTCACAGTAAAATCGCTGACTTTACTACAGTAGTTACGTCAATATTAGTATGACGAATTTTAGTACCCGACTATCCGCTAGAGGCGCTGTACAAATCTTCATACATTTTTTAACTACAGACGCTAGCGAGTATAGTAAATATAGTATAGTAAAAACTCATGGTAGACCTACTGATAACATAAATGACTAAGTCAGCGATAGTTTGGTGTTGTCAAGTAAAGAGACTTATGGAATTGCAACAAAAATAGACACTATTTCAATCACCGTTTGCTAGTGGTAAATCACATAGCTAAGTAAATACTGTGAGCTATTTACCTAGATACTGCGAGTCAAGTTTACCTGAGCTGTATATTTAGTCAGACAATGTTGCTATGCTCTTAGCTCTTAGAGTATAGTCCTTTAAGTGTAAAGTAAAATGTCAAATGAATTCTTATTTCACACTTACATTGTTGTATGTTCTTAGAGTTTTGTGCCACTAAAATAAAATGAAACCAATATGAGCGATAATGACGATAGTGAAATTTAAAAAACTGCGTCAACCAAGACAAAGAAAAACGGAGAATTAAAAGCTTTTTTTTTTAAAGTGTATTTTCACAGACATCAAATAAAAGTAATAGATTTTTTTTAAATGTAGGTATCAGTAAAAATAAGTATTTTGGCTAGAACCTACCTAAAATATCTACCTACCTGCTGAAAAACTATAATACAGAACGAAATTCATCTATAATTGTTCTAGAAAATTCTATCCGGAAGAATACAAATGGTGAGCAACTACCCTCAGCACGGCTAGTTAGAACCTCGCTGCAGACTACCGGACGCGTCGCTATTTCAAGATTCACAGTTTCTGCCGTCCACTACTTGGAGTTTATTCATAGAGATGTCAGCTTCCTCAATGGTTCTAGTAAGTTTGTTTTTGTTGATTTTATCTTTTTTACTTACGTAGACTTTTTTAGTATTTTTTCTTAATAATTGATGGTTTGCTAAAACAGTACGCTATACGTTCTGATTTTGCAAACCATCATGGGTCTACACTAGATCATTGTTTTTAAAATGTTATTATTTCAATTATCAAAATATTCATGTAAATATGTTTATTCATATCTCATGTTATCATGTCATAGAGAAAGTTTATTGAACAAAAAAACCTTGTTTTTGAACCACGTGACAGACCAATTTTAATTCAAATGTACTTACTTGTTTTAGTTTATTAATTGTATAATGAAAATAATGCCAAGTGAAATATGCTTGTTTATGTTTCAACAAGTGTCATATTTCAGGAGATTACCTCCGAGACCGACAATATTGCTGCCTAGAGGCGGGCAAGTCAGACCCTCGCTGTATACCTATTAGTGTGCCGAAGGACGATCCCTATCTCAAAGTGACTGATATACGCTGTCTAAACTTCTCCAGAGCGCAAACTTTCCAAGATTTTGGATGTACACCCGAAACAGTACCTCTAGAACAGGTTAGCAACTAACCAACTTTGTCAGTAAAGTTTATGATACGTGTGAAAATGATCTTACACTAAAGTACAAACCATTCATTAAAATATGCAGAGAACTTAATTAGACGCTATAAACGTAGGAATACTAGAAGTACTAGAGGTTGGAATACTAGAGAACACAACGAGGTTGTAACATGAACATTGTGTCATGTGAGCAGTGGCGGATCCAAAACAATTCTGATTTTAGAAACTACAAAACTTTCAATTTTCAGATAAATTTCCAAACTCCTTTGCTTGATTTATCGGCGATTTACGGAGTGAATGACGATGCGCTTGCAAAGATAAGAAAGGGTAAGCATGGGTTATTGATTTTAGAAAAAAGAAACCAAAGATTCGTCCCTCAAGATATCAATAATCCTGTTAATTCAACAAACACGGAGGAAGATATACATGAAACCGAAAAACAGTCAGATGATGATAAACCGATGAAAGCAAAAGATGGCAGTCTGACAAAGATACAAGAAAATGTAAAAGAAAACTTGACTAATACTGAAAGCTTGATCGAAGTTACTTCGCCGTCTTCTGAAGTTGTTGCGAACATAACTGGAATCTTGAGGTCTGAAGATGTTTGTCTACAAAACAGGGAAAATGAAACATGCTATATGTTTGGTTAGTATTTCAAACTGCGTACATACGGTTGATTTTAGATTGACTTATTAAAAGACAAGTTACATGTTTTATTCATCTTACTAATTTTGTAATTAATCCTACTGCAGTTTTCTTCGAATTTAAAGTCTTCCAATCTTCTTTCCAGGTTTTCCAGAAGCAGGAAATTATGACTTAAGAACTACAACATTAGGTATATTTTTCATGAGAGAGCACAACCGTCTAGCAGAAGCCTTACACAAGATCAACCCTTGCTGGAAAGACGATAGACTGTTCAAAGTTGCGAGGCAAATCAACATAGCTGCTGCGTCCAATATATTTATGTATGAACTACTACCGTTATTGCTGAGTAAGTTTCTGAGATATGTATCTAAATAACATTTCTGTGGGTTTGAACTGGTAGTTTGTTATGCTACCTCGATTGTTTTAGATCCTATAATTTTGCTGTTGAAAGCAATGAATTTCATAAGATTTGAACAAGATTTCGATCGGGATTCAAACCCGTATGTTTATACAGACAAGTCGGTGCGGACCTAACCCGCACCTAAAATACACGGTGCCTTAATTCATTTACATTATAAAATCGGTTTTGAGTTATTAATGCAAAATTTTCATCCCAAAAGTTATAAGTTAAGTAGGATTTGAGCCCGCAATCTTTCAATTGATACGAGATTGCGTCATTATATTGATACTACGCTCGACGAATAACTTTTGCGATGTTATAAAATCTTTGCAATTTTCATAATTTCAGAGATTTTTTACCTGACAATAATATTATTTTCACAGATTTCAAAAACATGTTAAATTATGATCTTGTGTCAGACCACGTAGCTCACGTAGTGTCATATGACGAAGTCACACCGCCCTTAATTTACGCCGAATATGAGATCGCCATGAGATATTTCCATACTTTACTTGATGGCAGAGTCAAGTAAGTGAAATTTACTACTTAAATATAATCATAAGTAACGAACGAAATATTTGTCTGAATGTCTATAGCATTATTAAAAGGAAAAATAATATTGTGATTACATCCTACTTCAATCATCATCGATAGCTCTAGTTAAGCTTACCAGTTTAAAAAGAATCTTATTTTAATTTACTAAGATTATTTCAAATAGAACTGGTAATTATTGGTCATGCGATTTATATTTTCGTTTATTCTGTACACTAAATGCTTAAGTAGCTATACACCAAATTCTACTAGCTTATCTTGTTGGAGTAGTGCCAAAGAATTGAAATGCAAAACTTACTAAAGAAAAGGTGTACTTATCCTAATTTTACTCAAAGCTACTTACTACGCTGAATTAATATAAGTGATTTTGATAAATGAAGCCTTTCAATTATATCAGTTGAACTATCCATAGATCGTTTGCAACGGTCTGTAGATAGTTCAACTGTTTCTTATGTATTTTATATGACTATGTACATTTTGTAAATACTGTATAGTCGTAAGTTTGTTTGTAAATAATATACTTATTATATCTTCAAAACTTACTTCTTGAATGACGCAATATTAATAATGGTTACCATAACTATAACTTCTGTGCTAAAACTTAACTTTAATAATTATATATTTATAAAGGAAAACATTAGACTTAAGCTCTGTATTATTAAGATTTTTAGTAATGATATTTGAGGAAAAATTTAATATATTTTTTAATTATTTTAGATTTTACACCGAAAACCATCACTACAAAGGTGATTTTCCTTATAGCGAAACCTTATACAGACAAGGACTTATCGAACAAGATAAAAACTTTGAAGAAATCAATCGCGGAACTTTCTTTCAAACTTCTGCTAAAATTGACGACATTCAAGACCCTGAGGTAACCCAAGAATTTATTACAAGTATTATGATTCTATTGACCTAAATTTTTAACAACGTTTTCCTCATCCAAATTATTTATTTTTATCACGAAATATAATGTAAAATCAAACACAGCTATATATGATATTCGTACAATTATTAAGAAACTAGTACTAGACGATATAATATTTGAAACTATCATGGTTTTCATTATTAACGGCGCATGCAACTGTACAGAAATATTGGAAAAAAAAACATGGTAAATATCCCGTTTATTATAAAAACTAGTACTAGACGAATTCGTATGAAATGAGAAGGTTTAAAAAGTCCTAAAAAAGCAGCTACATTAATGCCACCCCAATCATATACAAACCTTTTATTAAAAAAAGAATCACCTCTTTGATTTTTGTTCCGGTCAGATTTCAGAAAATTTTTATGGGGATTTGCAAAAAGCTCACGATTTAGCAGCAATTGATATTCAAAGGGGCAGAGATATGGGTCTCCGTGGCTATAACGATTACCGCCATCTATGTGGCATAAAGGCAGTTAAGCAATTTGATGACCTTTTGGACGTTATGGATGTCGAGGTGAGGTTTTACGATACCTACATTTATTTTAGTACTTGACCTTTGCTAAAGAATGGCATAAAGTTTTGATGCCGAGATATTTTTTTTAGTTTTTTGCTATTAATTATTTCCATTTTGAAAATTAGCTAATTAATAAATTTAATTTTTAAGTTTCAATCATATGGGTATATTGAACATGTTGATGAACAAAATTATTTAAAACTTTACGTAGAATAATTTAAAATATCTCAGGCACTTTCACCTTTTAATGTATTTATATTTTTTTTTAGAAAATAGAAGCATTGAGCAAGCTTTATGATAACGTGGATGACATAGACTTGCTTGCTGGTATCATAAGTGAAAACTTTATCCAAGGAACTTTTGTCGGCCCTACATTATTCTGCATCATATCAAAACAATTGCATATCTTTAGGTACTCTGACAGGTTTTGGTATGAACGGAATGATAATGTACACAGCTTTTCATTAGGTACGTATAATTGTGGAATAGCTTGATGGGCATCCAAATCCGATGGCAATCGTGACTTTTGTTGCTTAAAAGTTATTTTAATCTTTTGTAATATTCATTAGCAATCTCTCCAAAACTAATTTATCACGAAAAATGTAAATACATGTCTTAATTTTGAGCGCATGAAACTCAAAATTTATTTTAATATATTTTGAACAACACATAATCGTGGAACAAGAGGTCATTTGTATGCCCATCAAATCATTCAGGTTTTTTGCTTGACAATGTATTGTCAAATATATGTTCACAATACAGTATTGTGTTTTAAAGCCTACACCAATAAAACTATTGAATAACTTATGTAACATCAGTTTAAAATAACAAAGCCCGCGATAGAATGGAAAAATGTTCCGGCTTAAAATTTTCCGCAGTTATTCAAATTGTAGCCGTAGATAAAACGTAACAATAAAAAAGTTTGTATACATTGAATATTTATTAATTTTATTTATTGAAAATAAAACCTCCAAAGGACAGGCGCCAGAGCTCAATTGGTAGTAGCTCTGTCTTCCATGCTGTGGGTCGTGGGTTCGATTCCCACCCAGAGCAAGTGTTTGTGTGATGAACATCAATATTTGTTCTGTGTCTGGGTGTTACTATGTATTCTATGTTATGTATTTACAAAAAAAGAAATATACAAGAATTCTATCAGCAATCTAGTTCCCATAGTGCAAGCTTTGCTTAGTTCGGGACTAGAGTGTGATGTGTCAGTGAATATTTATTTATTTACAGGTCAATTACATGAGATCAGAAAAACTAACATGGCGCGGCTAGCATGCGACAATGCAGAGGGCATTAAATATATACAACCACAAGCCTTCCTGCATGTGAAACCGGGGTATGTGGCATATTTAATCATGTTTATTGGTTAACAGAGTATTTGATCAACGATCACTGAATTATAGAGTGGATTTACACATAAATAAATCCTACTAATATTGTACATGTTAAAATTAGTGTTGCGGTCAATTGTGTCGTGGATATTAAATTTAAATGAAACATTTTTATTCCATATAATCAACAGGAGAACAAAACACGGATAAAATCACAGGACAAGCTAGTGTCGTGTAAATATAAATGGACACTTGTACATCATCTAATTTCTAACCAAGAAAAATCTTGGGATCTAGTATATTGCAATTTTGTTTTCTCTGACCTATGTCGTCCCACTGCTGGGCAAAGGTCTCCCCCAAGTCCTTCCACTCGTCCCTATTCTCCGCTTTTTTATGTACTTATTATTTTTTTACATTTAAAAATTATGCGTTACCTCATGACGTACGTTGTGTTTGTTTTTTTTAAGTATTCCGGGACTATTCTCACATTATTTAGCATTTATAAACTTTAGAACTTAGATTACTTAGCTAACATATACTTAGTTTTCTTCCTATAAAGCCAAACCTACGTTTTGTCAATAAAATAAGACGTCTTATTGAGACGAATAGCTCATAAAACTTCAGCGCCTGCAATTTGCATTTAAAATAAAACAAATTAAATGAAAGGAACAAAGAAGAAGGGCGGCATTAGACGCCTAAATGGCTCTACGTACGAAAGGAACGTAATCAAGAGAACGTGAAGAAAAGAAATAAAACGAGAATTTGAATATTATACCTACTTGTATTGAGAATGAGGATTGAGGACACCAAAAATGGTTTAAGTGTTAAAGTATTTATACCCTCTACACATGATGTATTATGGACGTAAGACAGAAGAAGTTCTTAAGCTGTCTGTCATTTGTGTTAAAATGAGATAAGACGAGTACTTATGTTTATTTAATTACAAGCTCTGCTTAGCTTGGGGCTAGATGATGTTGTGTGGATTGTCCAGCATTATTTATTTATTCAATTTGAGTTTAGAATTCTAAAGTTTTGATAGGATTTTAAAGCTACGAGCAAACATTTATATGCATGAACCTACCATGTCAACTGTGACACGGAAAACGTCAATTACACTATTCGTTATCCGTGTTTAAAAATTGAATGACTAATTGGAGTTGGATTGAATTTAGTGCGTGCGCCGCAGTATCGGAGTAAATATGTTTCATTGCATTACAGACTTATCTGGAATGGGTTAGTTTAGGATAGCACATTTATTCGTGATCTCTCTTAACGTATGTCCCATCTAGGGTAGGAGAGATCACTAATAAATGTGACAATCGTAAATTAACATAAAACGGCACGCAGACGAAGTCGCGACGGGAAGCAACTAGTTTTTCAATAACAGTGCTTAAGTAAATGAATGTTGCATTTGTTTCAGAAACTCGCCGGTACCCTGTACTCACATCCAAAGTCCAGACCTGATGAAATGGCGAGATGATAGCTGTTTCAAACGGAAGTACACACACGAAGCCACTCACATGCCCATGAGTTTTATATTCCAGAACACTGACAATAACTTTTCCTCATTTTTTGACGATTTTCTTTTCTACGAACCATCTGATCAGAATCCAAAGCAAAGACGTCAAATTGTTTAGATAATATCTAATAACTGTTCTGTATATAAAGATACCCAAAAATTATTTGTTACTCCAAAGGTTTTTATGTAAGAATTGTGGGCAATTCTCGTTGTTTTTAAGTCAAAAGAACCGACTTTGGTTTGAATAGCATCCCTTCTTCTTCTTCTTCTTCCGGCCCTTTTCCCACTAGATGGGGTACAACGTGTTATCTTTTTCCATTCTCCTCCATTATCCGTCATCTCAGTTTTCACTTCTTGATAAGCATCCCTTATAAGAGCTAAAATAGAAAAGGTTTACCGAAGGTTAGAACAAATAATGGCTATAGTTGATTAACACACTAAAATTATATCAATATCAAACTAGATCAAGATATTTTGCTGTATGATAGTACTTAGGTATTTTGTGGCATAACTTGAGATGACACACTTGGGACAAATTGGCCGATATAGGCTGCCCACATTATTATCTAGATCGATAGGAACGCTGAGGCGTAGTAACACTTCTAAGGGAGTTTTTTTTACTAGCATTATTTGAATAGGGAGTGCGTTTATATTAGAACAATACTAGATAAACTAGAGCTTAAATAAATCTATAACGGCCGGTTTCTCGAACGATGAAAAAATCAAATAATTACTATGTGTCAAACTCGGATCAATCGTGATTTGGGTTTCCAGAAACCGGCCGTTAAGTGTTTTTAATGTTTAAATTTAAGTAAACTCTCGTTTAAGCTTGTATTAATTAAATCGAGTTTAATTATCTAAATCTAAAAGTATTTTTATTTATGACAAAAACTAATTTGATGTAAACGATAAATGTGTAAATATAATAATATCTTCGAGAATGTACCTAATACTTACGTATCTATTTAATCTATACAAAATAAAACATTACAAAGTTCAGTACAAAATAGTGCAAAAATAAATGAATCGGCAATAGACAGCCGGATATACTTTCAACTCAATGCATTCTAAATGAAAACTATGCAATATATGTGAACTAGTAAATCGCCTGAGAGCTCGCGGACGTAATGAAATAAATTAAAAAGAAAGCTTAGAGGTAGTGCAGTCCACATTTATCCAACGAGGGAATAGAAGTAATTTCCAGAAGGAAAATTAAAAAGAAATGGGTTTATCTCAGCGAGCCCTTGGCGCAATTACAGGGGGGGTATCCTGACAACTGAAATGTTTTTGAACTGTTATTTGATCAAATTGCAGTTCAGTTTTCTTCTTCGTCTTTTATTGATATTTTGAATGATCGATTTTCATACCGTTTGATAGAATTAACGCAAAATCAGGTAGGCCATGCTCAAATCAGGTAGGTCATGCTTAAATCAGGTAGGCCATGCTCAAATCAGCTAAACAGCGGCATTGACGTCATTTTTACCAGCAAAGTCATTATAATTTTATAAAGCTCAGTCACGTCAGTCCACAAAAACGCCACGAAATACTGATGAGTTACTTAGTAAAATCATCGAAAACTCAACTGCAACTGAAAGGATATTCGGTCACGCAAGTTTCCCCTTGCTGGATAGCCCCCCAGTACGGCTAAATAAGTTACGTTTTTTTCGGGTAACGTTTTCTCTTCATAGAGTTTACGATGAAATTGCTTTTTTGTCAAAATGTAAGCCTTTATTTTGAGTAAATTAAAAACGTATAAAGGGTCAAAAATCGATGCTGAAGAAACTCTTAACAACAGCTATTATTTATTTTTAATTAAAATCTCAGAAATATTCCCTTTTCTTCGAACTCTTCACAGTATTTTACAAGACCAGTAGAATAATTCTGTAAAACGTAATCAAGTTACATTAATTTGTTGCAAACATTTTGTAGCTTCATACCATCATTCCATAGAATTCGTTTGATATTTAGACGGTTTATAAACGATAGACTATTACTTTACAAAGTGAATTACCCCTGCGACTTCATCTAAGCATTTCATTTAAAAGTAACGCGTGTACAGATTGGACGGGTCTGGTAGATAGGCAAGCTCGCGGAAGGGTAAATGGAAGGCAGAAGAAGGCCACATTTTGTCCGAGTGACGATTATTAGGGTCTTGAACTTGGGACCAAAGGCTATTTACTGAGCAACTCATTTAGAAGCTTATAGCGTCATATTTATGCATAGGCACTATACCCACTTTAATAGACAAACTCTAATTAATAAGAGACTTAATGACAGGCGTCGCACCTCAGTTGGTAGTAGCTCTGCCTTCCATGCTGTAGGTCGTGGGTTTGAATCCCACCCAGAGCACACAAGCATTAGTTTGTGTAATGAACATAAATATTTGTTTTGTGTCTGGGTGTTACTATGTATTCTATGTAAGTATGTATTTACTAAAATATATATATATAAGTATTCTATCAGCAATTTAGTTCTTATAGTACCTACAAGCTTGGCTTAGTTTGGGCCTAGAATGTGATGTGTCCATGAACATTTATTTATTATTTAATTATACTGTAATAGTAAAGTGACATATACATACTTACATATAAAATGAACGAATAACACAATCATCATATAAAAAGGGATTAAAATACAAGTTGGAATATTTTATAGTGATGAAACGAACCAGTAAAAAGTAATAGCTCTAATAACTTTATTTTTATTAAAACCACTACAATGTGCACTTTCATTACCTCACGTTTTGGAATATTACTTTTTCAGGCAATGTTTGTGTGAAAGCAAAACCCGCAAATATTTTTGCACGAACCTTTCTATCTCTATACCTTCCCAAAAATGCCAGCGCCCGACCTGGAACAAAGAATAGTAAGCGCACCGTAGTTTTCTCGATAAGCTTAGTTTTCTAAAAAGCAGTAGTCATTGACAACCGTACTTTAGCAGTAACAATATTTAAGTATGTTTAGAGCAAAAAACTAGTTTTTCTAACATTGTTTCATCTAACTAGGCAAAGCCGTAGAAGGGTTTTTGGGACGTTTATCGATTCCCTGCACATACTTAACTCAAAAAATGTACCTACCTACAACTAATAACTACTATCCAAACAATATTTTACTTTCATGTAC
The DNA here is from genome assembly GCA_932527185.1 of Ecliptopera silaceata. Classification (NCBI taxonomy): domain Eukaryota; kingdom Metazoa; phylum Arthropoda; class Insecta; order Lepidoptera; family Geometridae; genus Ecliptopera; species Ecliptopera silaceata. The sequence continues at coordinate 3,315,056 of OW052200.1, forward strand.
CATCAAGTTGGATGTCTGGTGTATAACAATGTTGCAGTTTCACTATTGATATCTACTATTATATTACAAATCTTTATGCTTTAGCTTTGTTAGCTTTAATTATACCAACGTACATTGGTCGTTGTAATACATACCGTTTTTACAGAAACGTAAGTTTTACGTTCATTTGCATGTCGTGTATGGAAAACCAAACGTAAACTACGTGACGTGAATACTCGTGGTACGAAACCTTTGTCGCACGATGTTTGACGTACATTTTACGTGTTACAGATTTTGGGTACCTTAAAAACATAGATAGGTTATGCATGCTAACTTTTGTGATAGAGCAAAATCATTTTCGAGGTGGGAAAGCAATGGATGTTGGCTGGCTGAGATTCTGGGAATAGTGTTATAACCTCAAATTGGGTTTATGTGAACTGACTACAAACTCTGACGAACCGACAATCGTTGGAGCAAACGGATGCAAGAGTGGAGACCGCGGTTAGGCAAGCGTAGCGTAAACGCCCCCTGGCGAGATGGAGCGAAGATCTATGGAATATAACTGGCAACACTGGATGAGAAGTGTCAAAGACCGGCCTTAGTGGAGCGTCTTGGAATAAACCCACGTCCAGCAGTGGGTTGATGATGATGATAAACACTTTAATACTTTTAATTTGCATCAAAGTATTGTCAAATAACCAACATTATTCTAATAAATTAAGCACTTAAATTTAAAATGGACTACGCTTTTAAGTTAAATTAAAAAGTCACCTCTACCTTGGTAGCTTATGAATTTAATAAATTAACGTACTAAATTCTTACACAAGCCTTACTTAAAGTGAATTTTGTTATTAAATAGGTTAACTAATTGCATCAATTTGTTCTACACACGAAATTACAACGTTTTGAAAGTTTAAACTTTGTAGTTTATACCTAAAAAGAATAACTTGTGCTTGAAGACTCGTCTGTAAATTAGTTATAAAACAGATTAAAATAGCAATTAATAAAACTTGTCTGATGAGAATAATACAATGCAAGTTTTAGATTATCTCTTAGAACTCAAGGTTAAAGTAAAAGGAACTTTTGTTTTTTTTTTTTTTTACAAGTTATAGGCAAGCGTTTGACCGCGATCTCACCTGATGTTAAGTGACGATGCGGTCTACGATGTAGCACACTTGCCTAGAAGATACCAGAATATGTGTCAGAATCATTTGATATATAATTTGAAACCTTACAACACAATAATATAGGCTACATTACCTACGCTGTTTTTCTCAGCTCTGGCTTTCTGCATGATCTTTTTCGACTAAATCAGATCTATTGATGCGGAACCGACATGAACCAAATACAATATTTACACAAATTGTTTACTTAATTCTTAGCAGTTTAAAGGGTGCATGGAAAGAGCCTCCTCGTGGCGCACACCGGTAACAGCTATAGGCACGGTGAAGCAGTGTCTAGTTAATCTTTCCAACACGATGCTACAACAAAATACAGTTGTAGCATCGACACGATAAGAAGAAGAAGCAGTTTAATTCTTATGGCAATATCTATACGTAACTGAAATAAGTTACTATAGTTTACAGTCATGCAAAAAGTATTGTAGAATAACAAGAGGTAGCAAAGTTAGTAAAGTAAACTCTTGTAACAAAATTATTCTAACAAAGATAAATTGTTTGATCTATATCGATTAGAGCTAAACGGGGCTAAATGAGGAAGTTAATAGAACCTAAAAATTAGATTGGTGAGTCGTCGTGTTAATTGCCAATTAGGAGAAACGGGTGCCGGACGGGACAAAACGTAAACTACGCGCGGAAATTGAGGAAAATTCGGAGAAATAAAATATCGGGCCGAATAGGCGTTTGTAAACTGGCCGACACGACACGACAGCGACACTTACTTGTTGTAAAGTTCATCTAGTAATAGTTTACTACTGACTGACGTCACAGCGTAGATGGTAGCTCTGCCTTCTATGATAAACGTGGGTCCGGACAAAGAATGATGACAATCATAAAATATGTTAGTTTGGTGTCTAGGTATTACAATAAAAATGTAGTAATGTAAGTTTTTGTAAGCCAGTATACCTACTATGCGCAAGTTACATTTATTTTAAAATGTCGTGTAAAAACTTTGGCCTATTGGAAAAACATTTTGACTAACATTCTGAAGTTGGAATTTTTTTTTAAAGACTCTTTTTTCAATATTTAGAATGTTTATTGAAAAATTATCAAAAAACGTATACGTTTCTTGAATACTTAGACACTTTTAAAATCACGTTTGTTTTCAAAAATGAAAAAAATCAGTTGGTATTTTAGTGGCAATGGACTTAAAACTTATCACGTATGGAATATGAACTAGATATGCTTAACATATTTTCTATTCTCTTTGAAACCTTACTTTCAAAGCTTTTGAGTAAACTTGGTGTAAAATATCTTTCTATGTTGTGGGTTTACTATTTGCAAACACTAGACGAAAATAGTCGAAGGTTAGGTTAAGTTTTTTATTTTGAACCCTTATCTAGAACCTTCCGTCACAAAACTAGATTGCTAATAGAATACTTATTATACATTTTTTTTGTAAAAACTTAGGCCAGAACATCACACAAACATTTGCTCTCGGTGGGAATCGAACCCATAACCCACAAGCATGTAAGGCAGAGCTACCAACTGAGCTGTGACGCCTGTCAAGATAATATATTATTGTGATTATTAATGTGAGGTATATAATACGAGTATACATATGCTTACGTACTGTTATAGCTTAGCAATCGCCTAATACTTAGGGTCTACTTACAATAATTCATGTGTCCTCCGAAGTGGCACTGAATGATCGATATCTTCTGCCCACTTCTATAAACCAATACACTTAAGTGCTAGTCAAAATCACACTGTTTCAAAGCTATCTATATAAACAGACTTTAACTTTTAAATTGACTTATAACAACTTAAACTTTTAAAAAGCTTTTTTGTTTATGAATAATTAAGGTCAAACCCGTTTTTTACACCACACAAAAAAATACACAAGGTACAAGTAGTAGTTTCTTCATTTATTATTTATCCATACAACATCAAGCAAAGAAATTGTTCCATACATTAGATTTAAATAGTAGTGGCACATCAATTAATTCTAAAATAAATTCTTCTGGAACAGTCATTTTCATTTCATTCATTTTCAGCCTATGGTGTCCAAGGCAGGGCAAAGGCCTCCCTTCCTTCTTTCCAGTCCACTCTGTCCTGGGCTATTGTGGACCAATATTTTTTATAATATTTATTATTATCTTTTGAATAGTCATGATAGGTAATAATGTAATAATATACCAATAGGTACAATAAAACACAATAGGTATGTACATCAAAATAGATTGAAATGAGTTCGCAAAATTATTCGAAAGTTGATCAAAAAACCTCATACCCCTGTTGGGAATCAAACCCAGTAAATTATTTGCACAGTTCCATTCCTCGTTAAGCTTCACAATACAGGGGTACCACCCACATTTATATCACTGTGGGGAAGTTATAGGTAGAAAACAGAATTTCCGGCGCTGAAGAGCCCTTGACCCATGGTGAAAGAACCTGTATGATAGGATTATGGTCCCTTTCCATTATTACTATACAATCCCGGGCTTAGAGGACTGAATTTCATGTCTGAGTATTCAGACTAGAATTATTTTCAAACATATGTATGATGTATTGATAGGCAGAAGCTACATAAAAAAGAAGAAATGAAGAAGAAATGAAAAGAAGAAGATCAGTCTATACAGACTGATCTTCTTCTTTTTTATGTAGCTTCTGCCTATCAATACATCAATACATATGTTTGAAAATAATTCTCTGTCAACTCAGTAAATCTTCAAGTTGACTGTCTTTTGTTTTAAAGGGAAAATGGTGAAAAATGCTCCCTTCGTCGTCGTCGTTGTCTACGTCGCTGATACCATAAGGCATCCTATTCTTGTCTTGACCTCAGTAATGAATAAGTAAAAGTCTGCGTTCTACACAAACGCAGCGGAAAGCGAATTGTTGGCAAATTGTCAATCGCTTCGTTTTGACTATGCGGTTTTGCATACGAATCGGGACACGAAACAACAAACACAAAATGGTTGCTTTTAAACGAACGCGGTCATTTCAATCGCGATTCTTTCATGTTGTTCGATTGCTTTGCGGTTGAAGAGGAAAGTGGTTACGGAAAATGAAAAACATTTAGATGTTTCCTCAGTTCCTTTAACATTTATATTATATTTTATATGATTATATGATGATTCTTTGTAAGAAGGATCATATAAAAAAATGGTAGGTACCAGGCCGTAAGTTTCCTGCCCGTTCTTCTAGGCTCTGGTCGCGTGGAACTGGCACTTAGAATCACCTAGTAGGTATGTGAGACGATTCTAAATGATCCTTGTGATTTTATTAATTGATTGAATTAAAATATTTAAAAAAATTGGTGTGGATAATCAGGAGCGAGTGATTGATGCATTGCATTCTGTTATATTTGGCATTTTCTTAAATAATTTGTCTTATAACTTTTGGCACATTGAATGGCATTTGAACTACACTACAAATTAAAAAAAAAGGAAAAAACTTTTTTTATGTTTTGTCTCTGGCATTGCCACGCAGTTTCACAATAGCAACTCAAAGCATATACGTCAGTTACAGCGAGTATATTGCCAGGCTTTAGTCTTGACTTGGTTGATAACAATCCATCACGATACGCTATGCCAGCCAACCGAGCGAGACCAGTAGCTCTACCATGAGTTTTTACTATATTATATTTACTATACCTACTCGCTAGCGTCTGTAGTTAAAAAAATGTATGAAGATTTGTACAGCGCCTCTAGCGGATAGTTGGGTACTAAAATTCGTAATACTAATATTTACGTAACTACTGTAGTAAAGTCAGGCGATTTTACTGTGACAGCTCATGGTAGAGGTACGGAGAGGCTACTCTTAAGACTTGACAGCACCGGCATGTTAATATTTTGGAGATTTATAATTATTAAAAAAAAGTGTGTGTAAATAGTTTGGTGGGAGGCGGCGGCTGACCGGAAGTACTGGTAGAGTAAGGGGAGACCTTTGCCCAGACTTTTTTGCAGAGACTTTTTTGGGAAAGTATAGGTTAAATAAAAAAAAAGGTTTTAGATTATTGTGAGCAATACTGCCAAAAAAGCTATAAAATACACTAGCTATGTTGTCCAGAAACTAATCTTGGTCGGATTATCACAGCGTCTCATGTTGTAAGTAAGAAATAATTATAAATTTATTAATAAATATTGGATCAATAAGCTATTTCGTGTATTTTACAGGCCAGAAACTAGGCCTATATTCTAACGGTTTTTGATATATTTACTGAATGGCTATACTAATTTAAAGGCGATGTTGCCATCGTATAGTATTTCAGAGTAGCCCCAAGACGCGCACCAATAGACATGCCAATTCTGTCGCTAGTCGCAACTTAACGCAAACCATACAATTTGCAGGCAATTAATAATGATCTCAAAGGATAGGTAATTTCCTTTCGGCAATTAGAAGCCGGAGGTATTAGTTTAGCGTAGCGGATGTTAAATAAATTGAATATCAATGGGTTTAAATTTGAGGTGAGCCGTTTGATATGTTTTGGTGTTATCATTAAACTTTACTTATTTATTTAAAACATCATTCCATTTCAGAATAATACGGGCTATTCAGCTATTAGTAAGCTTTTACGGAGATTTATTTTAGTAATAAAACTCCAATACTATTACGAATCAACTAATGGATGATGAAGGAGGTAGATTACTGATCATTTGCGTGTCACGCGACCTGGCGATCAGGCCTAATGAGCTCGGAACTGACTCATTGAGGTTAAGTATTCCTTGGTTATATAAGCGATAGGCGGTAAGTACATCATACTGTATACAGCTGTATGTAATGAATCGATAATTAGTATTTAATAATTAGTAAAGTATTTTTGTAAACAATTAACTCGTCGACTAATTGTGACGGAACTTGCCGCAATCTCGGTTGGATTATCAAATGACTAACAAGCTGATATCGTTTTGTAATTAGTCGATGTGTTAATTAGGATTATATTAGTGTGATTATGATTATGAGGTAGCCAATTTGGCTAATGAGTGCGATAAAGAGAGAGTATAAAAGGAGGAGTCGTTCAGTAGAGTGACTCAGTCATTGTTCAGTCGTTATTCAGTCGCATTGAGTGGCACTCGGTCGCATTAAGTCGTGTGTTGAAGAATAAAGTCAAATTAATCTACGACAGTGTTTTATTTTCATTATATCTCAGAAGTGGGATAAACCAAGGTATGTAAAGTGTTCATTTTAAGGCCATTATATTTTTATTTTTTTTTGGAATTCATTAGCGTACAATTTTAAGAACTACCCTCATTTAGTTTTAGTATCAATTGTTGTTTGCATAAACCGGTCGGTATCAAACCGAGACTATCCGGTAGTGCGAACACCTTTCAGTTGGCAATTGCGAGCTACCCTCAATAAAATTCCACGAATCAAAAATGGCTAAATATAAGTACCTATTTTAAAGTACATATTTAGGCTATGTGCGCCTAAAGTGAATTGCAAGAAATATTTTATGCTATGTACCTATGCCTTATTTTCCAAATTACATCTGGACCTTAATTTTATTGAGTCGACAGGATTGAGTTGGCTATGTTTGCTGACTGGATTGAGTTGGCTACGTTTGCTGACTGGATGGAGTTGGCTATGTTTGCTAACTGGATTGAGTGGACTATGTTGGTCTACTGGATTAACTTCGACGTATGTATCAATTTTTTTTACATATATATATATGACTAGCTTGAACACGCGGCTTCGTCAGCGTGCACTGTATTTGGAGTTCATAAATCATCAACAATAGTGTTAGGAAAATTATGAACAACAATTTTAAAGTTTCTTATTTTACGTCAACCAGACAGTTCTAGACTGAACTGAAGATGAATTTGAACGCTTTGACATTTACAAATTGTTAACATTCTGATCTTATCAACTCTTTAAGTTTTGGTGTTGTGGTAGACGAACATATGGTTCACAAACTACGAACTAATATTTATTTTCTTTTACTTTAGAACTATTGTTTTAATTATGTTATTTCAGTACCTGTAACGCAATCTCTTGACTACTTTAAAGATTTTAGTAAATAAATAGTTGGTAATAGTGTCCTAGTCCACTCAATTGGTGGATGGATACGGCTATCGAATAGTCTTTTCTAGTGAAATGCCTGCGTCGTATGATTTGGTCAGTACGCATCATCTGACACATCTTGAGGCTGGAGTATGATGTTTCGTAAGAAACAGGAGGGTAGAACTGATAATGTTTTCCATTATCTTTCCCTACTTGGAAAGTTTGACAAAATATTCAAGAATAAGTCATTTGTTGTGGAACTGTGTATAAAATCTTTTTTAGCAGCCTGCTCATTTCAGGCGTGTAATAATTTATGCTTGAGTTAAAATACTTTCTATAATTATTATTTTATTTTATGTTTGAATTTAAACCTTTCAATGATTATCAATTATTTATGCTAAAATTTGAAGACTTTCAATAATTATTATTTTATGCTTAAATTTAAGGAGATTTAATCATTATTTTATGATAATTATAATCTCATTACAGCTCAAAGTGAATTAAAGTGCCACAACGATATGTTTTTCTGGATCAGAATTCAGAAATTTGATTCACAATAACTTATTGTATTTTTCACAGTTTTAATTATTTTATTCACAGGAGCGTTGAATTACCAGATTGTAATACCCCAAGCGTTAAACAACCAAGAATGTTTCTGTCAATTTAATGTAAAATGGAACGAAATATTTTAGCACACATCGTTCGGGTATGCAACGAAACTATCCGGTTATGCTAGCTTGTATGGGTTCCTAATTTGTTTCGAAGAGGATGAAAATTTTGTTTCATGGACCAGTCGGATGTACTCCGAGACTATCTGGCTGTGCAAGCATTTTTCTACCTTGGAATTTATTAGCGCCTACCCATATATATTTATTAAACGTTGAGTACTTACTGACAGATTGGTTAGCTTACGCAGTAAATGGTATAGATTTTTAAAATTTTGGTAGCATATAATTTTTCTGGAACTACCTACATTTTATGTTGGTTGGAATGGTGGTTCGCATAAACAGGTTGGTCACCAAGACTATCCGATAGTGCGAATACCCTTCAGTTGATAGTTAATATTTTTATTATTGTGAGATTACCTAATAATATAATAAAGTTTAAGTTACAGAAAATACGTAGGATTGCCAGATAATGACTTATTGAGACTGTCTGCCTCGGTTCAGACATGCGTGACATAAGTGAGCTATGTACGCCTTATTTTTGAGTTACTCCTAGTATATTTTGATAGAATAGAATAGAATCATTTATTTCAGTTATTATGTATTATAAAACTTAATAGCACTATATGGGGAACCTGTCCGTGACTAAGTTAGTCGCAAAATTACATGGAAAGTGTTAAGCCTATACGGGGCAAGGCTAGTCCACGTAATTTACGATGATGACGATAATGACGATGATGATAAAGAAGGCAGAGTGTTCTATGATGATGATGATGAAAGGCCAAGTGTGCCATTACAAGATTATTTTTTTTTATTATTGCAGGTGTGTTACAGAGTTCTTGGTAATATTAGGCCAAGTGTGCCATTATAAGGCTAAGTCAACCATTATAGGCCAAGTGTGCCATTATAGGCCAAGTGTGCCATTACAAGATTGAAACTAAATTTTTATTTTTATTCATGCAGTAGACCTGGTGACTAGGTGACTAATTACGTCACAAAATCACACGTACTGCTTAGTAATCTTAGACTAAGTGTGTCATTATAAAAGTGTTTTTTAATTTATTTATTTGGTTTCATGTTGGTACTATGTACATGTACCCACTAATTCGATAACTATTCTTTCATTTAGAGTCCATCGATTCTGATGATGCAATGACTCCTGAGGAGGAACCTCCAGTAGCACAAAACCATAGAAGACAAAGGAATTGACTAGTGCACCAAGGTGTATGCACAAGTTCGGTGTCGATGACATCAAATGAGTGTGACATGATCTACAGCTCGTTCGTCAAGTCTACGCAGTAGTGATGAGTGCTATACGCAAGGTCGGATACAAACATTTACTTTGATTTTGTATATTCATTCTAGTTTTCAGGATATAGATATAGATTATAATTATTATTTGGATATAGATTTTTAGTGTCAGTACATAAAAACGAGCGAGACTGTGACAGACTGACGGGTGCTTGTCCCGGATAGTTCGATTCTAGAAGGGCGACGCCTGTAATTGTCTGCCAACAGTTATTTCACATAAGATGGTGCCTCACTTTGCGCCTTGATTTTATCAAAAGTAAGGAACTGACTAATGGTGTTTTTGTGTAAAACTGACTTATTGGCCGCTGCTATGATATGTGCCATTATAAACGGCAAACGTTAACATCTGCTAAAATACATATTATGAGTGGTACACTCGTTAGTGTACAGTTGAAGGTACACAACGAAATGGTTCGATTTGATTTCTTTGGGCTACTGTTAGTGTGTTGACGGTAACATTTTATTGAAACAAAACAGTATCACAGATCGTACGTTAAGTTCTACTTAGGTTTACAACATCAGGATCTCGATGTTTACAAGTATTCACAAGTATTTGACGTTGGAACTGAAAATTATTGGTATCGTTTTAGATTCTGGTATGTTTACCTGTATAGAAGGAGCGAACAAGTTGTGAGTCAATGGTGTAGATTGTTTACTTCAAATGCAGTAGTGTACGTGTTGTGTACGCATAGTAGGCTAGTCAAATAGTGTTTCCGCCATGAGATATGCGAGATGAAGGCATAGATCGGGTTTCCTGCTACATTCGTTTTGAGTTTTAAGGGTTGAAGATATCTGGAAATGTTTGTGATGTACCTGCTGTTAGTTGTTTTATTTATATATTGGTCGTAGCAGTTTTTACAACCTTTTGTCCGTCAACTGACAGACAGATGTGCTAGTGTCAAGTGCTCTATTGAAATAATTCTCAAGTCCATTTCCAAGTCGGACAATTGTCAAGCGAGTCGATTATCAAATCAGTCAATTGAAAAGTCAGTCAATTCTCAAGTCAGACAATTGTCAACCCAGTCAATTGTGAGGTCAGCCAATTGACAAGTCAGCCAATCGTTAAGTTGGTCAATTGTTAAGTCAGTCAATTGTTGGGTCGACTGTAGTTTGTTTTGAACGTGACGAAAATGTTAGGAAATGCTTCACTTCAAGGCCTGGATACAGATTTAAGATTGTTTTGACCGATTTTTGTAGAAACGGGTGATACGACAGTGTCCCACGGAATCGGAACGAGTTTTATTTACAGATTATTCACAGAGTTTGGTTTTGAACTTTTATTTTTCAATGCGAGTAGGCAGTAGCTTGAATTTGAAAAGGGGTGCTTGAGTGGAGTTTTTACCGTTCTGGTTTCCAAAGTGAAGGAAAGTCTTTCGTGTAGTATGTTGTTGAGTTTGACAATTGTTCCTTGCTGAAGAGGAGTGTCTAGGTGACTACAGAAGTATATTGTTCGAGGTTTTGACAACACTTTGCAGGTTTTATAGATTAGACAGTTGACAGACTAGTATACGTGTAATGTGGTTATTTACAATTTAGTTAAAGTTTTCAATGGAGATGTAAGATTTACAGGAATAGACGTGGTAGAAAAAGGTACTCATTGACATCTGTTTTTGCAACTGAGTAATGGTTGCTTGACGCGAGGACCTGTACAGATTCGTACAAACGCACAAACTTAAAGAAATACAAACCTATAAATTAAAACGTAATAAATTAAAACGTAATGTAGACTCAAATAAATATGTTTTGGACCCTTCTCTCGATGAAAACACAGTTTCTCAAGTACTCATATCAAAGTGGTGTTGACAATTCTAAAGGTGGATCTCCTATTTCGTGATAGTTCGTGAGGGACAAGCTAACTCGGTGTTTTTAGCTGTTGTTAAAAGATGCAGGTTCTCTATATATCTTGATTGGGATAATATAGAAGTCATAAGTGTGTGTTTTCTGTTTCAGTTGAAGAACATCCAATTGATTCCAGATCCCAGTTTGTTTAAAATACCCTTGAGTTGAAGAGCCTAAATCAACGATGAAGTAGCAGATGACCATCATGACTGTATTGTCAAAGGGAATCTTCTGGAGCAGTAAAAGAATAATATGGTAGAGGGCTACCATCAGTCAGTATGGCCGAATCAGTAAAATTTTGAACATGCGTCAGGAGATCGCATGATGACGGATGGCCGAATGTAATGAATCGATAATTAGTATTTAATAATTAGTAAAGTATTTTTGTAAACAATTAACTCGTCGACTAATTGTGACGGAACTTGCCGCAATCTCGGTTGGATTATCAAATGACTAACAAGCTGATATCGTTTTGTAATTAGTCGATGTGTTAATTAGGATTATATTAGTGTGATTATGATTATGAGGTAGCCAATTTGGCTAATGAGTGCGATAAAGAGAGAGTATAAAAGGAGGAGTCGTTCAGTAGAGTGACTCAGTCATTGTTCAGTCGTTATTCAGTCGCATTGAGTGGCACTCGGTCGCATTAAGTCGTGTGTTGAAGAATAAAGTCAAATTAATCTACGACAGTGTTTTATTTTCATTATATGTATATAGAATATACGATACCTACTAGATTTGTGCCGTTTGTTTGAACGTATTAAATAGTAAGAAATGAAAGATGCACTGTCTTACTTACCTAAAGAAAGTTTATAACAAAAGTACCTAATTGCAAAATAGATATGTTAACTTTCTCATTTTGTGTAGAAATAATACATTATATGAAATTGTGAAAATAGTAAAAAAATGAAGGTTTGTAATTAGTTTTTTTGGAAATACACAAGAAACCGTGTGACGTAGGTACTCTGTACTTTACGGTACCCAGCAAAACTGGAGTTAAGTTCGGTTCCATTTCTAAAGTTAAGAGTAAAACACCATCATTTTAAAGTTATCGTCGAAGATATAAAAGAAAACCTTATTTTATATTAAACTCATCACCCTGTATAAATTAGTGTGAACCAAACCCAACTAGCCCCATTCGCCACAAAATACCGTAGGCAAAACAGATACAGCACAATCGCAACAATTTGCTTATCTCATAACTGCAACCCAACAAACTTGCCAAGAGAATACTTAGCGGCATAAGGTTCTGTACACAATAGTTAATTACGGCTGTCAGCCGCATCGTGGTCAAGATACCGCTGATGAACGTCGTAAGGGCATCTGCACACGACTTTGAATATCAAAGAGACCATTAACATATCTTGATTACTCCGCGGAATTGATGGTTGACCAATACATGTAATGAGCTGCTACAACTTTTCCTCATTGTGGTTTCTCGTGCTATCCTGCCCTTTATGCTCGACCACATGTAGTACTCGAGTGGATCTTGTAAGGGCATCCGACACTGAAGTCACGACATACTGGAGCAAAATTGTTTGAGGAACAATTGACGCAATGAATGAATGAATTGTGTTCGTGAAGATCAGTGATCGATCGTAGAAATTATAAAATAGTTTCACCTTGTTATTTGACCACACTTAGGTATGCATACCTCGCTACACGCACATACACATACATTGCTACATACACGTTTTTTTTTTATGCATTGACAAGCCAATTAGTAGGTAAGTACTTTTATGGCCGGTTCACATTATTCCAGTCCAGCAATCCAATCCAGTACTGGAATGCTACTGGAATAATGTGAACCGACACTGGAATGTACCCATTCCAGTGAGCATTCCAGTCCAGTGACTGGAGAGACTGTCAACTTTTCATTCCAGCTCACCTAATCCAGCGCCACTGGAATAGTGTAGACAGCCATTCCAGTTGCATTTTTGAGTTTCTTTTTAGATATCATTGTCACCGACGTGTTACCATTCCAGCTACTATTAAAAGACTGGAACAATGTAAACGACATGCTCCAGTCCAGCACTGGACTGGATTAGCTCGCTGGATCACTGGACTGGAATAATGTGAACCGGCCATTAATCGTGTAAACATTAGCAGCGTTTACTTTGACTTGCTTTGTAACTTGTTAAGATTTCATTTTTCATTTTAAACGGACTGATTATTATGAATTACTAAGCGACTCCCGTGACTTAGTCCAGGGGCCCTATCCAGAAGGGGGAAACTTGCGTGACGGAATATCCTTTCAGTTGCAGGTCAGTTTTGTAGGCATTTTTTGTGGATTGACGTGGCTGAGCTGTTCAAAATATGACTGAAATGTTATAAATAATGACTGAAATGTTTTAAATATGACTGAACTGTTAAAAATGACGTCAACGAGCTGGCGCATGCATCTCGCTCGCACTTGCAACGGGGCTTCGCGGGCGCATATTTCTGTACCGCTCTAACATGTCTTCATACTTGTTCGTTTTAGGGGTGTCCATTTTGAAAAATCATCGTTGTTTTTTTTAGATTCGATAAATCAGAACTAACATCGATGTCGTCCAATTGAGTTTAAGAGCTCATATAAAGATGATATTTTATTGTAATGAGTAAGTAGGTATAAGTATAAATATAATATAATTATTCAATACACAATCCACTTCAATTTTTATCTGTAATGTTTTTATCTGTTATTAGATAATAAAGAATTTTGAAACTCGCCGGTCGACACGACACTAACAATTTTTTTTGTGTCACTGATTCATGCGCAGTGCTTCCAACATATTTTTTTAGTACACGTTGGCCGCAACGACATTATGTTTTTAATATTCAGTCCACTAATAAATAATAAACTTTTCATTTTTAAATAATCAAATAGGAAAAAAAAATAGTAAAATTTTAGTGGTCAAACTTGAGTTTTTATGAAATTATTTGGATATAATTATTGATTCGATGTTTTTGTACTAAAAACTGAAAAAATATATAAACATATCGATATTTCGAGTACATATATCAAAAGCATTTCAAAACATCGCGCATCGGATCGATTCGATGTAGGTATCGCATTGTAAATATCGATGTTTTCGATGCATCGATGTATATCGAATATTACGTCCCTAGTTTGTTTACATTTATTTAATTAGCATAGACATTTTGTATTTTCATTGTAACTTTTGTGATTTTTGTCAGATATTGAGTGTAAATCCTATTGCGACTCATCACGACCTCCAGATCCCTTTCGTGAAAGAGGACGTCAAGAATAAGCTTAAAGCGTATGCTAAGCGCATGGCCCGCCATCGAAACGAACTAGCCAGTAACCTCATGAACCCAGCCACATTATTCAAACGAATTAAAAGAAGAACTCCCCAAGACCTAATTCAATGAACAAATGTGTGATGTGTCACTGGATGCAGTCCACGCACGCCTGGCGAAGAACCGACAAAACTCTCGCTCAATGCCCAAAAGGCAGATTGCAAGAACATAGGAAGATTTAAAAAAAAAAATGTTTTTGTGAAGATGTGAAAGTTACATAATTGAGAAAATGGTGAAATCTTTGTCGGTATTTCACGACAAACCTACACCGGATTTGTGTATTTCGCAAACAAGTATGTTATTGAAAAGTTAATAAATCAGTGTATGTACTAATTGGCTAGGATGGATTGGTGGTTATACTCAGTCCAATAATAAAATTCTAAAACTCGCCGACGGTAAAATTACTGTAGAAGAGGATTTTGGGATTTATCAATGTCAAATCAAATCATGAACATGAAACGTATATCGGGCTTGCCCTGTTTTTCATTACTAGGTACGCACTGCTGACATACTTAATACAATACATTACTTACATAGATAGGTATTTGTTATTTTACCTACATATAAAATAACCAGAGCACCCGGAATAAATATTTGCAGATTGTACCAAAATTTATCCCTTGGCGGGAATCGAACCCACAACCTCCGCGTCCCAGGCCGACATCTCTTGCAGAGTTTCTTACTTGTTTGGTCACCACTTATTCATGTTTCAGATGCACACAAGAGATAAGATGCCGGTGCCCAGTATGGGTTAGCAGATCAGAAATCAGAACACTACAATTTAAGACTAAGACATGAATCATTCTATTTAATCGTCCAGGCAGTTGATTACTTCACTTAATAGGTTTTATTATTATAGATATACCTCTAACAAACTAAATCAATCATTGCAATAGGCATCACAGCTCATTTGGTACTTACTAGTTCTTTCTTCTCTGTGGGTTCGATCCCCACCAAGAATAAATATTTTTTTAATAGTTCAATAAGTCTTTATTGGTAAAACATTTTTTTATTACTATTTGTAAATATTAATGTTTGTTCTGCGTTTGGGTGTCAACATGTTATCTATGAATTTATTCATAAAACAGTATAGGAGTATTCTAGTTGCCATACAAGCTTTGTGAAATGTTCATAAACATTTTTTTAACTTGTTTATGTGTAATTAAATAAAAGAAAATGATTTATGTTCAGATTTCAAGACTAGAATATTTAAGTATTGAACTATATGCCTATATATATATAACTATATGTATATAACTCTATTTACAATACATTTAATTTTATTTCAGGTATATCTGGGATGCGACACAAGAGCAAATTTCGGTTGCCAGGAAGAGATCTCTCTCAGCGATAAGGCCGCCCATTGTGATGTCTATTACTACTTGTTTAAGTTCTTTGTTTTTATTTATGTGTGATGAACAATAAAGAGTTATCTACCTATTTAGAAATGTTTTAATAAAATAATATTGAAACATGGTTTTATTGAATTATTATATAATTTCACAAATTAAAACTTATCAAATAAAGATTACTTTAATAGTCATAAACAGATCAGGATAGTGAAGTAGTACCATCATGGTATTTGCATATTCTGAAACAAAATAATATATGGTCAAAGTTTTGTAGATATCAAAAGGAACATTTAGGAAATAGTTTCATGGGTGCAACGATGCATTGCCCAAAGTATAAGGGTAACTAATTCAGTAGTTTAAAAAGGCTACTTACATCATTATAGGTAAATCCTTTTCAAGTTTGTTTTAAGATGCACTATCATGTACACAAATGTTTAGTCCTAGTCTATATCTCTGGTTGTAGCTTTTTATCATGTGTGATAGTTTTCTCTGTCTTCATAGATAGCAATATAGTATTTACTTTCCTGTAAAATAAAAACAACTACGATTACATATTACCAAATCATCATTGTTAGGCTTAAGGAGATACACAACTAGTTAGGCATTTATGTTCCTTGTTGTCTTAGACTATTTAAAAACAAGTGATAAGTAAGAAATAAAAGGATGAAGCGATGATTTTACTTTGAAGTTATCTTGCCCATTGTCCATACCTACTTATGTTTTTTTCAGAAAATGTGTAGATGGTAGTCCTGAAAACCTATAAAAATTCACAGGTCAGCATCGAAATCGCAGCTAATTGCGTTTTAATTTTAAAAGTACTTTGAAATTGTCACAAAACAATATAATTTTCGTGTTTGTATGAATCCATGAATTCTGCAAAATGAAACCAAAACAAACTTCGGCATGTCACAATTCTGTCAAAGTTAATTTACAGTCAAAATATCAATAAAAGACGAAGAAGAAAACTGAAATGTTATTTGATCAACTAAAAGCTCTAAAACATTTCAGTGGTCTGGATAAGGCCCCAGGCTTCTCTTATCTCTTGTTGATATTTCGACGTTAGTTAATATTAGATTAGTTCCAGTAGCGTTGTATCTCCTCTATGACATTTATCAGTCCACTAAACGCGTATGTAGTTAGCATCAAGCAAACAAGATATAGATTTCAATCTCCTGATTGCCGCGGGCATTCTATTAGCGCCTAGTTTAATTGTATGATTTCATTTGGCACACAACTAATTACTAGCGCTCATGCAAACGGTGGAACCAAATTAGGGGGTATTGTTCAAGTTTTTGGTGCCAAAATGCTTCGTTTGAGTTTTGATTGGAGCTTTGTTCTAAGTTTTCATGTTAACAATGGAACTAAATTCGAATGCATTAAGCACCTTACGGGAATCATAATGGCTTTACTGAAAGTTCGGTAGCTGAGACTGGTGAATAAAGTTGATTTGTAAGAAAGGAATATAAAATATTTTTTACAAATTAAGTACTTATGTATTACAAAAATATGCTAATGTAAAATGACACAAAAGTTATTAACTTAAACAAAAACAAAAATTGAATGAAGTCTTCTTACCTATATAAAAATAAAAAGACGACGAAAAATTATTTATTAAAAGTAACATGAGATGAAGAACATCCGGTAAAACAGACATTTAAGGGTCCCTTCATTGAGCTCTGTGAAATTGGCGAGGTTTCGAATAAGGTTTTTATGAACTGAAACGTTTCACGGTTATAAAAAGATATGCATATCAAAGAATGATTCTTCGAAAGTAGAATGTATTGAAAAAAAAAATGATTTATTAATTAACAACTGAGAAATTAATTAATTTGTAGACAAAGTTTTCGAAAATTAGCAAAAATAGCGTACTTTCGATGGTGATTGTGATCAAAATAATAATAAGGAAGTAATATAAAAAATGAAATATGAAAGAACACTTTACCGTGAGTAGAAGCTACAAAAAAAACTATCATACGTTCATACAATGTCATATTGAAAAGACGGTAGGAAAAAAAGCATATTATAAAATTTTACCCTTCAATATAACTGTTATTTCTACGAAGATTATAGAGACTACAGCTGAAATATACCAACTATTTACAAATTCAGGCTTTTTTGATAATAATAAAAAAAAATTGGAAGCTTGTAGCTACTACTTATTTTTATACAATTTTTTGAAAACAACCTATAAATCGAGGAGCGCACCTCGTCGTAAATCAGTCCGCCTCGAGCGGTCAGAGAGAGCGGACATGTCGGTCTTCGTCGCGATCTTCAAATATTACGTAAATAATTATAAAACCAAAATCGACATCAAATATAGTGGGACCGAGTGGTTTTGATCCTAAGAATAAAAACGTTTTTTTTATTTATACCACAATGACGTTCCGTATTGAACAAAGTTCATATTATTGTTAGTAACAGACAATTGGGCGGCCTTTTCGCTACGAGCGTTCTCTTCGTAACAACCTTTGAAAGGCAACTTTAGCGCGCACAAGTTTTGGTCAAAATAGCGATATGGGTATCATTTTCGGGGTTTTTTGGGATGCTGATTACGAATATGGCAACCATTTTGGAATCCAAGATGGCGCGCACAAGTTTTGGTCAAATTAGCGATATGGGTGTCATTTTCGGGGTTTTTTGGGATGCTGATTACGAATATGGCGATCATTTTGGAAACCAAGATGGTGCGCACAAGTTTCGGTTAAATTAGCGATATGGGTGTCATTTTCGGGGTTTTTTGGGATGCTGATTACGAATATGGCAACCATTTTGGAATCCAAGATGGCGCGCACAAGTTTTGGTCAAATTAGCGATATGGGTGTCATTTTCGGGGTTTTTTGGGATGCTGATTACGAATATGGCAACCATTTTGGAATCCAAGATGTCGCGCACAAGTTTTGGTCAAATTAGCGATATGGGTGTCATTTTCGGGGTTTTTTGGGATGCTGATTACGAATATGGCAACCATTTTGGAATCCAAGATGGCGCGCACAAGTTTTGGTCAAATTAGCGATATGGGTGTCATTTTCGGGGTTTTTTGGGATGCTGATTACGAATATGGCAATCATTTTGGAAACCAAGATGGTGCGTACAAGTTTTGGTTAAATTAGCGATATGGGTGTCATTTTCGGGGTCTTTTGGGATGCTGATTACGAATATGGCAACCATTTTGGAATCCAAGATGGCGCGCACAAGTTTTGGTCAAATTAGCGATATGGGTGTCATTTTCGGGGTTTTTTGGGATGCTGATTACGAATATGGCAACCATTTGGGAATCCAAGATGGCGCGCACAAGTTTTGGTCAAATAAGCGATATGGGTGTCATTTTCGGGGTTTTTTGGGATGCTGATTACGAATATAGCAACCATTTTGGAATCCAAGATGGCGCGCACAAGTTTTGGTCAAATTAACGATATGGGTGTCATTTTCGGGGTTTTTTGGGATGCTGATTACGAATATGGCAACCATTTTGAAATCCAAGATGGCGCGCACAAGTTTTGGTCAAATTAGCGATATGGGTATCATTTTCGGGGTTTTTTGGGATGCTGATTACGAATATGGCAACCATTTTGGAATTCAAGATGGTGCGCACTAGTTTTGGTCAAATAAGTGATATGGGTGTCATTTTTGGGGCTGTTTAGGATGCTACGAATTCAATTTTGCGATATGGGTGGCACATGGCTGAAAAACCCCTAAAATGACACCCATATCGCTAATTTGAACAAAACTTGTGCGCGCCATCTTGGATTCCAAAGTGGTTGCCATATTCGTAATCAGCATCCCGAAAAACCCCGAAGATGACACCCATATCACTAATTTGACCAAAACTTGTGCGCGCCATCTTGGATTCCAAAATGGTTGCCATATTCGTAATCAGCATTTCGAAAAACCCCGAAAATGACACCCATATCACTAATTTGACCAAAACTTGTGCGCGCCATCTTGGATTCCAAAATGGTTGCTATATTCGTAATCAGCATCCCAAAAAACCCCGAAAATGACACCCATATCGCTTATTTGACCAAAACTTGTGCGCGCCATCTTGGATTCCCAAATGGTTGCCATATTCGTAATCAGCATCCCAAAAAACTCCGAAAATGACACCCATATCACTAATTCGACCAAAACTTGTGCGCGCCATCTTGGATTCCAAAATGGTTGCCATATTCGTAATCAGCATCCCAAAAAACCCCGCAAATGACACCCATATCGTTAATTTGACCAAAACTTGTGCGCGCCATCTTGGATTCCAAAATGGTTGCCATATTCGTAATCAGCATCCCAAAAAACCCCGAAAATGACACCCTTATCGCTAATTTGACCAAAACTTGTGCGCGCCATCTTGGATTCCAAAATGGTTGCCATATTCGTAATCAGCATCCCGAAAAACCCCGAAAATGACACCCATATCACTAATTTGACCAAAACTTGTGCGCGCCATCTTGGATTCCAAAATGGTTGCTATATTCGTAATCAGCATCCCAAAAAACCCCGAAAATGACACCCATATCGCTTATTTGACCAAAACTTGTGCGCGCCATCTTGGATTCCCAAATGGTTGCCATATTCGTAATCAGCATCCCAAAAAACTCCGAAAATGACACCCATATCACTAATTCGACCAAAACTTGTGCGCGCCATCTTGGATTCCAAAATGGTTGCCATATTCGTAATCAGCATCCCAAAAAACCCCGAAAATGACACCCATATCGTTAATTTGACCAAAACTTGTGCGCGCCATCTTGGATTCCAAAATGGTTGCCATATTCGTAATCAGCATCCCAAAAAACCCCGAAAATGACACCCTTATCGCTAATTTGACCAAAACTTGTGCGCGCCATCTTGGATTCCAAAATGGTTGCCATATTCGTAATCAGCATCCCAAAAAACCCCGAAAATGACACCCATATCGCTAATTTGACCAAAACTTGTGCGCGCCATCTTGGATTCCAAAATGGTAAAACTTCACGCCGTCGCTTTTAGCCTATGCATGTAGGTCCGTTTTAGACTCATTACCTACCAAAACTGGCTTCAGTACCATGCACCTTGCATGGTACATATAATGTATGTGATGAAAACAGTGCAAGGAATAATAAATAAATAAAAATAAAATAAATATTATATATAAATAATCTTGGTGAAGTAGTAAAAATAAAAACTGAGGATTGTGAAACTGGTAATCGACTCTCTCAATCATTGTCTAACTAAATCTGAATTTCCATTTGATCTTTGGCAATGAAATAATGTTTGGAAGCCATGTTTAGAACTAAGGAATATATTTTAAATTCATCAATAAACCTTCGTCTTGTATTTCCAGCTCAAAAAAAAAATATTGAGAAATGCGTAACACAACACGCTGAATAGCAATGCTGATACGCTAAAGAAATAAATAAGTTAGAACTAAGGCAAACACTCTAGCAAGAACAGTAGCGCGCACGGAATAGTTTTAGCAATTTTTTTCAAATTTACGAATTTCTACTTCGAAATCTAATATTAGTTTCGAGACTACAAGTCACACTTTTGTAGGTGATAGGAAATAGTATTTAGAAATCTTATCTTCTTTTTAATATTTGTTTCTTGATACGATATAGCAAACCAATTAAACACATAATTTCATACTTCCAAGATTAAATATCGATGAATAATATCATTGATATTTAATGTTGGAAGTAATGAAGTAGTGTAAAAATATCAAATTCGTAAGTCTTTGAATATCGCGTGGACGGTACGTTCGCGAGTCGCGAGCGCTGTGAGCCGCGTCGCGCGTCTTTATATACCTAAACTCGACCCGACGTATATTGTCCATGGCCCCTTAATGATTCAAAAGAAACATTTTGAGAGATTTTAATGCATTAACTTGTCTTATAAAATGTATTGCTAACTTTATGCAAATTAGTTTACCCATCTGGTTACGCGTTGATTAATAAATAAATAAATAATAAAAAAAATTACATATATATTATATCGATTTATCTCTAATTAAATAAGTATTTAAATAAACTGTCACATTTTTATTGAAAGTACATACCTAACTTATATTTTTTTATTAAGTTTTGAGCAATTATTGAATATTAACTTTGCAAAGGCTTTTGTTTATGTTCCCCAAATATTATGCAATATTAAAGTAACGACATATTGCAACAACATTGATTTAATGCTTTGTATTATTGAAACCAAACCAAATAAACATTGTTTTCGATTCGCTAATTAGAATAGCATGTCGGACACATTTACATTAATTAAACTTCTGTGAATAATTATACCATTATAGTGTTTGACCACATAATAAAGTTTGGCCAAATTAGAATATATAAAACAATCCATGTCCAATGATAGCTTAGATAGACACAAAATAATTGCACACCACAACGTAACAATAAACATGTAGAAAATTAATAATTACTAGACTACGCCACACAATGGACGGCCTTATCGCTAAACAGCGATCTTTACCAGATAAACTTGTATGGACAGGATCTTAAAATACATTACATGGGGTATTGCAGATAGTTTTTTAAATATGTAGAGTAAATTGTTGTAAAAAGAAATAAAAAAGGTAGGTTTTTATGTATTTACTAAGTAATACACTTGTTTAAGTACCGTAAAAATTATAAAAGTTAGGCCTACCTAGAGCTACCCACCACATTTTCTATGTGAGTAACTCACATTCCCTAACAACCATAATAACACCGCTAAAAGGTAACCTCAAAAGAAAGTTTATAAGTTATGTTACGCTCCATAATGCCCTAAGTATAAAAAAAACAAACACTACCAAGAACACGTCTTCGTTTGTTTACTATCAAGTTTACCCTACTTTCCAGAGAGGATATTCAAACCTACTAGCTAATTGATAAAAGCAAAACTTTGTTACTCGAACACGATACGCGTAACGGCTGAACTAATTTCAAAGTTCAGATACCAACAAACTTTTTGCTAAAGCTATTATCAGTTCACCAACATTTTATTCCCAGTCTAGATTATAAGAACGTTGAGAAAAAAATTAAAAAAAAAACACCCCTGGAGATCCTGAAAAGATGTTTATGTGAATGAAGATTATCCGACTTTCCTGTGGAGATTACACCTTAAGCCTATCTTATTTGTTGGTTTATTTTTACTTAGTGGGTGAGAATAATTTCAAGCAACATTATATTTAAATTTGAATTTTCCTGGTACCTTTTAAACTGTTAAATATAGATAAAACTGATAACTCCAGCTTATTACTACGCGATGAACAGGTTATCTAAGAAAGTCTGCAACATAAGTCTTAAATTGAACCGACACCCCTTCAAATCAGTACACAGCAAAGCATTATTTACTTTGCCGCAAGTTTATCTTTTGGAAGCTAGAAATATGTTTGGTACAACTTCCTATGTCTGTGTTCAAAACATCTCAAGAGCTGGTGCCGCAAATTGGCCGTTTCAGACACACGGGTGTTCGCCTCCTCCTGTTATTAATAATGATAATTTCTATGAATAATATGAAACGCTCTAACAAACATGCACTTATAATTTACTAACTATTAAAAAGTTAATATGATAAAATTGTACAGTGGGGGTATCCAGACCACTGAACTGTATTTGAAATGTTATTTGCTCAAATAACATTTCAGTTTTCTTCTTCGTCTTTTATTGATATTTCGTTTGATAGAATTAACGAAATCAGGTAGGCCATGCTCAAATCTGGTTGGTCATGCTTAAATCAGGTAGACCATGCTCAAATCAGGTAGGCCACGCCCTAAACCGCGGCATTGACGTCATTTTTAACAGCTCAGTCATAATTTTATAAGTTCAGTCACGTCAGTTCACAAAAATGCCACGGAATACTGATGAGTTACTATAGTAAAATCATCGTAAACTGAACTGCAACTGAAAGGATATTCGGTCACGCAAGTTTCCCCTTGCTGGATAGCCCTCCAGTAGGTACGCCCGACCCAGAATATTTTGTGAAAAGCCAGCAGAATTCGCAGTTAATTGTAATACAAAACTTGCATTGTCTTGTGTTGCATCTGTATTTTTCATTTAAATGCATACAAAACGTGAACAATATTTCAATATCTTCATGCATAAATCCTTCGAGTTATTTCAGTAAGTATTCTCATACAACGTGAACCCTCGAACTTCGCCAGTGAAATGGTCATCCGGCAAACTTATTGCCAACTTTGATTGCAGTTCGAGTTCCATACGTCTGTTCCAGTGCTTTCAGCTGCTCTGAAGTTTACAATTTGAGACCTAGACCGCGAATTGATTTTAGATTCTTGACTAAAATATTGATACAGAACAATTATATATTTAATTGCGTTTAATATGCATAGTCCATATTTATTGCGTATTAGGTATAATAAGGTTAAAAAAATGCTATTTAGTATCAAACTAAGGAAAGATTCCACTATAAGAAATAGATTGGTGATAAAATACTTAGTATGCATTATTTATTAAATAGCGAAAAAAAAAATAAGTTTAACTAGCTGTGATACTTTTCTATGAAATATAATAAAACATTTGACTAAAACAAATTTGTTTTAATATTAACGCTACATAATCGAAATAATATTTCCCAAAGCATTCATATTCAACAAAGTTATTTACAGGA
Organism: Ecliptopera silaceata; assembly: GCA_932527185.1. Taxonomy (NCBI): domain Eukaryota; kingdom Metazoa; phylum Arthropoda; class Insecta; order Lepidoptera; family Geometridae; genus Ecliptopera; species Ecliptopera silaceata. The sequence continues at coordinate 3,339,215 of OW052200.1, forward strand.
ACGAATATTGCAATAAACTGCAATACACGTTATTCTTTGTCGATATTCCTCAGTTTTCAATATAGATCTAGTTCCTTTGTGAAAGCAATTGAGCTCGATGCAGCTCATGTTTTACAACGGAACGAGTCAGTATCACCTTTGTTGTTTTCTGTGTATTGTCGTCTACCACTTCTAACAACTGTTTATGCTTGAACTGGAACAGTATTTGTAAAAGCGATGTATGAGACGTGTTTGAAAGCAAAAAGCATTTCACACAACGTCATTTAGTTCTCTGTAGAACTTGGATGATTGAATAATGCTGATGGCCTAACTGATGTTAGTGGTAACCACTGCTTTATTTCACAAAAAACTAACTTTTTTGACGGGACAACGTCTTATAATTCGATAGAGCCGGCTGCACGCACGAAAAAACATGACTCATGCGGCGTTACCTCGCTCTGAGGCGTTCCATGTAAGGCTTGAAGTGCAAGCGAGAGCGCGGAACGAGCGACAAAGAAGCACAATCGGCCTTTGCGTTCGTTGTCACGTTCAACTATCGTCAGTAAACCGACTTTACAGACAACCATTTTTTTTAATTTGATAAAATAACGACGTTGACATGACGAACTATCAAAAAACACATGAGTGATACACGGCTAAATAAAACAGCTACTAAACTGCATGATTTTTCTTGCAAATAATGAATTTAAAATTAGTCGGGTAATAGTTTAGTTAGCGTTGAGAAACTAGTTCATAGCAGTCGAAGAAACAGAGCAGTTTATGTATATTATATCTCAATGTTTAACCAATCAGAGACTGTAGAAAGCAAGTTCATTACATAAAACTGTCTCTGATTGGTCAAAGTATTATGGAATTCAAATATTAATAAATACAATCATGTCAGTGAACATCGTTATTTGGTCGCTTTACATTTATATATTGGTTACCTTTAAAAATTGGTATTAGAACTAGTAAAATTGCTAAAAATTTCTTTAGCTATATCATCAATCTCTTTCACATTGATGGCGAAGTAAATTAATATTCAAAGCCATGTTTATGACTTTACCCGGAATCCAAAGTTTTAATTGAATTTACTTTTCATTAATTGTTGAAAAACTTTAGCTCATTATGTTCTTAAAGTACCGACAGATGAAATGAGTTGGAGCATTAATTGACCCCATTTGATACTTATCCGGAAGATACTTAGTACAAGTACCTACAGCTAAGTAATGCCACACGTAAAGTACCATTTACATAGTACAAGTTTTACAAATAAATAATTATAAATTATTCATGGACCAACATCATCCTGTCTAGCTTTATATTTATATCTACATGAAAGAAAGAAAGAAAGAAAGAAATAAATATTTATTTACACTAAAACACGTTATACATATAAGACAAAACATTAAAAAGAAAAGTGTAAAAAGGCCACCACTCAGCATAAGCTATAGAGTGCATGCAGAGCTAGATCAAAGCTATGAAAAAAATAAAAATACTAAGATTACGTACTGCAAATTGCTCTAGGCACAGTGTTTAGTTACGGCATATCAAATAGTCTGAATTGTGTAATAGAAGCGATAATATGGTACCGTGTAAATACTGCTTTAGCCTCGGCAAAGTTCATAGCAAACTCACGAACTTGATATTAATAATCTCCAATTAAGTTTAGCAAACTTCGTTATCTGAAAGCTTCAATAATTATGTACACGAGCAATTATAAAGTTGGTCCACAAGAGTTGCCGATTTGGTCCAACAATTTGTTGTTAAAAATGCATTACAGCACATAACGGCATGAGTTAAAAAAAAATTGAACTTTACTTGTAAAGTATGCGTTTAGAAAAGCAGGTCAGATTTCGGAAGATATTTTGCTCAAAAATTATAACCAACACGCTTATCATGACTGTCAAACAGGCCAAGAAAAAATTAACATAAGGAATTAAACATGACACATAATGACGTCTTAACTACGATCTGTCTTAGCAAGTCTTAGGAATAATAGAATATAATGCAATTAATTATATGTGCAATAAGTTGCGCAATGTAATCGTTAACATTGTATGTACGTTTCAAACATTTTTGAAATTATACCAAGAGTATTATAATATATTAATAATAATATCATCCTAAGCTATGATATATTTAATTTGTAAGTTTAAGTTTCTTTATGTTACTTGGAAATATTTGTCACGCTTTTGGTAATTTATTGATTATTATGTAACTAAAAAAAATATAATTCCTGTAATGGCCAGATAGGCTGAGAGCAAGAGACCGAGAGGGCGCAGTCCTAAGCGATGGGCTGACCAAGTATCGGAGCATTTGCAAATGCCGGTGCATGAGGCGCTCCATCACGCTTCCAACCGTTCCGAATAGAGAGCCCGACTCCTATCCAACGTCTTGTGTACAGACACAAGACGCTGGATAGGAGTCACAATCCTCATCAGTGAGGGACCGACTATGGAGGAGGAGGAGGCTGTAAGATAATACCTAATATCTAGATACGGTACTACAACGTCTTACGTTATATAAATAACTCAGACTAATCTGGGCAAAATGGGCAAAAGCTTGCGTAATAGGTATCAAATATAAAAGTTTTATTTCACGTCAACAAATAAACAGTAGGTAAACTAACGCAGTTGTTAGATACATAATGTCCAGCTACAAAAATGGCAATTACAGTTAGATGTTTGCTTTATTTTATGTTTTGACAAACAAAGGAACTTTACTATCAAGGTTTTATTTTAACTACATGCTCGTAAACTTGAGTTGCAAGTTGATCACGCTATCCGGCCAGTATTTCTGTGTATTTTTTCATAAAGTTTATAAAACATTATAATTTTATTTTATTTTATAAGTACGGTTGTCTGGAAGAAATCGCCGATTGTAAGACAATTCCTTAATTAAACTATTTTTATTAATTTTGTATTTTATTTAATATTTATTTTAACACCGTTATGACAGCAGATTATGAGGGATTGTTTTGACATGAATATAATAAAACAGCCTTTCCATTTATATGAAAACCCATAAAAATCGCCATCGACAAACCAGATGAGACCCTCTTAGTCCTAAATAAGCAGAAGGTATTACTTATATAGAGCCGTTCATAAAACAAATAATATTAGCTATCAACGTTTGGCACGTCAGTGTAGTTTAGGGCTAAGCCGGAAAGATACACGGTAGATATTTATCTACGTATAGGTTTTCGAAATCACTTTTATTTTGGAAAGCCTGGAAAATCAGGCACTGAAGTATGCTTACCTATGTTTAAAAATTTGAAATAACATATTCTTTATAGTAAACAATTTCATACTTATAATAAGTATAGTCTTTTTTGTTTGCTACTTTGAAAAATACCTTGTTCTACATGAACAATTTTCGTAGTCTATTTGACCTTATTCTTATTTTTTTAGGAAGAGCCTAGTTTCCCATAGCACATGAAATCTTAATGTGGGAATTGGGGTCATTTATAGGGTAATTTGTTAAAAAATATGTTATACCTACCTGTTCATCCTTTTTTCAACCTTTTTATTTACTTAATAAAATCAAACACATACAATACTTATTTATAGCCATGCAAAATTATGTTTGAACAATAAACGATTTTTATTGTTATTGTTTTCACAGTAATACATAATCAACTTATTTTGCTTCATGCTTCACGCGATGATTTATTTTAAAAGTTAAAAAATATACACCGCTATAGTTAAATAGGTGTTCTGACAAAGACTCGTACTTACCTAAAAATTTATATTGGAGCTACTTTTCATGCTCCTTAGCCATTTCATTAGATTTATTCTTAATCAAGGTTTTTGACCTAGCAGCTTTCAGACTTTCATTTGACACTATTTAATGGCAGGCTATTCCAACGCAGACTTGATCGATAGAAATAATTTATGCGCCTCAGTCAAATCCATATGCGGCCGATGACAGACGATCGTCGAACTGACTCGATGCCATATAAATAACTTGAGAATTTTCATTCACTTTGTTTGAGATGATTTCAGCTTTATTTTAAGAGAATCGATCACTTTTTCAGAGCTTCTAAATGTTGTCTTGGGACTTTTAAGCTATTGCAATTGCTATCGCGGGCAATAGCAATTATGCAAAGCGTGGAGACCGAATCCAGAAATTCCGTAACGAAATAACCTAACACTGCGCATGCAAAAAAAAAATGCTATGTCTATGTCTTTATTTTTATTGTATGATTACTTTTAGTTGGGAAAATAGAATGAGATGTATGTAGAACGTGTTACCGACGTAAACAAGCTTTCTGCCAAATCCGTCAGATAAATTCATTTAATTAAAAATAATGACGATCTACTTGGAATGAATTATGCGAGAAAGTTTACTCTAAGCCATGTATTAAAATACCTATTAACGTTGAAAATAACAAAAGCTCGTGACTGTTAATCTTTTGCTATAATTATTGTCATAAACATCGCTATTGGAAAATTCATGTTTGTCTCCGGGGATCACTTTATTGTCGATTAAGCGTCATATTTGTCCAAACACAGCAAGGTAATCAAATCTTTCATGCGTTATATATAGAGATCAATATTGTTTGCTTAGTTGGATGTTGGGATGATATGAATGTCAGAGTATTGACGATGCTAGCGGTGATTCATTTCAGTTGACAGTGTGATTTATGAAAGCGCGATTTATTTATTATTATGTACTTTAGTCGTTCCACTATGTAAAGGATTATGTAACACAATCTTGTCTCACACAATCTTGATACAATCCCTTATGTAGTTTTATACTATGCTTACATAATTATTTTCGGTTCTTGGCTGTTTATTCACCACCTTGACACGTTACCAATAATAACGAATGGCTTGATTTGTCGGCTAACTAGTGCATTGAGAAGTCGAGTGCTCTGTATTTTTAAATGGCTTATCTCATAAGCGCTTTGACCCATTTTATATATTTAAAATACCTGTTATATAGATACCCCTTCCACTGTACGATATCCTTTTTATTTTCTCTGACAATGCAAGTGCCCTTATAAATTCTGGACCAGCAATGGTCTGAATAGGCTATTAGTAGATCCCTTGCCACCTATTGAAACGGTTTAGCCTGTTTTATAACATTGGCATTGGTATGAAAAAGTATAAAAAAATGAACCATAGTAATTAAGAAAATGTTTTATAGCCTTATAATATAAGCCAGTGTTTTTTTTAAGCTTATATAAGCATTCATTTACTCTTACATCGTACCTTATTTCATACAACAGTTTCATCAAAATCTTTGTAATTATTTTTCTAAAACAACAACTTTCCCGACCTTCTTCATCTACTTATTTTTGAAAGCAACTCTAGTACGGTGAAGTTTTTTTCATCACTGTTTGAAAGAACCCGCAGGAATGTTTGTCGTGTCTTTCAAAGTAAAGCATCTAGATATTTACTACTCTTTAACTATTTTTATGGTATAATATTTGAAACTATCACGGTTTTGAACATAGTTTTCATTATAAAAACTCACAAATCATGGTAAATATCCCGTTTATAATGAAAACTATTTTTATGGTATCTTGTCTTATATTTTTCATTGCTGCCGTACGTAAGCCCTAGAAAGAGCGAAAATAAGATAAAAGTGGCGTTTCAGGGAGGTTTTTACCCAGTAGTAGGTTCATATGGGCTGCCTATGATGATGCTAATGATTGTATCTTGTTTAAAAACTGCGGCTTTTGAGGTTAATTTCATTATGCAAATCAATGTGGAATGCTGCACGGACATGATCCGCACTGAGAGTTGATTGAGCATTTGCATGCTGATAAAGTCAAGTCTGTCTACAAGCCCGTATTGGACAATCATGATTGCAAACATAATTCAATAATAGCTTTTAACAGGTAATGCATAACCATTTTTAAAGAGCCTTTCATCATCATCAGTTTAAGTCTACACTGCTTATTTATGGATTCTTCTTCTTCTTCGTGTCGATGATTTCAAACAGTGTTTTCCCAAAACTTGGCCATGATGATTTATGGATTCAAATCTGTAGAAACATGTAGTTCTTTTTTAAGCTACTTTAAATAAATAAATAAACACTCATGGACATTTCACTCTAGTCCCAAACTAAGCAGAGCTTGTACTATGGGAACTAGATTGCTGATAGAATACTTATATAAGTACATTTGTTTTTGTAAATGAATACATATTATACCCAGGCACATAGCAAACATTAATGTTCATCACACAAACATTTGTTCTGGGTGGGAATCGAACCCACGACCCACTAGCTACTACCAACTGAGCTGTGACGCCTGTCATGTCCTTTGCCGGAAATATGAGCTGAGCTTCGAGTTTTAACATAAAAAAATGAGTCGTTTAAACTTCCTGGAACTGGTTTAATAAATACTACAATATCAAGAATATCTTCTGAAAGCTGTAGAAGCTGCTCTCTTGTCTAAGTTCTCTTTGAGGTGGCTACTGGCTAGTCAATAAGATTCTTGTTCCCAACTCCTCTGTAGAACAATCTTACATAACGCTATTCACTAATCGTTCTCGAAAAACATAGTACAGTAGTTATCCAACAGAAGCGCAATTAGAATTTCAAGTTTTTTTACATGCTTTATTAACTCCATTAAAAAATCAGCTGCACAATAAATAATCACTTGAAATTTGTTTAAGTAATTTTCATTTTAGTAATTTGCATATCGGAAACATCATCATCATCATTTCAGATGGCACCCACTAAGGGTATAGGCCTCTTCTCTATTGTGCCATTATTTCTGGTACCTTGCGACTCCTAGCCCTTTTTATATTGCCCTTAGAACCTAGTGGTTAAAATGAGTGATTATTATTGTCGTTATACGAATCTAATGAGTTACTGTATTAAGTTAATACGATCTCGCAAAGGAAATAGCACTACTCGTAATGAGCAAGTTGAAATGTAATATAACTTAATATTCTTACTTTGCAGTATTTAAGTAGTTGAAGTAGAATTTATACGAAATGAATAATAGTTAAATTAACCATTACTAGTAGTCTTCATGGAATGGCCGTAACCGATTAGCATCAGGTGGGTATTTAGATGGATCTTACAAGATAAAAGACATGTGACACGGGGATTGCCGCGGTTAAGCTATTGCATAGCATTTTTACCGCCGGTCGGAGTGTTAGGTTATTTTATTAAAGAATTTCTGGATTCGGTCTCCACGCTCAAGGCCCGCGATAGAAGCTATGTAATAGCTTAAAAATGTTTCTATAATGTTTTTATATTTTCTTAATTCGAGCGGCTCATTTTCTTCTTGTTCACGAACAAGAAAACCATATTTGTTGATGAAATTTGAACCTACGACCAAAGTAAAGTAGACGCCACTACACGTAGAGCTTTTGCATTATTCTTTGAAAGTTTTGTAGTCTGAAAGATAAGGTAGAACTCTGTAAATGGGTTTTTTGCAGGAAACGATGGTCGGTTTCTTTAACGGAAATCCTTTTTTAAGTCTAATGAAAAAGTAAAATTACGGTCGTTTCTGCTCTAAAAATCAATTAAATTAAATTAATATTGAAGTTTGCATTCTTTTGAGGTAATTAAAGTTTTTATTAGAAGGCATGGTTTTATACTGAAACAAGTACTAAATGTTTATTTGTTATTTAAAATTGTTAATATTAATTTATTACAAGAATGAATACATATTATTTATTTCGTAACTAAATGTACTTAAAAACCTTTTTTTTTACGATTTCTTCTTGTTTTTATCCAAATTGTTTTATGATTTCTATCGCGAAACCTGAATTCCGCAATAGAAATCATAAAACAATTTGGATAAAACAAAAACAATCATTTTAGAGCATAAGCTACGTATACAAAACTTGAGGACCATAAAAATACAAAAATGTAATTCATAAACCGATTGTACTCATACGTAAACTCTTAAAAGGTACTTTATAAACCCAAAGTAATTGTGTTACACGAAGGCAGTTCTCAAACGTTTATGAATGTAATTACGGGACTTTGGTAACGTTGCATGTTACCGGTTAGAAACGACGAAGCCTCGGGGCATATTACGTGGCCTATGTTGTAGAAGCGAAACCAAGCTATGTAAAAAAATAGGTCATGACGTATACGCAAGGTTAAATTGACTAACAAGCCAATAAGCCGTTTGCATGAAGGTAGATGGGCCACAGTCGTCACACAATGGGTGACTGCGGATGGACGACGAAACCGAGGTAGACCAAGAAAACGTTGCCGTGACGACTTGGATACTTTTGACGGAGCCTGGTGGGAAGCGGCGGCTGATAGAAAGGAATGGAGAAAAAGGGGGGAGACCTTTGCCCAGCGCAGTGGGACAGTAAATGTTATTAAAAAAAAATAAGAAAAATATAACCTTATTTTATTCTTGATATACCACTAACCGCATCCATTGTTATAGCAAAAACAAAGAGTGTTTGAGTAAAAAAAACGGCCGGTTGTAATTATAATAAGTACCTATATTTATTTTTGGGCAGTAATAATTATATACATATTTGGTGTTTGAATTAATTAATCAAAAAACTATAATCTGTTGCGACACTACTAAGAATATATGACCGCTCAAAACTCTACACTCACTAATCTTTCTAATTTCTAAATTTGTCAGCATTGTAAATGTTGCCAGCTCTTTTTCATGAATTGAAACGACAAAGACAATACTATATTATGCTTATGTAAGAACAGTATAGAATCAATAGCCGAAGTTTGTTGCCATTTGACGTGAAACTGACAACCTACCCGCTTTTACTTCTAAAAACTTTGAAGTTCTAAGATAAATGTCTAACACTTTAGACCACATGGGACAAAACTATACAATGTGGGTAATAATTTGAAATAAAAAAATAATGCTGTACAATCCACACAACATCATCTAGCCTCAAGCTACGCAGAGCTTGTGTTATGGGTATTAAAAAAAATACATATTTTATACAATACATTACATAGATATATATAAAATACCCAGAACACCCGGAATAAATATTTGCAGATCGTACAAACATTTGTCCCGCGGCGGGAATCGAATCCGCAACCTCCGCGTCGTAGGTGGACCTTCGCCCGCCCCGCCACATCGGTTGTCAAATGTGGGTAATAATTTGAAATCGCAGTTAGAGTTCGACAGAGTAGGTAATAGGGCGTCCTTCGGGAATAAACGATTGAATCAGGAACTGCTCACGTCGACGGTTTTGTAAGGGTAAACGATGCCGACTATTCTCAAGAGTAAATACATGAAGCGACGCGATTTCTATGACTATGTGTCACAAATACCAAAGTAGGTTGTATAAAGACTTATTTCAGAAACCTTTACATTTTTGGATAGTTTTTGAAAGCTCACTGAGAGAAGAAGGAAGACAGTGGGAAAGGAAATTTCCTCTAGGCTAGTCTGATAAAGACAAGTTGCTTTATATAAAGAAAATTAAATTAAGTTAAAAATTAAATTATGCAACATTTTGAGTAAAATGCAGCATAGTCTAGTTTATATTTAAAAAATCTTATTCAGGTGGTAATTCTCACCATACATTTTCAGAATATACCTACTAATAATAACATCTAAGCAGCTACGTTTCTTAGCAACGTTTGCCAAATCTTTCCCTCTAAAGCTTGTAGATAACTAGTAGGCAGTAGAAAATCTTAGGTATTTGTTTTTACTTTAGTTCTGCAAACAGGCAAAAGATCAAGAGATCTTAGCATTCATCTTAATAGGTTCTTTATAGGCAAACGCGTTACACCGTAGGCCGCATCATCATTTAACATCAGAAGTGATTGCGGTCAAAAGTTTGTATAGTTTTTAATAAAATAAATCTTAGCTCTATAGAATCTAAGTGGTCGACATTTCAGCACAGACTACCTAATCTATTCTGATTAATCCTACACTTTCTTGCTCTATCCCATTGAATAACGGGTTGGATCCTTTCATATCCTTCCGTTTTGTAGGTTATCTCTCGATAGCATCACGACCCTTCATCGTTTCGTGAAAACAATGCCATTCGATGGAAGTTCACACACTGCCAACGATACAATACCTTCACGATATTATCGATATTGTTTTGCAATGTAGAGTTAAGACATATAAAGATTAGACTAGCAATAGCTTTACAAAATTTACCTCTTTCTAAAAAGACACAACGTCAATGTGCCAGTCTCTTTTCTGTAGGACTGTATTTATCATCTAGAAAGAGACAACGACTGGCCGCACGATGTTTGTCTCTCACGCTTTGATGCTCGTATTTACTTTATACCTGAATAGGGAAGCTCAGTCCATACTGTAATATAGTTATAATACATATATAGACATGTATAATATAGACATTTTGACATTTGTCAAACTGAGCATTATATAAACATTATAGTATATTTTTTTATTTATTATTTTTTTTAAGCTATGCAATGTCAGTTGTATGACTTGTATGTTATGAATACTAAGAATAAAATATTTGCAAGCATTAATAAATTCTGCAAGTCAAGTTTGAAGTAAGTACTTAAATGAATAAATAATAATTAATGCTGAACAATACGCACAACATCATCTTAGCCCCAAGTTAAGCAGAGCTTGTGTATGGGTACTAGAAGACTGACATACTTAAAACAATACATTACATACCTGAGTTCTAAAGCTTCGCACCATATTGTTGGTGTCGTATGGATGTGGAAGGCTCTATAATATTTTCTCAACCCTGATATCCCAAGGTTATATAAACTTGGAGTTGTGCTATCGAGCTCAAGACTTTGTAAACATCTTGAGAGCGGATATCCGCAATCATCGCGGTGTTTACACGCTCATCCTTAGCAAACTTCCCCTGTACTTGTATTAAAATTTTGACCTGGATAAGTTAAAGTTGTTTTTGGTGTGCTCTTTTTAATACTTGTCATTTGAAAGTCTTTTGTTTAATTTTATGAAATATTATTAGATAATATGTTTTATAAAGAAATGAAAGATATGGAAAGGTAATATTTATACAAAGTAGAAAGCTTTATTAGTTATACCGACAATGTAAATATTATTTTTCCCGTTGCGGAAATTATAACCTCAATTCACGCCTCACGCTACAACAAAATAGTAATATTTATAGATACTTTTAATTTAGAGTGAATATTTTATTTATATAGGGCTCGTTGCAATTTTTATTGATTGGCGATCAGGCAGCTCAACCGCAACATTTACACTTTACAAAATATTTTTTCAGTAAATTTAATTTCCATACCACGAGATGCGAGGATTAAAAGGATGTAAATTTCACTGGTAATGGCATCATGAATTTAAAATGGCGGAGTAAAGTATTAAATTTAAAACATGCCTGCATTGTTGGTTACCGATTGTTATATCGTCAGTTGTATTACACTGCTTAACCGATCTTATTTCAGTAAATGTAAATTTTTGGAACAAAAAATAGCTTCGAATACTCTAGACAGAGTGGGCGGGAACGTCGGCTTTGCAATCTGTCATCGTTTTATTCACTCCGTTCTTCTGACGCTAAAATATTTAGAACTTCAATAGAAGCCTTAATTTTTTAAACTCTCAGAAAATGTTATATTATATTGAAGGACTCTATGTTCCTTACTTTAGGTAGACAGCAAAAAGCGAAGGCGATAGATATGAAACAATGAAATAGGTAGAAAAAAGATTTTCCGCATCACAAGAACGTAAGCTTCAACAAATTTTTCCTCCTTATTAAAATAGGTAGTTATATTTCAGTAACTGAAAACCATGCAATATTTCTTGCATTCATTAGAAAAAAACGGTTTCAAGCTATATTTTGTCAATGTAAAATCACTAACAAAAATGAGCTTTACGACCGCTTAAACATATCCGGTCTATCTTAAAGTTAGCGCAGACTTGATGTATTGATTACCATTACGTAATGATTACATAAAGTCAACGCTAACTTTTTATCATGTTTATCATTCATCTCGCAAAAACATTCATCATTATACCTAACAAAGTAATTAGCATAATTCTATTGAAACTAAGCTCTAGATTCCGTATCTTTTGTCGAGAAGTTCCAGCGATTAAAGTTAGACAGGCCCGCATGTCTTACCGTACCTACTTGTCTAACTTGTAAGAGCCGCAACTACTTTTGAAAGTTACAGCCCAGTTGTATTATCTAAGCTAATTTCTGCTATACTGGCGAGGGAGAACCTGTATCACGGATATAGTTCCCAGACTTATAAAGGTGAAGTGGGATTGAGCTGGCCATATAGCTAGCTGAGCTGATAACTACTAGAGGTCAAAGTATCTTCAATGTCGGCCATTTAATCTTATAGTAAACACGACAATGAACCCTTTATTTATTTATTTATAATAATAGATCGGATTCTTTGACTTAAAGATAGAGTTCTTCGACTAAGGTTATAGTAATTGGAGTTAAAGGATAATTAACGTTATTTTTGTAAAAATAAAATATCTAGCATATGTCTAGTCGATTACGACAGACTGATAATGATGAAGGTGATAATCTTATTTTCTAAACAAACAAAACACTTATGAATGAATGAATGAATGAATGAATGAAAATGCTTTATTGTACATGTACACCTTACAACTATTGAGAAACAATACATAAAAACATAAACTAAACAAAAAAACAAAATACAGTACAATGGGCGGTCTTATCGCTAGGGAGCGATTTCTTCCAGACAACCTTATTTTCCACTTATTTTCTGTGTCTGGGTATTTTATGTATGTATTTTCAAAAAATATGTTTTTCTATCAACAATCTAGTTTCCATAGCTTTTCTTAGGTTGTGTGAGCAGTCTATTCATATTTATTTTACTGATGATGACAAAACCACAATACATATTTAGAAGTAGATGTACTAATAATAATATTTAATGCGTTTATTCGAAACCATAACTAAGGTAAAACAATAACATCATGGAAAACGATGACAATACAGAAGTTACACGAAACTCTGAATAGTGGAGACAAAATCAGTTGTAGAATGTTATCTTTCCATTTGCAGACAGGTCCTAAGTAAACTGAACCGTGGATGAAAGCTAACTATGGTTTAAATAACTCTCTGAAACCAAGGACGTGTACATAAATTGTTGAAACTTTAATATTAAAAAGAATATCATATTATTGATAAAAATAAATTTTGATCATCGTAATCGGAGTCCAGGTTTGTTAGTTAGTAGTTTTGTTAATTAAATATGAATATTATGTATATAACTAGTACAACTTGTTCATCCAAAAGAATATACTTATTTTATAAACTTAAATTAATATTATTGTTGGAACATTATCCGATCTAGTATGTAAAGTTCATCTTTCACAGGTTGCTAATAATACATAGATCACTTGTAATTAGAGGTTAGTCTACTCTCTACCTCATGTAATTATTTCTTGAATAAAATTTTATATTACTCCTGAAAATATCGTCTTCATTCCCCAAAAACCATCAGTTTATGAGCCTAGCACGCTTCTACTGCGTAGTTAATGTAGCTATTATATAATTTCCAGGTAAGGTTATGGTTAATTTAAACAATGTTATATTGCCCAATACTCAAAGTTCTTAGTAAAAATGAAATCAAAATACGCTCAGAAAACCTTGCTATTTCACTTTTAACGAAACTCTAATTCACAAGAAAAACAAAAGTTAAGTTTCGATAAAAGTTTGAAAACTTTTTCTATAGAAAAGTAAAAACAATATCGTTGAAATAAATGTTCATTAAACTTTAAATAAACTACGAATACTTTACTAACGAGGGAGCTAGTTTACTTAATTTTACTACGTTAACATATTAGTTTATTTGAAGGTTGGTTCTTTATATTTACAGATGTTTTTTGACTCCACCGGTGGTTTGTAGAAAAATGTTTTTATAATGTTATGGGCATGATTAATTTAAAATGATGCAATCATTGAATTTGCCTATTAATTCTAATTTTATATAACCAAGTACTAATATTGTTTTAAATCTAAATTTTTAAATTTATATAATTTGTTTGTTAATGTGTGTATTTTTTATTTCTTCAAATTTTATAAGTATACTTTTGCGTGTCGGTCTCCGGCGAAGTGTGTGAGACATAAAATACTCCAATTACCATACTTTTTTAACATACTTCAGGCAAAATAAAGACATTTCATTTCATTTCAGACCTACTAAGACCTTCTCAGACCCGTAAAAACCACCCTCGTAATAAATCATTTTATCTCTCCAAAGTATGACTAATGAAGACTGAAAGAACCTCTAAGAACGGAAATAAAAGATTAAAGTAACAATCTGTTTGAAGATAATTTATGCTTTAGAAAAAAAAACCATTAATTTTAACGTTAATTCTATTTAGTTCTCTCTGAGCTTTCGGTAATTTCCTGAAATGGTCTAAAAGTAAAGTAAAGTCTAAAGTATTTCCGATTCAATTATTTGGTGTAAAAGATTTGATGAGACTTCTTTTAAGGTCCACGCTCAGCTTAAATAATACGATCATGTACGGTCGGTATCAAATATATCATTACTATTTAACAACTTTTAATAAAAAAATCACTGTAATTGACCGGATTGATAATAAATTGACGTTGAAATACATACATCTTTTTCTTTATTGCATCTTACTTTCTCTAAAGAAAAGAGAATTATTTTTAGGGTAAAGCAAAGAATACAGAACCCGAAGACAATTCCCAGCAGAACATTGGGTCATCTCTGATCAATCTATACAACAATTATTTTAACTCTAGTCCTTATAACTTCTTCCTGTACGTCTCTATTCCAAGTTTCATCTTAACTGGTTTACTGGCAAGTATGAGATTAAAACACAAACATCCAAACCCGTACACTTTCACACTTTTAACTATTTTTCAAGATTAATTAATTCCATTATCTATTCCAATTATGTCGACTGATTAATAAACTTTTCAGTATTCAACATAACAAACTCCAAAAATAAAAAGAGGCTTTCAAGCTGTCTGTTGGTGTGTACATTTAATTTCCTTAATAAGCATGATTGGAAATCATTTTTCGATTTTGAATTATTTTATTCCCGAACGAAGGTTTCCTTCCGATCCTTCCCAATCGATTCAATTAGATTAGATGCCTAAATCCCGAGCGTGGCGTCAGACTTTAGTGGGTCACGTACGGAACTTTAAATATTCATGGATGTATAAATTATTAGGAATAGTTAGAATGTAGGGGTTGGGAAAGTTTTACAGCAATTATTCGGATAGGGCTGCCAGCAGATGGCGCCTCGGGCGCTGCCTGTGCGGGTAATAAGCACCGGGACCGAACCACGAAAAACTTTTGAGATTTGATTTAAATTGTCGAGCTCCGAAGATGAAAGTTTTCTTTGATAACACTGCGAGTTTCAGATTACTTTGTACCAGGGAAAACCCATGGAAAACTGTCTGGTAGGTAGCTTTATTTTAATAAAAATACTGTGTATCTTTAAAATTATTCGGAGCTAAGCTGAGTTTGCTGACATTTGTCCCCAATTACTGGTGAATAACGCAAAGAGAATAGCAAATAATAAGAGGTCAAAGATCGGAACAAAATCCACTTGTACAAAAATAATTTAGCACCGAATCGTGCAAAAGACAGTTTGAGTCTCCCTCTGAAATCTTTTACACTGAATTCTTTCACGGTAGCTACTTACATTCATATGTTACCAGCCGTCCATACATAATGAGGCGGTGTCGCATATTTACATACGCCCATTCTGGCTGATGTAGTGGCCTCGATGTAATAGAGCTGCTGCATCTGTTGCCAGATTAATAGCCGCTACGTGGCCTTTGGTTGGTACAGCTTTTGGACATCCGCTGGGTCGTGAGTTCATAATGTTAATGCGCTAACCGCAAACAGGTTATCGTAAATTCTCAATAGTAATTATCGTGCAAGCGTGGGCTGGGCATTGATTGTAAGCACTGGTATTGATAGGTCGTTAAGCTTTGTAGAGCATTCAATTCAATTCGAAAACAATAGTAATAACGGGATATTTCGTATTTACAAAGGTCAGTGTCAAAATTGTATTCAGTTGAGCGTAAGAAAATGGAAAGTCTGTTCTTAGCAGTTGAAATTAACGCTTATTTAACGTTAATTTCAACTTAATACTTGATTAATTATTCTATATCACATTATTTTTACTGAATTGTTGGACATAATTGGGATATATTCAAAATATAGTATTTTGAATACCTATATAATATCTTTTGCTTACACGTGCAACAAAAGTTCAATATTCTCTTTGCCTCTGATTGATACTTAAACCACGTACAAAGGAGCTAGCGACGCTCATTCGTCTAGACTTGTAATTGGATACCTGTACAATTAGGTATAGTTCTAGTACAGGTGGAAATCGTTTCGAATCTATTCCTTAAAGATTGTCTACAAAAACAGCGTTTTATCTAGAATATTCTTGCGAAAAGTTAATGAGGCAAATCTAATAAGTTCGATGGACGCATTCGGTTCACATGGCCTGGCCCAATTCAATCGTGTTATCCTAGATGGCTGATTTGATCTGTTATCTTGGATAGTTTTCTTTTAAGACATCCAACATGATAGGTATATGTTAACTTATTTTTTGGTGTAAATAAATATTTTCTATTTCTATCACGAGATTTGTCCTGCATGCAAAGCATGTACTGCTTTTAATATTAAATTCAATTGAGACTGGAAAATAACGGCTTGTATGAATGAAAAAAGCAAATTAATTGCACCATAATAAAAGCGGCACAGTGACAGCAAAACTAACCATCCTTCAGTACATTATTAAGTTATTGTAGTAGCGCGTGTACTGCAACGTTGATCTTTTACGAAATTTTGTTAAATGCGCTTTTTGCGGACAGGTCCTAACAAATCTATCTTCAAACAAATACAACTTATCTCAGAAAGTAGCAGTTTTCATTACTTAAGGTTAAAGCGCTCAGTCAGGACGGTAGCAGAACAACAAAAGATGGCGCTAGTTTAAAAAACTGCGGTTTTTCTTCTGATTTGTTAATGGTTTTTTGCGTTTAGTTATCAAAATTCACCTTTGCGAAATTTTATTAATAGATACCAACTAATCAATACACAAAACTATAATTTTAGTAAATAAAACGTGCAGGGGCTGTTGAAGAATTTCAAGCTTGCTATCTACTCAGATACACACACATGTATACAATATATGTAACGCACTAGTATTTGATAATTTCAACGTCAAATTCAAAGAACGAATGGTGCGGTTGAAGATGCTATGGAATTCGATTTGTCGTAACCGAGTTCAATTCTTGCGGAGGCTTACTTATTTTTGTTTTTTGTTGAATCAATAGTTTTGGTTCCTGGCTCAAGAAAATTTATTTTTTAGTTTTACCTCTGCTTTGAACAATATCTACTGTCTTATAAAACATACTTTATTTAAAAATGGTTTTTACTTATGTAGATACTATAAATAGAGAACCTCCATAGATTACCTTCTAATAAAACTGCTAACATGTTCCGAAATATTGTTAGTATTATTATGAAATAATTACCATAAAAATATGAAAAACTCATCAAATAAAACACATGAATATGTTATGCCCAAATACGGGCTACGTTTATGTAATTTTTTGTGGAGTCGCTAAGATTCTTCAAGTGCAGCTATTAGCGCATTGTCTTGTCCAGAAGGTGATACATTGTTTGTGGGGCAGTCACATTATATTGCTAAATCGGAGTATCCCCATGAATCCAAGTCATACCTGCAGTGGCCCACTTGGCCCCGCTCTTGGCCCCCAAATCTGAGCTCCTGTAGAAAACAACATAAAACAAATTATGCGATAAGTACCTATAAAAGTCACTTAGGTGGTGTAGCCTAATGAGAAGGTTCTATGTGAAGGATGCGAAGTAGCGTGCACGCCTTGATCACCACGCACGCATGCTTCTTTGTTATCACAATGAGCACAACATAAAGAATTTCATCACAAAACAATTTTGCAGAATGCAGAAATGACAGACAGAGCAAACGTTGACAATTGTCAGTGATGTTGCCATACATTGGTATAATTTACCCATTTCGGTATGCATTTATTTGGAGATTTTTAATGTTGCTTGTGTTTTGACTAAAACTTTCAGGATCCGATACGACTAACTACGGGTATTTGTGTACTTAGAAATAAATATTATTTTTATAGCAAAGTAAGTTCTTTTATTTTGATAACTTGATCATTACAGAACAATAAAAAACAAACTGTTTGACAAAGCAAAAAATTATGTTGGCAACACTTTTACAACCAAATATTTTGAACTAGCAGTTAGACGTGACTTGGAACGTGCTGCCTATTTCGACTCGGCAGCGAGTTCTTTTACTGTATTTCACGTAAAAAGTATTTTTCAAATTAAATTAATTTGTACTCAATACAGCCTATGTTACTCTTTTTAATAATGAAAGAATTATTAAAATAGATCATGTAATTTTGAGTTAGTTTTTTTACTATATAAGTAACTGACAAACAGACAAATCCTTTCTTTTCTAGAATATTAGTTTCTAGAACAGACCACAGAGTGGAAGTATGGCAACGTAACATTTTCAAGAAAAAAAAGAGACAGCTATAATCTTGTTTCTTTTTCTACGGCTGGAGAGCTGACAACAAACTTAGAATTTTGGCATGATAGATAATTTCAAATTGTGAGTATTAGAGCGGATAGCGTAGAGCGGATAGCGGATAGCGTAGTATTAGATTTATATTAGGTAGGTACATACTCATCTCTCGGAAGATGGTTCATATATTTTACTACCGCTAGTTTTGTTTATACCTACTTTGTAGAAACACTTGATTGTGATTTTATAATTGTGTAGAAATATGTATTTGAATTGAAATGAGAAAATGTACTATTTTGTATAAATAAATATTCACGGACAATTCACACATCACACTCTAGTCCCAAACTAAGCAAAGCATATAGGTACCTACTATGGGAACGAAATCGCTGATAGAATACTTAGAACTAGAAGGCAGAGCTACTACCAACTAAGTTGTGACGCTACTGTACACATGTTCCTTGATTTATTAAAACTTGAGGAAACGTACTGTAGCATTATTTATCGATGGAATTCAATGAAAGGAGAATGGGCAATTTTCTATGGAGCATGGGCCATGACTAAAAAACTCGTCCCTCAGGATTGCCACATAATATGTTTTATAGGGCTTTTACAGGCCTACATTTTACAATTTTTATTTAAAAAATCGATATATTTTGAAAAACAGTTTTTTATTTAACCGTCGTATTACTCCGAATTCCGAAGGCCCACATAAATGCCTGTAGTTTTGTTCAAAAGGGCATTAAACGGGCTTCATTTGTTTTTCAGATTGTTTGAAAATCCAACCTGTCGGAATCGAGATATTTCCGAAAAACTTTATTTATTGTTTGCAATACTACAGTTTTTCAGGAATAACTCAATTTCCACAGGTTGGATTTTTAAACAATCTGAAAAACAATTAAAGCCTTTTTAAAGGCAATCACAGTTATTCTTGTGGGCCTTCAAACTCTAAGTAATATGATGTTAAATGAAAAACAATATCATCGGAATATCTCGATTTCCATGGGTCGGATTTTTTCCGTATATATATAGTAAAATATTGGTAGTCCGGTCAATTTAGACAATTGAAATAAAGAAAATTCCGACAGAGCCAAATCTTCGTAAAGACCTTAGGTTTACCACAAGGAATAAAGTCCCCATCAGTCCCTGGAGACTTTCTTAGAGAGAATTTTCTGTATTTCAATTGTCTGATTCTTACAAGCGCAATATCTGGGAAATAGTGGGTCTTAGAAAAAAAATATTGGGGTTATTTTTATAGAAAATTTTAAGATCTACAACTTTGCTTTAAGGTACTTTTTCGATAAAACTTACCGTTTTCAAGAAAAATCCAAAAAACCTAAAATTTTGACGTTGGGCCCCGAATAAGTCCCTAAGCCCACATGGGACTGATGGGGACTTTTGACACTTTATTCCTTGTGGTAAACCTAAGGTCTCTACGAAGATTTGGCTCTGTCGGAATTTTATTTATTTGATCACAATTTTTATGTCTAAATTGACCGGACTATGGCCTGTAAAGCCCTTTTAAACGTACTATGTGGCAACCTTGAGGGACGATTCTTTTAGTCGTGGCCCAAAGTGCCCATTCTCCTTTGATTGAAATCTGTCGTTTCGCAAATCTATACGCGCCTTTAGGTAGGTATCTATTTTCTTACGTCGTTGATTCATTATGACAACGTTTCAATAGAGCGCGAACTGAGTATTTGTGTTTTTTTATGCTGATATACCTAGATGTTTTATTCATCCCTATATGAGTACCTACTTTATTATAATCAAAACATGATTTCCAAGAAACTATTTCTTTTTCTTTCTTTGGATTTGTTATGGTTGATTGTCAGTCAGTGTCAGATTCTGTCAGTGTCAGATTCTGTCAGTGTCTCGAACCACAAAGTATCATATCCTTCAGTCAAACTAAATGAATGAGACACACCCACAGACTAGAAATACACAAATCTAGTTCTTCAACATACGTACCATACCGAATGGTGGCAGCACTTTCATATACACGGCTACACGAGTCGCCATCACGCACACATAAGCATTTTACGTTAAATTTTAGGAAAAGAAACAAATAAATTTATGCGTTTTCTGAATAAAAGCGTATGAATTTATTAGATAGATGTTTATAAATATCTCTAATGAGTATACTAAGCATATATTTCACCCCTTTCACTTATTAATTGTCTTGTAAAATCTTATTGCTTTTTGTATGAGAAAGGAACCACCTTAAGTTGTTTGACGCAGAAATAATACACTGCAGACAAAGTTGTAAGTCCAAAGGCGATATTGTCCAACTTAGTAAACTCTGTGAAATGAGTTTGTCTGCGCTATAAAAATTAAAAAGAACAAGGTTTTTTATATTCTCAGCAAGAATGTCAATTTAAAAATGGTACGAGAGAGTTAATTTAGACTGACACGTGAAAGTTGGAATTTAGATTACTTTTTAGTTGAAACTTTGACTTTCGTGCAGTTATTTTGTTTTGTCGACAAGTTAAAAATTCTGGTCCAGTTTAATGAATTCAAACTTTTATAATTGAAATTCGAAGGGTAGAAATTAGTGAACATAGTTTTAAGTTTAAATTATCAGAATAATTCAGACGGCCGCGCTTTCAAATCGTCTAATCTGATTACAATTAAACTGAATAAATGTCTTAAGACATAGAAATACTTTATGGATTATACCTCTGTAATTGAGGTTCGCATAATTTTGATTTGAGGGTACCTATTTATTTTAATAGAACATAATTAGTATTTTTTGTTTAATTATGTATTTCATAGCTAATTTTATTCATGATTTTGATATTATTCGTATTTGTATATACGGAATACGAATAAAACCAATAATGCTTACATATTTCCAACGTCAGGTTTCAGAATTTATTAGAGTAGGTACAAACTAGGTACTTCAGGTGCACAATATGTCTGTTATCTACTATGCGGCTGTTGCCGCCGCTAATAAATCATTTTCGCCGTAAAAGGGGAGTATTAAATCGAAGGATACCGAGAATGAAGGGATGGGATGTGAAAAATTGGGTCGTAAACGGCCGCGCGTTGAAACGCGTCGTTTTCAATTATAGACGAGTTTTTGTCTACAAAGCTGAGAGGTAGACAAGTGTGAAGTAATATTAATAATTGAGTGATTTATCAAATAAAAGAAAAGATTAAACAAATTCACGGAAAAGACAATTATAAAATATTTACAAAATTAAATGTACCTAGGCATATAAAATACATAAGAAACAGTTGAGCTATCTACAGGCCGTTGCAAACGATCTATATAGCTCTACTGGTCCAAATCAGTTCAGTAAAGATTAATGTTTGACTACAAACACATCTTAATGGTATCTAGGGCAAAATTGGGATGACCAATATTTTTACCGAGGATTTGTGTGAGTTTCTTAAAAGCATCAGATCAAACATGTAGTTATATCAATTTGTGTAAAGTAGATGGTCAACAATTTAGATCAAGATGTACCTAGGCATATGTTATTTCAGTCGATTTATTCACAAACCCATATTATTCTAGTCCTGAATAGTCTTCATCAAATCCAAGTGGATACTTGTTAGTTAAATTACTGTTGATTTTACACTTACTAACGAAATCCCTCTTAACGAGAAGTGCAAATTGTCTCGAACAACATTTATGTCTTCGTAAATCGATTACAGAGAAGTTCGTTGTCTCCAATTTTCGAAAGCACTAGAGAAGTAAGAACGATTACTTTAATGAATTCTTGTACAGAACACTTTGTCGTAAATGAGCCAAGATAGCCAATTTGTGTGTGCAAACCGACCAATTAGTATTTATTTATTGCTTACATGTATATTTTTATGTTAGCTTATGTCTAATAGTAGCTACAAGTGAGTACATGCACCCTGCAAGGGCACTGCAATGTTGATTTATTTACCAAATTTATTACATTGATTAAATAGATGTCAAATAGATAATAGAGATGTGATATAAATGTCAAAAATACTAGAAAAAAATAAGAATAATAATAATGTCAAATCTACAAAGGACAATGCCCAATGGGCTATGGGAATCTGTACCAACTTGCATCAATTTGAATTTACTCTCAAAGCCCTAATTTTTATTTACCTCTTCGCTACCAACAATATTTTTTTCAATGTTTAACCGCATTTCAAAATATTTAAAAATGTATTTTATTTTATATCATGTTTGCCTTCTCAGCTAAAGCTTACTTGGCAAACAAGATTTTTATGCTCAATGTCCACTCACGAAAATAGGTGACAGCTGGGATCGGAACAAAATAGTTGACGTGCGGAAGGCTTAGTCCGAGCTTGCATTTTAAAACTCCCTACTCTCGAGCCGACAGTCGTCTCTCGGATGTCCTTGTATTTTTGTATGGATATCCGAAAGACGACTCTCGACTCGAGAGTAGGGATTTTTAAAATGCAAGCTCGGACTAAGCAGTCGGAAGTAGGAAATTGATAATCATGTTATGTATAATTAATTTTAATTTTCTAAACCCGGTTAAAAATTAACGAAGTACACGTATAAATAAAATATTAATTTTGATGATAATTAGCTTTTGATGCAATCTGGTACAGGGTTTGGGCATGATTCTTTGAATAAAAGTTTGATCTTAATGTAATGTTCAATGAAACACGGACTATCGCAAACTGATTTATTGTAGGAAAGGTTGAGTGTAGCAAAACATTTCTACCCTCAACATGCCAAACATTACATTTTCTCCCTCTTAAATTTAACTACTAATTTTAACTTAACTAATTTAACTAAGTAAGTATATATCTTATTAATATACCCATAACCTATTAACGTAATATATAGCAAAAGATATTGACTATTGAGTGTGTACTAACCAAGTTATAAACCATACCTACAACATACAAATTTCAATACAAGATAACATTATTTAACACAACTATTATTATTTAAGATAAGCATCGTAGGTAATTAAACTTAGTTTATTAGGGCAAACGTGGTCTCAACTTCATTCTATGAGGTGTGTTCGTCTTGTGCTGGCGCATTTTAACTGGTGTTTGACAAATAGCTTCATGTTCTTTTATCATCGAATCGGGAGGGACGCTGTGCTCCACATCGCTATTAGTAACCTGCGCGGAAGTGCTTGAACAAGGAGACTGAGTCAAAGGAGTAGACCAACCTTCCACTCCGTCTACAATCGACTCGACTTTGCTCTCATCATTATCAACAGAAGCAATCGAATAACGCGATTTCCTAGTTGCCTTAGTTAGAAGTTGATCAATATGTCGTTTACTAATCCGATTATCTTGCGTTTTTACTTTAAACGAAACCGGTCCCGTTTTATCAACGATAACTCCCTCCTTCCACTTAACATCTTTGTTGGTGTAATCACGCACGAGCACCTTATCGTCCGGCGCCAGTGGGCGCTGCACGCCAGCGCGCCGCTGCTCGGCCGCGCTCTGCGCCGCGCGCACCACGTCGCCGGTGCTGGGCCGCAGCAGGTCTAGCCTGCCGCGCAGGCGACGCCCGAACATAGCCACTGCGGGCTCCTTTTGAGTCGTGCAATGTTCAGTATTCCTATACGTAAATAAAAATCTACACAGGGCTACATCATAATCCTCTCGCTCGACTGTCGCTTTCTTGAGTACCTGTTTGACTGTGCGTACAGCATTTTCGGCCGCTCCGTTGCTGGCCGGGTGATACGGTGCTATCAATAGACGCTTTATGCCATTCTTATTTAGGTAAGTTAGGTACTCATTTGAAGAAAAAGGCGGACCGTTATCGCTAACAATAGATTTTGGCAATCCAAATCTAGCAAAAATCTTACGAAGACACGAAATAACTACCGGAGCAGACGTACTCGAAACACTCGCTACTTCTAACCATTTCGTGTGAGCATATAACAATACAAAATAATATTTATTTCGATACGGACCCAAAAAATCAACATTTAATCGCGACCACGGCTCGGCCGGCCAGGGCCACGAGTGCAGCGGCGCGGGCGGGGGCTGGTCGCGCTGGGACGCGCACGCACTACATTCGCGACACATTCGTTCAATGTCTGCATCTAACCCCTCCCACCAAAGATAATTACGAGCCGCTTGTTTCATTTTAACAATGCCGATGTGTCCACTATGCAACTCTCGTAGTACGTTAGCTCGTAAGCTAGCCGGAATTACAACCCTATAACCCCAGACTAAACAACCGTGTTCTATAAATAAACTATCTTTTTTTAGGAAAAATGGCTTATCTTTTTCACATTCTAAACGATCTGGCCATCCGAACTTAACAAAACCAACAATCTTATTCAACTGAGAATCTTTTTTTGTTTCCATTTTAACTTCATAACAAGTTACCGGTAATATATCTTGAATAAAATTCAAATAACTCCCTTCTAAAATATCACCGTCATAATTATGCTTTACAGTGTGTTCTAACGGTAAACGTGATAAGGCGTCTGCATAACAATTTCTGGAGGACGGAATAAAATCAATGTCGTAATCATAGGCAGCCAGTCGAACTGCATATCTTTGCAAACGGCTCGCCGCTGTTTGCGGAATGCCCTTATTTTTGCCAAATATATAACTAAGCGCTCGATGATCACTCCGTAACAAAAAATGCCTACCATATAAATACTGATGGTGCTTTGTCACTCCGAAAATAATCGCCAAAGCCTCTTTATCCAACTGAGAATAATTTTGTTCGTGCGAGTTGAGAGTGCGCGACGCACAGCTGACGGCGCGCTCTGAGCCGTCCGGGTAGCGGTGCGCTAGCACAGCGCCCAGCCCGTACGAGCTGCTATCTACCGAGAGGATGAGCGGCAACGTCGCATCATAATGCGCCAGCACCGGACTACTGCTTAGTACACTTTTTATTTTATTAAAGCCTACTTGACATTGTTCGCCCCAAAACCATTTTACATCTTTTTTAAGAAGCTCGTACATCGGTTTTAATATATCACTTATATTAGTACAAAATTTCGCGTAGAAATTTACGAGCCCTAAAAAACTTTTTAATTGGGAAACATCTTTAGGTACAGGAGCCGAAACTATAGCTTCAATTTTCTTTTCGTCTGCATGTAAGCCATGCCTATCTATTCTATAACCCAAATAGGTCACACTGTCTTTAAAAAATTCACATTTAGACCAATTAACACGTAAACCGGCCTCTTTCAATCTGTTCAAAACTGCTCGTAAGTTTTCTAAATTATTTTTAGCGTCTAGACCGCTTATACATATATCATCACAGAATACCACCGTGGATGGCAAACCGCTGAGAATTTCTTCAATTACTTTTTGAAAGTTTTCTGGTATACATTTAATGCCAAACGGAACGCGTTTGTAAACCCACGTACCTACATGAGTAGTGATCGCGGTCATTGGTTGCGAATCCTCAGTCAATAAAAATTGCTGATAAGCGTGGGACAAGTCTAACTTTGAGAAAACAACGCCACCCGCAAGAGTAGCAAAAATCTCTTCAATGCGGGGCAGGGGGTAATGATAATCTTTTAGTCGCGGATTAATAGTGGTTTTGTAATCCCCACATATACGAATGTCACCATTTTTTTTAACAACGGGCACTATTGGCGTACCATAGTCTGAACGGTCTACTTTAAAAATGACGTCATCGCGCTGTAATCGTTCGAGCTCCCTTTCAACCGGCGCGCGGAGTGCGAGCGGCAGCGGGCGAGCCTTTACGTATACAGGGGTTTTATCTGACAAATGTAACTGCATGCGAATCTTACAAGTCCCAAGCCCATCAGCAAATACTTCTGGAAATTCATTCCGTAACGACTCCACGGTAGAATTTTGTTTGACATCGGTTAAATTATAACAATCATTAATGTTAACATTTAGAATTCTTATCCACATACGGCCCATTAACGGCGGGCCGCCCTTCTCAATTATATAAAGTGGCAATACATGTGATTCTTTGCCGTAAGTTACATTCACATTAATAAACCCTAACGGTTTGATTACATCACCGGTGTATGATTTCAAAATTAATGATTTTTTATTTATTTTAATCATATTAAATCGCTCTTCATAACATGATTTCGAGATTGCGGAAAATTTACACCCTGTATCAACTTCAAATCGCAAAGAGTGCGTTTCGACTTGTAAGTCAACATAGTACGGGTCATCGCCTCCGTCACACGAAAGATTATAACAGTTCACTTCTTCAGAATCAGAATCAGAGTCAACCAAAAAGAACTGACCTTTCGACGGCTTGCTCGAAGAATTGGCACCGCGACCCCCTTCGTACTTACGGCACATCACTTTCAAATGCCCTTTTTCACCACAATTATCACAACTATAATACTTGAACCGACAACGAGCTGACGGGTGTCCGTCCCGGCCGCAGCGCGCGCAGGTCGCCGCGACGCGCTGGCCCGTCGCCGCCGCCGACGTGGACACCGCCGGCTCGGCCGCCGCACGCTGCTGCTGGCGGCGCGGCGGCGCGCGCGCGGCGGCCACGCGGTGCAAGCCGTCGGGCGCGCGCTCCCCCGCGCCGCCGCTGCTCACCACCGCCGACGTCGCCGCATGCCGATCCGCCGCTTCCAATGCCAATGCGAGCTCGATGGCCCGCTTGTAATCCAATGCGCGTTCAGCAAAAAGCCTGGATCTCATATCCTCAGAGTACAGACCGGAAACGAACTGATCCCTGATGTTCACCTCCAGAGTACTGGTGAAATTGCACGTTTTAGCTAAATGCTTTAAACTTTGCAGGTATTCGTTTACGGTTTCGCCCGATGCTTGCTTTCGTTGCCGAAACAAATGACGTTCTGCGATCTCCGACCTTTGTGGCTCGAGATGTTGCTTCACAATCTTCTCGAGCGCATCAAACGTTTTAGTTTCTGGTAAATCCGGTGCACACAAATCGCACATGAGCTCGTAACAAGCCACGCCGACATGGGTCACTAACACCGCTACGTGTAACTTTTCTTCGATGTTATTGAGCATCACAAACTGTTTCACACGTCTACAATACGCGTCCCAGTTATGGGTACCTATCTCGAATGTCTCTATTTTACCGATAGGCATCTTGGAACACGAAATGAGAGCTAATTAGGTAAAAATATTCGGCTGCGCCACATGTAATGTTCAATGAAACACGGACTATCGCAAACTGATTTATTGTAGGAAAGGTTGAGTGTAGCAAAACATTTCTACCCTCAACATGCCAAACATTACACTTAATATGAAATATGCTATCGTAGGTGATGGAATTTTAGCAGTCTAACCTAGATAGGTGTCTGAATACCATCACCATGGTAGAACTTAGATATAGAATCCTTCTTCATACATGACCTAAGTTTTTTTCGCCTTTTTAAATTTGGTTAAGAGTAAAGTATGTCATTCTGTGGTGATGGTAGTTTGGCAGTTCATAGGAACACCTAGGTTCTGCTTAGTTTTCTCTTTCTGGTTATTTGCATTTTTTTAGCCTGTTTATGTTGCTTAACGAGTAAAAATGAAATTCTTTTGAAAATGAAATTTTTATTGGTAAATTCAACATTTGTTACAAATTTTTTAACGAACACTGGAAACTGCTGTAGTCTAAACTTTTGCAGTGATGAGATATCAGGAAATTGGCTAGGACCGTTTATACAGATTGCTTCTTACCCATTTTTGTGTTACCTTGAAGTTAATGTAATATCTAAGTAAAGGTTTTCCTTATTTTAGGGAAATTCTACGCCCTACTTTACATGATATTGTTTTTTTCCGCTGACGAATTTTGTCTTTTTAAGGTTTGACCAACGGTATGCTTCCACGTATACCTAGTCCAAGTGTCCTATTTACTATTATTGTGCATCGAAGATCTTAATACCGTTGTTATATGCTTTGTCTCCCACATCGTGGGTTCGATACCCACCACTTATGTAATAGAAAATCATTAATGCGTGTTATGTCTAAAGGACTTACTCTCCATTCTATAATTGTTTTTACAAAAATAATTATTATCAACTACACTGGCCTGCGGCTTCTGACTACCTTTCCTAGCTCGTCCCAGGCGTGCTCAATTGGGATTGAGATCAAAGTATATCTTGTTTACTTAAAAAGTTATTGCAATTTAAAAAGTGTGATACTTAGTTTTGCAGGCCAGTGTATATCTAGATAATGTAGTGTAAAATGCAAAAGTATATTTAAAAATACTACTCGAAATGTTGGATGAGTTTGAAAATAAATAGATTTTGTTTGCAGTAGATTTTTGCAGATGAACTTTGCATTCTCGACACGTTTTTCGATGCGCCAGCTCGTTACAGCGGATAGGCAAAGGAATAAAACAAATAACGCAATTTCGCAAATACATTTATTTTTTATATCAAATAAATAAGTTAACATTTGAATTTGATTATTTTTCTTATTTGCGAATATTATATTGTTATATTTTACATGTTTGGACGTGTCGTTAACTACATCCTTTCAGACGTCCACAAAGTATCTTGGAACTGGCACCTAGAATCACCGAGTATGTAAGACGATTCTAAATTATCCTTGTGATTTCATTTAGTAAAGTATTTTTGACTTTGACTTTCGACTTTTTATCATGAATAATATTATAAAATCAAAGCCATTAAAAAATCATAAAGAAACCAACCGGCCTGTGGATAAATTATTAAACTGTTCGAACACAATAAAATATTGTACTTGACCTTGAAGACACCTTTGTTGACTCTGACCTCAAATTTACCTTCTATTCAAGTTCAAGTTCTGTATAATTAAATATAATCAAAATTTCAAGCCACAATTCTTGTGAAGACAAGTCTCGTAGTTTAATAATTTTATAATGTTGATGGAGCTTGCTCTTTACCTTACAAACCTTCAATATCGCGAGCAATTTAAAACACGTAATGAAAGCGTAACACAGCAATATAGAAGAGGGACGTTTTATGGAGCAATTTTTCAGTAATAGTACGCGTCACTGCACCTCATTGCGTGTGATAGGGAGGAAAATTGGAATCACACGTAGATGCTGTAAACATTATAAAATATCGCCAAAAATAGGTGTAAACGTAGATTAAATACGTGATATTTAATACGAGCATACTTTATACAGATTGATTTACGTTTAAATAGCTTTTATGTAATTTCGCTCTTTTCAGTTATATATATTTCAGCTGTATGTAATATGATATATATAAATACATAAATAATGCTGGATAATCCCCACAACATCTAGCCCCAAGCTAAGCAGAGCTTGTGTTATGGGTACTAGAAGACTGACATACTTATAAACATACAATATAAAAAAGTCATTTCTTATATTACATAATACGTTGAAATAAGAAGGTAATAGTTATAATAAGTAGGTACCTTGATTTTTAATTGTGTATGTACGTGTCAAGTGCGACTAAATTGTCAAAACTATTTTACATTTACAACAAAAAATATGTTTAAAGGCGAATAAAAAATTGACTATTGCTGTGCAAAAAGAAACAATACTTTACAAATTAAGAGAGAAGCACGCTGAGATATGACTAAAGAAACCGGATCTTGTTAACCACTTTTATTTGGCTTGAATTCAAAGTTTCAGATTAATTTTAATACTTTTTACTGTAGTTATCCATTTCTGCACATTTTATTTTTAATAGATTGAGAGAATTAAATCTTTGTTTTTTACGCTAAAATGGTGAGTAATTTTCATTATAATATCGTAACTTAGGTAGATACTGAAACATTTACTAAGAAATAATGAAGATAACCTATAAAAATCTTCGCAAAATCAGCTTGATGTAGCAAAAACCTATACCTGTTTCAAAATTAAAAAGAAAAGATTGTAGATTTTCCACAATCTTTTCGTAATAAAGGTTTAGAATAAATTCATTATTATGAAATATACGAAGCCAAAGGTTGGGCCTTTGTTAAATAAACACTCAAGGTCCAATTTCGTGATCATAATACAAACGTAACTAAGGTAACTGAATACGATATTTTAAAAGGACAAGCTTAGAAAAGCTTCTACTTCTTATAGTACCTATAACTTTATTCACAAAGAAAGTTACGACTATTACAGTATTTACGAAATGAACATAGACATATAAAATACATTAGAAACAGTTGAGCTATCTACAGACCGTTACAAACGATCTAAAGATAGTTCAACTGGTCCAAATCAGTACCAATCGGAAGCGTACCCAAGATACTGGCTGCATTGCCGTGCTGAATAGCAATGCTACTATATTAAATTACATTTATTTTATGGGATGTTGCTTGTGCATTAGAAAAGTCCAAGCAGGAACAGGACTACCGGCATCCGCTTTATGGAGAGCAGCCTCCGAGAGCGCGTTTGAAGAGTCGGAAAAATTTTCTGCGCTCTACAACTGCTTCTGAAGATTGCCCAACCACACTTAAGGTCTCGCTTTGGAAGAAAATACTACCAGCTCCACCTGATTTCACCATGAGGGAACATCTGCCTCCAGGGCGAAATCTTCCATGGCCAGTGTGGAAGTCGATCAACCGACTCCGGACTCAAGTTGGCCGTAGCAGGGAGAACATGTGCAAATGGGGCTTCCGTGACCCCTCGCTTAGTCATTGCAACTGTGGAGACCCCATCCAAACGATGTCTCACTTGCTCGTCTGTCCCTTGTGCCCTACCACCTGCACAAGGCTTGACCTCGTGAACGCCACAGAGGAGGGAGTAACAGTGGCGAAATTCTACTCGAACTTGGTGTGAGGTTGTTTGTGTTAGCCATTGACACGATAGAAGAAGAAGAAGAATTTTATTAACCTGGTCATATAGGTAGGTAGGTACCTACTATTCCTTAAAGTTATGACTAGGTTTAACATCTTATACACAACATGTAACTTTTTACCCCTATAAGCCAAAAGGGTATTCCGACCAAGCACGTGAATAGTTTGACATGCAAAAGTTTAACATATTAGAAGTTTGCATAATTATAAAATTATAATTATTTTAGATATTTGTAACAACCCTTAGTAAAGGTGTATATCAATTTTGCGTAGACTCTGTTCGCACACAAACACACTTTTACGCTTGTATTGTAGAGGAAATTGAGGCCATTCTACTAAATTCAAAATGTCGATCGTATATCTTATTATCATGTTATATTCTGAATATCATGTTATCTACTTTTCGAGGCATTAATATGATAAATATTAAAAATGTACGCGTAGGGTGTGTTCAATGACAAAGTTACATCAAACAAGCAAGTTTACTCATAAATCGCGCCGTAAACCTTCGAAGGCGACGCATCTGCGAAAACTTTATAATGAGTTCTTCAAATTATTTTATGGTATTTTTGCGTGGCACATATCTTTACACTTACCCTTCTACCTATCCCTCAGTAAGGCATCTACGTTCACTTACCTTATTTTAATTATTTTTAGGCGTTGTGTTTGCAAAATAAAATTAAATAGAAAGATTGATAGATAACAACTTTATTGTACACACAAATTATAAAAATACAATGCAGAAAACAAACATTTTACACAGAACTTATAAGTACAATGGGCGGCCTTATCGCTAAAAGCGATCTCTTCCAGACAACCTTTATCAATATATCAATATATAATATATTATATCAATATCAATCTATCATAGATCATTAACAACGGTCTGAGGATAGCTCAACGGTTTTTTATGTATTCTATAAATATATATACATATATAGAATACATAAAAAAACTAAATATAATATTGTTAGTCGTGATTGTCTTTGTAAATAAACACTACTATGTATCCTTTGTCATCTATCTCGCGTAAAACCCTAGTTCTACTAAAGTTTTAAGAGAGATTCATGGATAGTTGGATAGTTTTTTAACGAGACATGACTGTGTTAGTTTCAAATAACATAACCACACCTAACAGACACAGTAAACCAACAGACCAGATTTTTATTACACCGTAAATATTCTCCGAGAGTAAGCGCCTAAATAAATGTAGGTATACAATATAGTAAGTAATACGTCCAAAATGCTTATACACTATAATGGGCAATAATTTTAAGTCAATGACTTTTGGAACTCCTTTTATTACAAAAGTGTTTTACTGAAAGCCTAATGAGAGGACCGCTTTTGACTTCCCAGTCTGAACCCAAAACGGTTCAGATTGCTGTAATTACTTACGGGTTTTTTTGGTGATTCTCATTAAAATGAATGAGGAAAATATACTTAAGCAAGGCTTAGTACAGAAATAAGAAAATCACAATATACAATGCAGTAGGTATGTTCACTAAACTACCGGAGGATAAAGCCGGGAATACTGTTGGGAATACCCCAGCAGGAAACTCTCTCAAACTCGGTTCACTTAGCTAACGAAAATTTTCTTTAAGTTTTGCTATTCTGTACCCTAAGTCGATGAAGCGAGAGTTTTAATTACTTGCTGAACTTTATATTACTTCTTCTGCTTAGTTTAAATTTGATGTACACCGCCCGTTGTCCGGTGTAATCTGTGGTATTACCTAGGCCATAGCCAGCAACCCGGTGGTTTCCAAGCTGCATCGGATCCTAACCAGAACGGTTTTTAAAATAAATAACGTTTTCATTGTTCGATATTTTTTAAATACTTATTCAAAATGAACACCCTCTAAAAATTCAATAACTTAACACCTGAATTTCTACCAATTTATTCATGGTACGCCTCTGTCGTATTTCGTGATTCGAATTCGTAGGCATTAGGTTTACTTATGTAAAAATTCTGGTATCTCTGTTATTACATTTCTGCGTAAGCCCTCTTGAAACAGTGAAGCGTGCTCAGACAAATTGTAATATTTGGGAATCGGCAAAATGTTTTACGTTCCAACTTTCTGAATCAGGTTACCTGCCTATTATTTAAGGTGTTTTTTTCCGTAATTTTTATACATGTCTTTGCCTTATAAGCCCCTTTACTTGCAACTTTGCTCTAAAGCCTATAATTATAATTGTCAATATAGATAAACAGATTATACTTAGATAAAACATTTATTTGACATACAAAGTATAATAAACTTATGACTTAAAAACACCAAGCAGATGTCTGTCTTCACGGAAATAATCACGGATTATTTATCTGTTGTTCTTTTGTTTTATATGGCTTTAATATAAGCTTAATAAGTGTAATAAGCAAATAAAAAATACGCTATTAAAAATACCGTTCACTATTTTTGTAGCAAAACTCGAGACGATAAAATTTAAATTGAATAAACAAGAGCTGAGAAAGTACTTTTAGATTTCACAATAAACGTCCAGCACAGAATAAATATTGAGACTAGAAGTAGTGCAACTTCAAAAAAATACTCTTCAATTCTGCAAGTCTCTTGAGTTATTTTGAGTACTTACAGTTTACCTACTGTTGCTGTGCTATGTCTTTGCGTGCCAAAGTTGAGTTCATAGAAAATTCCAAAACAAGTTGGGTGAAAACCTAACGTTTCAAAGTTCTTTAAAAATTAAAAAAGAAATTAATTAAAAACTATAAATAAATGCTAATAACTTTTTACTGTTCGATATTGTTTCGAAAATTTCATGGAAACAATTGTCTCTGTAATGAATATCCGAGTTTATTTTGGAGCCGACCGTTCAAATTAAATTTAATTGGGATCAAATAATACTTGTAGTTTATTTTTACTAAACTTTTTTCTTATATTAAAATAGCTAAACCGTTAAAAGGAATTTGACCTACAACCATAATATTTAAATAATTCTTACAATGTTTTGTGTACCGCATTGACTATTCATTCTTATAATATACTTAGTACTACTGGTAGTAAAAAAAACACAGAAGTGTGCCAACTTTAGAACCAGTTGTACTGTTTAGTCGTACTCGTGTCATAAAGTGACTTAGACAGTAAGTAGTGGACGATATCATCTCCAAAGCAAGTACAAAGCATGATGACATAGGCAAATAACTATTAAAAAATAAAGGTAAAAATAACCATTGCATATGTCAAAATTAGAAGAGTGCTTATTTTGACGAGTGCAAAAGTTTAATACACCATTATTTTTTAATAGTTATTTGACATTTGATAGTTGTATTGTAGGTATTTGAATTTGGTTTAACATTGTATTATTTAATTTTATATTAATGTATGCAGTTTGACTAGCAATTTTTCTGCAGTTTCGTGCAACTCCCTTGCGACATTCATTGCAGTGGAAGTTGTGTATTATTTACGTCGCATTATGGCAACAAAATTGTTTTTACTACATACAATGCACTTAAAAAAATATTTTACGAATGGAAATTGTGCGATCGATTTTGTTTCATGAAACCGATGAAATTATATATTCTAGCTGATGGCCGATCTGTAGTTAAGTGTTACTTATGCATCGCTTATTCATTGAAGTAATAAATAAATATTATTCAAATTAGGTTTTTCACAAACAATTCTTT
The DNA here is from genome assembly GCA_932527185.1 of Ecliptopera silaceata. Taxonomy (NCBI): domain Eukaryota; kingdom Metazoa; phylum Arthropoda; class Insecta; order Lepidoptera; family Geometridae; genus Ecliptopera; species Ecliptopera silaceata. The sequence goes on from OW052200.1 coordinate 3,373,939, forward strand.
TCAACCGACCGATCAATTTCGATGTCTTTTTGTTAGATTGTCGTTGTACCTACTTCAGTTCTATCTTCTCATTACAATCTGACTAGTACTTTTTGAAAAATGTGTTTATAGTGTAACTGCACATTTTTCATAATTTTTATCACAGTTACCTACTTTGTTCTCTTGAATGTTTTTAAGTTATTTTTCCTTTCCTTACTTGTTGAATATCTTATTGTAACTTAAAGGTTCGTAAAAGTAACTGAAGGTTTCGCACACAGCAAAATTAGTAAACAGTCAATATTTGCTAGAAATATTATATTTTTATTAAATAACTTTACTTTATTATTGAAACCAATAAACATTGAATTTGGCGTTTATAATAAGCATAATAGGTTCACTTTTACCCGTGCCTGAATAAACTTCACGATGTAGTGTTCCGAAATATTTGGAGTGGGGAAACCCAATACTCTTAACCACTTTGGCTAGTCAACCTTATCCTCAGGAATGACTAGGTCAACACGTGGTGACCTAAAACATAATTAACATTAAGTATAATATATCTAAATCCACCAATCTAATATAGTTGTTTTTTGGTAGGTTTAAGTTGATCTCATTATTATTATTTGTTATTTTATCTGTAAATAGGTACCTACTCAATACAATTAGATATTATATTATTTGTAAAATATTTAGATTTAAATAGAATAACGCCTTAGAATAGTCTGTTATGTTATTTTATTAGATAATAAAGAATTTGAATTTGAAACTCAAAAAATTATATAAATTATTTCGATATTTTTTTTAGATCCATATAAATACTTTCCTATTAATGGGTTACCTACTTTAAAACTTTGTATCAGTTGACAGTTTAATGGCTCCTACAAAATAATGCTTCCATTCAAAAGTAGTTTTATATAAAAAAACATGTAAGTAACAATGGATAGTTGAACAGAATCTGAAAACAATTTACTGATCTAACGTCTAGACAGGAAACAACTTACATTACTCCCTAGGTTAAGCAATAAAGTGATGTCTTTCGATGGAACAAGCAAGGTAACTAAAACTTATATCCAGATATAGAATATCTACTGTTTACAACTTTTGCTATAAAGTTCTGTGTAATAAACTTTGAACAAGTTTAGAGAAAACAATAGTTGGTGCTGCTCTTTTGTTTTTGTGCTTTACTGAAATCTTTCTAGGTAGGTACTAATATATTTCTTAGTTTGAAAACTACTTACATTTTTCCAGCGATTTTTTTTAATAATTATACTTACTTGGTGTTAACCCCCATTATCACTTTTAAAAATGCCTTGTGAAATTTGATATCAGTGACAGATATTGATGCAATCTGAATAATTCAAGTCATGTTAAGAAAATAATCGAATTTTGTCCAATGTGAAAAAACATACGTCACCATCACACAACTTATACATAAACAAGTTTCAAACAGCATTAGAGGCTAGGTTTTACTCATACTTACTTCTTTGTGGAGACATTTTTTTGGATGGAGTAGACTTGTCTTCTATTTAGTCCGTTCTTTTCGTCTTATACTTTTGTATCGGAAAGACAAGGCGGAGAGAAAGTTAGAGAGAGTACGAAGACAGTAAATATTAAACTGCACTTATCTAAAACCAGCAAAAAATATTAAAATTTATTTTGTCTGTGAATATATTATGACGTTGTAAATTTATAAGTAAAATCCAGTTTCTTGGAACTCATATTACAAGATAACGCTTTTTATTCGGTGTTAAACGGACAAATCGGATTTAGAAGGGATTATGCTGTCCTCATAAATCTTATTATACGAGACACAGTACTAAGCTTATTTGCATGGATTTAAATTTAGGCCAGAATAAGCAATTATATTAAAAAGAATTTGGCGATAAAACTCTTAACAGGACTCACTTATCAAACAGTTGATAAGTGAGTAAATTGTTACATAAATTGTTTTTAAAAACAATTGACAGGCGTCACAGCTCAGTTGGTAGTAGTTCCGACTTCCATGCTTTAGGTCGTGGGTTCGATACCCACCCAGAGCAAATGTTTGTGTAATGAACACAAATATTTGTTCTGTGTCTGGGTGTTACTATGTATTCTATGTATGTGTTTACAAAAAAAATTATTGGATGCACATGTATTCTTCGACGATCGCTGGAGGAGAAATTGAAGCAAGCAAGTCACATAGAGTAGGAATATATATTTTAAACTAAAAGTCATTAAAGCTTGTACAACATATTATATTAAATATTTATTTCTTCGTTGAAAAGCCGTGGCATCTTCAAATAATTCCTTGTGTTTCACATCGCAGCAGTTTTTACAGCAATCAAAATCGTTGTCATTGCCTCTGAAAAAATAAAAAGATTTGATGGATAAAGCAAATATACAATACTTTTAGTTTATTTAAGTAAGTCAAGATCGCTCTCAGTTATAAGACTAACCATTGTGTTGTCTCATCATCATCATCATCAACTTATATCTGTCCACTACTGGACGTAGGTTTCTCCCAAGACTCGCCACTGAACTTTTTTGTTGGTTGTTAATTAATTAAAATTGTTTGTGGCCTGTGTCTGTCGAAATGCTGACATTGCAGTTTAGTTTTATTCAATATCAATCAATCAACATAGTAAAACTTCAATGCACAATAAATAAAATAACTGAGTTTTTTCCATTCAGCGATCATGCAGTACATGGTAGCCTGTTTCATTATACATAACTTAAACGAGCTACAATACATACAACCTTTAGCCTAATTTCCAAACAGCATCGATCGAACTTCCAAAAGCTTTCCGCTTTCAAAAAGCTTACAAAAGCCGTATTTTTGAACATAATAGCGAAACAAGAGCTTTTTGTACAAAACTGAACGTTGTAATTGACAGCGTCACTGTGATAAGCCGCTGTGTTACTCTGAAATCTGTCGCGTGACTGGATCGTTTTAGGGTCGAAAGTTTATTTTTAACTTAGACCCGAGCACGATAAAATGACAATCGCAAACATATCGAAACGGTGGCGTGTTCTACACTACGCGTTAACTCGACTAATGAACGTTGCAGCGTCACCGCGCAGTGTCTTGAACGTACAAACGTTCATTCTCAGATCGGTTTTACCCAGTATCAGGATTTGGTTGTTTATCACTATGATAAGTGATACATCTGAATGATTAGCCAAATTAGACCAGCTTGGTTAGACTGGCTTACCTCGGAGGACTGACCCCACCTATAAACGTTACTATACGTTTACGATTGTCTTTATTTATGCTTACTCCGCTGACTTCAAAAAAAGAGGTTCTCATTACGACTTTTTTACTTTTTGTAATTATATTAGTGTAGATGTTTTATACAATCTAGGATAGTAAACATTTTATAACCTCGTAGCATTAAAATTCGCGGTATTTCGTTCGCATATAAAAAGCATTTTAAAATAAGCAAGTTTGTTGGACATCGCCGCCGCCGTGCCGGGCCGCGTCAACCAGGTCCCTATTTACTTCACTTTAAATCCAGGCTTCATTCTGGAATAAGCTTTAAGTAGATACCTTATGTTTACTGTAGTTTATTATATGTATATCTTACTATGCCCAGATACACAGACTAAAGTATTTAAAAACTAAATTAAATATTGTTTAATTTAATTAAAAAATTATGAATTCATAAACAACCTTACGACTGTTACAGTATTTACAAAAAATACATAGCTTCGGTATTTATAAAATGTATAAGAAACAGTTGAGCTATCTACAGACTGTTGCTAACGATCTATAAATAGCTAGTGATCCAAATTGGTACCAATATAATTGTATACGAGTAGTACGTAGTACGTAGTACGATATGTAAAAAACTGGTTGTGATTGCGAACCAGCTTTTTCACTTGTTGAAAAAACGCATCGTTGTCCAATTATTGTCACATTTTTTGTTTGTCAGTATCTCCATAATTAAGTAGGTCGCGAGTTTAAAGTTCATTTCTAGGTCATGAGAACTACCGACCTCCACCACAAACCATTTTTTAAATAGGTTTAATTATGATTGCTTTACAAATTGGTCTATAATAAAATATCTATGCTGTAATTGTAAATTTCAAATTTTAATATGGAAAATAATATTGTTCTGCACTAACCTCTTTGACCACTGATAGTCTTACTTAAATAATATATATATATTAATTACTTAGAATGACTGACCTTGTCATTTTCATATATTATACTCAGATCTTAAAAAAAAAACTTATTTGAAACGGTAATTAACTATTCATATTTTACTTTGACTTTCACGATCAGAAATAGTCAACCGATAACATTATAGATCGGTTTTTATCGTGTACCTTACAAAATGGTTTTTTTCAACGACTCGAAGAAGAAGAAAATCGTGTACCTTATTGAAATGAAAAATGAAAAGCATTTATTTTGACAACACAAAGACGGGTACAAAAAAAAAGGCAACATTAAGACAATACATAAAACAACAGAATAAACATTAACATAATGTCAAAAAAGCTCAGTCTCAGCTTATTTGCTGCCCTGCAAAAGGCAGGGCAGCATTTGCTATTTGTCCCTATCAAAGTTTTGGCAACGTTGCAATAGCCGACCGCGGACCGACCAACGACGCAGCCGAATCGAATTAGGTATATTATTAATAATGTCTACATGCAGTGCATGATCGCAATAAACGTTGAGTATATTAATAATGTATCAAAACATACTTACGGTAAATTATCAGAGATCCAGGTGCAGTAGCAGCTCATCTTCATGCCGACAGCAACATGGTCTCCATCCACCTCGGCCCCTCCCGCCGTCACCGCGACGAGCTGACCGCGGCGCACCGCCGGGGCTCCTGAATCCTCCTATATAATAACAATCTGACTTCATCATCATCATCAACCTATATCAGTCCACCGCTGGACGTAGGCCTCTCCCAAGACGCGCCACTTCATCCTACTTATCTTACAAATATTACATAGGCTGAAGGTTGTATGGATGGATGTATGTTTGTTACTCTTTCTTTTCTTGTTACGCAAAAAACTAATTAATGGATTTTAATGAAACTTTACAATAATGTAGATTATGCAACAGAATAACATTAGGCTATAATTTATAAAGATATTGTGCGAATTTACAAAAATAACGATAGTAATATGATGTTGAAATGTATGTATTTTGTAACTTATTTTTGCCTGGTCAGCCGTATATTAAACTTACATCGGATATAAAATGATCTTCAGTAGCATAGCACACGACATCGTTACCATCCGCTAAAAAAACATTATATTAAGTACAACTATTATTGCAAGATTATTTTAAAACCACAACCTATGGTAATACTGTGTATGGTAAGAATCTAAACACCTGCGATGCTCAGGTTGCGGGTTCGATTCCAGACTTGGGATAAATGTTTGTACGATCTGCAAATATTTATTCCGGGTGTTCTGGGTATTGTTTTACATGGATAAAAAAAAAGCTAGCACTCCGGGAGTGCCGGCAGAAGTGAAAACTTCAATATTAACGTTGTGTTTTCACTTTTAAGTTTTCACCTCAAAAATATAACCACAGTCGTGATTGTGTCATGTCATTGTGTCACATTCGCGCAAGCGCGAATGTGACACAACGACGAAGACAACGAAGACACACTGACACAGACACATTCGCGCAAGCGCGAATGTGTCTGTGTCATTGTGATTGTGTCATGTCGTTGTGTCACATTCGCGCAAGCGCGAATGTGACACAACGACGAAGCCAACGAAGACACAGACACATTCGCGCAAGCGCGAATGTGTCTGTGTCTTCGTTGGCTTCGTCGTCATCGTCACGTCACGTCATGTCGCCACGTCATCGTCACGTCATCGCGCAAGCGCGAATGTGTCTGTGTCTTCGTTGGCTTCGTCGTCATCGTCACGTCACGTCATGTCGCCACGTCATCGTCACGTCATGTCGCCACAACACTATTTAATTGTTTGAGTCATACGTCGCGTGACCGCAAGTGTGTTCTTTTGTCGTCTCTTGTTTTACGAGCAATGTATAAAAATTAAATAAGATCTTACGCTTTTTCGACGTCACGTGACCCTGACGCGAGTTTGAAAGTTTTTACCCACCCAGCGCCGCTAAAGAAGTTTTCACTTCAATAAAAAAATATCCATCGTTGTAATGTATTGTATTATTTATGTTAGTCTTCTAGTACCCATAACACAAGCTCTTCTTAGCTTGGGGCTAGATGATGTGTGGATTGTCTAGCATTATTTATTTATCTAAAGATCATATATATCTCACATATATCAAATCTCGCCGGCATTGCTTTCTCCACCAACTTCTTGCACGCTTGAACATTGACAAAGCCAAAAGTCTCCACTTTTAACTGGTTTTGCTGAAATATGGTTTAATAAATTGGTTTATAAGTTTTAAGGTAAGTACATTATTTTAAGACGCTATTTTATTAATTGTCTTCCGTTTTAACCGACTTGTAGGCGGAGGTTCTCATTTTGATTGTATGTATTTTTTGTAAAAGAAATCATGTTACATTACGATTTCTCCGCCAATTGTTCATTTTTGCAAATATAGAATTATATCATTGGGTTTTGACTCAGCATAATATGTACCAATAAATAATAAGTCGTAGAAGTCTAGCACGATTTACCTGGGAGCCCATTTGCCTTCGCCAATTCTTGTAGCTATTCAACTCTGGCTCATGAAGCAAGGAATGGTCGTGCCTGAAGATATCTTTGTTGGGCTCTGTCTATAATACGAAGTTTTAAATTATTAACCTCCAAGTTGTTTTTATACTCTACTGTAAAATAAAGTTTAGTTAGAGTTTATGACTTGATTAACCCGGCGACTGTAAAAAAGTCAGTTAAAAGAAAATGAAATATTCAACTAACAGTTTCTTCGTCTGAAACCATTGTAATCCCTTCTTCTTCTTGCGTTTCATTGTACTTGTGGTGGACATGGTGATATATAACAGGAGCCGGTTTGGAAGTCACCTAGAATATATAAAAATAAATTATTAAAATTATTTATTCACGGCTAAAACATTCAGGAAAAAAAAGCTTAAACTAATTAATTTGATTAACAATCTACAATACTCAATCAGTAAAAATGGAAATTGAACTCCACTTATCATGTGAACGTATAAATTACGCAGAAATTATGTAAATTAATTTATTTTAAGTAGGTACATGTAATAGTTATTTTATTTTTTCATTTTATAGTATAAAAAAATAAAAAATAAAATCCTAGTCCTAAGTCCTGGCATTATTCATACCCATCAAAATGAAGTAAGTATTCTTTTGTTTGCTATATTTAAAAACCATTAAAGACTGCCAGCGAGTGATCAAAAGAATTTGTTGTTCAACTCGAAATTAAAATCTAGAAAGCAAAAGTCCGCGCAGCAAATTGAAATAGTTTCAAAGTTAGTTACCCGCTCTTCCCCAGACAGGTATCGACTGATTAGTTTTGTCTTCTGCGACCTCGCCTTAAGCGGACTCACAAATTTGTTTCGAGTTTTTTCTCGTTCCCGATTCTGAGTACGGGAAGTACTGAACGTATCCTTTTTGTAAATTAAAGGGATCTGCAAAAGCGATGCTTTTAAAGAGAACAAACTTGTTTATCCAAGTATACGCTCTAGGTAATAGATTTAAAATTAGATTTTTCTAGATGAATAAGTAGCGGAGTGGATCTTCGTTTGTTTTCTTTTCATCTGCTCGAAGAAAATGTTACTTTGCTTTACTTCAAGTTTTTTGACGAGAATTATTGCTACTACAGTGGTTATTTTAAGTTTTTATCTGTGAAATAAAATAAGCAAGTACCTTACAAAGTACATGCAATATTTAAAATTTTATAAGTGTTTCAGTACCACGATAAAATAAAAAGAAATCTGAGTACTTACAGGGGTCATTTCGGAATATGATCTGTGTCGTATTTTGGACTGAAGTAACATTGCTGTCACCTTTGACTTTTTATGATCATTCTGAGTTTCTTCACCCTGAAGTGTCAAATATATGTCACGGTTGAGGTAAGTATGTAAAACATAAAAAAAATATATTATTTAAAAAATCACCTTGTTGTTATCTTCTATTGATTCAGAACACTGTTCGTGTTTTGACAACCAGTCAGGTTTTGACTGTAAAATAAATATTCAATAAACGAATAAGTCATATTATATACAATTATAGACATCATAGTACAAAAAGACAAAATCAAGACAAATAATTTATAAATTAAATTATCATCATCATCAACCTATGTCAGTCCCTGCTGGACGTAGGTCTCTCCCAAGACGCGCCACTGAGCTCAGCTCATCCAGTGTAGCCTAATAAATTAAATTAATAAACAGATTTGTTTGTTTTATTATCATGAAATCATAAAAATACTTTCATCGATATCTTTCATGTGTCCCCAACTGAGCACGGTCACGTTTGAGTCGACATGAGTAGAAGTCTTCACTCCGGCTAGTGGGATGATGCTCCCTGGCTTGTCTGAAGTCATTCCCGCAAAAGTATACACCAAACAAAGGTCTGCAGTCCACCTGTTGGATTTCATCATCATCATCATCATCATAGGCAGCCCGTATTAGCCCACAGCTGGGTATAAGCCTACTCCCTCAAACCTGTTAGATTTACTAGATAAAAAATACAGTAATAAACAAAGTATGTTTTTTGCGCGTTTAAAAAGGCATTTTTCTCTTCTTCACTTATTTCTGGCTTCTGTCATAACAGACAATAAAGTAGTTATGAACTGTCAACTAGCAGCAGTAAACGCAGATATTGGATTAGATAGAGAACTATGATTTCGATCATTAGTCGAAGTACAGAAAAAAGGGGTATTAGAACCCACCATGATTTCTGGCTTCTGTAACACAGTTTTATAACTAGCACAGGAGCCTATGGATTCATATTATTCTGTTACAAAATGATTTTGTCAATAAAACAATTTTTACTTTTTTTTTACTTTTACTATGACGTAAAGAAAACTGTAATTAACATACATAGTAACACACATTGCTTGATCACGCAGTAACTTTCGGCAGTTGAATGGTCTTTACCGCGCAGTATAACTCTATTCTAACACTTACCCACTAAATCTAGGATGTGTTAGCACTCTTTCTATGGGGAGATATTGTTCGTACCCAGTGTCGAACATTTTTTTCGTGCCAATAACTACGAATGATGTTGTTAGTTCTGGCATGATGCTTCGATCAGTCTGAACTATGCTGAAAATTTAAATTTAATAAGCAAGAAGGGACGCTAGGAGGTTGACAAAGACGGTTACGGAATAGTGACCAGATGACAAGCGTTTGAGCAACCTAAATTACGATTGATCCAAGTTTTGACACATTGCAATTAGAATTCTGGGTTAATCAACGTTTTAGAAACCGGCCGTAAGAGGCAGACTACCAGCTGATGGTCCAAAGATATCCAGTTGGTGTTAACTCTCTTTTATGCCAGACTAAAATGATGATGATGATTTGATTAATCATAAATTTAAAGAATAATTTATTTGTGCAATAATCTTTAACTAACCGACCGTAAACCATATTGCGTAGTAATGTAACATAAATACAATAATGATAAAATATTCTCATTAATCCGAAAAACGTTGGGCTAATAATTGGTTCAATGTACCTAATTTCCGATCATAATTACTCGAATATTCGTACAACATTATTGTATTATTTACAATAATAATGACAAAAATAAAACGTATTGTCGTACTCAAATAATAGTACATATCAAGCAACAATAGTACATGTCAAACAGTAATAGTTCATAACATAACGTCAATTTCAATTTGCGCTACTGCTAATTGGATAAATACAGAACTATATTGTGTTCACGTTATTAAGAGACGTGTTGAAGAAGGCTTCCCACGTTTATGCTGAGTTCAAACAAGCCAAGTAAAAAGGCAAGTAGCTTAATACAAACCATGTTGATAGCTTAATTTATTTTAGTTTTTATACAGGTAACTACTATACGCAAACTACTATAATACTATATACACAGGCGTATAGCTTGACAGGCTTTGACAGGCGTCACAGCTCAGTTGACTGTAGGCAGCTCTGCCTTCCATGTGGGTCGTGGGTTCGATTCCCAAATTGTTTGTGTGATGAACATAAATATTTTTTCTGTGTCTGGGTGTTACTATGTACCTATATTATTTACTATTATGTACCGATTATTATAAAACTTATTGCTAGGACATATTAAACGATATAAATAAACTATTTTAAAATAACTAAAAATGGTCATCACTCAGCTTGTGTTGGTGTAGAATCATTGGACTCTACACCAGCGCTGGTTTTCAGTAATGCCATGAGAGGATGATAAGTATTCTATCAACAGTCTAGTTTCCATAGTACAAGCTTTGATAAGTTTGGGACTGTGTGATTTGTCCGTTAATATTATTTAAACTTACTAACTTAAAAAAAAATGTTCAAAGACAAGCTAGCTACTGGCTCAATATAAACTAGCGTTTAGAACGTAAATGCCCATATTTTCCAGTTGTACCTACACTACCAGTTAACTTCGTGACAAAGGTTTGCGCGTTTGCTCGAGGAACTCTAATTTGAAGTAACAGTTGGCGTAGATTTTCGTTTAAAAGTTTTCAAGAGATTTGGTTTCTTTGGAAACTGGTAGATTCTTTAAGTATAAGTAATCACTACAAAACTTTATGTGACAGTTTACGTTAGTTAATAGGCTTTATTATAACCCTCCTTTTGCTTTGCGTAGTCTGTTAAAAAAATGGTTGTCTGTAAAGTCGGTTTACTGACGATAGTTGAACGTGACAACGAACGCAAAGGCCGACTGTGCTTCTTTGTCGCTCGTTCCGCGCTCTCGCTTGCACTTCAAGCCTTACATGGAACGCCTCAGAGCGAGGTAACGCCGCATGAGTCATGTTTTTTCGTGCGTGCAGCCAACTCTATCGAATTATAAGACGTTGTCACGTCAAAACAAACATTTTCTGTAATATTTTTTTAATTCATAATTTTTCCGATGTGGGCTAGATGGAAATCAATCGTTGTGTGAAACGTTCATGCATATTACAGACGCAAAACCACTAATTATGCCCTCATTGAGCCTATTCAATGTGTATTGGCTCTGTTATGAGCAGTGGTTACCACGTAACATCAGGCAGGCCATCGACTTCTTGTATCATTTAGTTGTATATAAAACTTTTTATCACATTATTGTTAGTTAGACTTTTAAGTAAAAGCCATATCAAAATCTACATCTATACTAATATTATAAAAAGAAAGAAGATAACACAAGCTCTGCTTAGCTTGGGGCTAGATGATGTTGTGTGGATTGTTTATTTATTTATTTAAAGATTTGTATCTTTGTGTGTGTATGTTTGTAATGATATTATATAACTCTTATTGATTAAACAAAGAACTTACATTAGTAAAAATGAATAAACTAAAAACTACTGCGCCGATTTCAAAAACTCTTTGACCATTAAAAAGCTACTTTCACGCTGATTAACATAGGATATAATTATTGCTATAAAAAATAGGGGTTTTTTATTAAAACTTATTTATTTACTATAGTAAAGTAACCCAATGTGTGAAACAGGGACGGGCCGCTAGTAAATAATATAATGGCTAGAAATTCAACGCCGCGTTCTGTATACATTTCACAATAACGCCGGCTTGGCTTAGTTTCAAAGATCTTTCATAAGGTACTTACAAACAATGTGCAGCGGTAATCACCACATTATCGTGTATAATAGACCCGGTACAAGTACGCTTGGAATTGTCAGTAAAAACTATGCTGGAAAGGAAAAAAACTTGGTAAAAGTATCTCATTTACTATCCAGCATTTTCTTGTTTCCGAGAAAAGAAGATATCGTCGTTAGTTTTTGTACTTAGAACAGGAAATACTCAGTTTAATTCATAACTTTAAGCTGTTTTTAAAGTCAAACTGTCTATCTTATAAAAAGTTAGCGCAGACTTTAAGTATTGATTACCACACGTAATTATGACATAAAGTCAACGCTAACTTTTTACTTTCGGAAATTATACAAGTTGTAAGAGGGTGCTCCTGAAAATGTTGTTTTCAGATACAGTGAGATCTTCTCATAGGACAGTTGATAGAATGAAAAGAAAAGGAAAAACATAGTAATATAGACCTTAAAAATGAGTAAATAAGGATTAAAATCATTTACTCTATTAACGCCACAAATGTGTGATCAACCAAACTGTTATCCGTTCCATGTGATTCATGATTTTCATCGCCTGTAAAATAAACCAATTTTTGCTTAAATTAATAGTGATCTTATCAACTAGTGCAGTTATATGATTGTTTTTTTACACATGCTTTTATGATATAAGTTAGCTTGAATAATTTCTGCAGTTAAATAACGTCGAAGGAACTAAAACAATCTATACTTAAATAAATTTTGCAAAAATTATAATAACTAAACTAAGCTACATATAATTTATCATCGCAGTATAGAGAGAACTAATGTATACGATTATGCTTAGAAACATGTGTTTCAAATAATATATTTAAAAGTCAAATACATATCGAAACTAGTTTTATATAGTTCTGTAGCAAGATGGCGATAAGCCAAGTACAAAAATTCAAAAATGTAGTCACATACTTGCACCATTTGCATTTTTCTGTCCTTTAACTCCTTTATTCAAAACACAAGTGGTTACTAGCAAAATACTTAGTGGACTTATCATAGTAGAATTAATTTCACTTCAATACGTCCGGCTACATAAAAGCTATTTTTAATTAAAATGATAAGCATACGAACAAGGTAAGTAAAAATTTCTTTATTTAATAAAATCACAAGGATCACTTAGAGAGTAGTCTTACATACTTGGTGATTCTAGGTGCCAGTTCAAGGCTCAATGTTAATAATAATATTTTTTAATATACTTTGAGTGTTTTAAGTGTTATCAAGAATGTATACTTTTTGTGATAAGGGTAATTATAGGTTTTCTCCTTTTTTTTTGACGTGACAACGTCTTATAATTCGATAGAGCCGGCTGCACGCACGAAAAAACATGACTCATGAGGCGTTCTGAGGCGTTCTGAGGCGTTCCATGAAGTGACGTTGTCACGTTTAACTATCGTCAGTAAACCGACTTTACAGACTACCATTTTTTTGGAAACTGAGAATGCACTTACAGGTACTTACCTAAAAAATATACTTTTATATTTTTTAGGTTTTTACCGTCTTCAAAAAGGTAGGAGATTCTCTATTCGACTGTATGTGTTATTCGATATCTCCGTCACTTATGAACCAATTAGTTATTATAATAATAATGCAATCCTGATTTTTGAGTAATCTTCAAAAATGTGATTTTAGTGTCGATACCGATTGAAGTCTGTCTTGGTCGGCTTTGTTTCTTTTTGTAAGAAATATTAATTAATTTGTAAATGTTTTGAGTATAAAAAGTATTGTGTTAAATACATTAATAATACTACTAACTAACCTATAAACTAGACTACTAGTAAACTATACCTACCTACTTATTTATTAACAAGTACATAAATAAGTAGGTAGTGATAAAAAACTCAAGGCTTACCAATTTCAGAAAGCAAATGCATTTAAATTTCCATTACAGCAGCGGGACCTGAAATATATCTGTTAGAAAACTACTGCCCGCTGAAACAATATTTCCTCCCGAAGCCGTGCTAACTTACTTTCATATTCCGACTGGGCTATTTATTTTGGTTTATGCTGATCGTACCTCCAAATAGCCAGCATTGCAGACTGGGAGCCCTATTTCACTGAAATCGATACGACGGCGTGTATTAACAAGTTATACCCAATGCGGATGGATTAATGTCTTGGGTAGTTAATGGTTATTCAGAAATGTTATAATATAAGTCGCGACCAACAGTTCCATATTAAATAAAATAACTTATTGTAAACTAAATAGTAAATAATGCTGGACAATCCGCACAACATCATCTAGCCCCAAGCTAAGCAGAGCTTGTGTTATGGGTACTAGAAGACTGACATACATAATACAATACATTACATAGATAGACATTTTTTATTATACCTACAAATAAAAATTATACATATAAAATACCCAGAACACCCGGAATAAATATTTACAGATCGTACAAACATTTAATTAATAATAATAGGTTGCAACAAATAATAACATTAAAAAAAACAGTAAACACAACTAAATCAGTTATGGATCGATCGTTATCATTTGAAACGGTCAGCAGATAGCACAACTGTTTCTAATATATTTTATAAATATGTACAGTGAAACAACTTATTCAAACAACACGAAACAAAAGTCGTAAAAATAATTCGATTAAACACATTAGAACATTAAATCGATTAAAAACTGCTTTGTTGACTCGATTGTTCCGATAATTACGTATCTCGGTTCACTCGATTGGTAAGTTAATGGTTATCGAATTAAAACAATGTTTCAGAGTTATTGAATCATTATTCAATCAAATTTTACGCTTTGTGATTATAATATTATTCACTGAAAGTATGGCAATTAATTTAATAGGTAAATTATTTCTTTTATGGAACAAACTTCATCATACTTATAAGCATGTTTTATGAAAACTTCAACCGATATTTTCCGGTGCATTAAAAATAAAAGCAACATGTGTTGCATTGAAAAATGTGTATGTGATTTAACTGTAAACACTAAAATCAAAATCAAAAATTCTTTGTTCAATAAAATCACAAGGATCATTTAGAATCGTCTTATATAGGGGAGCGAGGGGCTTGTTGTAACAGGGGTAAGTAGTAACAGGCTGTTTTCACTAGGATCTTAAACGCTAATAATGTATTTCTTTGACTCGATTTAACCTATAAACCACACCGCATCATGTCGCCATAGCCAATGTTCCGAAGGCCAGCGGAGTGAGCGGAAGTGTGTACGCGCTTCATTTCTGCCAGGTAATATAAAATTGTACTGTCGTAAAATTTCGGTTTGCGTTTTTAATATTGACTAATTTCAAATTTTGTTTATCCTGTTACCATTCAAATTTATCTATCTCTGATAATGTGTAACAGTTTTTATGATTGCTAAATTGTTTAAATAGTTATCTTGGTAAATGTTAAAAATCATACCATAGGGTTAGTTGTAACAAAATTCCGGGGCATGTTGTAACGTTACAACATGCCATACATAAGTATAATACTTTGTTAGATAGCTATTAAGAAGAGATAATGACGAAGCATACCTTACATATAAATAACTTGATTACTTACTGTGATTTAAAAGTGCCATGATGATTATAAGTAGTGTTTAACTAAATAAAACTGTTCATTACTTCATTTTTAAGTGTTGATTACTAAAAAAGTGTATTTGAGTTGATTTTTGATAAGAATTACATAATACTTAATCCAGAAAGATGTCATGAAAAGATGATTTTGTTAAAAATAAATGATTAGAGGTATTATTGTTGTTTTTTTTGGTCGTTACTACTTGCCCCGGTAGACGTTACAACTTGCCCCAAGGACGAGGTAAGTTGTAACACCGCACTTCTTCTAGAAAATAATTGATTGTAAAATAATGACCAATAGTTATGGTATTATTTTTACTTGATTTGGTAGAGGAAGAGTTACAGTATCCATCCATTTTTATTTAGTAGAAATTTAATCAATAGATCTCAAGATATATTAGTTTTAATGAAAACTGTTACAACAAGCCCCTCGCTCCCCTACTAGGTAATTCTAGTCGCCAGTTCCACGCGACCAGAGCCTAAAAGAATGGGCACGATACTTATCACTCATCAAGACTTCATCTTTTAGAAAATATTTTTGCTCACTGACAGAATAAATACTAATCTCTTTACATCAAATGTTACAAGTGTACCTTCGTCTACTGTATTTCGAACAGACTCTATAAAAAGCTATTTTTGTTACCGTAACATAACGCAAACTAATTTGCTCTAGCTCCGACCTAAAACTAGCAAATAACCGAGCGTGTCTTTCACGTGTCGTCTTACAGTGGTAAATGGGGCAATAGTGCTTACTTACGTACTTTATCGTCGTTATATCTCTTTCTAATTGGAAGAATTAGAGGGAGATACCCTCATTAGATGCTCATCAAACGAAATAAGGAACGATGTTTCTTCAGTTACTTAACATGTTTGGAGAACACATACCTTTCCTTTGCAGAGTTAATAACCTTAGTATATCCAATAATTTTAGTATAAAAGAATTTAGTCAGTCTGATTTATTTTCAAAGAATAATAAAAAAACATGCATTGTAAATTCTTTAGCTAATAATATCAAATGATCCGGACATTTAACGTACCGATTTCTGGTTTTCCTTACAAAACCACGGAAGCATACTATTTCCTGCTTTATACTTAGCTGATTCAATTTCCATGTTCAGCGACGTAACTTCACTATTATTATTTCTGTATTTAACTAATTTACATACTGTTATTATTTTTTGCTTTTAAAAAATGTAATATAAATGTAATATAATTGTTTTTTTTAATTTTTATTACTTATTTGACTAGTTATTGTTTTTTATTTTATAATGTATTTAATTTTTATGACTAATTAAATTATGAATTATGTATTTGTAATTTGTAGCGCTACTGTTTCTTCAATTATGTAATTGGTGTATCCGTGTAAATTGAAGTTACTATATAAATAAAATAAAATAAAATAAATTGAGAACACGAGAATTTCTCCCTATTTACTTACTATAGACTCATTTGTCTTAATATTGTATTGTGTGTGTTGTTTGTGTTACGATATTAGCATCAAGATTGAAGTACCTATGTTTAATATAAAATAAATAGATAAATATTCACGGACATTACCTTTTTACTTCATTACCGTTAGTACTTCATTTAAAAAAAAACTTTTTTTGTGTATAAATATAGCCTAGTCTTAATTTTAACAAGTTCAATTCAGAAGCTTAATAAATGATCAGACCATACTTTTTTGTTACTAACCTTAAAAAAAGCCATGTTATTCATCAATCGAACTATTATAGAAGACAAAGGTTCCTGCTAGATGAAGTCATCATTAATTACTGAAAATTAGTTAATGATATATAAATATTTACACATTTATTTAAAATCTTAAAAAAAAGTTTTACAATAATAATTATATTTTATTATTATGATTAAGGACGCATTCAGAACCAACAATTTCCACAATAAATTTTTGAAAATTGTGGGTTTTGAGTGCGGCCTCTATTCCAACATTTCCGTCGTTCCATAATTTAACTAGATAATTTAGGTGTTAGACATTTTGAAAGGCGAATCGGGGTTTCGGCAATAAGGCGACAAACCGCAATCCAGTTTGTTGTTAGACCAAATTGTAGCCTGAGAATATTACAAGCTGAACCTGAGCTCTTTGAGCTGGCATTCATGGAGCATAGATGTGAATGATTTATTAATTTCTGTGCTATTCTAAGTATCTTAAGCCATTCTACAAGTGCATGTTTGTACATATTTAAATACTTATTATGAAAAATGGCCACTGTTTTTGTTTATGTCTTATACATTCAAGAGATACATTTATTTCTGGGCGTCTAGTCGAAGCGACGCGTGACCCGAGGGCTGGTGAGTATCTGGCCCAACGTATCAGCATTGCTATTCAGCGCGGCAATGCAGCCAGTGTCTTGGGTACGCTTCCGATTGGTACTGATTTGGATCAGTTGAACTATCTATAGATCGTTTGCAACGGTCTGTAGATAGCTCAGCTGTTTCTTATGTATTTTATATGTAAATGTACATTTTGTAAATACTGTAAGTATAGACCTTATTTATTATATTAACAAATTATGTTTTTTATCTTAATTAACACATGTTAAATAAATAAATTACCCTAATTTCAAGAGATATATTATACGGAATTTTATCGCTTACCTTATTGGATTTTTTCTCTCTCTCATTATTTACTATGTTATAGTACTGATTCTACGTTTTATACAACTTAGATTTGCACCTTTACATTAATTTCCGAAAACACTAAGGTTATTTTATGTTTGAAAACTACGATTATTAATATAATATAATAATTATTAAATAGGTCGAGATCTTACAAGACTCGGCTCTCAAAAGATTAAAACAAATTTCTAAAGTTATGTAACACAAAGAAAATCAGAGAAGATATCAAACAATAGTTTATTTACATACCCAGAGCCTTTTCAGGAGATTCTTTTCTATCTTATTTTGTTTATAGTTTACCAGGAAGGGTTTAGCAGTGGGTGAGAAGGGGACGTGCAAAAACAGCAATTTATTTTATAGCAGACTCATCCGGTTAAGGTTGTTTTCACACTAAGCTATAACATGAATATGTATCTTTTCCTTAAAAGAAACAATACAAAGCTATATATAAGTACTTATTTCACACAAAGCTTTAACATAAATATGTATCTCTACGTTAAAATAAATAATAGAAAGCGTTGTTTAATAAAAAGTATTATTAAATGCATTTCAAAATTAGACTTAAAATTAGATAATCTTCATACATTGTTCATTATTCGACTTTAAGTAGGTATATGTATTAAGAATTTCACCTCGTTGACAAGACATAAATGTCCGTGCTTTTAAAGAGATCAAAAAGGATATTAAAATCTTATTAAAAGTTAAAAAAAAAAGACTTAAGTCTGACCTCGGAGTATTGTCAACGTTTGGTGATAAAGCGAACCTTATCATAACACACCTAATGTTGACTTAATTCTCGCGAGTATTCGCAATGTCATACTTATCAATGTTTTTCTTGATGGTAATCGAACTCGCGACTCACGCTAGCCCAACAAAGTCTCAAACAAGAAACTTGTGTTGACAAGACATAAATGTTCGTGCTTTTAAAGAGGTCAAACAGTGTATTAAAATCTTATAAAGAGTTAGACTTACCTAAGTCTGACCTCGGAGTATTGTGTACGCTTTATGATATAGCGAACCTTATCATAATATAATGTCGACTTAATTCTCGCGAGTATACGCAATGTCATTAATCCAAATGTTTATTCTTAATGGTAATCGAACTCACGACTCAAGCTTCCAACAAAGTCACATTATTATTGGCGGAGAATTAAAAATACATTTATTACGATTCACTGTAGCGATAACAACTTTTTCTTGCGATGCTATATAATATTGTTGCTAGTATTACTCCAATGTGTAAGCGCCCTAAGTAGGCAGTGTTAAATGGTCGAGTCATTTCCTGAAGGTGGGCTTTTCAACTATTAATAAACTAAAAGGTTAACCCTTTTAGCATAATAGTTAAAAATTAGTGAACAATTTAAAAAGGTGGCCGGGTTAAATAACTTTCATTTAGAAATGAGCTCAAAATGACTGACCAAAAATAAAATAGTTTTTACCATGAAAGTTATTTGATATCTCCGATATGTAGAATATTTTGAAAGGTTTTATTAATGGAACAGGCGTAGCTTAAATACATGTATGTTTGATTTTTTATTTATTTTAAAACCTTTTTTTTACCCATACTTCAGCAAAAGAGGGGTTATGAGTTTAACAGTCTATGTATTCATGTGGTTGGTTCGTGCAGAGTAACTCAAACACGTATCCACTTTCTTCACATCACGAATGTTATATTTATTCCTGCTAGGCTCGCAATCGCAAGTGATCATGTTTACGACCACAAACGAGTTTTACGGCTGATCTGACTCAAATAAAGATTTAAACTGACAGATACAAAACGTGGTCCCTATCTTACGGCTATTATCTATTCCCAATTGTCACGTAGCCTTCAAAAACTTGCCACCGCACTGCGGGTCACCCTGCTTTAAATTCTAGATTCGCTGCGTGCAATAAATTTAACTCTACAGTTCCTGAAACAGTAAATTTTGCGCTTATTTCTACAAATTATTTCAGCTAAGAGCGGTGCTTGCACCAACTGAGTGCCTTTGTAGCGCAAAAAATAGATTTCGCGCTATGTTGACCCAACTTTCCTGTGCAAAAACTGTTGTTGTTTTGCGATACAGTGTGCATGTTTGAATTTCTCTGGTTTGTACAAAATACAAAATAGTAAAATGCGTTGTGAATATTAATTCAACGCTGAAAATGTCTGTACCGGACTTATGGCCTTTATGAAAACGTTAGAGCATCCGACTACAAAGAGATACTGTTTCTATAATCCCTCCTTTGTCTTTTCTGAAGTCTGGTAAAAACAGGCTATTATGTGATACTATTAGCTTACACCCGCGACTTTGCCTTGATGAAAAGACGTTTATATGTCGCTTGACCCATATATTTTGGAGTGTTTTACCATATTCATCGTGGATACTAACTGATTTTTTTTTAAAGTAAAATCTAAATAATCTCTCTAACTTATATTATATTAAAACAAGCAATTTTTTACTATATGATGGTTACAAAACTTTTAAATTGTTAACGGGAAAATAAACGAAGACTGAGAGATGCGATCAGAAACGTAACGATCTAATTGTTTTTAAGCTATAGCTATAGCATAGCTTCTATCGCGGATTTTGAGCGTGGAGACCGAATTCAGAAATTCCGTAACGAAATGACCTAATACCGCGCATGCGTAATCCAGCAAAAAATGCTATGCAATAGCTTTACCGCGGCAGTCCTCGAGTGCCAGACGTCTTTTTTTATTTTTATACTTATCATATAGTCACTTACCAACTTACATTACCTACGAGTAATTCAAAAGTTTTTAACTCGGATAACATATAAAACACACAGTAGAAAATTCGATAAACCTAAATCAAATGTTTTAAACAGCGAACTTTACATCAAACAGACATTGTGAAAAGCTGGTGAGCTCAACGTGCGTACATTAGTTACAACGTTAAGAAGCTTTGTGACCGTACATTGTTCAGGCGAGAGAGGAAATATATTATGAGTAATGTTGCATGTACAAATTAGTTTTCTATTCATTTTTTATACTTTTTCATACATATTTATGAAAAAAAATGGTTGTCTGTAAAGTCGATTTACTGACGATAGTTGAACGTGACAACGTCACTTCATGGAACGCCTCAGAACGCCTCAGAACGCCTCGGAACGCCTCATGAGTCATGTTTTTTCGTGCGTGCAGCCGGCTCTATCGAATTATAAGACGTTGTCACGTCAAAAATAAAATACTCTTATTTTTTTTCCACGCATTTTTCTTACTATCGTTTCAGACTTGACCATCACCACCTCTCAAATAATCACCTATTTAATTTTATTTATTTAAAAAAAAACTAAAGTTTATTAGAGATTATGAATACTTACATACTTATGAATTAAAGTTACAGACAATAATTTATTAAAGTACTATTAGAAAAAAGAAAGCGTAGTTTTTGTTTACATTTATGTAATACTTAAATAATATATATTTTATAAAAAGATATTATTATTTATTTAATTCCTTATTGCACAAAGATAAACTAACACACAACAGGAGGACTTAATGCTAAAGCATTTTCTACCAGCCAACCGAAAAAAGGTTGGCGTGCGACCAAAAATAAATATAATAATATAATACCTAAACTACTCTTTATAAACTAACTTAATTTATTAATAGATAATAGGAAGATGCCTGCGTTTTTTTACTACACTATCGTTATATCACTAGCTATTTACAGTAATCGTGATGAATAAAGTAAAGTTAACGTGAGTCTTGCGGAAGTGAAACTAATCGTGTAACCAACGTCTCAAGTGAAGTGTTGAGTTTACTTGTGGCTGGGCCATTAGTGCGAGAGTGTTTGCGCAGCGCCCTCTGGCGGTGTACTAGCAATATATTGCTTCGACTTTTATTGCAGCCAAGATTATTTAAGCTGCAACGCAGGGTCATAATTTTCAAGCTCTTTTTTGACTGCATTTTGTTAAAAAACATGTACTTAGTCTAAAGTTTATTTTATCTACGTGTTTGTTTAAGTAAACTAATAATGTTAAAAAATACGAAATTGGTTTTATGATGCATTTGTTTGCATACGAATAAATAACATTTCATATTATAAGTACATATTCAAATAAATGTAGGTCTACCTAAAAATTTAAAGTCGAGTACAAATCTACATGACTCGATCTGTCAACCTTTCCAACCTTCCAAACCTTTCCAAAAACAACCAATATTTTTTTACCTTATTTTGCATAACCAGCTTTGTTTGTAATGTGGACCTCAGAACACATTAATATCTGTAGAAACAGTATCAGCAACCGTAGTAGCTTTAGAGTCGTGATTTAAATCGTACTGTATTTTTCAACAAACGTGATAAGTGGTGATAACACACGAAAGCCGCTTAGCTTGCTTTGATTTATTCTCGTGAGTTTTAGATTAAAAAATATTAATTAATACAAAGTTTCTGTAATTAGTAATTATATTTAAAAAAATGAACAATACCGACTTAAATTGTTAGAGACGAGATTAAATTCATTTTTAAAAGATTACTTTCAAAGTACAAGTCAAATCATCAAATGCGACTATAAGTACTAGAATGCTGATAGGTTACTTAATTATTATTTTTAAAAAAACATACATAAAATACACAAGTAAACTCTTTCAAGTTACAAGAACAGTGCGTACTCTAAAAAAAGAAGTGTGGCACTCGGAGACTGCCGCGGTAAAGCATTTTTTGCTGGATTACGCATGCGCAATGTTAGGTTATTTCGTTACGGAATTTCTGAATTCGGTCTCCACGCTCAAGGCCCGCGATAGAAGCTATGCAACAGCTTAATAATTTATTAACTTTACACGCGTTACTGAAGCCCTCCGTAACGTGTAACGTGACCCGTAATTGCCATAAAAGTTGCACGAGTACCTATGTAACTTTGTTATTCAAAAAACCGTATAAAAATACCATGTTAACAATAACTTTTCCTATTAAACACAACCATGAGGTATGCTGAGAAGTTAGCTTCTCTCGAAATTACCTTGAGATGTTTTAGTATAAATACTACGAATAAATGTAACAATCGTAATCGTATCGAAGCAGTGACTAATTTGAGATACACTGCGCGTCAACATCAGCTTTACCTACTATCAACGTTGCAGCAGTACCGCGCAGTGTGTCTTAAATACGTCACTTGCAAATGACAGCTCGCATGAAGTAGTCGTGTGAATGTCAACGTCACTTGTCTGTCGTCAAACTTCAATCATTCTATGTTGCGCTCACGGCTGGATAGATGGCGTTCCGTCGTGAACATTCGATACCTACGTTATTTATACTCACCTCTCAGTATCATGTAAAGACAAATCTACCACTTTTGTGGGTAGTTACCAAAAATAACACTTTTGCGGGTAGTAAAAAAGTTTTTATCTGTGTTGTTCTGTTTCAAATGAATCAAAATGAAATATTGAACAGAACATTAGTAACGAGCACTTTGTTATTTGAACTAAACGTAAAAAAATCGACTAAAGTATTTTAATACATCCGGAGTATTTGAAACTTTCTAATTTCGCGTCAAATTAGAAATATGTTATAAAATTTAATTTGATATTTTTATCAAGCGAGTAGTATAGGAATAACTCAACGGTTTTAATAATAAAGTAAGAAGCACTTTACGGGCTGAATATTCACTCAAAGAATACAAGAAAAGTCAATTATGGGAAAGAAGGTTCCTCGGTTCACGTTTATCATGATAATATTCACCGGAGCGAGCCATCTTAAGGTATTCTTCAAAATAATGCAAAATTTTGATACGTGTAAATGAATGAATCAAAATGAGTGAATGGAAGAATGAATGAAAGAAAAGATGTTATGAACATAGATCACACAAATATACATATTTAACTGATTCTAAATGATAGTTCTCCATTGCTTTTACCTATTTTCACCTTAACTTTTCATACTTTTAGTTTTATATATTTTCATGTCTCTGTCTTGTCTTTGCATGTAATTTGTGCTGTAAGTACAAAAAAAGTGATCTTGCATAGAATCGAGCACGATCTGCACGGAAAGCGGAGCTACTACTGTAGCTCTACCATGAGTTTTTACTATACTATATTTACTATACTCGCTAGCGTTTGTAGTTAAAAAAATGTATGAAGATTTGTACAGCGCCTCTAGCGGATAGTTGGGTACTAAAATTCGTAATACTAATATTTACGTAACTACTGTAGTAAAGTCAGGCGATTTTACTGTGACAACTCATGGTAGAGGTACTGAGCTGTGACGCCTGTCAAAGAAATAAGTTTGAAATGTTCTTGCCATCCGAATAAGGCCAATCCCTGGTAATACTTTCCTCAGTAACAAGCTACTTACGAGGAAATGAAAAGTTTCTAATCCATCTTATCTGCTGCAAGTAATCTCGCTCTCAAACTAACGATACAGCTAAACCTTCCGTCGACATGCCCCTCTATCTTGCGCTCCGATAAAATAAATCGAATGGCTAGCTAGGGTTTGATACACTGTAGCTCAATATTCTGATTTACAAGGAATATATCAATATTTTTGGACATTTCACACATCACACTCTAGTCCCAAACTAAGCAAAGCTTGTATTATGGGAACTAGATTGCTGATAGAATACTTATAAATATTTTTTTTGTAAATACGTACAATATATAGTAACACCCAGACACAGAACAAATATTTATGTTCATCACACAAACATTTTCTCTGGGTGGAAATCAAACCCACGACCCACAGGAAGGTAGAGGTACTACCAACTAAGCTGTGACGCCTGTCGGAATATACATAATGCTGGACAATCCACACAACATAATCTAGCCCCAAGCTAAGCAGAGCTTGTGTTATGGATACATACTTAATAGAATATATTACATAAATAGATATTATTATACATTATAAAATACCCAGAACACCCGGAATAAATATTTGCGGACCGTACAAACATTTACCCCAAGGCGGGAATCGAACCCGCAACCTTCCGCGTCGAAGGCAAACCTTCGCCCGCCACACCACATCGATCGTCAATAGAAGAAATACTTATTTATAATACTGAAATATAATAAAATTGTTCAATATAACCACAGCCTTATAAATATATGCTTTTCTACTATCGTTATATGCCAAAGCTATTACAGTACGGGTTAATTATTTTTCTTTAATCGACATATCCGTTCGATTCAATTTATTTTTCTTCCTTGCTTCAATGGTTAGGCCACATTTACACAGAAAGTATTATTAAGCAAAAGGAGAATTCACTAAACTAACATTTTGTACACCTGCGTACAAATGTCGACTCAAGACATTTAAATTATTGTCAAACAATCCAAAGCACAAAACGGTAGATCGTTATTGGTACATTCTGGTCGCATGAGATATTTTCATTACAGAACTTTGTAACTTTTAAAACTTTATAATATTATTTGTAATTAATTAAATAAATAATAACTGTATTTCAGGTATCGTAAGATATATTTCAGAAGACCAATATGTTAACATAATCTATGACCTATATCATGACCTATATCATGACTTATATCATCTTACACTAACTAATTAAGCATCCGCAAAAATTAATTGATAATAATTTTTCAAGTGATTTTCGTGACTCAAATAATTCCTCCTTGATTAATGAAATATTTTGTGTTTCAATAGGTTTTAATTGGACGGATAATTGGGATACCTGACTCGTGAGTCAATTCAGTAACTTTTGAATACTTTTTTTTAGTTTGGAAATAATAAATTGGTTCGCAAATAATTTTAATAAACGACTTCCGTCTTAGATCTTTATTTTAGTAGTAAGAACCAAATTAATTAAAAATGTCCATCCAAAGTCTTTAAACTGGAAGACAGATCGCAAACACAATAAGGCTGTAGCTCTTTTGTTAATAATTTTATGGAGCATTGTAAAGATTTTCTTATCGTCTTTATCTGTTATCTGTAACATATACAAACTTACGACTGTACAGTATTTACAAAATGTACATTGTCATAAAAAATACATAAGAAACAGTTGAGCTATCTGACCCAGCGTATCAGCATTGCTATTCAGCGCGGCAATGCAGCCAGTGTCTTGGGTACGCTTCCGTTTGGTACTGATTTGGATCAGTTGAACTATCTATAGATCTTTGCAACGGTCTGTAGATAGCTCAACTGTTTCTTATGTATTTTTTATGACAATGTACATTTTGTAAATACTGTAACATATTGTATTATATTGAGTTCAAACATAAATAAATGCGTCTGATAGAAAAAGTCCATAGAGGATTATACCCTATAAAACATAGCATAGCTCTTGAATCTAATCAAATTAATCTTTATTCTGTTTAATCACAAAGATCAGGGGGGCTATCCTAACAACTGAAATGTTTTTGAACTGTTATTTTATCAAATTGCAGTTTTCTTTATCATCTTTCGCTCAGTCACGTCAGTCCACAAAAATGCCACGGAATACTGATGAGTTACTATAATAAAATCATCGAACACTGAACTGCAACTGAAAGGATATTCGGTCACGCAAGTTTCCCCTTGCTGGATAGCCCCCCAGCTAGGATCGTCTTATCTAGGTGGTTCTAGGTGCTACTCGACGATAGATGTTAAACCGTGCCTGACGGTACATAGATGCCGAGCCGTGCCAGACCACACTCTTCAAATTAGGACATAGTATTTTCATTAATTATTAATAAATGCAAAAAAAAACTTTTGCATCATACACAAATGCTCTAAAACAGCAGTATATATACAAAATAGCAGACATAAAACAGCTTCTGCCCGACAAAATGCAGTGTTTCTAAGCTTAGTAAACATACGAGAAAAATCTAAAGATCCCTAGTGCCCGACTGCCGTTTAGACGTGAGCTCGTTAATCAGTCCCCGGTGCACGCGAGTGTGAACTTTGCACCGAGTAAAAACTGCATTCTTCAGGAAAATTCATTAGAAGCCATTCTGCTGTATTTATTACTCTGTTCTTTAGGTATAGCTTTTAGTAAAGGTTTTAGCTTATATAACTAAGTAGTTGGGCATCACTGAAAACCAGCGCTGGTGTAGAGCCTGGTCCAGCACAAGCTGAATGATGACCATTTTCATCTTAACATAAAATAATTATATCGTTTAATATGTGCATTAAGTTTTATAATAACTGAAATAAAGTATTCTATTCTAAATGACTTATTGTAAAGGCTAGTATTATGCAATCCAACACAATTTGGACATACATAAAATACATAAAATACGTACTTACATATAATAAAAAAAATATATGAACGGGATTTTGACCATGATAAGCTTGACTATCTTGATTATTTCTCAATATTTCGACACAGTTACATGCTTATGATCATCAAATCATAAGAAGAAATATCCATTATATTAATAGTATTACAGTATTTACAAAATGTACATAGGCATATAAAATACATAAAAACCAGTAGAGCTATCTACAGACGATCTATAGAATTATTTAATAGTAATAATATCTTGCCAAAATATATGTCATCGTAGTAGCTTTTACGTTTTTCTTATAATATAATTTAATTAAATGAAATCAACAAAAGTTCGTCCGAAACAAATTTGTATTTAAATATTAGATTATATCTCTTTGTGACCGACCAGTGAGTGCCAAAGCAAGTCAGCGTAATCTTGGAGTGTATACTCTGAGCCCAGTTCTAGGCTTCACCAGCACAGCTCGGTATCAACAGTTGGCGAACAGCCAGCATGATGTTTGGCTTCTTCTATCCTCCACTGGCTCATTCGCATTATGAACTGAGGTATTTGTTTCAATGTTGGCACTTACATTTGTTACTATTGGGTTTAAAAATATTATATCAGCTAAGGTACTTGAAAATTCATTCTACGCCACCTAAAGGCATCTTCTATTTTATGGCTTGTGTTCATCAATAGATAAGCTAAGAAAAAGAAAATAGGGTCAAAGACAAAGAAATATATAATGTCAGTTTGATAAGGTCAGCTTTTTCAATAATGTTTTAATCAACTTCAAAAAAGAAGAGTTTCTCAATTCTTCATAAATCTTCACGGGCATGGAAGTCCTGAAACAAAATTAAAGAATTTTTTTTTTTTTTTTTATATCATTTAAGTTAAAAGGTCCGTTTGATCGCCGACACTTAATTATTCTTTGATAAACTAAACTACTTCAGACCACTTTAATTCATTACATTTAGAATTTCAATAAGCCTGAAATTGAAAAGCTTTTTGTTAATAGTAGGTAATAACACTCGCTCACTCATCTGTTAAGTTAAAGGGAATACTGATTTCCATAGATAATAGCAGCCATGCCATGGATGAACTAAGTACTAAAATATATAAGTCTTTATTTCATTATAATATTTAAAATTCATAAAACTCAGTTACATTAATTTACTTCTACCCATATCGAACTCATCGGTAACTCTCAGAAGTAGTCGCCTCAGCGACGTTGGCCTCTCCCAAATTCTTCCGTGTATAAGAGACGAGATGTATATTACTTGCATGCTTTTTCTCCATTTGGTCCGCAGCGCTGTGTAAAAATATCTCCTCATATTTGTCTTCGTCTAAGCTATTATCATCATCATCATCAACCTATATCAGTCCACTGCTGGACGTAGGTCTCTCCCAAGACGCGCCACTGATCCCGGTCTTCGGCTCTTCTCATCCAGTTAAACGAAGTTATGCATAAGTTCTTAAGAATCCGAACATAAACTTCCATTTAACAAAAAAAAATATCTTTCATAACCCCATTGAACATTGAACCCTGTAAAGTCTTGGTTTTATTTTGTATACCTACAGTTGTTACAAAGTTCAACGAAATTTATAAACTTTTCTGCTGTAGAGTTAAATTTAGCTGCACCCCTTTATAATGCAGATTCAAATTAGCAGCAAGCTGGTTGAATAAACAAACAGAGTTAGCTCCATACTTTCATGCTTAATAAAATACCCTCGTAAGCAATGAAACCACGTCTTGTTTATGCGTCATTCATAAAAACTGAATAAAATAATCTGAATAAAAATATTATAAATCTTTCGCTGAATTGATAAATTACAAGTCAAAATCAGTAAAATCACAGAACAAAAGAACAAAATTTCTGTTTTTATCACTAATTATCTCGAGTAAAATTCATGAAAATTACGAGTCACATTAGTGAAATTACAGAAAAATCTGAATTTCTTTCTATAATTACAGTTATTCTTTCTTAATTAATTCAGCCTCGGAACGTTCCATTCTTAATAATAATAATAACAGCAGTCGCTGCAAAATGTTTTCTGTGACAGTGCCAACCCAAGGTGTACCTATAATAAAAATGTAAATTCGTGCAAAGCAAAAGCGGCCCAGCACGTCCCTGGACTTTAGCACAACTTTCTGGAGCTATTGAATACATTGTGCGTTTATTGTGAAACTCATGGATTACCTGCAATGATTTTGTCTTCATTTGTTTTTTTACAAGAACGTTGATGCTGGGTTGCAAGTCTATTTCAGTTCTGATTTTAAGGCAATGCAGTTCCCCATTAATCTAAATAAATAATCTATATAAATTGTACAGAAGATCCTAAAGAGCGTATCTGATGGCCAAAAAAATTTATAAAAATACCAAAAAATATTTTATAAACTGACAGATTCTTAGATTGGTACTGAGCAATCTTGGGTGATCATAATTTGAACACTATTTCATAGGCTTTTTAAACAATAATATCGCAGATGACACAATGTGAAGGTGTTTAGTACAAAATGTATAAGATTAGCTTGAATAATGTACTCATAATAATGTAGATACTATACTCATGCTTGAAGTACCTACCGCTTTGTACCACGGAGAGTCCAATCAGTAAATCTATCCATAAATTACTGCAAAACCGCTTATCTTCACGCAACAAATTTCAATAAAAACTGTAGTAAATGGCCATCTTCATATTTGTTTAAATGTTGTTTTTTTTAATATACTTCATAAAGTATGATTTGTTTCTGAAGCATTTTTATAGTTGGTTGTCAACGTGTTCTTTTGAGTATATTCTAGCTTGTTTTAAATAAAATATATTTTATAATAATAAAAGTATTTTTTCACAAATAATTATGTCTAGCAGATGTCAAAGTTGCTGCAGCAAATTTTGAAAATAGATCCCTTGATGCCACTTACAGACACTGCCGAAAGTCGAAACCATTCCGAAATGGCTTTTTTATGTTTTCCAGTGAAGTAATGTCATAGAAATAATCCGCTGAGAGGAAAAAACATAAGGAAAACTTCGGTATGTATCAAACTTTATGGGAATATTAACTCTCAGAGGCAATAAAAGATTTAGGCTGTTGTATTCTCGATTACATTTTCTTTGGTTTAGATATTTTTATTACATAACCTTCAAACATGCATATTTTTACACAACGTAATGATGGCAAAATATGTATGCATTTCACTAAGTTATATAACCTAATTTGTATTTAAATATAAATAAATAATTACAATAACTTTGAACACTTCAATACAGTGTTCAAGTATTATAATAATAATAATTAAATAATTAAATAAACGATTTTTTTCCAAAAATTGAGTTTGTTTGTTTGTTAGAGCATAAGGCCTCAACCACTGGACAGAATCAGGTGAATATTATACAGCTTAAAAGCCTATTTTCCGGATTAAAACATGGTTTCATTGCAATCAAGAATTTGGATTCTTAGATACAGCTTGACCTCTTAACCAAGCCTTGCTTGCCTTGGTTAAGAGTGGTCATTCCTTTTGCTAAGCACTGTTTCATATCAAAGTTAGACAACAAAGATTGAATTCGATGAATTGTTTTATTAGTATTGAAGGTATTTTGAAACAAACGGAATACTACTCCAAAAAGGTTTAACTCAATAGGGTGTTACTACGTATTCTATGTGTGTATTTACAAAATGTATATAAGTATTCTATCAGCAATCTAGTTCCCATAGTACAAGTTTTGCTTAGTTTGAGACTAGAGTGTGATGTGTGAATAGTAATGTCAAGTTTTGACAGGATAAAAAATAGGTAACGTTTACAATGAGGATTTTTCAACGAGACAATTTTAACTGGCTTAAGAAGTCGCGGCTAACAGAGAGATGCTAAATCACTGCATTGTTTTGTTTAAGCAAATTATTATTATATATATTATGTTTGATTAGTTCAATAGTCGAGATAATGGTTCCAGTGCTAACATAAGCTTATTATTGAACACGCACTGAATAATAGCCTAATATCAAGTGATCTGAATAAGTAATCTTGAGTCTGACACGGGACCCACGTAGGTACTTATTCTATTTGATTACGTTTGCAAAATAATTTAATAAATTAGTTATATCTTAACTAGAAAATACCTTATTAGGTTATGATATTGAATCTTGAACAACCATAATAAATAACTTCGTAAACAAACGAGTAAAAATAAGTGAAAATATAATCAGAGATAAAATATAACACGAAAAATATTGGTGAAATGTCGCCAAGGACCGAGATGAGTACTAATAATAGTAAGACTTTGGGGGAGACCTTTGCCCAGCAGTGGGACAATATAGGTTAAGGAAAAAAATAATAATAATAAGAGATACTTCTAACAAGACCGCTAATTACGCTACGTAATTTTCATTCTGTTTCTTTTAAGCAGTTCCGTGTCACCATCACTACACACATTATACACAACCTCACAGTCCACTGCTGGACGTAGGTCTCTCGCAAAACGCGACACTGAGCCCGCTCTTTTCATCCAGTATTTGCCAACTACGCTACGAATGATGAAATGTGTAAGAAAGTTGTGATCATTGAGATGACGTCTTATAGAGGAGAGTGGAAGAAGAGACGTGTTGTACCGACCCCACATAATGTGGGACAAGGGTAGGAAGATGATGATGACTCCGCAGTTTCGTTCTTCAAATAAAAATATCAACAGATCCAAAATTTATTTAAGTTATTAGACCCGTCAGTGACTAATATGAATAAAATAATTTACGTCCCGCGTCTGTTCGTTGCGTTTCTCTTACAAAATTTACATTTATATTAGCTACCTGGGTTTATTCAGCGTGTTGCATTTGTTACTATAGTTTGGGAGCTGACAATATATTTTTTACATTGTTTTGTCAAGACCCTTTAATTGTTAAATTTATGTTTACAAAAAGAGAGCTTTAATAGTACCTACTAATTGAATTTGCATATGTTGTACTTTTGTTTAATAGAGTTACCGTATGTTTCCACATACCGTGGTTTATTTTGACATTGATTATATTCAGTCGCCGTTTTAACACGTCATTTATAAAGTCTGGGCCCCAATTGTGCTAAATTATAACGTAAACGGTTCGACTAAGCAGCAGCTAAGGTTCACCAATGTAACGTAGCGTCTGCAATATCGAATCGCTGTAAACGGCTAATCGCTCATCTTTTTTCCGTTCGTGTGATATGTGATCATGGCACAGTCTTCGGCTCATTAACATTCGAATGTTTGAACGTGTTTGGCTACGATTATCGCCAGTTCCATCATTTATTGAAATAAAAAAATAATCAAGTATAATAACTATATTATTATTGTACGATAAAAATAATCTCTATCCCATATACTAACTGTACAATCTCGTCATGAAATTTCTCCATTCGTTGCACAGTAATCGAAATTCGTCGCTACATATGAACAATTTGATATTGCGTTGGTTTTAATATGCGTTTGTGTGATGTCAGGGATATTAAATATCTTGCCTGGTGCTGACGTTCCACTATGCCCGGTTTACATTACCACAATTTCAGTAATACAGTAGCGAGTAAAATTACGTTACAAGCTTTTTTTCCGCTTATAACGTGGTTTCACGGTGGTATTACAAGGGTTTGAGAGTTATCTTAAATAAACAGTTTTAAAATCTATAATGTTTTTGCAATTATTAAATTTTAAG
Source organism: Ecliptopera silaceata (assembly GCA_932527185.1). Taxonomy (NCBI): domain Eukaryota; kingdom Metazoa; phylum Arthropoda; class Insecta; order Lepidoptera; family Geometridae; genus Ecliptopera; species Ecliptopera silaceata. Next base: position 3,406,560 of record OW052200.1, read on the forward strand.
TTAATTTAAAAAATGCAAAATTCAATAAGTATTTTTAGTGATGTGCGTTCACAATGTAACATTAGGTAATTGTACCTACATCAATTAATTGTCTATGAGCTAGAAGCTGTCATGTTTGTTTCTGTTTATAAGAAAAGGAGTGTAGCCATAAGAATTTTAAGTAATTTATACATTGAAATATTACTTATAATAATTATACTTTAAACATATTCATCATCATCATCATCATCGACCTATATTAGTCCACTGCTGGACGTAGGTCTCTCCCAAGACGCGCCACTGAGCCCGGTCTTCGGCTCCTCTCATCCAGTGTTTGCCAGCTACACTCCGCAGATCGTCGCTCCATCTCGCCGGAGGGCGTCCTACACTACGCTTTCCTAAACGCGGTCTCCACTCCAGTATCCGTTTGCTCCAACATATTACCTATATGATAATAAGTCGAAAATAGTTATGCAAAAGCAATATAAATAGCTGCACATATTTCAGATATTTAAATCTTTCTTAAATAATAAATATCTACACAATTCAGCGTTTTCCCTTCTTTCTTTCAGGCCATTATAACATTCATAAAGCAATGCAAACATCAAACCAAATAACTCTGAAAAAATACTCTCTTTCCGACGAAAATAATTATTATTTCATTTGGTTCTTTATTGAATTATCCGCGGGATACAAAGTTAGCGAAGCTTTTTTTTTGTTCCATGAATTTACCTTTCACGAGCATTCTACATGTTCTACCGACATATTTTTATAAAAAAATACCTTGTATTTTATGGAAATGTCAATGACGCATGAAACGTCAAACGGTGTTGAACGTCAAAAATACTTTTTTGGCTAGCCACAACGTGAAATTTTTATGATACACGTATGTTGTCGTGCTAAAAAATAGATTATTATTCTTGGAAAAATAGAAATTGCGGTGAAATGCATGCAGTACTTTTTTTGTTTTATGTTTCGCGCAGGCGGTTCTTTTTGAACCATCCAACGACGTCGCGGTGGCGCATTTTTCCAAAGCTTTTTAGACCATAAATTGAACAGAGAACCATTCTATAAGTATTGCTCTAAAGACGAACGTAGGATTTGCCTATCGCACGCAATCGCGGACTGTAAGCCACTTTAAGCATTCCTCTAAATCCTACCCTCGGGTATTCAGCAAAATCTTCTTTTGGATCTCTTCAATGAAATTCAATTTCGTAGGATGCGCACATTTGTTTTTTACGCCGCAATACGCTTATTTCTATAAGAAACTTTTTTATTGCCATAAATGGACTAAAACTAATTAGTATGGCCTCCGTTTTATTATTAAAAACTAATTTTAAAAGTCCACCCACGCGTGTAATAAAAGACAGTCTTACGTATACAAAAGTTTACAAACCAACCAAGTTGTAAATAGCTTTAACGTAATTATTTCTTAGAATTTTATTTCATTACAATTAATGAGTTTTCTTCAATCTACTTTTGGTTAAGTTTATATGTTTTCGGGACAACATACCCACGTCGTTTTATTTGTAGATAGCTTCCCTAAATAAAATTATTCAGCCTTGAAGTTTTGGATTTCGTTAGAACAATCTAGAAAGTCATATTGTTTATTGATTATTCTGTATTCTTGTTTCTTTATCTTAACCTAATTTGAAATTTGTTTTTTTTTCAGATGAATAGGAAAGATAAGCCAATATTTATTAGTCAAAATAAGTGAACTATAATTTATTTATTCACAAACAAACTTACGATTATACAGTGTTTACAAAATGTACATTGTCATATAAAATACATAAGAAACAGTTGAGCTATCTACAGACCGTTCCAAACGATCTATAGATAGTTCAACTGATCCAAATCAGTACCAATCGGAAGCGTACCCAAGACACTGGCTGCATTGCCGCGCTGAATAGCAATGCTGATACGATATGTTAACAAAATAAGTTAGTTTAGGAAAATGCAAAGCAAATTATAAATTGATTATTCTTTTATGCATATAGGTAATAAAAAAAGATCGTTCCTTTATTGACTCTATTACATGATTTATGACCACATTTATACGATGATACACAATATTATATCATTAATTTTCTTTAATAATCCAAACTTGGTCCGATTTTAGATATTATTTTTCAATAGGAATTTATCGCACGTACACGGAATATTTCTTAGCACGTAGAACTTATCAAGGAACCATTGATAGCAAGTTCTAAGGAACCCTCCTATTATAATGCTTGATTAGATTAAAAGTCTTTTTGCAAATTAGAGCAATACAATTCGGAAATGATTAAACCATTTTATTTGTATAGGTTTCTCTATTGAATCTCTTCTGGCAAAAGCAGAAAATAGCTCTTTAGAATTGAAGGGACAAATAAATCGTAAAAAGGGGCTATATAGTAAGTAGAGAAACAAAAAGATACGATAACCCCCAGATGGGCGTCGTAGAAAAAGAAATGTTTTCACTAGAATAGTTTGCTGGGTCTCATTACATCACTAAGCTTGTAAAGCTGCGAAGCAAACGGCGTAAACCTAAAGTTTTATTGCTGGTCGGTTTATTGCTGCCATAAAGAGGGAGGCGCAAGTTGGTGCTTTACTAAACACAAGTCGTCCTCACAAGTCCGCTGGTAATTGCATTTGTGCACAATACCCTAAATAAAATCGCTTTAGCCTACGTCCATATATTCGCTACAAATGACTTTCTTAAGTTTTTTTTTTCTTGTCCCACTGCTGGGCAGGGGCCTCCCCCAAAAGTTTTCTTAAGTTATTAGTTGTATTTGTGAGAAGCTCATGTTTTGAAAGTAATTTTAAAATAAGTTTAATTTGTCGGCGAACACGAAATATATAAAGATTTGTAATTTCACCTGCTTTAATGTTCTTTTAAGGTTTGTCGGAAATACTTTGTGTATTTTTGTGTGACCGCTGGTTAGGGAGAGGTCTTGAAATTAAACTCAAGGTTGATGGTCACGTCTCGTTCGGGCAGAGCTTCGCCTTTGGATCCAAACTTTATTAAAGAAGTGAACTAAATTATCTTAGGCTACCGCTTTTATACAATTCCAAGACAGTTTTTTTTATATAAAACAATATTTCGTACTTCCGGGATATAATATTAAATAAATAAGTTTATGCTGTAAATAAATACATCTCAATACATGATAATTATTAAATCAATTTATGGTGAATTAAGATGATGAATATAATTCAACTTTATAATGAATTTAATTTAAATTATAATGGCAACTGCTTGCTACTTCCGGCTGTTTATTATTAATCAATTAATTGCAACAACTGTACCTAAATTCATTTTAAATATAAATATGATTTTACAATATTATTTGGATATTATTAATAGATCTATTATTCAATATTTTTATATTATTAAATCACCTCAACTTTTTAGCGGGACTTTCAAAATGATCTTTATGATACACATTACTTAACTAAAGGTATAGCTAATGGACAATGCTTGATATAAATAAAATCAAGTATATATATATAACTAATATGATAATATATAACTAGTGAGGGGTATTATTCTCTAACACTCGGCCATCCTGCAAGGGCCGTGACCCACGGCGCTCCACCGAGGATGATGTCTTAGCTCCCATGTTTCCCATGCTTCCTATGCTGTTTGTCACCTGGAAAAAGAGATAAGCAGTAACTTGTATGTAAGATGTTCTAAAAGTGTTACATAAACGTTTGTAATGTTACTTATACTGGAGCAGCAATATGTACCTCGGTAAGTATTTTTTTAACGTATGCATTTGTATTAAATCTGCAGCAAAATATTATTTTTATCAACAGCTTCTAGTTTGTTAATTGTAAACAAGAGAAAGAGACAAGCAAAGCAGGCTCGTAAGTCACACAGACTATATTATGTTTGTCACACAGACTGTATGTTTGTCACACAGACTATATTAAGAATACGTCACACAGACAAAACATAATATGGGTCACACAGACTGTTATAGCAAAGACATAAAATATGAATAATCGATAACATATGTCACACAGACTATTATCAGGAAAATATTATGTCACGATTTCTACGATTTTTAACAACATCATTTTTGTTTCAGCTCACCAAGATACCGTTTCATCACGAGAGATTATACTTTACTTCGCATCACATCAGCTACTTACTACCTACCTACTCTCAATTTATGTCAATGTTTTATTTAGAAAGTAAATAACTGCATAACTACGAGTATACGAGTTTTATTTACAGATAATTTACAATTTACAAGTAAATAGACTTCTAATTATAAATAATCTACTTATTTACATTCAGATTTCAGGCAACTATCTCGAACATCCATAGTTATATAAGTAAGTAGGTACATAGGATAGTTATTTAACTTTCTAGAAGATCTATGAGATCGTCTCTGTCTACTTCCACGTCACTAGCTGAACTATCTGCATCAGACACAATAGATTTATAGGGTCTTAACACTTCACCTCTTACAACAGCGCTAAATTTTTTATAACCTTTCATTCCTTTAACGCTACTAATTGTATACCGATCTATATTCGATTCCGCCTTACTAACCTTATATGGACCCGTATAAGGACTCTTTAATTTTTGTGAAACTTTAGCAGATGGGTCCCTACTAGCTCCGTCTTTCCACAAAACTAATTGTCCTACTGAATACTTTATACATTTTTTTCGGGATCTGTCAAATTGTTTTTTCATGAGGGTCATGTTTTTATCGATATGTAATTTTGCGCTTTGTCTCCTATCCTGCAGTGCTAATTCTTGTTCAGCAAAATCTTGAACTTGTCCAGCGGGATAAGCGGGTAAACGGGAATTTTCGTGCCCAAACATGAGTTTAAACGGGGGAAACTTGGTAGTTGAATTGGGAGTATTGTTTATTCCCCATACGACATCAGAAAGTTTCTCATCCCATGTACTCTCATTTTCAGACATTGTGTTTAGACCATCTATTATTGTTCGATTTACACGCTCGACCTGACCATTAGATCTAGGACTGGCTATAGCGTTTAAAACGTGCCTAAATTGAGATTCTTCAGCAAACTGTTTGAAATAGCGGCTAGTGAAAGCTTTACCTCGATCTGTAATAATTCTAGTTGGACTACCAAATAATTTTATGATTTCTTTCAAATGCTTAATTGTCTCTACTGAACTACAATTTTTTACTGCTCTAGCAAATACGAACTTAGTGAAAGAGTCTATAGCGACCAGAACGTATGTGTTACCTTTCCTAGTTTTAACGAAAGGACCTAAATGATCAGCATGCAAGGTATGCATAGGTACTGGTACTTTTTCGATTGGATAAAGCTCTCCTTGCGACCTACCATACCCTGATTTTCCGAACGCACATTGTAAACAAGAGTTAATGTATTTTCTAATAAATCGTGTCATTCCGTTAAACCAAAACTGAGATTTTATAGTTTTCTCACATCTTTCAAATCCTGGGTGTCCTATCTGGTCGTGGTATTTCTGCAAGAGGCCGTATTTTGCCAATTTTGGTATAACAAAACGTTCACCATGCAATGTTTTCCTAAACAAACTACCATCTTTTACAACATAATTATTTACAATATCTGGGTTAGTTGTTTGTTCATTTAATTGAGTAAGAATTTGTTGAATGTTACCATCTTGTAATTGGAGTGTAATTAACCAATCAGATTCTTCAATTTGGAAAATAGGTTCTGTAATAGGGTTCCTACTTAACGCATCTACATGTTTCATTCTTTCTCCCGCACGATATTCTATTTGTAAATCGTAATCCTGTATTGCTAACCACCACCTAGCTATACGCGGGATAAGATCTTTCTTAACTAATGTAGTACGTAAGGCTGCGCAATCAGTCACAACTTTAACAGGAATTCCTGTTAAATAGATCCGAAAACGCTTCAGTGATTCTACGACCGCGAGAGTCTCCAGTTCATAACTATGGTAGAACTGTTCCTCTTTAGAAGTTACCCTACTGAAATATGCTATTGGTTTTATTGAACCATCTAACTGATGCTGCATAAGGATACCACCTAGACCTAACTTACTAGCGTCTGTATGTAATTCCGTAACAGCTTTACTATCATAAATACTAAGGACTGGTCTCTCGACTAATCTTTGCTTTAATGTTTGAAATGCTCTTTCTTGTTCAGGTCCCCAAACCCAGACTACCCCCTGCCTGGTAAGTTTTGTTAAGGGTAGAGCTAGTTCAGCAAAACCCCGTATGAACTTCCTGAAATATGAAGTTAACCCAATAAATTGCCGAATCTCATGAACGTTTTTAGGTCTTCTATATTCTGAAACGCAATTAATTTTTGTTTGACCTGGTCGTATCGTACCTTCAGCTATTTCATGGCCCAAGTAATTTACGCTTGTTTTCAGGAAAGAACACTTGGACAAGTTTAATTTTAAATTGGCCTTTTGCAATAGTTGTAATACATGTTCTAACAACATCATACCTTCTTCTATAGTAACTGTAGGTAACATGACGTCATCAAGGTATGTTGCCACATCATTCCGAACATCATTTAGAGCTATGCGTATCAACCGAGAGAACACTGCAGGTGCATTGGCTAACCCAAACGGCATTTTTAAAAATTCGTATTGTCCTGTAGGAATTACGAATGCACTTTTATGAATTGAATCATCAGCAAGCCTAACTTGATAATAACCTTGGGCTAAGTCGAGTGTGGTAAAATAACTTTTACCTGCCAATTTAGAGACTTGATCATCTATATGCGGTAAAGGGTATCGGTCTTTAACGGTTTGCGTGTTAAGGGCCCTATAATCTACGCATAATCGATAATCCCCGGTTTTCTTTTTTATAAGTATAACTGGACTTGCATATTCAGACATCGATTCACGAACTATTCCTGCATCAACTAAATCCTGAACTTTTTCTTCGAGAATCTCGTTCTCTTTATGAGACACCCTGTATGGCTTAAAGTGAACAGGCTTGTCAATCGTGGTCTGAATGTGCATTTCTATAAGATCTGTGCAACCTAAATCCTTTGTACTCTTAGCAAATGAATGTTCATAGTTATTCAGTAAAGTCAAGAGCTTATCGCAGTTTGCACTGTCTAATTCTCCTACATCTATATCAGCTTTACTAAATGCTCTACGGCCACCAGCGGAGCTAATGCACGTTTCAAGAGTCATAACATCATGAACGTGATCAGATGCAAGAGCGACTAGTTCAGCACGAGCTATTAATTTATGAGCTGGAAGAATGATAGTCAAGTCACCCATATTAAGAAACTTCAAACGCCCTTCTATGCAGATAATTCCTCCAGGGATATCATAACACAACTTGCCTAATTGTACATGAACCGGTTTGGTTAAAAAGTAAAACTCGCCATTAGTTTCTATATCAACAAACACATCAACTAAGCAAAGACTGCGTGGCGGAATAGTCACATCACATTTAAGGCAGACACCGTACTTTGAATTGAAATCCGAATTTTCTAGTTTAATAGGCTTTAAACAATCATTTATAACAGACGTTTCAATAATTCTAGCAGAGTTTGTAGTCGTTACTAAACTAATACCAGGCTGATTAATCATAGTTTGACCTATAATTAAGTCTATATCTGACAGATCGTAATCGGTGATTTCGGCGTAACCTTTCAAGCATACATTATCCAAACATACTTCTATTTCAGTCGTACCTAATGACTGCATGTGAGCACCGCCAAACCCTTTCATAACAACAACAGAGGGTTGAATTACCACTCCTAACATTTGTGCTTTAGTGTGCGTTAGGATATTGAGCTTACTACCAGTATCAATAAAAGCAACAAGTTCTACCGTGCCTATGTGAGCTAAACGTTTATAGATGCTTACAGAATTATTAGAAGGGGTGTACATTATGCGACTCACCCGAGAGGTATGGACGTCTTGCCCCGTCGTCTTCGAGGAGGCCCCGAACCAACACGTAGCAGCCGTATGCCCGATGCGCTGGCAGGTGTCGCAGCGCTGCTGGGCTCTGCAGTCTCGTGCTTCGTGTCCAACCCGGCGGCAGAAGTAGCATCGCTTAACTCCTGGTAGTTGAGACGTCGTGGTTTGGTTTCCATTGGCGGTGCCTCTTCTCCAAGTAGACTTGCGTGTCGATGTTGAAGATTCTTGTGAAGTTTTGTAGTCTTCCAAAGACGACAGGTACCCGCAGTAAAGTAGCTCAGGTGTTTCGCACTGGAATGCTTTTGCGTTCGCACGTAGCTCGACGGGTAGGCCTCTTATGATGCATGATATCGCTTCTTCTCCGTAGATGTTGCATTTCTTGAGTAAAGATACCTTGTCATGGTAATATTTGGTCATGGTCTCCGAATCCTTTTTTGTTCTTGCCAGCATACCCTCAAGCTTCTTCATCTACGTGGTCAGTGGATCGAGGAAAAGCGGTTTTCAATGAGTCTTTCCAACCTTCCCAATCGAGATCATAGTCCTCCAGCTCGTCGTACCAGCGTCGAGCAGAACCACGTAGGCGTAGTTGCATGATGAACTGTTTCTCGGTAGAGTTCCATCCGTAAACTGCACCAAGCTGATCGATCTTGTGAAGCCAGCTACAGATATTGCTGGTGCAATCCTCGGGCCGAAACTTTGGAATAACTTCCGCATCAGTGTGAGTTATACGATGCCGTTTTCTCGGTGTGGGCGCAGCGTCAGAAGAAAAAAAATTTCGGTCTACCTCAGCCTCATCTTCATCGTTGGACGCAGAATTTTCGCAGTATTTTCTTTTTACGCCAAGGCCGGATGCATACGGGCCAGACATCCTTCAGTATCCCACTTCTGAGATGTGACCGCTGGTTAGGGAGAGGTCTTGAAATTAAACTCAAGGTTGATGGTCACGTCTCGTTCGGGCAGAGCTTCGCCTTTGGATCCAAACTTTATTAAAGAAGTGAACTAAATTATCTTAGGCTACCGCTTTTATACAATTCCAAGACAGTTTTTTTTATATAAAACAATATTTCGTACTTCCGGGATATAATATTAAATAAATAAGTTTATGCTGTAAATAAATACATCTCAATACATGATAATTATTAAATCAATTTATGGTGAATTAAGATGATGAATATAATTCAACTTTATAATGAATTTAATTTAAATTATAATGGCAACTGCTTGCTACTTCCGGCTGTTTATTATTAATCAATTAATTGCAACAACTGTACCTAAATTCATTTTAAATATAAATATGATTTTACAATATTATTTGGATATTATTAATAGATGATAGATAGATAGATAGAAAACACTTTATTGCACACCACATAATTTAAAATACAAATTGAACAAAAAATTGAACGTAATCAAGATATACAATGGGCGGTCTTATCACTATGAGCGATCTCTTCCAGACAACCTTGGGATGGACTGGATTTAACAGGAACGTTAGCGGACGGTGGTGTAGAAATAGAAATAATAATACTAAATGGTAATAAAATAGGTTACTAGTAGACCTATAATATTTAAATACATACTAAATAAACCTACTTGCACTATGATACACACTATAACATAAACTAAATATATTTTATACATAACTACATATATACTTACATAGAATATATACATATATTTACATACATACATAATTCATATACATAAGTAAATATTTTAAAGTATAATAAATAAAAAAAAAGATTATGGAGAGATTGACAAAAAGTAACTGATCAGAAGCTTCTTGAAAATGGGAAGAGATTTAGCCGATCTGATGTTATTAGGGAGAGAGTTCCAAAGAAGATAGAAGATAGATCTATTATTCAATATTTTTATATTATTAAATCACCTCAACTTTTTAGCGGGACTTTCAAAATGATCTTTATGATACACATTACTTAACTAAAGGTATAGCTAATGGACAATGCTTGATATAAATAAAATCAAGTATATATATATAACTAATATGATAATATATAACTAGTGAGGGGTATTATTCTCTAACACTTGATTTATTTTTTTGTATACCTACAATTAAGGTAGCTTTTTAACATGCCTTTTTGAGTGATAGATACGTGTTTATCATGTGCTTTGTTTATCCTATATTTTATCTATATTTACAAAATCACTTGTATTGGTCACTGTTTTCAGGTCAGAGGTTCAGCCTCATTTTAGAAGTAGTGTTAAATTATCCATAAGTATATTATAATTTTGACGACCAATGCGGCGCGGCGGGCGAAGGTCCGCCTGCGACGCAAAGGTAGCGGGTTCGATTCCCACCTTGGGATACACGTTTGTACGATCTGCAAATATTTATTCCGGGTGTTCTGGGTATTGTATATGTATAATAAAAAATATCTATCTATGTAATGTATTGTATTAATTATGTCAGTCTTCTGCTAGATGATGTTGTGTGGATTGTCCAGCATTATTTATTTAATTTAAGCCATGCACGTTTTTATTTTCCGTCTGAAGACTTCGTTGTTTAAGGCTATTTAGTACGTGATGAGATCATGAAGCGGTCATCGCCTCATTACGGTCGATTTCACCAGGACGGCACAGGCGCCCCATACATCACTTGGTTTCCGGCGTTTGAGAGGTTAGGGTGACAAGCTTTCACGCTGACGTTTAAAGGCGCGATCCCACCGCGGCACACGGAGAGGATGCGCACGTGTATTAAGCTTCGCTTTGTAAGAAAATGTATGTGGTTGTATCCACTGCAACCCACGGAGAGGATACGCATGAAATGACGTCATTGGTACACGCGTGGCTTGTTCGAATAGGCGGTTACATAGCTCAACGCTGTCTACGTGGGTTTACGTTTCCACTGAAGTACACGAATATTTAGCCCACGACTATGCTCACTTATACTCCCGCCCGCCCCACCTCCCCGCACCGTCCGTGGATTGCAGTGGCACATGCGTAGCCTCTCCGTGCGCCGTGCCACGCTAAACATAGTCATGGGACATATTCGTGTACTTCGGTGGAAACGATAACCCACGTTGTCAAAGAAATGAATACACGCAGCTAAAATGCGCCACGTGCCCGTGCACAGCATGCGCCGCGGTGGGTTCGCGCCTTAATGCGATCGGCAAAGCGACCTAGAATGAAATTATAAATGCTTAGTACCTACGTCAGACCATTAAGCGCTAATTTGTAAGCTAATGCGCTCATATATAGAGAATGGTGGTCTGAACAATAACCTCACAAAGTTGACCTGTTTCTAGAAAGAGACAACGAAACCGTAGTCTGTACCTGTTTCTTTCCTGTAGGTACGTAATAATAATATAGAAAGATAACTACAAGCCGCACGATTGTATTATTTCTTTCACACTTTGCCGCCCGTAATTCAAAACTAGATAGATACCACTCAGTCTATTCCCTATCGGTCTATCTTATAAAAAGTTAGCGCAGACTTGATGTATTGATTAACATACGTAAAGATAACACAAAGTCAACGCTGACTTTTTATAAAATAGGGGGTAAGACTTTACCGCAGACAGCATTTAATTTAATTCTGTTTTCAGGAAAGAACATAAAATGAAATAAATTATCCTTTTTCATTATGAAAGAGTTAGAGTATGCTGAATAGAATGAACATTTGCAAGTCAAATAAACCAGTTTAAGAGTAGTAATTTTGTAATGAAGGTCTAACAGCAGTAAATCAAGACAGGGGGGGTATCCTGACAACTAAAATGTTTTTGAACTGTTATTTGATCAAATTGCAGTTCAGTTTTCTTCTGCGTACCGATTTATGCTTTTTATTGATATTTTGAATGATCGATTTCATACCGTTTGATAGAATTAACGAAAAATCAGATAGGCCATGCTCATTTCAGGTAGGTCATGCTTATATCAGATAGGTCATGCTCAAATCAGGTAGGCCACGTGCTAAACCGCGGCATTGACGTCATTTTTAACAACTCAGTCATAATTTTATAAACCTCAGTCACGTTAGTCCACAAAAATGCCACGGAATACTGATGAGTTACTATAGTAAAATCATCGTAAACTCAACTGCAACTGAAAGGATATTCGGTCACGCAAGTTTCTCCTTGCTGGATAGCCCCCAAGGAAGGGTGGCGTGCGGGAACAAACGTTACTAATGAGGCGGCCTGGCACTAAGAATGTTTGAGCCTGAATAAACATACTATATTTTATGTAGATGTAGGTATAGATTTTTAAAAATGCACGCGTTTTGCTAATTATAATGATCTACTTTGCCAACAGATCCAGTCGTGTTTTATTATGGTAACGAGTCAAAACGGTGACTGTACAACCAATGACAAAACTTATAAATCAATATTTGTACCTATACCGTCTTTGTATGAGAGTGATAGTAATAAATGTATAATGTACACAAAATTGCCCGTTACATTAAAAGACAAAAGTCTTATGAAAAGGAAGAAGAAGACAAATTGTTATCGTTGAAAAAATAGCCGATATTTTTTTTGGCAATACAAATTATATATAGGTACCTATACAACGAAGCTGTTATTAAAGGTATAAGTCAAATATATATAATTTACTATCATCATCATCATCAACCTATATCAGTCCACTGCTGGACGTAGGTCTCTCCCAAGACGCGCCACTGAGCGCGGTCATCGGCCCTTCTCATCCAGTGTTTGCCAGCTACACTCCGCAGATCGTCACTCCATCTCGCCGGAGGGCGTCCACTACGCTTGCCTAAACGCGGTCTCCACTCCAGTATCCGTTTGCTCCAACGGTTGTCGGTTCTTCGGCAAACATGGCCGGCCCACTGCCACTTCAGCTTGCTAATTTACTATTCTTAAAAAAAATAAGAGTAAATGTATAGTTGAAATTATAGATATAAGAGATAAATCTCAATCCGTAATCTTTTAGGCGGTTTACGTTGTAAATGTTTTCTGAAAATTGTGGCTCTTTTTCGTAATGCAAAGATTTATATCAAAATAATCTTTATATCCTTACCTTGTATTCATTTTATGAACTTGGCGAAGTTTTAGACGTATAGCTTCCAAAAATAAAATATGAGTAAGTTTTTACCAAAAAGATAAGTATGAGAGAATATTTTTCCTTTCAAGTTCCAAATCTGATAATGCCTTTTATTTGATACTAATTCTTTTTTTGGAGTTATATATGATTTTGTTCTTTAATTTTTTGTATGTTTGCAGCCAACAATACAGCCTTAGGTTTAGCCCTAGCTTGAATCGGTGTTTTGTATTATAATATTCTAATGGTTTTTTTAGTACGTAACATAAAGTTTAAAAAACAAAAACGTTAATATATTTTGACTGAGGTTTCTTCAAGTATCTTAACACGCCCTTTTGAATTACTTTTCAGTTACACTATAAAGGAGAATGGGCGATTCTGTATGGAGCGTGGGCCACGACTAAAAAACTCGTCCCTCAGGGTTGCCACATAATATGTTTAAAAGGGCTTTTAGAGGCCTACCTTTTACTATTTTTATTTAAAAAATCCATCCCATGGAAATCGATATATTTTGAAAAACAGTTTTTTATTTTAACGTCGTATTACTCCGAATCCTGAAGACCCACAAAAATGCCTGCAGTTGCGTTGAAAAGGGCATAAAACGGGCTTTATTTGTCTTGAGATTGTTTGAAAATCCAACCTGTGGAAATCGAGATATTTCTGAAAAACCGTATTTATTTTTTGCAATACTACAGTTTTTCAGGAATAAATCAATTTCCACAGGTTGGATTTTTAAACAATTTGAGAAATAATTAAAGCCCTTTTAATGCTTTTAAACGCCATCACAGTTATTCTTGTGGGCCTTCAGAATTCTAAGTTATATGATGTTAAATGAAAAACACTTTCATCGAAATATCTCGATTTCCATGGGACGGATTTTTTCCGTAATTATAGTAAAATATTGGCTTATAAAAGCCCTTTTTAACGTACTATGTGGCAACCTTGAGGGACAATTTTTTTAGTCGTGGCCCAAAGTGCCCATTCTCCTTTATTTTATCATTGAAGAATGTCTAAGATTGAGCCTAAACTTTTAAGTACATTAAATACGACAACAAATCAAAGTAACTACCTATTATTACGGTTTTAATGGTTCTCAATGAACAGCAGTAACAATAACATGAATTCTTATCGCGTGCAAATAGATGTATTAACACTGTATACAAAGTAATGTGTTTTATCTCTAGTTTTGGTAGTTAATGTAGAAAGGTATGGTCGCAACATAAATTGATGTATAAAATGTATCAAAAAAATTGGCTTTAATACATGAATTTTATCATTTATAACGATATTTTTAAACTTTTGCATATTGTGTGATACTACTACGAAAGTTACAAAACAAAACCTCCTGAAATATACTTACTTCATGAAATCTCTATAAAATATATAAATGGCGCACTAAGAGGCCATCAGATTAAAAACCTTTAAAAAAATAAAATGAAAACAACCATTGGTTCTAAACTAGCACAAGCTGAGTGATAATATTTGGCACACAGCAACACAACGTAAAAATATTAAATAACTATCAACTATAGTTGATAAATAAACGTATACTAAAACTTAATACTAGTATTCAGTTTTAGTATAAGTTTATCGTTTGTGTTATGATAACCAAAATAAAGTTTTACGGTCTATCTTATAAAAAATTAACGCAGACTTGATGTATTGATTACCAAACGTAATGGTGACATAAAGTCAACGCTAACTTTTTATAAGACAAACCACTAGTCTTTCCCAACTTAATCAACCATAAAATATACCTTACCACACTGTATGCGCTAATAGAATGGAACTACTTAGCTAGAATTTTCGTGTGACGTCGTAAATTTGGTAAATTCGAATTTCCGACTTCAAGGAAAATTCTTATAAAATACGAGTATATCACGCAGACACCGCCATGCTTCTGTGAATTTGAGGGATTTTAGAAATATTAACACTAGTTCTAGTGGCCTATTTATTATATATGAATGGCTAATTTGATTCTCGAAATGAGATGGTCCATTGGTCAATGAATTTGTATAATGAGGCTATTAAACTTTGCAACAGTATCCGAACAGTCACAGCACAAAGTCAAAGTCAAAATTTCTTTATTCAATAAAATCACAAGGATCACTTTGAAAACTCTTACATACTAGATGATTCTAGGCGCTTGTTCGTCGCGACCAGAGTCTAGAAGAACTGGCTAGAAACTAGACCTGGGTCCTGGCGATTTTTTATATGATCCTTCTTACAATTGTTTAATAAAGAAATTGGAGCTAGTTCGCACAGTCTTTGAGTTCTATTAGTGATAAATATATACGATGCCTGCTTGCAGCATACATAAAAACTAGTTCTTTCGCCACAGGATTTTATTTGGCTTTTTATGTCCAACGCCGTTGAAATTCAGAGATCTGCAGCTCATTATAAATTCGGTTTTACGGCATGATAGAAACAGTGCATAATAGTATGCTTTTAAATGTTTTTATATTCCGAGTAAACTGGAGAACAAAAGCAACTGGAACTTTATGGTAATATGAGATAAAAATAATTTATTAATATGACATTATGAGTATTTTTTGCATTTTGTGCGTAACAATGCAGTTTGCAGAGCTTTGAGGCATGCGAGTAGGTAGCTACCTTTTTGGTTTTAAAAACTTACCTTTCCTTATTACTATGCTCTTTATCCGTTTTGATCTATTCATCTATACTTTGCTATAAGTACTTATTTATAAGGGGCTAGATGTGGCAAAGTTCTACATACACTATGTTTGAAATTGTGTTATGTTCAATTGACACGCAAGAAGAAGAAGAAGTACTTTAGACTCCTCAGTCACAAACCAAGCAAGCACTTAAGATATTGTATTCCGACCTGTAAACCCCTTTTAGCAGCTAAACTAAAACAATACTTATAAGGTCTCGACAGCTTTTCAAAATTTAAACAGTTTTCAATATTATATAAATGCGTACTTCAGCAAGAATTAAGTTGAAGATAATCTTGAGAAACAGCTATTAGAATATTAGAACTTTTAGAAAGACATAGTCAAGTCTGAGAGCTAGATCCAAAACTTAAATTGAAATATATTTCGGTAGAATTAATTAAACTTCGTAACAAGAAAATTGAATGTCGATTGCAAAAATGTTGAACCGTAAATGTTATGACTTAAGTTGAGACTTGAGGTTACGAACAAACTAGTCTTAGCACTTACAACTGAATTTTACACTTATAACAAGTTTTCATTAATTTTCCTTACAAATAAAATTAAAAATATCCACATATTTGGCACAAAGCAGTTTACGTCAATTATAAACCTGCTGCCATAAGGATTTAGTGTTTGAATAATCGTAGCGTAGCGAGCGTAGCGAAATGGAAGTTATATGAGAAAAATGAATAATTGAGTTATAAAAAAACTTCAAATTAAATAAATATGAATTTATTCATGGATATTTTATGCAACGCATCATATTTGATTTCACGATGCTATTTTTTTTTAGTATAGTTATGTACTAAAAAATAGTATAGTTATACATTATAATATATTACTTAGTAGCATACAGTTCAATACAATGTTTTTAAAAAATGTTATCAAAAAAGGGTATATCAGCCAAGTTTTTTTTTAAGTGACAATCAAACCCAAAAACTTAAACTTCTATTGAAAAATAAACAATAGTCAAGTTTTCCAATTTAAAAATAATGAACAAAAAAATATCTTTAGATTTAAAACAGCAAAGTCATTGATGAAAAACTAATTTGAATACCGATAGCAACATCGAAGCGCTACTTAACCGTACAGTGTAAATAAAATTATGCAACTTAAAACTATATTGCTGCCGGAAACAAGGCCCAAGCTACCGGTGGTCAAGGATTAACCCCCAAACAATCCGTAACGCGTCGAGGTCACTCACTCACTCACTCACCCACCCACATCACTGCATCGGACAATTAAGATCTTTTTTTTTTTCTAACCTATCTCGTCCCACTGCTGGGCAAAGGTCTCCCCCAAGTCCTTCCACTCGTCCCTATTCTCCGCTTTTTTCCACCAATTCCCCTCGAAAGTGTCTAGGTCGTCCCGCCATCGTCTCCTTGGTCGGCCTCAACGCCTTCGTCCGTCTCCAGGCATCCATGGTGTAACGGCTTTAGCCCATTTTCGGGAGTCCATGCGGCAAACATGGCCTGCCCAATCCCAATAAAGAAATAAATAATTTAATATCAACTAAAACGCTAACGCTTACCGCTCAGCGTATGCCAAACCAAAGCCAGCACAGAACCACAAATGATAAGTGAGCTTTATGGCATTGTTTGTCGGCACAATGCCACGAGCACAAACCACTGAACATAATTCGAGCCCAATTAAAATACGCCCGCATTATTAAACGGGGCAGTTCACTCACAAGACGCTAATAACATGAAGTTTGTTCTGCGATGATAGTGCTAGAGGCAAGTTTCTGTGGATTAAGGATTTTTATTTGGTTTAACAACTATCTGAATTTAATCCTACTAAATTTAGATAGTTAAAAAGTATGGATAATATTATAAACGCAAATGTTTGTATTGATGGATGTATGTTTGTTACTCTTTCACGCAAAAAACTACTGAATAGATTTAAATGAAACTTTACAATAATGTAGTTTATACGTCAGAATAAGACAGAATTCGAAAATATAAAATCACGTCACTACCCAACATCGATTTGGTCCATACTTTTGTGTACCAAAGTACCGAATTAATATCTATTTTCGACAAAAACATTATTTCGAACGTAACAGTTTCGGGAATAGCCTATTGTCTAAAGTTAGCGATTGTTATCATGTTGAACATGAAATCTATTTTAACATATTATGTGCTGTTTATCACTAAAATTCAGAAGCCTTGATCTAAAACAAACTTTGGCATTCTGAGAGACAGAATTTGTACGAAAAATTGGTTCTTCCAACTAAGCAAAAGCAAAGCTTGTACTATGGAAACAAGATTGCTGGTATTTACTAACAATGTATTTCTAAAATATGTAAGTATATATTTATACAAAATATTGGTTTCATAAGTATTACAAGTAGATTACGTATGAAACAAATTATTCTGTTTAAAAAATAATTAGTGGCTCATTTGCATGTGAAATGAGATTAAAGTTGTACTGAATTCAAAAAGCTTTCACATTGAGTGGTTCGTTAAACTGTTAGTTAAATTAATTAATTATTTTTAAGGACCACACGCCGAATAACTTAATTAATGCTATATAATGATAAGCCTCACAGCTCAGTTGGTAGCTCTGCCTTCCATGCTGTGGGTCGTGAGTTCGATTCACACCCAGAGCAAATGTTTGTGAGATGAATATAAATATTTGTTCTGCGTCTGGGTGTTACTATATATTCTATATATTTACAAAATAATATATATAAGTATTATATCAGCAATCTAGTTCAGACAAACTTTGCTTAGTTTGGGACTAGAGTGTGATGTGTGAAATGTCCGTGAATATTTATTATTATATTTATTTCTTTTGAGTATATATTTTTGTCCAGGTGTGGGACAAAATATGCAGCTGGTGAGAATATCCGTGTCTTACAAAGTGCGTAAATTAATACAGTTTTAAAGTATCTACTTTTGTAATTAAGCTTTGTAAAAAACAGTAGATTTTTGGGGATATATTTGCACTGTCTACTGTTTTTAAATATAGCGTTGTATGAAATGACAATAAAACAGCAGAGAGAACAAAATGTTTCAAAAAGTTTATAAGTATTCATTATAATAAATCCAGTAGTATCCCACTGCAGGGCAAAGGCCTCTCTTCTCTCCAGTCATTTATAAGTAATGGCGTAGGTTTAACTTACAAACAAAAAAAAAGGTCCCTGAATGAAATGTCTACTTTTAGTATAATAAAATTCCCAGACGTTATAACGAGGCTATAAGATTAGCTAAGCAGTGATTTGTTTGATGACACATCGTTATGGATTTTATTACGCGAACTTCAAGGTTGAGACTTTAAGTAAAATTGTTCGCTGATGGACTATTAAGCGTGGCTTCGTAATATTTTAGACAATCTTTACGCTATTCAACAAAAAATTAATGAAATAAGTCTAGAGCCTCGCCTTAAATCTCTCTGACACCTTAAAAATACAGAGAAAAATTACACAATAAATAAAGAACAAATTATACAATTCTACTAGCTAGTTTCTTTGTAGTTTGAAAATAATAGAAGAGTCAGAATGTTGCCCGCCTAACAAACTTCAACCAGAAAAAAATGGTAGGCTTGATATCATGGTAAAATACATTCGAAAACATATATATACTCGTACATAGTTTAATTCAAGTTCTTATAAAAGGGTAAAAAAAATATAATCATTTTACAGACAGCTTTAGATTACAATTCAAATTAAATCGTTCACGAACTTATATAAATAAATATTAGAATGTAAAATTACTAATTCAAACTTTCAGTAGTTGTTGCATATCTCAATAATAAAAAATCTATATCTTTAATGTAGATGATTTGATGATAAACCTATTTGTAATACAGCAACTTACTCAACAATCAAAAGCGTCATGTGACAAAGATTTTCAACCGAGAATCGAAAACCGAAAGGGGTATCGAAAGCCGAACAATGTAATCTAGGAAATGCAAGTCCATTTCCGACGCCAGTCGTGACAATAGCGAAGAATGCGGTCCAATAATAGGGAATCACGGTCGTGACCGACGCTTGTATTGATTTATGGACGTGGTGGGCGTCTGCTCGCACCATAATTTGCACTTTGAGTGAAAAATTACACGACGGAAATCAAAAAAATACTTTCTTGCACACTAAGTTAAACTTATACAATTGTTTAAAACAAAAATTCGACTCAGGTGTGATTACGGTCAAGCATTTGCGTATAATAAATATATAAAAAATGATATGTGCGTGTTAGTGGGCGGTCTTATCACTATAAAATATGGTAATATCGGACTGCGCGTGCATTTCGATCGAAACCAACACTTCAGTCACACCTACAGGATATCAGCTATTAACAAAAGTTTTTAAGTATCTTAGTTTTCTTCATAACAGGATTTACCATGGATTGTGAGTTTGATTAGGTATTTCCCGATATTTTCCTATATGCCCGATATTTTATATAGAAAACTATGTTCAAAACCGTGATAGTTTCAAATAATGAAATGAAATGCATTTATTTTGACAACACACATGGTACAAAACATAGAAAAGGCAATATTTAGATAATATATAGAACAACAGAAGAAACAGTAACATAATGTCAAAGAAGCTTAGTCTCAGCTTATTTACTGCTCTGCAAAAGGCAAAGCAGCGCTGATGTTTAGACTATGATCTATATAGCTTTTACATATTGATCTCAAAGTCTGTTCGATTTGAAGTATATTTCATAAGAAACTGGCTGAGAATACACGCTCGTATTTTAATAAAAATATGAGCTGTAACAGAAAATACAAAGTTACAAAAACATGGTAACAAAATATCCACAAAAGATTCACCAAACTCTCATCGTCTTCTCAACTATGTATATGGAGTGCTTGCTTTGATTTCTATCACCACTGGCACCGCAGATAATCTCGTCACGAGTGCTACGAGATTGTGCTACGAGGATAGTGCTACGAGATTGTGCTACGAACGTAGAGGTACACGTGAGTGCTACGAAAACTAGATCTACAAAAGCTGTTACACTCACACGTTTTCGAAGATACCTATCTTTGTTTGACCGAGTTGTGTATTAAATTGTTTTTATTATTTATAACTGTTATGTAATAGGACTCTATTTGTGTGTCTTTTCTCACGCTCTTGTGTTAATCTGATCAAATTTTTATCACATCTAGCTAATTGTTGCCTAATGATGTTCTATTCGGCACTTAAACGCTTAATGCCTTAATCTTTCTGTCATTATTTTGAAAATACCATTGATATAAACTACTTTATCAGTCAACATCATTGTTTATTGCAATATCTTTTTTGTATGAGAACCTAGTGCTTAGACAAACTTAATATAGGCATTGTAACAAATATATGTAAGTATGTAAAACTAAATACATAGATAAATAAATACATAAGTAATATTTTATTCAGTCGAATAATTATACATCCATCTAGTAAAATGTAAAACTAAGAACTAATTTATTCTCCCAATGTGTGTCAAAAATGAAAATTCAAATCATCCATCAAACTACGTTAAAAATCAATGATGTTCAGCACGTACGTTACTTATCCACTTATAGGACTAACGGCCGGTTTCTCGAACGATGATCAACGAAAAAATCAAATAATTACTATGTATCAAACTCGGATCAATCGTGATTTGGGTTTCCAGAGACCGGCCGTTACAAACGCAAAGTTAATTCATGAATAAACAAGTCTTCAAAACTAGTCTTTATTACGTACAGTTTAACGTTAGATCAAATACTGCGGCCACTCAATAAATCAAGGGAAAGAATGCGAAACCCGCTACCGACGTCGATGTTCAAGCTTAAAGGGGCAGTTTTGAAATCAGCGATAAAATAGTTTGCAAATTGTTTTTTTTATTGTATTTATACAAAAAAAGTCGTGCGGCACTCGGGGACTGCCGCGGTAAAGCTATTGCAAAGCATTTTTTGCTGGATTACGCATGCGCTGTGTTAGGTTATTTTCGTTACGGAATTTCTGGATGCGGTCTCCACGCGATAGAAGTTATGCAATAGCTTAAAAATTAGAATACTTATAAATAATATAATTTAATAATATTTTTTTTTTGTTAATACATACATATAGAATACATAGTAACACGCAGACACAGAAAAAATATTTATGTTTATAAACATAATGTTTGTGTTATAACACAAACATTTGCTCTGGATGGGAATCGAACCCATGACCCACAGCCTGGAAGGCAGAGCTACTACCTGACAAACATCAGCATTCACACAGTCCAGCTATCTAATCTTACTTATAATCTCTTTCGTAGCATAAAATAAAAGAAAGTCGCACTAATGCAGACGTTGTCTTAAGTAAGGAACTATGCCAGGAAGTAGTCTTTGTGTTCGAGACAGATTTCGGTGCTTAGTGCTCTGAGTATTGTTCGCTGTACAGTACATTTTGTAATGGACACGGAACGTTAAAAAAATTAAGAGCTTTGCGGAAGATTTTTATGTTCTAAAATTTTGTAAAAATAATATAATAACCAGCTAAGTGCGAGTCGGACACACACGAAGGATTCCGTTCCAAAAAACTTTTCTTTATAAAAACTGCATAATTTTTTTTTATTAAAATTGTATACCTATAAAAGCTGCATATAAATAGAAATACGTTATAAATACAAAAACGTTTTGGCAATTCAAAAAACAAAGAACAAAACCTTATCGTCCATTTTCGAACCAAAAATAGCAAATATCTGTTTTACAAACAAGGCGGTGCCCACGCTATATTTAATATACTCGCATTTGAAAAGCTATTTTTAACTTGAACAAAAGAAAATATCAAAAGTCAGTCAGTGGTTGTGAATATACGGGAAGTTTACGTTGTATAAGGCTTTATATAAGGTTGCTTTTACACGAGAACCGACGCGGTATCAAAGATGAGCGAAATGTTACTCGTATATAAATATATTTTATTATTATTTCGTCTATATTTTTAAACTAAATAATAAAAAATTGATAAATATTCGAGCTAGTATATTGTATTTTTTTTAAATATTGTGACGAACATCGATGTTGTCCAACATAGGTACAAATGAGAATCAAACCTACAGCTCAACTTCAGAACTAATAGACCTGTCACCACGGATAAATAATAATATCAAACATATTTCAGTACACGCTTGACCAGGTATTAGATAGATAGATAGATAGAAGATAGAAAATACTTTATTGCACACCACAACTTAAAAATAAACATGTAAAAAATTAACTAAAACTAGAGTATGACATACAATGGGCGGCCTTATCGCTAAACAGCGATCTCTACCAGACAACCTAGTATGGACAGGATCATAAAGAACATAACATGGGGCTGATAGTGTGCTAAGTAAAATGTTAAAACAAAAATTTATGTGTAACTAAATACTAATAATTATACAGGGTTACATGGAAAGTCGTGCTAGATCCGTTAAGGGCGTGGAGTACCCATCATTTCTGACTTATTTTACTAAGAAACACCTTACCCTAAACTTAACCCATTTCGAGATATTCGACTTTTAAATTTTTATTGAAAATTGCAGACTTTTAGGCTACTAAATTTATTATTGTTTTTTCTGTGCATCTTATTATTATTATTATTGCATTTTAACATTTGTAATAAAATGCTTTAGGACATCAATCATTAAAATAGTGCATAAGTTAATTGAATAGATCGTAGTAGACAAGTGAAACTTATGAAATAAAAAAATATTTTAGAAGGTTTATGTGTCTCTAAGGGATATCTAAAAAAAAATTTATGGCACTCGTTCGGCGGATGTTATAATAAATATCTACGTTTCAATAGCTATCTAACGACGTATAATAATCTAGGGTTTGTATTACATTTCGTGGAAAAAAAGTAGTTGGGACGCTCCAGGTTGCAGTTCTAACGGTCCCGCGCGAGCAAGACAAGTGAAGATTTATGTAGATGCGAATGAAAGAAAAAATGTGTAGAGACCGGCTAGGGCTGGGAATACAACAGGGGAAATTGTTTTGGTTGTCAGTCTGCTTTTGTGCTTCGTACATAGTGAATGTGATATCGTTTTGCTTTCTTCAGATTTTGACTACTGTACTCGTTAACCGGACTACCGGTTAAAGAGCACAGTAGTCAAAATCAGAAGAAATAGTTCAGAATCACAGCCAAGTGGAGAAAAGAGCAAAACGATATCACATTCACTATGTACGAAGCACAAAAGCAGACTGACAACCAAAACAATTTCCCCTGTTGTATTCCCAGCCCTAGCCGGTCTCTACACATTTTTTCTTTCATTCGCATCTACATAAATCTTCACTTGTCTTACTCGCGCGGGACCGTTAGAACTGCAACCTGGAGCGTCCCAACTACTTTTTTTCCACGAAATGTAATACAAACCCTAGATTATTATACGTCGTTAGATAGCTATTGAAACGTAGATATTTATTATAACATCCGCCGAACGAGTGCCATACATTTTTTTTTAGATATCCCTTAGAAACACATAAACCTTCTAAAATATTTTTTTATTTCATAAGTTTCACTTGTCTACTACGATCTATTCAATTAACTTATGCACTATTTTAATGATTGATGTCCTAAAGCATTTTATTACCCATGTTAAAATGCAATAATAATAATAATAAGATGCACAGAAAAAACAATAATAAATTTAGTAGCCTAAAAGTCTGCAATTTTCAATAAATATTTAAAAGTCGAATATCTCGAAATGGGTTAAGTTTAGGGTAAGGTGTTTCTTAGTAAAATAAGTCAGAAATAATGGGTACTGCACGCCCTTAACGGATCTAGTACGACTTTCCATGTAACCCTGTATACCTAACACATAAACCTACATACCAATATAAGTATAAGTATATTTATGTAGATACACAAAAATCTAAAGAGGTTCTCATTACGGGAATATAATATTCGTGTTTCGTAGCCCTTTTTATTTATATTTATAACTAGCTGTCCCGGCGAACTTCGTACCGCCAATAGAGAGATTTTTTTTTTCTGAGAGATTTTCTTAATATTTTTTTCCGTATAAACCTTGTACGGAGTATTAGAAAACTACATAAAAAAATCAACCAAATCGGTCAAGCCGTTTTCATGCTATGTCAACGGAAAACGGGTTTCATTTTTATATATAATTTATAGATAATATTGATCATTACAATTAACGATCTGTACCTCTACCATCAGTTGTCACAGTAAAATCGCCTGACTTTACTACAGTAGTTACGTCAATATTAGTATGACGAATTTTAGTACCCAACTATCCGCTAGAGGCGCTGTACAAATCTTCATACATTTTTTTAACTACAGACGCTAGCGAGTATAGTATATGTAGTATAGTAAAAACTCATGGTAGAGCTAGGCTGTGGCGTTTACGGTGATCACTATCAGTTAAAGCAAGCCTCGTCAAAACAAAAGAAAAATCACTTTGGTATAACAAAAGAAGGCAATAAATACGCCACAATGATTAACATGATGCAGGAAGTCTCAGATAATTTGTCTTAACCAAACAACGGGGTAATTACGTCGGTAAAAGAGTTAGACGCCATTATTCTGCTTTGTTTGGTACGTTTGTTAAGAAAGTAAATACACAGTAAATATTAATGAGGGGCCAAATGAAGAGACGTTTCGACGATGAAAGGTCGCTCTTTATTTTGTGCTGTTTCGAGTTTAATAGCGCGACCTACAATATGCATAACGAAGGCAAATAAGTAGACTTTTTGTGATAGAACCTATCTGAGCAAATATTACAACCTGTTTCTACTGTGAATCAGTACCTAATGCACGCATTGCTGCACTCTGGTTTGAAGGTTATAGGTTCGAAGGTAGACATAGACATACATTTATTTGCCACACAAGCACAAAAAAATAACCTAAAGATTATAATAAGATTAAATAAGACTTATTAGAGATTATTTACGTACAATGTCATAATTTAAACAAATAATCAATAGAAAAATTAGATTTAACAAAAAATATATATATAATAATAATAATAAAATTTGAATCATAAGAGGTAAATAAAAATAGCGTCTTTATGCAACAGAGTGAAGAATGCGGTAGAACTATTTCAGTGAATGTGCACAGTGTGGTAAAGCAGTTAAAATGATTACCTTTAGACATAGACATAGACAAATATTTACACTTTATCCTCAGCAGGCGCCATCACTGTAAGCGTAATTTGGTATAAATCTTAATATAAACCAAAAATTACTGATAAATATTGATGAAGCTTCGCATGGCCCAAGCTAATGAACTTTTATAGAAAAATAACGTCAAATAGGTTAAAATCACCTATCATAAATATATGAAAACTGTACCTATGAGACACAAACACACGAAATAATGGAATATCAAAAGGAATTCGATTAACCCTTCAGAGGGTCACCAAGTACTGCTATTTCCTTTTCCTTTTGTGGTGCGTATCGTCTGGGCTGTACATCATAGGATTGCCTCCATAGTACACACATAAAAATGTCTGGAGATTGTACGCTTACGGCCAAAAAATGTTTGCTGAATTTCGTATATAAATATCTCGGAATTTTCCTCATTTCAATAACAGTAGGACTTTCATTTTTATTCAAAGAAAAACGTTGTATAGAATAGAATATTAAAATGTAATAATAAATATTATGATTTTATTATTCCAACGAGATATTTTCTTAATTAGATTATGGTTATTCGAATTTGGAATTTTAGATTCGTATTTCGAATGACATATTTTCTTAATTAGTTCTAAGATTCGAGTTTTTATTTCGGAATTTTCGATTGTTATTTCGAAAAAATGTATTTGGCATGGAATGTACGGTCGCGAGAGGTTTGTCGGGGTGAAGGAACGAGGGTAGACGGGGGTGAAGACCTATTCAAATCCGGACCCACAGACCCACACGCTTCCGTTTACAGGAGACATAACAGTTCTCGTGTAGCAAAATTTTACTTCGATAATATAATACTTTGTTGTTTTTTTGTCTCTTGACCGTGTCTGGTTTTCTTAGGATTTACGAATATCCTTGGTTATTTTTATTTCTTCTTTATTAAGTTTAATTTGTTAAACATTTTATTGATAAATACAAATTATCTTTCTTTGAAATGAGTAAGTATACAATTTTTGGAAAAATATACAAGTGTCTATTTTTCATTAAAATTCGTGGATATAAGATGGAATAACATTTACATTAAGTTACTAGTTAAATAAAGACACCTAGAAATTTAAAATTTAAACTGAAATAACATTTTCTAACCTCACTATGCGTAATGTAGATGCTAGATTGTAGGTACAATGGCACATCTATAACCTTATAAACATTGCTTTAAAAAAATACCACATTAAACTCACTAGTTGTAGATTCTAGATGCTAAATGTAGATGCTAGAAGGTAGGTGCCAGTTCCTTATGACCTGAGCTTACTATATCTCGATAGTCCTACTGTATCTTAATCTCAGGACTACGAGAGTGACAAAGCTCTCCAAACCGTTCAGATATTGCCGCGAAGACATCTGCGGTCATCCGCAAACCCAATTTAATGCCTCACGAAATCTGGACAAAATAAATGGGAAAGTACACAAATACAGCAGTGTAGTAATACAAGCACATTCAAACAAATACTTACGGTCTATCTTTTAAAAAGTTAGCGAGGCTTGATGTTTTGATTACCATACGTAATGATGACATAAAGTCAACGCTAACTTTTTATAAGATAGAGTAACCATTATTTGTAATATAAATATTATTTGGAATTTTTCTACGATATTGTAATTTTAATTATTTTTTTGTACAAAATTTAACATGTACCAAACACAATTACAAAAAAATATATTTAAGTAGGACTAGCTTAATAATAGGTTACTTATTATATCTAACTATATATTGTACTTTTTATAAGATAGACCGTAAGTTGCTACACTTTTTCGAATTAAAGTATGTCTTCCACCCTTTCGGTTTCCAACAATATACAAAATAAGCCGCTTTTGTTGACCTTTTCCTGTTTATTGAGTATCAGAGAGAGTTTACTTGAACTCGATTATTAAAATAAATACGTGGGTCAGCAACTATCATAGATATCTTGTAAGAACCCATACATTATTGCAAAATAATACGAAATATATTGAAGGCGTTTTCCTGTTTAGTTTTCATTTTTATCGCTAAATTTGTTTTAGGCTGATTCAGACTGCTTCAGACTGATGACGACACGATACGACAAGACACTTACACGATATTGTCAGAGAGCTAACGTTATGCATATTAATATGATACTAAACGTTTTCATACCTTGCCTATTGCACAGTCATCTTTTCCATGCAAGATAAATAAGTCAACGTCATTCTACGTCAATTTGATCGTAGTAACAGTACCTCTACCATGAGTTGTCACAGTAAAATCGCCTGACTTTACTACAGTAGTTACGTCAATATTAGTATTACGAAATTTAGTACCCAACTTTCCGCTAGAGGCGCTGTACAAATCTTCATACATTTTTTTAACTACAGACGCTAGCGAGTGTAGTATATTTAGTATAGTAAAAACTCATGGTAGAGCTACAGATGCCAGAAGCTTGTCACGTTTAGCATATAAATCCTTTTGACAAATTCATTTTAAATTAAAACAAGTCCAACATCTCTAGATACAATTACAATGACCACTTTCACAGAACGCCAAGTTTGGACGGATTTAAACTTGAAACCGGAAACAAATAAAGTCCTCTCAAGTTTATCAAACAAGCCTTAAACAGATTAACGAGCTAATTTCACAGTAAATGAGAATCTACGGTTGTTTTATTCTTTATTTAGGCGAGGTAAAAAAATATTAAAGAATTCCTTGGGCATGGCAGCATGGGGAAGCAAGTGTTATGCACGTAAGCGAAGCGATAAGCAAAACTTAATTAATTAATATATATTTTTTTTCTTATGTATGATTAAGATTTCGATATTAAATAACTACTTACTTATATCTACTAATAAGTTAGTTAACTTACAAATAATAAACAAACACCTATCAAGACTCCCAAGTAAATACTACAAGTGCACTGCACGTTATAGAAGCCTAGAATTTTTAGATGTTTAAATATTATGTCGTATCAACTGATCTTGGAACAGCGCTATAACTGTTATCAATACATAAAAAAACAAGTGATTTTACTTAACTTAGGATATTAATAAATGACGTAATTGGGGCAATTTGCCTTATATTTGTGAGGCAATAAATATTCACGGACAGTTCTCACATCACGCTTTAGTCTCACGCTAAGAAAAGCTTATACTATGGGAAATGGTTTTTCAAAGATAAAACATATTCACATCTATGTTATTTTTGTGAACTTAGTATTCCAGTTTTGTCCATGCCGTTTTGTCAGTGCTTGAACTAACCCACAGTCTGATTTCAGCTAAATCCATTTTCCGCGCGGATTTCCGCGGACGACGCGCGCTCGACGGGACTTATGTTCACGGAAAAATTTAATTTAAAAAATAACTCTCGGGGAATCCTTGTTTGTGCGAAACGCTAGTGCGGGATGTTCCCAAACACTTCTACTAAGTAAACCATTGGTTTGGATTGAATTATGGTCCGTTTCTTTATTAAATTAGCAGTACCTACTGGTAATTTTGTAACGTTATTATAGTACATTTTGTAGGACCCAGTAGGGTGAGGTTTATATGTATATCATATAAAAAACAATATACTTAAAGTTTTTAAATCCTTACAAAAAATAAGACACAAAACTAAATAGATCTCACAATCAATTCTACTAAAACTTAACATAAGTGTCTTAACTTTTGTGTCAGATTAATAGGCGTAGTGCGATGCGCACAAAACCGTTTCAATGAAAATGTTCGGTTAGGCAATGCTTTGTATTCTCGTTATATTTTCGACAAAAGTATATATTTTTTTGTAGCCTTTTATTATTCTGATGTTTAAACATATTATTGTAAAGTTTCATTCAAAGCCATTCATTAGTTTTTACGTAAAGGAGTAATAATATAATTAACATCAGGTGAGATAGCGGTCAAACGCTTGCCTATAACTTGTAAAAACAAAAAAAAACTTACATTCACATATCCATCCACACAAACTATCTCGTTTATAATATTAGTAGGATTACTTGTGCGAAGCGTTTGTTTGGGGACGTCAGAAGAGTTCCCAAACACGTACTATGATAACTGTTTGAAAGCTTCTGGCTTGGAAAGTTCCTTCCATATTGAAATTGTAGGAAAATTATTTTACATTGCACTTCTTTCGGGACTGCAGGGAAAAAGATATATTTTGATAACTTTCTTTACTAACGAGGGTAAAAATATAGCGTTGTTGAAAATTTTCGTTATTCTATGATTATAACAACAAAAATAATTCAGATTACGAACCACTTTCAATACAATTACAGATAAAATTAAAGTCATCATCAGTCAGTTAATAATAAAAAATATTCAGTGACATTTTCACACATCGAGTTCTAATCCCAAAATGTGCAAAGGAATAATGATTTGCTTTGCGATTTTTTTTAGAAATTAAGTCCGGTAATCAAAAAAAAACATGATATAATTCTGTCACACGTATACAAATGTACGTAAGTATATTACGTAAATGGTATGGTAACGGTAATGGTATGGTACAAAGTCACGTGACTTTGTTGAAAGTGACGTCACTATTTCGCTCAAGCCATCTTATTGAGTTTACAGACCATCAAGCATAGATTTACAGCCATCAAACTTACTTTGTGTTATGTTAAGTACTTGCTTGTCCTCTTAATGTTCGATGTTATCAACAAGCTGTCTACAGAATTGACAGAGCGAACACTTTAAACTTTTTAGCGTCTCAGGGATTAGTCAAAAATCGACGCGCAAAGTCGCAAGCTTTTAAAAGTTTCAAGTGGCACTGTAACTTTTCAAAAACTTGAAGCTATTTTACTCAAACAAAGAGCATTAGAACTTGTTACAAACGTTTTGTTGAGTCAAGTGCATGGGACAATAATATTTGTACCGTATTTCAAACTTTGAAAATTGTGATATTGATTTTTTAGCTTTCTTTTGCCTTACTTTTGTTAAAAAAATATTAAATAAAAAAAAATATTTGTACTTGACTCTTTGAAATTGAGATAAAATTGTAGCTAAGCCATAGCCATAGCTAATTATAAACGACAAAATTAAAAATTTACACTGAAGTAGACTTTTTTACTTATTTTATTAATTGTTTTTTAATAAATTTTGTTATAATTTTCTCATTTTCTATCTAAGCATGTAAACTAGATTATATTTACCATTAACACTAATATAAAGGAAAAAAACGCGAAAAATCGTATGATTTGGATTATAATTTGTCACATCTGTGACTACTTACTTTCTGTGTAAATTGCCTGCTATAAATCACACAATGTTACTGGCAAAAATCTCGCAAATCATTCAAATTACGAGGTACATACATAATTCGGTAAAAAGTATACCTACCTACTGTAAAACTCGTTAAATGCTTGCGATTAATCACGAATGAAATACCAAAGATAAATTATTTAACCATTTTAATAATTATTTATTAGTGGAAATCATTCCAACACTTACAAAAATGGTTGTCTGTAAAGTCGGTTTACTGACGATAGTTGAACGTGACGACGAACGCAAAGGCCGATTGTGCTTCTTTGTCACTCGTTCCGCGCTCTCGCTTTCACTTCAAGCCTTACATGGAACGCCTCAGAGCGAGGTAACGCCGCATGAATCATGTTTTTTCGTGCGTGCAGCCGGCTCTATCGAATTATAAGACGTTGTCACGTCAAAAAAATGTTAACAAAATGTCTTGAGATTTTGTTTGTTTACCTTTCCGGCACATACTTAATGAAAAAAACAGGTTGTAAAGAAGCAGCTGGCCTGTCCATTGTATAGCAAAAGATTGCTTTGTGACAAGCACAAAGCCAAAGCAATTCTTTTACTCTAATGAATAAGATGTTATCTCGCAAATATAAGCGACCGTACTCCGAACTCAAATAATTAAGTAGGAGTTGCCCTAATCAACTAAATGTGACTTCCTTGTTATTATTATTCACTCTTCAACACCAATCTTTATTTTTCGTTCATCAAAAAATTCCAGCAGAGATTGAAAATGTATTGTGATAAATCTCGATAGATTTTTTGTAGATTGATTCATTCCTACGAAATTAAAACAAGCAACTCATTTACATTTTATTTATTTTTTTGAGAAATACTAATGAAACGGGGGTGCTCTTTGAATATATTTACACCCTCGTGCCAAGTTTTTCTTTATAATGCTTAACTTAAAATGATTTATTTTGCTGGGCGAAATTTATTATTCTCATTACAGTTCCAAATTTTGTTGGCGCACGTGACGCGTTCTGTGCCCGACTGTACACAGCGATATTAATTTTGACTTTGGATTTTCAAGAAGGCACATAATTTTTAGTTTTTGTAATAAACAATTTAAGCGTATTGATTTTGTTTCAATATCTACAGGGCTTCGTAACTAAACGTAACACATCACACAAACGACAATCGTAAACGTATAGGAATAGTGACGTATTTGACATACCTACACTGCGCGACAACATCGACGTTATTGTTGAACTAAGCAAAGTTTCCGCGTAGTATATTTTAAATGCATTACATTTACGATTGTCACATTTATTGAGCACACGTTTTGACAAACTACTTGCTTGTCAAATAGTCCAGTCAAAATAGACTAAAATTATGACTTCAGTTTGCATTAATTCCCAACAAGCTGGATTTTTGTGCAGGCCTTGAATACGTCATTACAAATGATATGTCAAAAGTCCCCATCGATCCCGCTTGTGCGTTGTTTTTTATTCGAGGTCAAAGGTCATAAATTTGCATTTTTTGCGTATATTTCTGAAACAACGAAAGCTATTGGAAAGTGGTTCAGGCAAAGTTTGTACATCGTAAAATTGTCTACAAAAATACCTCGACACTTTTCTTCTACAAAGCATCATTTTCGAGATAAAGTGACTTTAGACCGCAGGAAAGTCGTCGAAGATGCTGCGTTTTTTTCATTTCAGCCGTTTTATCTGCTTCATTGCCATAGAACGAACAGTATTTCTTGAAACAAAAAGACGATTCATTACCTTGGAGGAGGACTAACCCATCGAACCCATCACCCCTTTCAGTAAATTTCAAGAAATACTGTTTGTTCTGTGGCAATGAAGCAGATAAAACGGCTGAAATGAAAAAAACGCAGCATCTTCGACGACTTTCCTGCGGTCTAAAGTCACTTTATCTCGAAAACGATGCTTTGTAGAAGAAAAGTGTCGAGGTATTTTTGTAGACAATTTTACGATGTACAAACTTTGCCTGAACCACTTTTCGATAGCTTTCGTTGTTTCAGAGATATACGCAAAAAATGCAAATTTATGACCTTTAACCTCGAATAAAAAACAACGCACAAGCGGGATCGATGGGGACTTTTGACATATCATTTGTAATGACGTATTTAAGGCCTGTACAAAAATCCAGCTTGTTGGGAATTAATGCAAACTGGAATGTCTATTTTGACTGGACTAAAATACGCATTTGTATGGAAATAATTTCGTTCGCCGCTGTCGATTCGTGTTATGGAAATCACGTCGATAAAGAGTAAGCAACATTGTTTCGTTAATTACAGACCACGTGATTTATCCCTTATATCAATCATATAGATTTTTGTATTTTTTTATTAATGACTTTGCTAATCGAATGTGACATTGACTAGGCCCCGACGAAGACGACGTGAAGGGACACGGCTAAGTAATTAATCTTAATATTTTGACGATATGGTTAGCGTGGCGGGTCGCAAATGGATGAGACTAGCACAGAACCGTGGAGAGTGGCTCAAGAAAAAGGCGGCCTATGCCCAGCAGTGGGCGAAATCTGGCTGCGGATGATGATGATTATGATTTTGACTATCCGAATACGAACATAAAAACAGTAAAATGGCAGATATGCAAACGTACACTTTTAATTGGTATAGAATAATCTTGTAAAATAAATTCCTTTAACACTATTCGCAGTAATAACTCAAATAAAAAGAGCTAGAGTCCGAAATGAATAACAGATGCAAAACTTCCGAGATGAGGGCGCTTGAGCGTGGAAGCGTGTTTGTAAAAATGTAATTTTAAAATGTTGCCTGCTGAGCACCGCGGAAATATTTCGATGGTTTTAATGCAATTTTGCGGGAGCTCCGATGGGAATAGGGTCGAGAGACTCTACACGTATTTTATTCTTCTCATATCATATTTAATTTTATCATAAGTAGCCAGTCAATTATTAATTTGCGTCTATGCTTATTTTTATTATGTTACTTTAACATATTCAGAGTCATCTAGTTTGCTATATTAAATTCAGAACTACTCAAAACTGCACACGTTGGATGTAGAGTACCTATCAAAACAGACAAATAAACCTCGCAGGTTTATTATGGAGTTTGAACTTTAATGTTATACTATCAAATATCAGTCACTGGTTTTAGGACTTCTAGTCAAAGGTCAATTGACAAAAGATCTTTCACATCTTACTCTATGCTTGCCTAAGCGTGGTCTTCACTCCAGTGTCCGTTTGCTCTTTTTCTTCATTAAACGATGCCTCTATGTAAATTATTCGAACACAACTATTCACGCCAGTGCACTGTCTCTTGATTAGCCCTCTGCTGATATCGTACAGATGCCGTGTCGGCAATGTAAAACAATCGATTGAGATAATTGAACCTATAGGTATAATTACAACATCCAGAAACTAGATGTAGAAAATTACGGGAACCAATTACCTCCATACGTGCTTATTACTAAAGTACGCAGTTAAATAGGTACTGGAGAATTAATATTCCACATTGGAACCAGACGCTCCACGGTACCAATACCAGAACAAAACCGAACTACGAGCAACTATTGTGAAATTCTAGCATCAATTTGCGAATCGAAACTATCCAGAGAGACGTATATGGAAAGTTGAGGCTATGTAATGACTGTTTCTAGTTTTAATCAATACATGCTGACTGTGTTGCGTACTACAAATACCTTTCTACTGTCAGAAATAGGTTGTAAATACTAAACTTATTTCTGATTGTATAGTTTAGACTTTTCGGTATTGGGTCGATGTCTATATCGGCCTTGTGCAAACGCCTTTTACTTAGGAAGTTCACATGATAGAAAATCATTGATAAATTAGATAATAAAATATCATTTTCTTGTAAAAAATATGACGAAAAATGAACTCATTGCAAGATGTCGTAACCATAAGCTAGTGAGTAATAATTTCAACATAACTCGTACATTTGTCAAGGAAATGCTCTGCAATGCGTAATTGAAATAATTTGTTAGCGCGGAATCCGGTAAGTCTTGCGAGTCTCACGATATATTCACGGTAAGTACGTTCTGGTAGATTTCATTTGCAGGTGTTCGGTGTAAGGGATGGCTCACACGGTGCAGTGGTATCAACTCTCTGTTATTTTATCATCATCATAAACCTATATCAGTGAAGAAGACCGGGCTCAGTGGCGCGTCTTAGGAGAGCCCAAGACGCGCCACCGAGCCCGGTCTTCGGCTCATCTCATCCAGTGTTTGACAGCTACGCTCCGTAGATCGTCGCTCCATCTCGCCGGAGAGCGCCCTACACTACGCGGTCTCCACTACAGAGGGCTTAGTCCGAGGTTGCATTTTAAAACTCCCTACTCTCGAGCCGAGAGTCGTCTCTCGGATATCCATACAAAAATATAAGGACATCCGAGAGACGAATGTCGGCTCGAGAGTAGGGAGTTTTAAAATGCAACCTCGGACTAAGCCCTTAGTATCCGTTATTTGACACCCGTGGTTTCCATCAAGACCCAAATAGAACTAACCGGATTGAAATGATTGAAATTATTGCTATTGAAATTCTATACTAAGTTGAGCTCCATTTATAATGGGTAAAGCATTGTCTCCGCTTTCTTGGTTCAGTTTTGGTACATATCAGATTGTCTAAAATTAGACTGTTAATTATAGCAACACAAAAAATCTTGAATTAAAATAAAATGCTGTGCATGTGAACTTAAAATAAACTTAACTTAAAACAGTTTAACACATAAATTTTGGGTAGATTGATATTGTAGGTACCTAATATAATATGTTGAACCAATATTTTTTTTGCGTGTTTGATACTAACAAGTCAGTCAGTTTACATTATATTTATGTATAAACCTATATAAAACAGATTGATAACCTCATTTCATATATATTTTTATAAAGAGGCGCTTTCAAAAGATGAAAATATTCTATTTTTAAATTTCCCAAAGCTGTATCTAAATAGGTATATATCATTTAATTGTTGAATATAATATATAATACCGCATAATACATGATATTCTATGCGATATACATCGCATCCAATCGCATCATGTAAGTCGCTCCTTACGCTAGAGTTACGGGTTTAGACAAGTGTCTATTTCACACGTAGTAACACTGTGTACCTACTCTATCTACCTATATTATCAAGAGACACCGCTTAAGCTTGTCGGCAATTACAAAGAGGATGAAGGAGCTTTAAATTTATTTGAGTGGAAGATTTTGTGAGGCCCTTTTCATAGCGATGTAAAACCAGCTCTCAATAAAAAATATATGAAATAAATATGATAAATAATTAACCGTAGTTAAAGCTCTTTATGATATAATTCGCCTGGATAGTAGGTACGTACTCATTTCTGGCAAAATATACTGTTCCTGTGTGAAAGGTATGAATTACTATTACTACGAGACTTATCCTTTACGTATGATAGTGGTAGATTCAATGTATTGCAGCACGAGCCACATCCTTGTTATGTGTAACCGATTTGTTAACAGTAATAACAGTGAGGTAATGCGTCCTAGAAATGTACTTAATGTTTGATATTAGCTCACACGATATCGTGTAGCTATCGTATCGTTATCAGTGTTGAAACGTCTAATCGAATTAAATACAGAGTTGTTCTACAATAAATTGTACTAACATAACTTGTAATTATCTATATAAAACATTAATTAAAATTACAGACAGAAATCAGTACTGTAAATACGTTGTTATAAATTTAATAATACAGTTTTGTTTGGAGTCAACTTCAAATTAATTATTGTATTGAATTCAAAACAATGTACGATGCAAGCTTAATTACTCATGTTAACAGAATATTATGATTTTATTAAAACACAGAAACCAATTTCAGTTAGGTACTTTTATTATTTTGTTCATACATTATTTTTTATTTATACACGGAAAATGGATTTATTACGACGTCAATTCGTTAATACGGCATTTTTTTAACTAAAACATTACCTACTATATAATATTTATAATATACTTACATACTATTTTATATAATGGAAAAAGGTTTCACTGAACCAGAGTTCACCCAACACCAAAACAATAGAGATTCGAAAATATATTTCTAACGAAGCAGATATCTTATTCCCCCAAATTATATTTTCAAATGAAACTGATATTTCACCTCGAAACCATCCAAGATGTTTCTAACAAAACGCGCCATCAAAATAATCAGATAAACCGTGATTCAGGCTTTTACGACGCCATTAAATTCCCTAAAACATGGCAAAACCATTTCATAGTAGATTCCTATTGTAAATAAGATAGTAATTAATCAAAACCTGGCATACTGTGCCAGACCTTTCAAAGCCCTTGATACATTTAGTCAGGCAAAACGGCAAGCTTGTATTATTTTGTTAAATTAATGCACGTTATGTCAGAAAGTATAATTAATAACCGGCAAGCTATCTAAGGGCGCTGACAGACAGACTTCACATTTTCACAGTTGAGCACTTTTGAGCGCAGTTACAGTCGCTTCTTCGCTCGTGTGTGCAGTCAAGTGTTTGTTTAATTTTAATTAAGTTTATACGTCGTAATGCTCTGAGTGCATTGTGTTGAGTTACCTAAGTGTTACGTACACGTGTACGCTGAATTCTGCTCGACTTTATATCTTCTGGGACGAGAACTTTAGGATAGATCGAACGTTCCTAAACACTGTTTTGAGATTATAGTCACAAGTTCATATAAAAAACGGTAGGAACCAGGCCGTAAGTTTTTTGAACTTACGGCCTGGTGATTCTACGCGACCAGAGCCTAGAATCTAGGCTCTGGTCGCGTCGAGTCACCTAGTATGTAAGCCGATTCTAAATTATCCTGGTGATTTTATTGAATGAAGAAATATTTGACTTCACTTGAGTTCAATAAAAAACTTCACAATTGAAACAAATGACAGTGTAAATAAACCTCTAGACAACGGTACTTGTTGATAACAGCTGCAGTTTTGCTGTAAATTACCTTATTTTAATATGAAAGTTCGCTCACCTTTCTTAGACAAAATTAATGTAAAATTAATTACGATCCTCGTATGCACACGTTTGCATCCTTTGTTAAGCGCAAAAACATATTTTTGAGATATTTCTTTTACACTACATAGTAACTAATAATAAAAATCTGAACAAGATGAATTCAATAAATGAACAGAAAATATACATACAACAGATTTTTAAATATGTACCTACATATTAAGTTTTTTCAGACAACCTTAGGATTGATGTTGAGTGTTTGATATGAACGTTTATTGATTAAAAGTATGTGTGTGTATGTGTTCTATATATGTATTTACAAAAGAACATATGTATTATATCATCGATCTCGATCTCATGGTACAAACTTTTATATGTTTGGGCCTAGAGCGCGATGTGTGATATGTCGGTGAATATGTGTATTTTATTTATTTCTATGTTTTGTAAGTAATGTAGTAAAGATGAGGTCGATAAGAGCTTTTGACAGTTCAATTTACCTGCTTTACTACTTTGTAGATAAGAATAATGAGAAACATAATTGTACATTTATTATGCTAAAAGGGAAAGGAAATTACCTATCTTTTATTTTTGCAGACTGGAATGAATGGTTTTGTTATTCGTTGTAAATTAATTATTTAAATAATAAAAGGGTATATTATAGCGTTAATAGTATAATATGGAAACCCTTATTCTACCCAAATTAAATAAAAAAATTTACTAAAGTAGATTTTTTGCAAAATTAGTTTGTACCTATCTGTGTAAGTTATTTAATAAATAATAAATACATACTCACGGCCAATTTGCGCATCACACTCTAGTCCCAAACTAAACAAAGCTTGTACTATGGCTAACTAGCTTGCTGATGGAATACTTATATATCTACTTAGGTACTTATTTTTTTTTAAATACATAAGTACATAGAAGTGGGGTAGTGGGCGGTAGGAACCGAACCCAAGACCCACAGCATGGAAGGCAGAACTTCTACCAACTGAAATGTAACGCCTGTCAAAGCTATAGGAAAGAAAATGTAAAAAGAAGCTAATCATTTTGATCTGAAATATCCTTGTTTAATAGTATGTAACTAGTCACGCATGGTTTTTTTCAATGCCTATCTTGAAATAATTTCAAACTATTCTAATATAAAACCAAGATATATCTTACAGAACGAAGAACAGGCCGTTTTCAAAGTTATCAGCTTCACCAACTTGAAAGTTATTTGAAGGATGGTTTCCTCAGAACTCGAAAGGATTTAACTCTCAAGATTCATGTTTATAACAATGTCTTTGTAGCGGTAACCATTTATTTGAATCATAGCTTATAAAGTCCTTATTTCTTAAAATCTGACGACCGTTTTATTAAAATCATTTTTATTTTCCACTTTAAAATCTTTCGATTCTAAGTCTCTCCAACCTGTCTCGTACAGTTCAGATTATAAATATTGGGTATGCTTCCGATTGGTACTGATTTGGATCAGTTGAGCTATCTATAGATCGTTTGCAACGGTCTGTAGATAGCTGAACTGTTTCTTATGTATTATATATGCAAATTTATATATTATATAATTTTTTTTTTATCTTCCGCCACTTTAAAATCCTTAAGTCTCTCCGACCTGTCTCGTACAGTTCACGTAATAAATATCTTGTATTGTACAGGAAACTGACAAGAGATCTTCAGAATATCAAGAAGTGTTTTTTTTTAAATTACTGATTTCAGTCCGTCTAAATGCTGTCTATTTTTTTAAAAGACAAAGAACAACTCGAAAAGTTTTATTGCTAATATACATAAGTTATGCTCCACTATTTACTAATATGCTTAGAAATTAGCGTTGAGAATAATTATTTATTATGTCGCCTAAATGGAGACATTCAACTGACCACAATTCCACTTTTTTACTGCTATTTTAAGATCGAAACATTCTTAAAAAAGTTTCTTTAAGAATGAATTCTTTTTTGAAGCTGTTCATAAGTAGTAGGCGGTTTATCCTAGATTCGAACTCAAGTTTATTAAGATAAAATAGGGTACAGGAGGGCTATCCAGCAAGGGGAAACTTGCGTGACCGAATATTCTTTCAGTTGCAGTTCAGTTTTCGATGATTTTACTATAGTAACTCATCAGTATTCCGTGGCATTTTGGTGGACATACGTGACTGAGCTTTATAAAATTATGACTGAACTGTTAAAAATGCCGTCAATGCCGCGGCTTAGGGCGTGGCCTACCTGATTTGAGCATGGCCTACCTGATTTAAGAATGACCAACCAGATTTGAGCATGGCCTACCTGATTTCGTTAATTCTATCAAACGGTATGAAAATCGACCATTCAAAATATCAATAAAAGACGAAGAAGAAAACTGAAATGTTATATGAGCAAATAACATTTCAAATACAGTTCAGTGGTCTGGATACCCCCCCAGTTCTGGTAAAATTTCATGTCACTTTGGGAATAGTCCTACCGTAATGATTTATTCAAAGACTGATGAGGATTGAAACACCAAATTAAATTAATTTATTTCAAGATTAGTTAATGTACTAAAGTTTTCAGATTGACCGAATTCAATTCTGACTTGATGAGCTGAAGAGTCATTTTGGATATGTATGGGAGAAACTCAGTTTAAGTTCTACATTAGTAGATAGTTATTTCAAGCTCAAGATGGTTCCAAATTGGATATCGTAAGATCACACCAATTGTTTTAATTACTCTATTTTGATTGTTATAGAAGGTTTAAGGTAAGTATTCAATTTCGCATCTGCTTACTTACGAAAAGCGTAATCCAATAATCCTTCGTTGTTTCACCGAGCAGGTATTATTGAGGTAGATAGGCAAGTACCTACATTATGTCACTTGATGAGACAGTTCTATTCGACAAGCAACGAGATTGCAGAGATTGCCTTTGATAGGATTTGCTCAAAGTCTATTGGATTTAGTAAAGTGAATAGATGTCTGCAAACGTAACTTTCAATTCCACCTAAGGTACGTAAATACTCAGAAAATATTTGATTTAAACCCGAACCGCGCAGCGGTATCGGAATTTTATTTAAATTATTATCATAGCGGCTTACTTTATTTAAGAAGATCTTTGCAAGAACTCTGTATCGTTAGTTTAGGTACGAGTAAGTACATATAACAAATAGTGTTCTTGTAAAATCAGTTTAAAATATGGTCGCTAATGAGCTATTCTATTTCATAACGCTAAATATTAGCTGCAAACGTTTCTGAGTTATTACTACCACTTACATTAATATAGCTTCCGATTACAAACAAAATCCCAACTTAAAATTGAACTAAAATAGAATTAACGTCCATATTTAATGAAGTCGACTCGCCATTCCGTGAATTAATTAAAAACTGTGGTTTTCAGTCGCAAGTGCTTTTAGTAAAGTTCAAATTTCCGACCTCATTTGGTTTACTATATCACTGTTGCAATTTTGTAGAAAGTGCGCTTTTTCATTGCATGAGGGAGGTAGAGTTCGGTAACAAACGTTTCATAGTAATAATTTTCAGAAATTAAACTTTTGCAGTAGTTGCCATAACAAATAACCGTAAGTATACAAAAAAAAATACAAAAACATTTATTTCGGAACAGTTGCAGTGTAGCAAAATAGGTACTGGTATTAGTAAAGGATAATATCAAGTACACTAATGCTACAGTAGTTTACTAAAAAAAACTTTGTCTAACGCAATCCCTGGCAAAGTTCTGTGACCTTGTGTAGGTTAATATCTACACATACTCAATTTCTGAGAAGATGTTTGGATAAGTCTGTCTTAGGTTTTGTAACAATCTTTACCTATAATATTTACGGAGCGTCTTCAAGCGCAAGGCATTTCTGCAAAATATGCTACTAAACGAGTTTTGTTCGAGCATGTGCCAGTAAACTCAAGGGAAATTTGCCCATATCCAATCTCATGTCCAAACTCAACTTATTTCTGCATTGCTAATATCCTTTTGATGTAACTTTGTGGCATCCCAGAGGAGTTTTGTTGAAGCGTCAACATAATACTTTTCGATCGAAGGGACGCAACGAATGTTAGTGAACTTAAAACTTTTTGAATCAAACATCTACTTCAAATACTTCTGTGGTGGAAAACTGCCCACACCCAAGTTACGTTTAAAGAACAAAAATTTGTTATAAGCACGTCAAATACATTTTAGATCTATTAAAATATGTTTTGACTTTATTCTGGAACACAAAAAAACTGTTAAGACAAAAATCTCAAACTCAAAAACTTTATTCCATAAAATCACAAGGATCATTTATAAACCCAGAAAGTTCGTTTAACCCTGAGACTCGAACAAAAGGATAATAAAAAACTTAAACATATTATTGTGCGTATGTATTTACTTATTATTGAAAAGAAGCAATATTTTCTTATAATTAGTTCCAGAAATAAGCCACTACCCGCAAGTTTTAATTAAGCGGTGATAATTGCAAAGAATAGGGCAGTGTTTCTGGCATGTCTGTAGCCATTTGCCACCTAGATCACGTCTCTACAAATTGATACTGTGTACGTGATCCACTCGTTTTGATGACGCTCATTTTAAGTTCCGGTAAAGGAATGAAAGGCTGTGTGACGAGGGCGCAAATAAACCACGTTATTTTATTAACGATGGCATTTGACCTGTGACGAAAATTAGGTCGTGTGATGTATTTTTGCAGCTTATATTAAGGGTTTTCTGTTATGTTTTGTTTCAGATGATGGTGTTTTTGCCATTGCCTGTTTTCTTTTTAAAATTACTTTTAATACATTGTTGCATCGAAATACGCTTTACTGTTTATACAAAGAATAGTTTAGTTTGCCAATTAAGTTGTTTTGGCACGCCACTTAATTTTTTACCTATCAAAGTTAAAAAAATAAGGTTTGCGTGTCAGTACAAACAATTTTTTGACTGTATTGTTAGTCACAAAAAAATATTACTATTTATAATAATACTAAATAATCACACCCGGACATAGATCAAACAACAATGTTCATCACTAAGGAAAAGATTTGTTTTTTTTGGAAAGTGAAACATGGAAAATAGAGCTTATAACACTGAGCTATAACACTTATTTAGTAAAAAAAATACTGCTAAATAGGAACAGTGTATCTCCATGAAAATTTAATGAATACTTGCATTAGTAATAACCAATAATTAGATTCGTCTATTCTGATTAGGTACTGAAGACCCAATGTTTAGCGTAAGCTGCGTAACTAATTATCGTAATTAAGTATTATTAATCTATTGACTTTAATTGAATTTCTCTTCTATTCCAAATAGTTACTTTGTGTGGTTTGGTTAGTTCGATTAAATACACAATTATTTTCACTCAAATATGTTGTTCAAAAATTATATTTGGCACATGCAGTTTGCAAAAGCTTGTATTTCAAGTATGAAAACGTAGTATATCGTGCTGTGTAATATAAATAAATAAATATTGTGCACGTACATTTTCACACATCACACTCTAGTCCCAGATTAAGCGAAGCTTGTACTATGGGAACTAGACTGCTGATAGAATACTTAAATATAGATACATTTTGTTTTGTGACCATACATAGAATAAATGGAAACATCCAGACACAGAGTAAATATTTAGATTCATCACATAAACATTTCTATGGGTGGGAATCGAACCCACGACCCACAGCATGGAAGGCAGTGCTGTGACGACTGTCGTATTTGGATATACCTTTACCACGTTGCTACTAACGAGTCAAACCACTATCCCTAATCGGCAAACCTGAGGGTTAAGCACGAATAAATATAGCAATCGTAAACGTAGCCTATTTAAAATACACTACTCGCTAACGCTGCAATGTTCGACAGTAAAGCTGATCTCGACGCGCAGCTTATCTCAAATACGTCACTGTTTCGATACGTTTACCATTGTTATATTTATCCGTGCTCACCCTCGTGAGCTTGAACCTTAACCTTTCCTATTACGTCCGGTACTTCTGAGAATTGACTAAGAGCTGACTGCCTAGAGAAATCTCTAATAAGAACACCAAAATTCCTAAACTACTTACTTAGTTTTAGAACAGCAGATGTCACGAACATCTTGTGTATTATTCAGTCCTTAGTGTGTCTCTCAAATATAGGAATCTGTTGATAAATAACGCTTCAGAAAACTTTTCATCTTTATCTCTCTTAATGGAAAATCGATGGATTAAATACATCAAGAAACTTTTCTGTGAATGTTCATTAAGTTCGCTTAAAAATAAGCGACGTGTAGGCGAGAGCAGAAGGACACAAGCCAAGCATTTTTGGCCCATCTTCAAATTGTCTCTCGCTTCGCTCGCTTGATCAATAAGGGCCATTGTTTTACAGCAATTAGTTTCAATCTCGACTATAATTTGTAGGCGTCGGAATGACAGCGAATAAATAGGTCAATTATCTCTGCTTCATCTCAACTAAACCTAATTTAATCCTGTATTTAATTAAAATGGTTTTCATAATTAGGAACATTGTAAAGCACCGCAATAAATAAACAGTTTATACTAGCTATCACAATATACTAAATTAATCGTTAAAAATGAAAAAACCTTGAACGTCGAACTTGTCGAACATATAAAGACAAAAAACAAGCCAATATTGGCCTTTTCGCTCCATTTCATCTGACTAAATGGCGGCGAAGAATTTTAAAAAGGGCAAGCCGATGTCAGGGTTCTTGTAACGTGCAATAGCGTTGTCACTGCCATTAGTCTTCATCACTCAAAGCCGCTGTAGCTTTTAGCCAGACATGTCCAAGCCCTCATGCTAGCTCACACCAGCCTAGTTGCTGGATCTGGATCTAGTATAAATCACATGCGGTAAGCGATAAAATGTTATAACAGAATAGTATTTTTTTACCACAAGTGGCCTATCTAATTTAAGAAGCACTTAGCATCAAATAGGCCACCACAATCTACAATAGTTCAATTATGCATTGAACAGGGCTCATTAGTCTGAGGTTACTGCTAAGGTATCATCATCAACCTATACCAGGCCACTGCTGGCCGTAGTTATCGCCCAAGATGCGACACTGAGCCCGGTGTTCGGTTTTTCTCATCCAGTGTTTGTCAGCTACATTCCGCAGATCATCACTCCATCTCGCCGCAGGGCGTCTTATACTAAGCTTGCCTAAACGCCGTCTCCACTCAAGTATCAGTTTGCTCGAACTTTGTAAAACATGGCCGGCTCAGTTATGAGTTCCTAATTTACCGTTTCGATGCCGTTTGCGATTCTCACACATCATTCGTGCTTAGGTGCTTTGATTTATAACTTCTTTGTTCAAAT
Organism: Ecliptopera silaceata; assembly: GCA_932527185.1. NCBI lineage: Eukaryota > Metazoa > Arthropoda > Insecta > Lepidoptera > Geometridae > Ecliptopera > Ecliptopera silaceata. The sequence goes on from OW052200.1 coordinate 3,451,559, forward strand.
CAGTCAGAACGGTGTAGATTTTCATTTGTTTAGCAAGCCCGTTGTTTCATGACTTGTCAGGTTGTCAGGTATAAACTTAACCTAAATGTGCGCTAAACCTCCGCAACACTTTTTCAACTCTCATGTAGGGTTTTCGATGTTACAGCGGTGCTAAAATCATAAATACATTATTTTCAAATTTCAAAAGACAAGCCATCCATTATTTCTACAAAACTGTTATTTATAAATACAAATGCTTTGTATTATTTAGTCATCATCATCATTATAATACCAGTTTTTTTATAACTACGTTAATGCGAAATTGTAGTGAAAGTTTAAATAAAAAACAACTGTGCCGTCAGTACCTCTTGTAGCTTCATAATAATCGCAATACACTCGGAGAGGACGAAATTCTATGGCTATACTGAGGGTTACACTTAATAGGTAGGTACGTAGATTGGCTATGTGTGTCACGTATTATTCAATAAACCCAAAATTAATACTAAGAACGTGAGCCGCCTTCCCGAGCGGTACTTTTCTGTTTTACCTACTCTAATAAAGATACCTACTGGCCGAGCCCTCGTTTGTTTATCTTTCAGTAAGACTAAATAGTAAGAGCCTACATATTTTCTAGACTACAAGTAGATACTTAGAATGCTACTTAATCTTAGGAAGTCTTAATTGCCTATCTAGTCCATAGTCTGGAGCATTACTAAATAAAATTGGGTACACAATTTTCTACATTTTGTGCCTAAACAAAAATCGACAATTAGCCATACATATAGTTTTTTATGACTTGACTAGAATTTAAGGTTCTCAGTTACATGATGTGATGCTAAAACTTGTGAATCATTTGATTTCAACTTTATTTTCTGTAGCTTTTAAATTTAATTCATTGAAATCAAATGGCGCTCCTGTCCCACTTTGTCTGGAGAAGTAATTCAACACTAAAGAGTTTGTGACATTATGTGAAGACTGAATAAACATGCCGAAGGTCACTTTACTTTAAAAAAAATTATTGGTTTATTTTAACGTCTACGCATTACGGATCACGTTCATATGGATGTATCTTGCAACATTCTGCGTCTATAACAATGTATTTACAAAAAAAATATGTATATCTGCTTCGATAGGGCCTAGAACGCGATGTTTGAAATGACTGTGAATATTTATTAAATTTTTTGATACCACAGACCATATGAATAAGATTATTAAGTAATTTCTATACATTTTCAGTGCTCGCAGTTTCGAAGGGAAGTCCAGAGGCAAAAATATTCTTGTAAAATATATTTGAATTCAAAAAATACTTGCTATGTTAAAATTTTTCATGGCATCACCCACCTCGAAATCGTTTCTAATGTAAATGTCGTTCCAACTACAACTGAAAAATAAGCTGCCTTCGCTCTCTATTATAAAGATTTCCTCATCTGTAAATATGCAAATGTCCGAGAATCAGGAGTTTTGTAAAAATATAACTAGAGCCGGTAAAAAATCGGTGAGATTTTTAAGGGTTGTCACATTTATTGTATTCAATTTAGGTTTCACTTATGTTAAAACTTTCATTGATATAATATCTTTATTGGTTACATCCATGTATTTATTTTTATGATAATTCCATCAAAAATCAGTCATTAGAAATTCTAGTTACCTTGAGAAACGGGATATTTACCACGATTTATTATTTATTTATATTAAATTATTCTTCAACAAAATACTGTTACTAAAATCGTCACCGCCTATATTTTTTACGTCTCATTAATTTAGAGGAAAGGGAGTAAAAATCTATTGGGGAACTAATTAAGGCTTATTTGTGCTACACTCACGCTATTAGTTGTTAATTTTAAAAGCTGTTTATATTCTATGTAAAATAAAATAAAAATATTCTTAGTACTTATTTATTTATTACTAATTTCAATAACATTACAACTTGTTACATACCGATAATACAGTAATGATAGGGCCACATAACAAACGAACAATCCAATATTATATTTAACATCTTAAATCTACCGAAAACTGCATAAAATACTTGTCAAAATCAAATCGTTCGCTAATTTATAAATGCATGCGTTTTACGATTGACTAATTAGCCAATCGATGTATTACTTAGTAGTTAGACGGGACTTGAAATGGTGTAAAACAATTTCAAGTCCCGTCTAACATCTTTGCAAATTTTGTGAAAGTCAAAGTCAAAAATTACTTTATTCAATAAAATCACAAGGATTATTTAGAATCGTCTTACATATTAGCGGTCTATCTTATAAAATGTTAGTGCAGACTTGAAGTTCTGATTACCATACGTAATGATGACTTAAAGTCAACGCTAACTTTTATAAGATAGGGGGTTAGTGTGACCACCTTTTTGTATTTTTTTTCTATATTTAGTTTGAAAACTGTACAATAAGGGTTAGTTAGTTTATGAAACTGGTTGTAAGTGGTTAAACGCGGAAAATAGCTGTGTCATAAATCCCAGTCATGTGCGCTATCTTCGTGATTCATGTGACCACTGGTGCACGACATTTAACCAACTATAATTGTATGAAAATTATAGTTATTTTTTATCGCGATATGATTTAAGATTGACAATAATTCTATGCAGATATTTTTTAACTTTATTAAAAAGGCTCCTCGATGTCTCCCTCGGATTTTTGATCACTGTAACCAAAAATAATTATTTAGAAACTTACTATAAAAATATATTTAAAAAAATCGTGATGTAATCTTATTACCTAAAAATCCTAATTGCACCATCTTCTAGTTGAAATGACAAGAACGTCTCTCATGCCTGTAAATGTATTAGAATAATGTGAAAGGTAGATTTATAATGATATAAAAAAAACTGTTGTTCATAGTAGGTATTCGTAGAAACGGTACAAATTTTGCAGGCACGCTACAGATTTTGCAGATATGCTACAGATTTTATAGATATGCTACAGATTCTGCTTGCTACAAGTATCGTAGCAACCAAGCTACGATTAATTATAACCGCGCTACAATACTTTCATGTAGAGCAAAATATTTAGATTTTTTTACACGCATTTATTTAAATAATATTATTGTAAATAATTGTATACTTGTAGAGAAAAATAGGAACTCTCTTTGGTTTCAAGAGAAAACAATCGTTAAAAAATACAACACTTACGCAAAATATGGGTGTTTTCCTTGTATCAGAAAAGAAAGTGCAGTCTTTGAGCTTCGTTTGTTTTGTCCTCCATCGAACATCTCCTTGCTTAGCATGTGATCTGTCAGAAAAACGAGCGATTTATTCAGCAGACAGGAACAGATTGTGAAGTTACTTCGCTTGGATGAACTATGCAAAACTGGGGGGGTATCCTGATAACTGAAATGTTTTTGAACTGTTATTTGATCAAATTGCAGTTCAGTTTTCTTCTTCGTCTTTTATTGATATTTTGAATGATCGATTTTCATACCGTTTGATAGAATTAACGAAAAAACAGGTAGGCCATGCTCAAATCTGGTTGGTCATGCTTAAATCAGGTAGGCCATGCTCAAATCAGGTTTGCCGGTTGAGTTACTATAGTAAAATCATCGAAAACTGAACTGCAACTGAAAGGATATTCGGTCACGCAAGTTTCCCCTTGCTGGATAGCCCCACTGCACTAACTAAATAAATGGAGTCAATGTTATCATTTGTCTGAGTGGTTTTACTACATTTTGTGTAGCTTTTAATCTCCGCGTCTAAAAAGCAGACGGTGAAAAAATACGAAAAACTCATGAATATAAGACATTTTCATGCAGTTTTGCTTTTAGTGACAAAGGTCAACCAACCAAAAATAAAAAGGTACTTGCTCGACAGAATATTACGTTTATTTAAAGATTTTTCGGCTTCGGTTTATAGATTTACCGGCTAAAACCGACATTTTCTGTAAATGTGAAATAGTACAACTTTTCTATTTGTCTGTACTCACTTTTAAAAGCATTTCCAGTCCTCTTTTTATATTCTTGTTCCAGCGCAGGAAGTAAACTGGGATATAGAGGTAGGGGTGTGCGGTAGAAATCTGTTAAACAAATTCAATTGAATACGTACCTACCTTACTTAAGTATACCATTATTGAATTGATAAGAGAGGACAGAAGTATTTTGCTTTTAGGATAAACCGCTTAGGTATATTAGGATGTAGGTACTATCAAGTTAAGATCGATTAATTGATATGTGGTAACCCTAACCGATGGGTTAGCAAGGGTCACTTGAAACTGAATCTTAATCTTTCAGGGTCGGCCATAAACTATTAGAATATATTTAGTTAAAAACTGGTTTTCCTGATATTATTTTTCTGTATTATAAAAACTTTTATACATACATATTTCCGATATCTCGTTTGAAGATTAAAAACAAATATGTATGTAATACTCACTTATCGCATGTAGGTACGTTGATATCGTGATATTCTGAACCTAACTTTAAGCCAAATAACTCAAAAATAATACCTTTAAATAAATTATTTTATTACTTTCACTAACATTGAAAATATCAATTAGAATTCGGTGAACAGAAAGAGACTCGTAAGATTTTCATAATTAAAGCCAAAACTGTGAAATATGAGCACAATATGATTGTTTTATTCTTGTTTTAATTTGTATTTTAATTGGATATTCCCGAAGGTAGTGACCCTTCTGACCCATTTAAAGTGAATTTGGCAAATCAATTTATTATTTGTAGATGATTGAAATATTATTTATCAGAGCACTCCCAATTGATTTGAACTCTAGAGATCACAGTATTTATTAAATTACTGAGTAAAATAAAGTAAATTTTGTTTAGTTTTGAAAAACGCAACACCAGTCCTGCGTGGATGTTGATTTTTTTATTAAATCTACAGACTGATTTGATGATGATAGTTATTTTTTGTCAAATACTTACAAACCACCCGGTTATCTAATGTTCCTTCGTCTCCAATATCATCAGAACGACCTCGCAAATAATCTAAAAAAAAACAAAGTTTATGTAACTAAATTGATTCAATAAAATTGTTGCAAGTTATCTGAACTAAGGTAAATTTATCAAAAAAACAGCAAACTATTACATAAATTAAAAATATTTCAGAAAAATTAAAGTGCTCTTCGATAATTCCAATGAAGATATTAAAAATATTTTTTCATCAGTAATTCTCTTTTATGCTTCGGATTGTTCGGGAACTCAAAGGTATCTTGAAAATGTTTAATTATGCCACCTGTTATTATTTCACTGAATTATTTTAATATTTATAAAATTCATGTTTCAGATAGATACGTTTATTTTTACTGAGGTTTTCCGCGTCAAAACGGCATTATGCGCAACGCTTGTTCAGTACCCCAAGTACGAGTTTGTGCACACACGAATCGCATAGACGCGATCGATGAGCACCACCGATTTTGTATGGAAATCCAAGCTTCTCAAGAAATCTGCTAGGGGCGCTGCTTGGATCTCCATACAAAACGGTGACGCTCTGCGATGGCGTCTCTACGATCCGTGTGTGCACAAACTCGTACTTGAGGTACAGGTCTTCACAGGCTTAAGTACCACAAACTGATTCTATACCTATGTGCCCACTCTTTGCCCTGACGCAATATGAATAGAATAGGCCCTGAGTCTGAAAGAGCGGTGATCGACAGCCATATTTGCCAGTGATAGCATATTTGCCACCGAAATCGGCGAGCCAATGGCCCATCACAGACCCTCATTTCACTTTATGCTCTATCTTGAATCTCACTTCAACTATCTCTACGGCCGCGTTGAGAAAATATCACCATTCACTAAATAGGTAAGTCTCTTTTATAGACAGATTTGGTTTTAACTACGAATTTTATGCTAGTTTTAGGAATCTATAAACATTTTTATGTATGGATTTATTGAGATATCGAATAGTTTTATTCTAGAACACACGTTTGACTTTTCCATCATTACTGAATACTACATGATAAGAAATCAACTGAGAAACCAAGAAAAATAACCAAGGTCTTTGACAAAGCTCTTAAGATTTAGCAAGTTCAAGTGGAAATGAGATTGCCATAAGCTGTAGAATTAAAAACCACTAAAAAAATAAAGTTTACAAATGGCAATTACGATACCAAAGGCCGACTAATCGATAAACCAATTAGCATGAATCCCAAAATCTATAGACTATCTACTTAATAAATAATAAGGATGTGTGAATCAAATGAAGACTACTTAGTTAGTACACAAATACACAAATTATAAAACCCATTTATTCCATATCATAAGTAGATACTTTATAAAAAAAACATTTCTTACTTTTTAATTACAATCACAAACAATAGAAGTGTGACATAGCGACACAAAAATATAAAGTACCTTTATAAAAATTGAAGCCATCTTTACCAATCTCTGAACATTTAGTGGGCCCGGTCACCGCTAACAGCGCCAAAATTGAAATAAATGCTTCCCGCATTTTCGTTTATTAAGAGTAATGGGCTCAAGCGCACATGGCGTGGACTAGATTTTATCACGAGTAAGACAACACTGAAGGGTAAGACCGTGCACCCGCTTTTATAATTTCCAACTTGTGCAGGAAACGAGTGGGTGTAGCGGGGGCGTAGGTTTGTTATAGTAGGTTTGATTCTCTTATAATTTCACCCTGTATGTAAACCAAGCTAAGTAATAGTGAGTTTTGCTAGTCTAGAATAAAAAGCGCTTCGATGATGTATGACTAAATACCATCCACACTTTTCGCTCTGTGTCACTAGTACTACTAAACAGTACAACTGGTTGTAAAAATGAAACAAAAATGTGTCATTTTCAAAACTTTTGTGACGTAACGGGTCCCTAATAGGTAGAAACCTTTTCTGCAGTTGCTTGGTTCTTTATTACAATTGTAATTAATACAAGCATTTTTTTTTCTCAGAAACTAACGCTGTATTTGCTATCTGAGCAAACCTTTACTCGTATTTATAGGCTTTGTTTAATAATGCAAGTGCGCAGTTACGATTTTGTTCATTAACATAGGAAAATAGGTCAAGTCAGAGGTTAATGAAGAAGGCAGTGATCTATTTTATGAATTATGGCAACTGCAAGTTATGTGCTAAAACTGGGTTGAACCAGTAACATTAACCGCAGACCGACTTCTAGGTACTTGCTTTTGTTGATATATGACTCCTATTTGTACTTCCATAACTATTTTATAAAATAATTGCTGAAACGAATTCGTTTCTGTACAAGTACATTCATTCTTTGATACTGTGTTACCTATAAATAATCTGCATATTGTGGTAATTTCTTGTGCATCATTATTTTACCATATAAACACAGTTCAGTTTTTGTTGAGCTTTGTAAGTTTCCGAGAACAACAATGAATTACTGAGCCGTCAGAAAACGGAATTGTGATATTGTTTTATTTCTCGGTAATCAAATAAAACCTACCTCGCTAGAGTGAGCTGCCTTTACTTATTAATCACATTTCTAGGTAATCTTTGTATTATATTTGTTTTAGTTTTATGTTAGATACTTAGGTAGGTACATTTATTAAAAAAGGGGCATTGGTATCATCGTTGGAAGAGTAACAATTTTACTAGTCTAGTAGGATAAAATCAACTTTACTGATAATAATAGAACTTTTTTAAGAGTGAAGCTCCTTACGAAACTATATTTGTACTTATAAAATTATGAAATGTCAAGCCTACACGTCCTGCATCTGACAACGCCACGGGACTCCCGCAGCCATGAAATGTACAAGACAGACAATTTTTATACAAAATGATTGTTCGGATTTCAATGGCTCTCGGTAGGCAAATGCCAGAATGCAACAGACAAGGTTTGCTTGCGCGGGTTGATGTGACTAACAGTGGAAAATGAAAGAAATATTCAAGAAATATTAGCTAAGACATTTACGTAACGCAACCTATTTACCATCAGTAGCTCTACCATGAGTTTTTACTATACTATTATATACTATACTCGCTAACGTCTGTAGTTAAAAAAATGTATGAAGATTTGTACAGCGCCTCTAGCGATTTTACTGTGACAACTCGTGGTAGAGGTACTGTAGGTACCTCTACCATGAGTTGTCACAGTAAAATCGTCTGACTTTACTACAGTAGTTACGTAAATATTAGTATAACGAATTTTAGTACCCAACTATCCGCTAGTCTGTACAAATTTTCATACATTTTTTTAACTACAGACGCTAGCGAGTAGGTATAGTATATACCTATAGTATAGTAAAAACTTATGGTAGAGCTACAGATATTTACTCAAACAAACTGAATGACATTGGCTACTACAAATGTCGACTCCGTAATGTAAATCGAAATGTTCATGAAGGCTTGAAAAATTACTTGGGTCGCCTTGAAAATATTTGCACGGCTACCTGCTGCCTCCTATAAAATATAAATAAGTAATAATAAATAAATAATGCTGGACAATCCACACAACATCATCTAGCCCTAAGCTAAGCAGAGCTTGTGTTATGGGTAGGTACTAGAAGACTGACATACATTACATATTTAGATATAAGAATTATATATATCTTTGTTTACCCAAGCCTCGGATACAAATGTTACAATACTCATAATAGGGTGAGAGAGATAATGAGCATCCATTATTAAAAGAACCTTTCAAAAAAGGTTTCATGAATAAAAGTTTTGACGAAAGAATCACCTCTCTGAATAGTCAGTATATTCACTGCTCATTATAATAAGTACTTCAAAAAGCTTCCATTTTTAACTGCAGCAGAACGATACGAAAATGGCCGGATTTCTGACGACACTTCACAGCGAGGCTTTCAGCAAATGAGCGACGGCCTCTGTGCCGCGGACAAAGAGGCCCTTCTCGCGTACTCGGGTCTTAGCACAAACCAGCATACCGAGACCCGTCAAACCTCTCATAAAACTACGAAAACAACAATGCAGAACGTAAGGCCGCGGGTCTATTTAAATGAGCCGGTTTGACGTCAAAAACCTCGACGCCGCTGCACATTTCTGCAGTAAGGAACCTCGTAATTCCGTCAACGTTATGTGTTTTGGGTATTTTAAGAGCACTTTAACAAACTTAAACAAACTGTTAACTGTAACTTAGTTACATTTATGTGATTTCAAACTTTCATAGCGAACTTCCTTGTTTACCTACAGCCTAAATAAGTAAGAATGTGTTGTTCTGTAGAGCTGAAGGTAGCTGAGATATCTATAGAATAGTTACGTAAAGTTTTGGCAGAGCTGTAGACACATCAGTGGACACACAGTATACTTAGAAGTTAGTAAGCCATCAATGCTTTATTAAAAAACAAGGCAACTTTACGACCCTATGGATTTCACGCTGGATGTCATCAGTAACAAAGATTTTACCAAATAAGGTTTGGGCAGAACTATCCCTAAGCTGTCGTTTTCTAAGGAAAATTACCTAGAGATTCTACGGGCAAATCGAAAAACGTATAAACATAGATAATCTATAAGTGAACTCTCCTAACCTGTCTACGTAGACAAAACGAGAATTCATTTTAACCTAGATGTTTCTGAAATCGAAGCACCTACAATCCCATTTCCCGAAAACTCCCGGCACTTGCGACAAATCACCAAGCCACTTCTGTCACAGTGCAATAAATAAAAGATCTTTCAGTGCCTTCAGTGCCCTAAATTCGATTACGGACGTGTCGTATTAGATTCGCGCCGTGACGTGACGTCACATGTCGGATCGGATATGTCGCGGCCGCGTCACGCGGATATGTTGGGCGTCATTTCATTTGTCACTTGACACTTGAACACACGAGAATATTTCAAACTTGACTTCTTCTTCTTCTTTTCTTAGTGGCTTTTCGCAGGCTAGGGTTGCCACGATTTTGCTAATGTCGGTTTATGGTGATTCGACGTTTACTAGATAATCTTATAGCAAATAGGCGGAGATCTGAGTAAGTGTTCAAAAATGACCGGTAAATGGAGGAACTTGAATTCTTTTATACCTACTAAATACTTGGCCTCTGTCCCTAAATACGATGGGCTATTGCCAATAGCCCATCGTACCTATTTAGGGACAGAGGCCTTAATAAAAAGAACTCAATAACTGCTGATCACTTGCTAGGAGAAAAACTAAGTAGGTACGTGTTTTGGATCTAGCTTTATTCAGGCTATTGGGCTTACTAAGCTATTTGAAAAAGAAACAGATTTCAACGCCTTACTAGCAATTTAAAACTAACCTCTTTAATTTTTATGAAATCGAAAATCATTGATGCCTTGTGAAAACTCGAACAATAGAAAAGTTTTTCAAAGGCTTTTGTCACCAAACTTTTACAAAACATTTTTACCCAAAACCGCGGCAGAGCTAATCGATCACGCTGCTATAAATAATCCTTTTGTACGTTACTGATAAAAAAGTGACACGGCAGAAGTATACTGCGTAGTTACATTGACAAAGAATAAATTACTTACCTATATAGAAAAGAAACTAAACCGAAATTATGCAATAAAAATTCGAAGAAAATTAAAAGCATAGATGCTTCAAATGTTAAATCATTAAGTAATTAATTATCTGTTTGATCACAATGATGATTAAGAATCGGATAATTTTCGGAATTTTCGCTTTATAGCGAACTAATTAAAGATACCTTTAATTAGTTCGCTATAAAGCTAGTGGTTTACTTTATTGAGTGCCTAGTGAAATTAGTAGAGTTACGATTCTATCTGAATAAATTATCCAGTATTCTTTGGCACGGCCCTAAAGCCGCCATGACAGGGTGTCAAAGGGTACAAAGATTGAGGACAGACGACATAAATCACCGTTGCTTTGAGGCTGCGGCCGTTACCTAACAAGCTATTAAGGCCTATCTGATATTAATTTGTTGTACATCTCACTGACAAGGCTGTTTTAGCGTTCGTAGTATCTAATTGGTCACAAGACGGCTACTAATTGGTTTGGAGTCCAATAGATCATAGAGCTGCTGTAGCTAGATCATTACGTTCCTAAGAGTTGGTAGGTACCTGCGTTGACGGCTCTACGTAGGAATGATTATGTTGAGAATCTTGGCTTATGTTTAAAGGGGTGTTTGACAGTGGGTACCTACTAGATATTTTCTACTAGGTATTTTTAACCGATTTAATCTACTTGTCACATCTAAGAAAGGTCACAATTAAGGTTAGTGTATACCTACCTAATTTATGTGCGAAACAGAGATCGTGAATATATGCTCAAAAACTGGAGGCCCAGATTAAGTACCTAGGTACTTACACAAATAACCTAAAACCTAAATTGGGTGGATGAGTATCGCACTATCCCCGGACAAAACAGTTAGATCAGTAATGTAGACAGGTACTTAGCTAAGTTGTATTTATAGCTGCTTTTAACCCAACAATGAAGTCGACCTAAAAATCCTTATTTGCTCTACGACTCTTATCATTGGTTTTTACGAATTCTCCGGCCACAAACATCAGAGCAGACGTTTTAAGTAACAATTTGGTGGCACAGTCCATTTGCGGTGGGTCCTAATAGAAAGTAATGCACAATATCTGTCGACCTTATCACTGTTTACGCGGGATACGTGCAGAGCGTGTCGAACACACGTCTAACAAAGTGTGCCGTTTCCATCGTGAAATAGCCGCATGATTTAGCATGAAGCATCGAGTAGATACCCTGGGTATGTGATGGCGTGAACAGACTTCGTTGATAGGTTTTGTACGTACTTACCTGCTATTGGTATTTCGTTCTAATACAAAAAGCTTGCGTGCTCATAAATACCTACCTACATAAGTTCTTTGACAATAAGATTATGCAAATCTCTGCAGAATTCAAGAGTATGGGCCTAAAACGTCCTCGTTGACATTTCGATAAGGTAGAGAATACTAATCTGGGTTCCTTCTTTGTTTGAGCTTTATCAAAGCCACAGACAGATCAGGGGAGTTATAAAAAAAACATATAACTTATTTATATTTTATTGGAATTATGTATAAAATTTCTACGCTAACAATTATTAATAATTTAAACAATAAATATACAATTTCAATATTAATTCTATTCCATAGTCAAAATAGATAAATATAAGCTAATAATAATTATACGCAAAATAAAATGCATTAATACCTTGTGAATACCGCTCGAGTTATTGAGATTTCGAATACTAGAAGTTATTTAAAATTGACTAAATAATATGTACCTAGTAAATATAAATTGGCAGGCTTTTATTATTTTTGAGGTATAGGCGACCAAGAAATTGGTTTACCACTCTAAGGCTGAATATCATTTGCACGTACAAAACATCAAGGGCTATTTTCGCTTGACAGATTAATAACTGCTACGTCAGATTCTGTCAATCTGTAATCCTTAGCGAATAATTATGTTACTGGGAGATGTCATCAAAAGTGGTAAACCAATTTCTTGGTCGCCTATACAATTCATTATAATGTATAAGTAATAGTAATTGTAGTAATTGGTACTTTTCAATAAGTTGGAAATCAGAAGCTATAAATATAATAATGGTACATTTACTGCAACCTATTGATTGAAAATAAAACTAAAATTGTGATTCAATTTAGTTACGTGCGTTAAAAAGTCTACCATAAATATTTTTGTAAAATTGATAAAAACTATTAGAGTACATTGATAAAATTATAAAGCTTTTACAAAATATGAAAACCACACAAAATGCACACATTTTTTTATGTACTTACTATTTTTGTGTTTTAATCTAAACAACCACCAAAGCTGAGTAAAAATGCATTATTCATAAAAATATTAATTAAAATATTAGCGCAATTTACAAACAAATTTCATAATAACTAATGTTGTAGAATTGGTATACTTAAATTATATTATGAGTATTCTTACATTATTATGCATTTCCGATATTTAATTAAATTAATTAGATTAATCAGCGCAAAATTACCAACACAAGTTATTTTAAAATTGTAGGTAATTGTGTAAACTATGTTATGTAAAAAAAAAGCGGCGACTAAGTTGCCATATTGAATAATACAAGTATCTAAATTGAACTGTTTTCAATACTAGGAACTAGATTTACTGAGCTTTGTTCCATACCACGTCCAGTGACATCCAAATCAAACTCAAATTATTCAAAAATCCTTACATTTTTATGAAAAATCTAATACGATATCTTAAAAAAAAACTACCATTTGCGTTTTGTGGTGCAATGCTTTTCAATATTTGTAATACACTAAAAGCTTATAAAAAGGAACTGAGGTTAAAGTTAGAACTATTTTTTTTTGTATTAAATAACACTAGACAAGATAAAATACTAGGTTAGTGCCAGTACAAAGACACCTTACTCAATTAATAGTTCAAGTTTTTATTTACTTTTATCTTTGACGACGACACTGGACGGAGTATGGACCTCTTATGGTCTTACTGTTCTAAAATGTACGCTGATTAAAATAATGTTTAACAGAGGCATACACGTGACAATCGTACACATATCGTAACGGTATTCGATACACTGCGCGATGAAGCTGCAACGTTCAGCTATTGAGCTGGCGTTGACGCGCAGTGTATAACGAATAAGAAATACCAACGCTATCGTTCCTATACGTTAACGATTGTCACATATCGATCGGGCCTCTGTTACAGTTCGGCCGATATCACTTGGTCTCCTTAAAGTAATTCGACTTCAAATTGAAGATAAGTTAACCCAAGTACCTATATTTTATTCGGCCTAGGAACTGCAAAATTCTACCTTACTACTACGTTTTACGTCTTAAAATATTGTCAGCTATTATTCTCCTGCTGCCTTACACACGACCCGAATTGCGCTCAAAACTTATTAAAAATAACTAAACATAAATGTATAGCAATCACAAACGTAAAATAGGGTTGTCACAAATACAGCACCGATTCCGGATTAATTAATACTATCTACAATCAATAAAAATCTTAAATAAATTGTAAAAAAATATTATGACAACCCTTTGAGCTACCATCGGAGTAATACTTTTCAACATGCGTTTTAAACTTTTAAACAATATCAACATTTGTTTTATTATACATTTATTATGCATATTTTTTATCTCACAGCTCCCGTTAAGGCTAATCGGCGATTTGAACACCATGTCTAGTCGAAGCGAATAGAGTTGGCAGCTAAATCCTCGTAGCTTAAAGTAGGCTTGGCAGTGCAGAAGGATTTAAGTTTGAATGAGGACTTGGCACCAATTCTATCCACAAAGATTTCTTACATCGAGTACGTCAACACTTAGTAAACTTTATACAGAAGTTACACAAGATTACATATTGATAAATACGAGTATTTAGGAAACGCCAAAGGGAGACAGAGATTTGCGTAAAGATTGATAAAATGTATCGAAATGAGATGAGAGCGAGACATGAGAAATATGAGCGAGACATCAACACTGAGTAGATTTTGATAGAAATATAATTTGCCATAAAAATATATCATTATACTTACTTTAGTACTAGTAGGAAACTGCTTTTTAGCTGTTTAGCAAAAAAATATTCATATTTTAATTGGATCCAGCAAGTTTTTCGGCAGATTTATTTTTGAGATTCGATGAGAATTCTATGAGATTTTGTATTGGAACAGTACCTCAATACCTAGGTATTTCATACACAAATGACTTTTATTTTTGCGGAGTATTTATGTGTTTAGTAGGTATGCATACAAAAAGTGAAAGTAATAATACGATAAGGCGGAATTGTACTTACGTTGAGATGCGAAAATAAACGTGACGATAATACTGTTCAAAATTATCTTATAAATATGACCCAAGAAAGGAAAATAGATTAAATTTGCGCCCATTTAATAATAATACAAAAAAGTTTCTATGCAAAACAGGTGACGGTACAGACAAAAATGCGGGTATCAAACTTAAAATATGGGTTTCACGGACGAAAAATGCTTACAGGCTTGAACTTAGAATCTTACGGTCTATTTTATAAAAAGTTAGCGCAGACTTGAAGTACTAATTACCATACGTAATGATGACTTAAAGTCAACGCTAACTTTTTATAAGATAGGGGGATAGTCAATATAGATTAGCAAAGTAGCAAATATATGCTTACGTATCGACTAGTTTAGACAGGAAAATGAGGACCTACATAGTAAAAAAATAGGAAACATAAAAAAACAATGAGATTAGTTAAACAATAATGTGTTAGCTGCTTCAGTGGAAAACTAACATACTATACATATCTAAACAGTCAGAAAAATGAGGGTAAAATAAATGAGATACTTAATACAGAAATGCAACGTAAAAACAGTCGAAAAAATTGAGGGTAGAACAGAAATTAGTTTGTACAGAAAACTAACGTGAATACCTAAACAGTGAGAAAAATAGAATATAAATGAGATTACTTAATACAGAAAAGCAACGTACAATACTTTTACAGTCGGAAAAATAATTGTAGTATAGAATTTAGTTAATACAGATAGCTACATACAATACCTAACAATTGAGAGTAGAACAGAAATTACTACTATAATACTTATACAGTAGGAAAAATGAGGGTAGTACAGAATTTAGTTAATACAGAAAAGCAACGTACTGACGTTCAGCTGCGTCAGCGGGTAGTTCGCAAATCAGGTCGTGAGCGGGACCGGCTCACACGGCGGCAGGAGAGGCTGATTGTCAGTGCCATTTCGCCTTCTGCGCAAATATGTCGGCGCGGAGATTCTGAGCAAAACATATGCCGAGTATCTGAAAATAATAACTTTTTATTAGAGTACAGAGCATTTCTTAGTGAGTTTTACTATGCGCAGGAAGTACATCCTGCACATAGTAAAATCATAAAGATTAGAAAATGAGGCGTATTGCTTTACATAGGTTTATTTTTCCATGAGATGGATTTCCATACATGTATTTTAATTGTACATAATATCTACAACCATGCATATAACAATTCAAAAATGAAACGTGTATAACAATGTTAATTAAAAATAAATAGCAATATTCTAATCTACAAAAAACAGGATATTAAGAGAAATAAATAAATAGAGTATGTGTACTAACAGTATCAGAGGAATCAGACATTTAGGATATTTTCAGTAGAAATTATCGTGGCAAAAAACAAGAAATTTAAGAAAAAGTGATATATCTACAATATAACTTACTTGTGCAAAAGCGGTACAAACAGCAGAGGTTGCAACAATTAACAGGTTGTGGTCAAACCAGTCTTCGGCCGCCTCTAGGCAGCCTTTGTCAAATATTATCTTAGCAATATCAAAACTCTAGAACAAAACGAAAAACAAAACATAAATACAACTACTAAAAGTTAAGTTACTACATACTACTAAAAACCTTTACATACAAATACATAAAAAAAATCTAGGAATACTGAAGACTGATTGTCAAGATAAATATCAAGCTTTTAAATACAAAAATGTAATGTATGTTGTATGGGAAATAAATAAAGGATGCCTATATAAGTACTACGGCCACAAAGATCTATATTTGCATACAAGTTTGACATTTCTCTTGAACAAAAGCTATGCAAACTAAGGTGTGAGCAGAGGATATTGAACCTTAATAACAAAGGGTCCAAGTATGAGTATCGCGGCTGCTATAAAGCGCCGCTGTAGCCAATCTTCGCCCGCCGCCATACAACCACGCTCGTGGATCACTCGCTCGCTCAATTGCTGTTTTGATAATTAATAGGGGAGATATTGGCATGTTAGTATGGTATCAATAATACGTCTCATTACTTAAAAAACTATTAATTAATATAACTTCTAATATGGCATTATTGAGAGGGTAGGTGGTCTAGTAGCCACCCATACTTCTGATGATGGTCGAGGTTAAAAAGTATAGATAATACAGTACTAGATAAATAAATACGCAATAGAATTCTACTCAGTATACTCACATAAGTTGACTTAGTGACGTCATATCCGCATTGTTTGTTTCTTATAATGTCCTGTGGCTTGTTACAGCAACAACTAAAGAAAACCTTACCTATTTTCACCAACTACATAACAAAGTACGCCTTTTTTGCAGTCTCTAAGGATATACTCGGTATACTCACATAAGTAGGTTTTCTGACGTCATATCCGCATTGTTTGTTTCTTATAATATCCTGTGGCTTGTTACAGCAACAACTAAAGAAAACCTTACCTATTTTCACCTAACTACTTAACAAAGTACGCCTTTTTACAGTCTCTAAGGATATACTCGGTATACTCACATAGTTTTCTGACGTCATATCCGCATTGTTTGTTTCTTATAATGTCCTGTGGTTTGTTGCGACAACTAAAGGAAACCTCACCTATTTATATCCAACTACTTAACAAAATACGCATTTTTGCAGTCTCTAAGGATATACTCAGTATACTAGGGGTGCATGGAAAGAGCCTCCTCGTGGCGCACACCGGTAACAGCTAGGCACGGCAGAGCAGTGTCTAGTCTGGCTAATCTTTCCAACACGATGCTACAACAAAATACAGTTGAAGCATCGACACGATTAGAAGAAGAAGACTCAATATACTCACATAAGTAGGTTTTCTGACGTCATATCCGCATTGTTTGTTTCTTATAATGTCCTGTGGTTTGTTGCGACAACAACTGAAAGGTACGCCACAGGCTTCGCGTGAGCCGACGGCGCCGCTTGAGCAGTTGAAGTACGCATTGCGATCCCAATCTTTGGGGCCTTCTACGCCGC
The DNA here is from genome assembly GCA_932527185.1 of Ecliptopera silaceata. Classification (NCBI taxonomy): domain Eukaryota; kingdom Metazoa; phylum Arthropoda; class Insecta; order Lepidoptera; family Geometridae; genus Ecliptopera; species Ecliptopera silaceata. The sequence continues at coordinate 3,469,094 of OW052200.1, forward strand.
AACATTGTAGCTGGAAAAATAACATTAAGAATATGAATACATTATTTATTAGACGACCGGGCGCGGCGGGCGAAGGTCCGCCTGCAACTCATAAGGTTGTGGGTTCGATTCCCGCCTTGGGATAAATGTTTGTACGATCTGCAAATATTTATTCCAGGTGTTCTGGGTATTTGATAAGTATAATAAAAACCCATCTATGTAATGTATTGTATGAAGTATGTCAGTCTTCTAGTACCCATAACACAAGCTCTGCTTAGCTTGGGGCTAGATGATGTTTTGTGGATTGTCCAGTATTATTTATTTTTACTTATATTGATTGTATAACTGCATAGGTACATATGTCATTCAGAAATTAAATAAACATTTAATTGAAAGAAATCAGTGTCAACTTATAACACCTCGTCGTTATTGCGTTGGTGGTTAATAATGAAGTACACTTACCCAGTCTTCTTGAATCCAATCAATCAAGTTCTGTTGATCAGGATCTTCTCTGTAATGTGTGATGAATGTTTGGAAGCCAGTTGTAGCTTGCTGTTTTATCTGAAAGCAAATTCATGAAATATAAGCATATTGTTTGTCTAAATCTAGCAGTTCATTTACTTAGCGTATACTACTAGTATTATACAAGATATTTGAATGTCTGTATCAATATTAAAATTAGTTGTTTGATTTGAAAGAATACTTTTTATTGTTAAAATCATCACATGAGATAGTTTTGTATGTAGGTACCTAATGCATAGTTTTTTTTTTTTAAATAGTCCAAAAAACATTATTTCTGGTGAAATGACTTATTTTCAGAGTTTATTGAAAACCGACCAAAAGCTAAAAGCTTAAGCTTAACAATAATATCACCAAATTGTCCCAAAGCAGATACCTATTTAAACATACATGTACAGTCACCCACATAATTTAAAAATATAAACTCACCCAATCTTTGAAAACGAAGAATAGTATTCCTGTTGTCATTTCAGCTAAGAGCAGCAATGCTAGGAATACTGCATACTAAAACAGAAAATCATTAATTTATTACCGAATCTCATAAATTTTTTAAGAGATTGAATTTTTGATGTTAGTCATATTTTTATATACCTACTTTCTATACCATATAGGTATGTAGTACTGAATGAAGACAAAAATAGATTTCTTCACTTCATCTCGGATTTTTTATTAAATTTTTGCCCGATAGAGTAACAAACATACATCCATGCTACATTAGAGTGCTTAAGGTGTGCCACAAACAACTGACATAAACTCACAAATACTATTCAATTTGATGTAGATAATAATAATAATAAATATTCATGGACATTTCACACATCACTACACATAATACAATATACATTTGATAATAGAACACAATGTATTTTATACTTACACAAGCCAATAAACAAGTGTTCTCACGCAATGCTCCAACGCAGCCGGTGAACCCAATTATAAATGTTATTGTGCCTGCAAACAAAGGTTGATTTAATAATAAAATTACAATTTAATATTCTTTTTACATAATGAATTCATGTAGTATTTTTTCTTATAATTAAGCAATCAAAATGTAACCTTTTGCTGTTCAAACCATACATCATCATCATCATCATAAACCTATATCTGCTGGATGTAGGTCTAACCCACGATGCATCATTGAGCCCGTCTTCGGCTCTTCTCATCCAGTTTTTGCCAGCTACACTCCGTAGATCGTCACTCTATCTCGCCAGTGGGTGTCCTACACTAAGCTTGCCTTTAAGCAGTCTCCATTCCAGTATCTGTTTGGTCCAGCGATTGTCGGTTCTTTGGCAAACATGGCTGGCTCAACATACATCTTGTCACTGAACTGTCATCTAGAATCACCTTGTATAATTACGGTTTGTCTTATAAAAAGTTAGGGCAGACTTGATATCTTGATTACCATATGTAATGGTGACATAAAATCAACGCTAACTTCAGGTCAAAGACGTATATAAATAAAGTATATATAATAAAGATTATTTGAGTTTTCATTTCTAAATGTGATACTTACCAACACATATTAAAATGAATGCTGGATCTAGTGCTATATTTGTGAGTTGTGACAGATTATTAAATGTGTCTTTTTCCATCCATGCCCAGATTCCAATAGCAAGCACTACTAGCCCCAGAAACTGAAAAAATAATAAAGTTTGTGAACAAATAATGTTATAAAACTGCATTAATGCTGTTTATTGTAGATGTTTCAAGATCTTTTCATATCTTTTGTCTTATCTCAAAGCAATCATTGGCCATTGTTTACCTACAGTTAAATTCTATTTAAATATTCATAAAATTATATCTAGGTATAAAAGATTCTGCACTATAAAATGTATAGAGCATTTTTTCTGCATGAAACCAGTTACCTAGCATGACTGGGTACTAGGTAAAGAAATGTTCTACAATCTATTAAAACTGACATGGGCATTATAAAGTTGTTATTTCAAAAATATCTTCACAAAAATAATGTGATGATTTATTATCTAAATAAGGCAGCATTATAAAATAAAAAAGTTTAGTAGGTAGGTAGGACCATAGAAGTAGGCCACTAAATAATTTAAGAGTTGGACTGGTAGCTATGCTCAAGGCAGCCTTGACTTCATCCTCAGTTTGCTATGAACTAGTTACAACCTGGTGAATGTCAAACAAGCTGAGCTTATTCTGCATTCAAACTTCTAGTTCTAGTAAATAAAATCCACACAACTTACCCAGAATAAAACATTTACACTAAAAATAACATATTTCAGACAACAGCTGACTTCGCTTGTGTCACGTCGATATTTCCTCATACTAGGCATTTTCTTGACTTTTCTTTAAATCATGACACAAAATAAGAAAAACAAATGAATCGTACACTCTACATTTGTATTTGGAATATGTTTTTCTTTAGCTACGATAAACTAGGCCAAATGTAGTGGCGAGACTTTTCTATAAAAAAGAGCTCGACCGACTCTATCGACGACGAAACAAACAAAGTGAACGATTCATGAAACAAAAGAAAGAAAAATGATAGCCGCATAATTTTAAAATACGTCCGGCTGTTTGACATTCATACCACGAACATTACAACTATGGGATAATTGCACAAGCCAGAATGAGAAGTCCGAGCCGAGAATTGAGTACACCTAATTTGGTCGGGTTACGTTTGATAACTTGCTCGTTGTTCGGATACATACTTTATTTGACAAGTACTTTGATATAAACACTTGTGGCAAACAAGAATAAACTCGGATACACTGCTTCATTCATTAGGGTATGTACTTTTAGGCGGAGAAATCTCTACTAAAAAGAAAATGCCCTGTAGCGAGCGACACTAGATCGACACAGCAACATTATTTTGAAGCAGAGCCCGTAGTCTGAAGGTGCATTTTAGAACTCCCTACTCTCGAGCCGAGAGTCGTCTCTCGGATGTCCTTATATTTTTGTAAGAAGTAGAGAGAGAGATCCGAGAGACGACTGTCGGCTCGAGAGTAGGGAGTTTTAAAATGCGTCTTCGGACTAAGGGCTCAGCTATGGAATAGGTCATACTCTTTATATATTTGACCATTATAATAAAAATATATCATTTTATCTAAATTAATAACTAAGTAGGTACCTAATTAAGACAGGTACCTGCCTATCTACAAAGGGGTAAGCACAAAAAAATTAACAATCGTAAAGTTTTTATAACACTCGTAAACTATCTCGGTCCTACCTACTTAACTACTAAAGTTTTCACATGTACGTAGGTACATAGGTACCTATCTATTTATTATAAATCTCAAATGAAACATTTTTTTTTATTGAATAAAATTTTCTTTAATCATTATTGCACGTTTCCGCACCCATTGAATGCTGATGAATCCAGTCATTGTATTTACTCACTTTGGTGTACACTCCTGAAAATATTATATAGGTAGCAATTATTAATGGTAGATATTGAAATAATTTACATTAAAAAAATATATTAAGTATTTATCTGTACCAACCTGGGTACCTTGGATCTGCACAGCCGATACCCCACGATACAATTCCTAAAATCAGAAGGTTTCGTAGTAAACCTAGGGGAACTTCAATGTAGGTATGTAAGTAGGTACTCTTTTTAATTTATTTTAGTATGGCATTTGTTTAGTTTTTTTCTTTATAATTTTTACCTGATTGCACGTAACGTCCGTTTTGCTGAAACACTAACAGCGGCCCACCACTATCACCCTGAAAATAAAAGTTTATAAATATCTATGCAGTTCTTGGTAGATTACCTACTTACCTACTAGTTAGTTTAGAAACATTTGTAAAATTAATCTTAGGTAAAAGTGCATGCTCGTTGGAATATACATTTTTGAAATAACCACAAAAATACATATGGACGATATACCTACCTGACAACCGTCCTTCCCTTTAGTAAAGGCACACATCATCGTCTTTGGCTTCAGGTGTTCAGCCAGCTTCGAGCTCATGCACTGCTCGTCCGACTGGATCGACAAAGTGGCTTTTAGAAGAACTTTCGACGATGACTTCTCGACTCCGACTCGGCCCCACCCGACTATTACCCCGACTCGGCCTGCGAACTCTTCTCCTGCGAATACAAAACAAGTTTTAAGATATTAAATAAAAAAATATGGTAAGTATAAACATTATAACGTCCCTTTAGTCGACTCATGGACCATAATGTCGTCTAAGTCATGTAGAGGTAAAGGCATGTTCACATAATAGATATATTAAAACAAGCAAAGTTTGTTTTGAGTTTCCCTACTTAAGTGAATTGTTACCTAGATATTTTCACTAAAGTAAATAATTGAGCGCTTTAGAGTAGGTAGAGAAAGTCTATTCAAAGTGTAGGACTTTAGTTGGAAATGGAAATGCACGACATTTATGCATAGGTAGGTAAATCAAGCCTTGCATTACGTGCTGCATTTGAGCTGTATTACGTGGACTGGAATATTCAATTGACTTACCCGGTTCAGGCAAACAAATCGGCACGATAGATGCAGAAAATGCCACAGGTGTGCTTAAAGTGGCGACGGCGATATCGTTCTCATCTCGTACGGCGGTGGACTTGAAGTTCTCATGGATCACCACTTTCGATATGTTTCGTTTTTCGACGTCCTGTAGATGTTCCAGGTTGTCGAGCCCAACCAGCACTTTCATGTTTTTTATGTTGTCCCTGGAAAAGATGTAAGTTTTACCTTGTTCTTTCGACGAAAGGCAGGACGTATATTTTTACACTTGGGTTTTTTTATGCCGTAGTAGGTAGACAAGGGCCATCTGATGGAAGTGGTCACCTCCGCCCATGGACACCTGCAACACCAGAGGCATTGTCGGGTTGCTGCCGGTCTTTTAAGTAAAGATATACCCTTCTTTTGAAGGCCCCCATGTCAAAGCTCCGGGGGAAAACCACGTACCACCACTAGGTAGGTATATTTTTTTGTCTATTTCATTACGAGCTTTACATAAGCATCAGTAGAGATGCAAGTCCGGTAAGAGCCGGACTTGCATATCCACTTCTATTGACAATAAACTATTGTTATAAATCGTGACATTAAAAGGGAAACCTAAGCTTGGTTTATTGCCAATTATTCTAGGAGAGACGCGATGTTATTTGGTTTGGCTAATATCTCTAAACTTTTACTCGTGTCCGATCCAAAGCATAGATATGCATAGATAGGACTACCTATGAATGTACAAACATTTTAATAATAAATTCAAAATAAAAAGTATTTATTCACAAACAAACTTACGACTACTTAGTACAGTATTTACAAAATGTACCTACATAAGCATATAAATCAAAAGTTGAACGGTGTATCAGTGATTCGCCTAAATTGAGAAATATCTATACTAATGAGTCTAAAGACTAGAAACCTACGACACCTACGTCTAGCAGTTGATTTTTTTTTGTTTTTTTTTTATTTTTTATGCCATAGCTGGCAGACGAGCTTGCGGGCCACCTGATGGGAAGTGGTCACCGCCGCCCATGGATTTGTTTGAATTGATTGTTGTTGATGATGATGACCAGCTCTTGCTCTCGCATTGAATAAAAGCAATAAAGCAAACTTGAATTTGAAGCAAGACTCTATAGACTCTAGTTTAAGAGTCCCCGCAGACTGCAGACTTTTTATCGGCCGATAGTTTGGTCAGCTTCTTAATCAGTATGAAGACTGAATCACTGTAATGTGCGCATACTGATTAAGAAGCCCACCAAACTATCGGCCGATAAAAAGTCTGCAGTCTGCAGGGGCCCTTAATTAGAAAGTTCACAGCGATCTTTAGTTTTTCTGCAGATTCGATTTAACAAGTGACTGGCGCCTTACCATTTGAAGCAATGTCCAGCACTCAACACATGTTGTGTGGTGATGATAGCGCCTCCGCAGTGCATGCGATCATTCTTCAGGATCGCCACTGTCCACGGGAAGGAGTGCGGTACTGCTCTTCGGCCGCCCACTATCCGCATAGATATCAAAGTTTCTGTGGGCTTCCCGCATTCTAAACGATATTAGCAGGTTAGTGTATTTTAATATAAGTACTTTTATATAAATAAAATAAATAAATAAATAATGCTGGACAACATCATCTAGCCCCAAGCTAAGCAGAGCCTGTGTTATGGGTAGGTACTAGAAGATTGACATACCTACTTAATACAATACATTAGATACTTATATAGATATTTTTTATTATACATACTAGCTGACACGTGCCCACTTCGTTGGGGATAATTTTTAATAAATAAAAAAGTAAGACATATGTTGTCGTTGACTTGTGGCTTTTTTGTAGGCATTATCAAGCTCCTCATCTTTTCTTTAGAACACTTCTTTCATAGTTAAGGCAGCGTTCGTAAGAAACGCTTTTATTCGACCATTTTTTCTCCGATTCATTTTGCAAAACGGACTACCACGTAAAAGCCTTTTTATTTTTCAGCAATAATGTAACTTTCTATTGGTGAAAGAATTTTTAAAATCGGTTCAGTAGATCCCGAGATTACCCCTTACAATTTAACAAATACACAAACTTTACCTCTTTATAATATTAGTATAGATTAATTAAGTATATTATATACTTATATTTTTTTCCTAACCTATCTCGTCCCACTGTTGAGCAAAGGTCTCCCCCAAATCCTTCTCTCTGCTTTCCGCTTTCGTCCACCAATCCCTCTCGAAAGCATCGAGGTCGTCCCGCCATCGCCTCTTTGGTCGGCCTCTACGCCGCCTTCCGTCTTCAGGCAGCCACGGTGTCACGATTTTGGACCATTTCTTTGGGTCCATCCGGCTAATATGACCTGCCCAGTCCCACTTAAGCCTCGCGGTTTTATTGCCTACATCTGCAATACCAGTGAGCGAACGCAGCGTAGTGTTTCGCACTCGATCAATGCGCTTGAAACCAAAGATGCTACGTTCCATTGCTCTTTGGCAAATCTTGAGTCTGGATTTCTGTGCTTCAGTCAGTGACCATGTCTGCGCACCGTAGGTTAGGACGGGCAGGATGCACATTATTGCACATGTCGATGAGTTGGCGTTTAAACGTAAGTGGAAGGTCGCCTTTCATGTGTTCCTTCATGGACCAGTAGCTCTTCCAGGCGTTCTCGATGCGGCGATCGATCTCTTTATCCTGCCTGTTTTCGAAGCTCGCTAACTGGCCTAAGTAAATGTACTCATCAACAACAATATATTTTTTATAAAATATTATATAAGTATAAAAAAAAACAAACCATCTAAGTAAATTATGTTTTTGTATGAGATTATGAGCACCCCCTTGAATATTTAATATTTTGTTTTTAAATATTTATTCGTCATTAAAGCGGTAATCGGATACGCAACCCTAAATAACATCAAGATAACTCAATTTAACGGAACTATTGCTAAATACCGACCGACTTATAACACATTGCCAAAACGCACCGATAGCGCGATCTAGGATTTGTGCACAGTAGCGCCATCTAGTGGTAAACACAACAAATTTCAAACTTTACTCGATTTGAGTATTCATGTGCGACGGCGCGATGGCTTATTTCATGTATAAGTTTGGTGTTTCTATACCGATTTCTATGATTTTTTTTTTATTGAATAGGTAATAATGTAAACTTTTTTAAATTTGGGATGACTGAGAGTCTTATAAACGTAAGAGTAAACAAATATAATTAGAATGCTCCGAACCGCTAAGCTATCAGGAGTTACACGTGTTATTGTGAGTCAACCATAAAAGATAGACATATTATGCTATTCCGGGATATTTTTTAGACAATTTAATGTAGAATATTTCCGTCATACATGATTTCTATGTAACTTTAACCATTAAGGCTGCAAACGCGACGGAAGCTTAAAAAACGGAGTAACTTCTCCCGCTTTCCCGACATTTCCCTTCACTACTCAGCTCCTATTGATTGTAACGTGATGAAAAGTATTCTATAACCTGCCCAGAAGTATGAAGAATAATTGTACCAAGTTTCGTTAAAATCCGTCCAGTAGTTTTTGTTTCTATAAGGAACATACAGACAGACAGACAGACAGACAGACAGACAGACAAAAATTTTACTGATTGCATTTTTGGCATCAGTATCGATCACTAATCACCCCCTGATAGTTTTTTTTTTAATATATTTCATGTACAGAATTGACCTCTCTACAGTTTTATTATAAGTATAGATATAGAAGATATAGAAGATAGATAGATAGAAGATAGATAGATAGATAGATATAGATAACTTTGATACAACAAAAACAACCATAGTAGTAGGTATGTAGTATATAAGTATATATATATATATTTTGTATACTACAAAATATTATATTATTTTGATCCTTGTGCCATTGATCCCAATTGTGAATAAATTATCTTTAGCTTATTTTCTTTTGAACATACCAAAAAGTAAGTTTATTTTTAAGTTTTGTCACTATTGTTACTAATCAGATCAGATCTTGATCGAATTTGAAAGTATCAAGAAATAGGTACCCTAGGAAAACTAATCTAAAGTATCTTTTAAGTTACACAAAAAATATACAGCCGAATTGAAAACCTACCCCTTTTTTAAGTCGATTAAAGTAATACTTATTAATAGTTTTTACGTATTCTCAAATTAGGATATACTTAGGCATTGATGCGACAGCGCGTTGATGTCTTTTATTCAATAATTATTTTTTACACTGTTTTTGGAATATCAGCTATCAACAGCTGTTTTGATATTTTTTCCTTCTGATTGGTAAGTTATCAAAGTATTCAATAATCATACCAACTAGGTAGTACCTTATCAAACCACAATTCATATAATTAAAACTTAATTATAAAGTATGGTTAATTGTTACCTACCTATTTTCAGTTTCCTTTAATTTCAGACCATGAAAACACTCACCACAATTCAATCCAACAGCGGATAATACCTACAACATAAATCAATTAAATTAGTTAATTAATTCGTTTTTACACTGTGAAATCTCATTAACTTACCTGACCGATTCCTAAGCAGATGAAAACAATACGCGATGCGGAGAACATTTTAAAACAAATAAATAAAGTATATTTTATTCGTCGCGTACAGGCATGGCCGCAGTACACTACTCTCTCTACCGCACTTTGCCTATTCACCTTGGTACTCCGTAGTTCAGTTGAGAGAATTGTAATTATCCACGCGATAAAACCCTTGGAAATACCTACATGTCACACGTTATTTACGAGCATTAAACATAATCTACTGTTAATTATTAAAATAATATCCACAAATATCACGTTTTAATATACCTACCTACATCTATAAGTTTCAACTCGAAATACATTTTTTGAAGAACACCCCGGTTTTCGTGCATAATATACTTATTTTGGAACAAACCTCAGAAGAACAAACAAAACTAGGCTACATTTTATACTACACACTAAAATATTTTATTTGTATTGAATATAACATTTTACACTTTTTAGATGAGGCGTGAATAAAACTAATCGTATACTGTTCTTTCGATTAGACACATACAAATAACTTAAAAATACCTAGGTTTGAATTTAGCTTCTCAAACACCAAGAAAATGCGCGAGTACAGACATAAATGTTCTTAGCATAGTTTATTATTATTTTAACAATAAGTAACTACACAAATCTTCAGTTCACACACAATAAGTGCCATCGGTAGTCTGCTGCCGTATCCAGGATGTGTATTTGGCTACTACTGTGTAAACACCTGCGGATAATGAGACGTCTTAGCAAGTTACACCATCATTCTATAGTACAACAAAACTGACTAACGGCCGGTTTCTGAAAACCCAAATCACGATTGATCCGAGTTTGACACAAAGTAATTATAAGATTTTTTCATTGATCATCGTTCGAGAAACCGGCCGTAAGTATCCTTTAAAATTATACATGACTAGCAGCCCGTTCCGACTTCGCTTAGGTTGATTTTTTTATCGTATCGGATTAATGTAGCCTATGACATAAAAAAATATTGTGGATTTCTTATATTAAAATGATTTTTACAATCGGTTCAGTATGTCCATAGATTATCCTCTTCAAAGTCACAAACGTTACCACTTTATAATATTAGTACATATAGAATTATAGATGTAGGAATCTAATTACCTGGATAGTCTGGCATTGCACAGTCTATGCCCCAAGACACGATACCTAGAAAAAGATAAGGAAATAATCAAACTGTGCGCTATAAAATATAAGTGATTTCATACAATTTTCGTTATGGCATCAATAGTAAACTTACCAACTTGATACCACTTCTTGTTATGGCTCTTCGAATGTGTTGAGAATAGAGGACCACCACTATCGCCCTGGAGACAAGAAATAAACATACAGGGAACGAAATAAATATAGATAAAAGAAATATAATATCTGTACCTATATGAGCAGGAAAATTTTTGTTACAAAAACAACTCTTTCGATTGGGGATTCTGGTATACCGAGAACAAGCCATCATTTTTGATTGCAAAAGTTATTTTAATCCGCTAGAGAATATACTAAATTTAAATTTAGAAGATTGAGAATTCAAAACATCATTAAACTTTTTTAACTTCTACCTCCATGGTGCTTTTATCATACAACTTTTTAAGCTTGTTAGAAAACTCAAAACCTCCTTGGTCAATTTTTTTTTATGTTTTGCGCGCTCAATTTTTTTGCATTTAGTCATTTCCTCGCTGAGGTGGACGAAAAAGTTATGTGTTGCACTCAAATTCAAAGATTTGTCTCCTCGTGAGGTGTCTCAGCTCATCAGGGCTCGAGGTAAGCCTTCGTTACTGATCACTTGATTCATTTAAAATTTCTAGTGGTTCTCAAAACTCTTTTAGCCTTCTACAACAACAAACCTGGCATGCATCCTTGCCCAAACTGTAAGCGCACATCATAGTGTCCCCGACCAGGTTATCTCTATAAATTGATGATTTCTGACAGGTATTGCTATCCACTATCTGCACTTTTGTTTCCAGTAAGTATCTAGATGACGTCAAAGCTCCCTGTCTTGTCTTACCCCAGCCAGCGACAGTGAGAGGAGTATTACGAAAATCCATATCTGTAAAAGTTCAAGTTCTAACTGATATTCGGTGCTTGTCTTTATTGCAAGGAACATAAAATTTGGAAGCTCTTGGTACGTACCAGACTCTGGCAGGCAAATGGTTCTGACAGTATCAGAGAACTTGATTCTTTTTTCCAGCGTGAGTACAGCAATGTCATTGATGTCTCTCACAGCGTTAGAAGTGAAATGGGGATGTTTGACGCCGTTTATCACGCGTAAAGTGGTGTAAGAGTTACCTAGGCGGTCGTGCATGCCTATGTACACTGAGATATCTTTATAGTGAACTCTGAAATGTAAACTACTTCGTTATTGATGGACTAACTATGTGTTTCCGTTATAATATACCTACCCTTCACACATCGCTCCAGTTCCAAACTAAGCAAATCTCCATCAATCTAGTTCCCTCAGTACAAGGACTAGATTGATGGACTAGAGATTGTTTATATGTAGTCTGTTTTTATTAGATACACCGTCACTATTTTACTTTTAAGTTGAGTCTATCCCAAGGTTGCCTGGAAGAAATCGCTCATAGCGATAAGGCCGCCCATTGTACTTCATTGTAATAGATAAATTTAGTATAATAAGAAATGTCTCTGTGTGTGTGTACAATAAAGAGTTTTCTATCTATCTATCTATCTATCTAGAGAGAGAAGAGAGAGAGAATACATTTATTTGGCACACAAACACAAACACAAACACAGGCAACACAACAATAGAAAATACAATAAAAACAAACAAAACATAAACATAAGGTACAATAAAGAGAAAGAAAAACATTTATTATAACACAAATAAGAGAAGTCAACAAAACAGTGTGGGTGTTGACCAGTGTCGGTTGTTTTGAGCCAAAAAGGTCCAGCCCCAGCTTAATGCAGCTTTGCAAGAAGCAAAGCGGCGCTGGTTTTCAGTCTGAACCTGATCACTAATTGACTAACCAACCAATTGCTGTATCACGTGTTTGTGTACGTCACGTTATGAATTTATAAGTTTGGCTGCACGTGTTTCTCGGTGACGTTGATTTTAGACTCGTGCAAATAGTAATTAGGTTGGCTTACTTCGACGCATGAAGTTCACACCAATTAAAATCATATCAGCAAAAACATGGGCACCACTGACCAAAGAGAAAAAAATAATTATTGTAGTAGGTAAATCGCTTACCCAAAAGTGATGCAATGACCAGCAGTGAGCACATGCAGGTCTGTGATAATAGCTCCTCCGCAGTGCAGCTTAGGGCCTAGCATCAGGGAAACCATCCAGGGGTACTGGTGAGGTTGAACCGTGGTTCCTCCAACGATCCGCCTGTTTTGCCCTTCTTTCCCACATTCTGAAATTATATTATGGTCAAACTGACTGAAGTATTAATTTATTTGAAGAAAATTAGAACTCGTTCAATAGATTGTACTTACCACAAGTTTTATCATACTTCTGTCCATAGACCTGTCAAAATGCAAAGAATACTAGCAACAATTAGAGCTCTATAACAGTCAGAAAAAAAACAACTCTCTATTGATTCTTTATCACTACAACGTCCTTACCAAATCGAGGATCAAACACATAACGGGCCATATCTGTAGCATTTCATGGGCGAAATTCGTGATACCTTAAATCACGTGTTCTTGAAATTTATTTGCATGACCTGCATGTCACTTACTCGCCAATAAAACAAACCACGCCGGAATTTAATTAGATTTCCGTAAAATATCGATGTGAAGCCGAGCATAAATTGATTCTCGGTTTCAATTACGTTATCGATAAAAATAAATAGGTTTTTTATTGTTTTGCGTCATTTGCTTTCGCAAAAATGCAAACAATTCAAGCTAAGGTAAACTTGTTTTAGTAGCTGACGTATTTGATGTATAGGTATTATGATAATTGAAGTAGTCAATGGGCAAACTGTTTAACATACATAACTATTGATTAGGATATTAAATCGCTAATTGTTGGGTCAGCTTTTTACCTTAACATATGTAAAGATAAATAAATAAATATAAATACTCACGGACAATTCACACATCACACTCTAGTCATAAACTAAGCAAAGCTTGTATTATGGGAGCTAAATTGCTAAAATAATACATATACAAATATATATATATATTTTTTGTAAATACATACATATAATACATAGTGACACCTAAACACAGAACAAATATTTATGTTGATCACAAAAACATTTGCTCTGGGTGGGAATTGTACCCACGACCCACACCATGGAAGGCAGAGCTACTACTTTCAGTATATTACAATGTACTCTGTGGCTACTACCAACTGAGCAGTATGCTGTGTGATGCCTGTCGAAGTATAAGATAAACGCAGTAAGTTCTTTATTTATTAAAGAAATCATTTAAATATTTTTCTCGACGATATACCCATATTGTTCAAGTTTATCTCCGTTTCAATAATAATTCATTTTACTGAAAATCAGGGAGCTTTTGATACAAACGCACGAAAAATTTCGCGTTTCGCTTAGCTCGCCGATGCGGTTTGGCCCGATGGCATTAATAAAGGAGCTCTGAGAAGAACCGATTGTATGGGGACTCTGAGAAGAGCCACTTGTATTAATATCTATTGCTGAATGTTTAATAATCGCGAAGAGTGGAATGAGGGAAGGAAGGGTTTTGCCCTGCAGTGGGACGACATGCTGAATAATAAATAAATAAAAAAATGAGGTCCTTATCTTTCTGACAAAACTATGTTCACGCGGTTCGCTTCGTTCATTTTGTTCTTCGAGACTTGGGGGGCGGTAAAAAGTATTGGGCCCGGAGCGCCAAATTTGTAAATACCACTCTGCTTTGTATTAGTTTAAAAGTAAAAATAGATTCATCGATATTTTGGAAATTGCTACTACATTCTAGTGTAAGTTTTTGCTATTGCCTACGTTATACTATGCTATAATAGGTCGAAATTCACACCACGAATTTTTTAAGTATACATAATTTATTCTAAAAATTTGTTATTTAAAGCATTCTCCTAATTATTTAATTAATACCTCGTATTTTACTTATTTTTATACTAACAATGTTAGCCATTTAATTACAATCTGTGAACAGAGATAGTGAACAAAAAATCGGTGCTAGATTTAATTGTGCAAAAATGAAGTATCTGAACAAGGCACCTGATATTTTATATTCAGAGAAAATAGAATCAGAAGAATTTGAAGAAAAAAATAAAAAATATGTTTCTCCAAAGGATATTGGCACTGATTTTTCATACAAACATCAAATAGTATGGAAAAATGCAGTTAAATTTTCGATTTTTAACTTTTTTGCTTTGTGGGGATTGTATTTACTTTTCACAGGACGTGTGCAACTTAAATCAATTTTATGGGGTAAATATATTTCTAATATCTATTTAAATGCCTCTTACAAATCACAAAGTTTTAGATATCCTCTATGTACTTATTTGTATGGGTCCGTAATGCATTTATTTTTATCTGCAAAGACAGCCAAGCTCTGCTTGTGAAACCTTTTGATAACCTTGAACACCAGAAAACACAGAATATTACATGTCCATGTTTCCACGCGATAAAATCAGTTTTGAAATACTTATTGAAAACCACCAGCGCGCTGTGGTATACTTACCTTTAAATTTTTGGTATTAAACCTTTTTAGCGATGTGTAGGTACTTACCTATGTATGTGCTACACAGGAAAGACAATGCAGAATGTTTAGTATTTGTGTCGATGCCTATTTTGATGTATTTTTTTTGGTTTATATAATATTTGATTTTACATTAACATTATTTTTTACTTTTAGCAGGCACCTTGGTGTATGCTTATGGGACAGGAATTACCGTAGGAGCCCATCGTCTATTTACACACAAATCTTTCAAAGCTACACCACTTTTAAAAGCCATATTGATAGCTTTGCAAACTGGTGCAGGACAAGTAAGATCTACCTTGTAGTTTGATTCTTAACAATCAACAGTTGACCGAAGAAAGAAGGTAGAAAGGAAACCTTCGCCGCAAGGGAGGAATTTAGCTGTAGCGTTAAATATCAACGGATTCCATTAAAATAGGAGAGGTTAAGGTCAATTCTTAGGTATAAGATGTTCGCAAAGTCTGCTGACAGAACTACGAGTTTGAGCTTGTTGATGGATTACTTACATATTTTTAATTCGTTTTTAGATTACAATACACATTTTTGCACAACGCCATTTAGCGAATAATTACGATCTAAGTATCTAAGCTAATCTTAAACCATAATATATTACAGAATAATCTATTTATTTGGTGTCGCGACCATCGCCTCCATCATCGTTACTCGGATACAGACGCTGACCCGCATAATGCCCAGCGCGGTTTTTTCTTCAGCCACATGGGATGGCTAATGGTAAAAAAACACCCTCAAATCCTAAAACTGGGAAAAACCATAGATATGAGCGATCTAGAAAATGATTGGATGATTACTTTTCAAAGAAAGTAAGTGCTATATTTCTAATATTCTTATGCAGAACAGCTTTTTGAAAAGGGGTAACAGTCAAGACCGACACCACAAGAAATACTATTTCCATTAATATGTTTTAATCTTGTAAAAAAATGATCCTCATCAACTACAGCATTAATGGGTTCTAATGTTTTTTTTTTATAAATCGAGGGCGTGGTTTCGGACTTGGCCCTCACTGCCCTTCTCAAAAAATCACCCTGTAGGGGATAGGGTGGCAAGATGGGGTACTTAAGGTTTAAATGTCAATATAAAAGTACCTACATGGTTAAATATTCTATATTTTTGTTAGCAACGAATTATTATTATTCTAATATTTGGTGTCATTAGACACTTTTGGTAACACATAATATTATAAAAAAGGTAATTTGCCCCGTCTTGCCCCATGGTGCTGGTAAGATGGGGTACCCCACTGATGTAAAATGAGGTGATGAGAACGATCACATTGTAAGATCATTATTTGAGCTGGCAAAACTCGCAGACATGGGCTTCGTCATCATCATTCATCATCTCTTCTATTCCTATTAATGAGCCCATCTTCCACATCTTCTTCTTATTAAAGAGCTACGCTCTTGTCTGCGTAATTAATGCAAGCCACGCCATTTTTTTCCTTTCCAGGGCCGCCTCCTTGACTTCCTTATACAACAAGAGGGCAACCTTCATCTTTCCTTGGCCTTCCTCTTCCTCTCCTCCCTTCTACCTTTCCTTCTATGATGTTACTTTTATGATCTTCCACATAATGAGCATAATATCCATCCTTCAATGGAATAGGTATACTACCTCACAATACATTCATGGTGTGTCTTCAGATGATGAGACTCTTCGTGATTGATCAATTTGAACTGTGAGTTTTGCTGGGTACCTACCCCGTCTTACCTCCGTCTCCCCTATAATACGTAGTTTTGCATTTAGCATAATCATATCTTCTTCATCATCATCATCATCAATCTATGTCAATCCACTGCTGGACGTAGGTCTCTCCCAAGACGCGCCAGCTACATTATGCAGATCGTCGCTCCATCTCACCAGAGGGCGTCCTACACCACACTTGCCTAAACGCGGTCTCCACTCCATTATCTTTATCTAGTACTCCAGTAGTTGAGAGCTATGCTCGGAATTTCTTAGAGAAATAGAATCTAGAACGAAGTAATTCGTCAAAACATAGAAAGAAGTGATTCATCAGAACACCGAGGTGTTCGACATAGCTCAAAGAATTAGTAATATGAAGTGGCAGTGGGCCGGTCATGTTTGCCGAAGAACCGACAACCGTTGGAGCAATCATAACTTATTGATTAAATAAAAGCTGAAAAATGAATTGAAAATGAATGATAGTATGTGCATTTCAAAAAATAACATTTTCTTAAAGAAATAACTATAGGTAAGTATATTGAAGTGTATACGTATAAATTACACAAAAACAATTTGTAGGTACAATTTTACATTTTGTTACGCCAATAAATTACACAGGTCAAATGGCGAGTCCTCATTTATGCACACAGAGTACTTTGGCATAAACAATTGCAACCATTTTTATGCTCTAAAAGTATTTTAATCAGTTCCGAACTTCAGTTTTAAAGGGAACTGAAGCAGGTATTGATTTTACCGACGCTGATGTGGCGCGGCGGGCGAAGGTCTGCCTGCGACGCGGAAGGTTGCGGGTTCGATTCCCGCCTTGGGATAAATGTTTGTACGATCTGCAAATATTTATTCCGGGTGTTCTGGGTATTTTATATGTATAATAAAAAATATCTATCTATGTAATGTATTGTATTAAGTATGTCAGACTTCTAGTACTCATAACACAAGCTCTGCTTAGCTTAGGGCTAGATGATGTTGTGTGGATTGTCCAGCATTATTTATTTATTTATTTTATTTAATCTTCTTAGTTTTTTTGTCAAAAAACTTGTCCTTTCTTCTTTATTTTTCTGGTCTTGATTAGGTACTTCTTTTACGGTAACTTTCTGTAATGTGAATGTCTTAATTTCAGATACTACTACCCGATGTATATCATTTTTGGGATCATAATTCCTATTAGCGTACCAGTGTACTTCTTTAATGAAAACCTGTGGACCTCTGTGCTGTTTTGTTACTGTTTTACCACGGCATTAGGTCTCCACGGCACTTGGCTTGTAAATAGTGCTGCTCATTAATATGGGACCAGGCCTTACGATCAGTAAGTACTACATTTAAATTACTGCAATCGACTACACATACTTCTGCGTATACCTGAATTAAAAAAATATCAAGCGTAAAATTAGGGATCCGAAACGGTTTACAAATATTTTTTGTGTAAATAAATCCATCATGGATCGAGCTTGAGTTACATTACAGCAGCCGGTTATATTAGGTAAGTATATCAAACTTAACTGACTAAAACTTCATGGTCTGTGGGACACTTCAGTTAGGGGAAGCGAGAGCGCTTTAGCATTCTTTCGTGAGGGATAAGAAAGATAATAGAAAAATGAAGAAAAATATTCAATCGCATCGCAGAAACACCATTGCGAATGCGTGCAGAACAGCAACGTGTGGCTTAAATCGAGTACGCTAGGATTACGTGGATCAATACGCGTCGACTCTCCTCACACCCAGACTACTTTCAGAAACCTACATCCTGTAGAATGTTGGTTTGTTTCAATGATTACCTTTGGAGAGGGTTGGCATAACTACCACCATGTGTACCCGTGGGACTACAAGACAGCGGAGCTTGGAATGCCCTTCAACCCTTCTGCCCGTTTAATTCGACTATTTGAGAGAATGGGCCTTGCGTACGATTTGAAGACTGTTTCACAGGAAATGGTAGGTATTCACTTTTGTTTTCCGTTTGATAATTGTATAATTATTTCTAATACATTTCAAAATAAGCAAAACGTGTTTATGAAGTAGTGTTGCGTAGTTTAAAAATAAGTTGAATTTCCACCAAACCAAACTGAAGTTCGAACATAAAAATATTTTAAAAGTAGATAAAGATTATTTTTTCCTGGTGTAGGTATACCTATGATTTTTTTTTAGTTTAATTGAGTACCTAGGTACTATTTTTTTTGACATTTCACACGTGATGTGTGACTCTATTCCCAAACTAAGCAAAACTTGTACTATGGGAACTAAACTGCTGATAGAATACTTATATATAAGTATATACTTATCTACTTTTTTTTGTAAATACATACATAGAACACCAAGACACAGAACACATTTTATTGTCCATCACACAAACATTTGTTCTGGGTGGGAATGGAACCCACGCCCTACAGCATGGAAGGCATGGAAGGCTACTACCAACTGAGCTGTGACGCCTGTCAACTTTTGTTTCCCTAGGTTGAAAAAAGAATATTGCGAACGGGAGATGGAACGCACTACATGCTTGGTAACGAGGAAGCTATATCTTCAGCCACAGTTATTGGTCCTCTTCATCCGAAGAACCAATCACACACCATGAAGAAAACTCCTTAAGAAATTCTATATCTATTTAGTAGAGGGGGAAAACCTTTGCCCAGCAATGGGACAGTAGGTATAGGTTAGAAAAACATAACTTATAAGATTTAGAGTATTCACACAGATCAATAAAGGAGTATTTCTACTGCATATTTTTTTATTTATAAACTTATGTATGTGTGCACACTTAGTTTTAGTCAGTTACTAGCTAACTTTGCAAATCCGGTGAAGGTACATAAATAATTAGTAAGTATACGTTCAACTTAGTATTGTAAGTTGTACCGAAAATATTTTTTTAATCACATAATATTGGCATGTTGTCAAGGTCTTCTTTTAATAATTAATTTGTTGTCTGCTCCACTGTGCTCGCTGTCGTACCTACCCTGTTATTACGGGAACACTCAGTCAAATTTCCATGCTTAGTATTTAAAAATGCAAAGTGTAGATATAAACCCGTGTTGGGTATCCTAATCAAAATAAAAAAAATAATAAAAAAAGTGATTGATGATTGAAAAATGGTTCGATTAATTGTGTCCAACCAAGCTACTTTTATTTCAATAAGTTAATAAACAAAACTTAACAATAGGATGAAGCATACCTAAGTAGGTACACTCAAGTTTTTATAAGTTTTTTTTTATACTGACAAAACCGTGCTACTACCTCGCGTCCATTTTGCTCTCTTTTTTCTCACGGGGCCTACTTTATACCTATTTAATTTAGTATCTTGGAATGCGTAGTAGTTAGTTAGTTTACATTATTCGATTATACAATTTTTAACATTATATGGTACCTACTTATACACTTTGTTATAACCACTTAACATCAGGTGAGTTCTTTATCATTTTTTATTTTTTTTAAATTGTGTATTGGCAAATATATATGTTTGAGTACCTAGGTGGAGAATGGGTGTTTCGATGTATAAAAAAATATGTATTTATGTAGATATTCTATCATAATTTCCATCGATGCAAATTATGTTTAGTTTCGGGCTAGAAAGCGTTGTATGAAGATTTCATGAATATTTATTAGCTTTATTTTGAATGTGAAGCACTATGACCAACTGAGAAATTAACACACAAAGGCGACCGGTAAGTTCAAGTTTAATTAGCCAATAAACGCAATACAATGCGTAAAATTGATCAATACTTTGAACAAAATCTTTATAAGCAAAAAATGTTCTTCAGAGTCATCAGTTACCGATCTAGTGTATCAGTGCAATAGCAAGATGGCTGGACCAGACTCCCACATGACCACGTCTAACGAAGAATTATCAAAAGATATGGAAAACAAAAATAAATCAAGCGATATGTTAATAAATAAAGAAATCATAGGAACTGATCTCAGCTATACACATGAAATAGTATGGAAAAATGTTATTGGATTTTTTATAATGCACATATTTGCTGTATACGGACTGTATTTATTATTCACGGGCAGCTACAGCACTAACACCCTTTTGTGGAGTGAGTACTTTTCATTTTCTATCTCTCGTACATACAAACTACCAGAAACGAGAGATGCATGTGCATCCCTGGTTTTACAAGTGTCTTGTTGTTGTGTAATTTGATTTTCTAAGTTTAATAAGAATTAGATTGACTGTTATACTTTTAAATTTACAAATGAATATTGAAAAACTAGGATAATAATTTATTTTAGTCCGAGCAAGCATTAACAAATGCTGCCCTGCTATGTATGTAACAATGATATTTTTATCTTCACCATTTGTGTAAAATAAAATTCACAAACCATTTACATTACAGCTGCACTTGTGGCCTATGTAGGCAGCCTAAGCGTTACAATAGGAGCTCATCGGTACTACACTCATAAAACCTTCAAAGCCAAGCCACTGCTTCAGTTCATTTTCCTCGTCGGTCAAACTCTTGCTGGGCAGGTACGTATTTGAGACATACCATCTACTTCTTTTTGTATGTCAACAACTGCTATACTTATTTCACAAGTAGTAGTAACTTGCGTCGTAACTGATGAAAATAGTAGGTATGATGCCTTACCGGGCACTTTTCGAACGTGTTCGGAGTACAAAGCATCGTTGAAGGCAAAGGCAACGTTTCACATCAAGCAAGTCATCAGCAAAACCAGACAGAATTTGATATGGAATTTCTTTCTTAGGGACTATGCAAGGGACCATCTTATCAAGTATTTTTTTTTTTTTTTTTGAAGAAAATCTCGAGCTCTTTGAGTATATCTATTAATACATACCTACTTAAATACTTACTTCTCCTTCAATTCTTCCTGTAAGATGTTCATCTTATAGTACAGATATAAAAGCTATCAAATTAGCTGCGCGGTCCTAAAGTAATATTCTTAAGTAATCTGTTATCTTTATTTTTTGTCGCAAGCCAGCGCTTCTGTTACCACGCTAGGTTGCCTGGTAGCTTTTGCTGAGTCTAAGTCTTCCTTTTGAATAGTTTTATTTCTGAGCAATAAGGATTAAATAAATAAATAAATTTTCTTGTTTAGAATGCTGTATTTACCTGGGCACGCGACCACCGCCTCCACCACCGCTTTTCCGACACTGACGGCGACCCACATAACTCCAAGCGAGGGTTCTTCTTCTGCCATATGGGATGGCTTATGGCTAAGAAGAATCCTTATGTGATACGACTGGGAAGGCAGATTGATATGAGCGACATGCTGGCAGACCCTATGGTTATGTTTCAAAAGAAGTAAGATTTAGTTTTCTACCTTTAGTATGTTTTTCTGTAAGTTTCTTAAAGATGCAGAGTAGCATAACGAACAGTTCTCTCAACCTAGTTTACATTCGCTAAAGAATAAATACTTACATCAAAGTAAAGATTATTATCATCATGACCGCTGTTAGGTATAGGTACTTTGATGTTTATATGTAGGTATACTTACATATTTTAGCAAATTAAAAGTAGCAACTCTTTTAAAGGGGTCGGATTATGAATAAACTGTCCCAGTTTGTCGTTACTCATCAGCATTCTGCAGTGTTTTGTCAAACCAATTTTTTTTTCAGATATTATTACCCACTCTACTTCCTCATCGCCTTTTACATTCCCGTGGCGGTCCCTGTGTATTTCTTTGGAGAGTCGTGGACCAATTCAACTGTGCTTTGCTATTTTGCTCGTTACCTGCTAACACTCCACGGCACTTGGCTTGTGAATAGTGCTGCTCATATCTATGGGACTAGGCCTTATGATAAGTAAGTATCAAATATAAAATATATGTATTTTATCGGCACTATAGTTTCCATATCACAAGCTTTGCTTAATTTGGGGCTAGAGTGTGATGTGTGAAATGTCCGAGAATATGTATTTATTTATTAAATTTACAGAAATTTGCAACCAGTAGAGTCCTGGTTCGTATCCTTCATTAGCTCAGGTGAAGGCTGGCACAACTACCACCACACGTTCCCTTGGGACTACAGAGCAGCAGAGCAAGGCATGCCTTGGAACTTCTCGGCTACTTTGATCAGATTCTTCAAGGAAATAGGCCTGGCTTATGATTTGAAAACTGCGAATTCGAATATGGTAAGAGAGGATTAATATTACCTACATATTCTTTGTCTTAACCCAGATACTTACCGTTACATTAAACTGTAATTATTTTGTAGGTGGAGAAGAGAATAATCAGAACAGGAGATGGTACGCACGCCGTCCATGGCAGCGAAGAACTCAAATCAGCAGTCACAGCATTCGGTCCCCTCCATCCCCTGAACCCAACATACACCACCAAGTTCAAAGCACCTGAAGCTACTCTCAAACCGGAAGGCTTACCTCTGTACCATGAAAAAGATCTGCTTAATGTAGAAAATAAGATAGAAAATAAGAGAGTATCTCATTCAGGATAAGTTTTATAAATATTCCAACATCCTAGTACCTACTATATATCTAAAAGGATTGAATGAATGACATCATATGACAGAATTCTAAAGTGAATACCTCATGTACTTATTTTTTATATATATGAGTACTTAGTCTAAAAGGAATGAATGAAAATACTTCATTGTACCTTAAAACTAATAGAAATACAAGAACATAACAGATTTATGTAACTAAATTTACAATGGGTAAATATCGCTAACTGAGCGATTTCCAGACAACCTTCGGGTGGAGAATGATGGTACTTATAAGGCAAACTGACTCCATTATGTAACGTAATCTTTGTACAGATTGTAGCTTTGTTTTCCGAATAAAATACATTAAAAAAAATGTGTTCCGTGTCGGGTCATGGATAATACATAACACAATTACACGACAATTACTCGCTTTGATTTGTTATTTGTGATATTGTTATTATTAGTGTAGGTATGCATAGACTTAAATTTTATTTTTATTTTTTATTAGTAATTACCATATAACATGTCTAGCTAGATATTTATAAGTGAAATAAATATACTTAGATTAAACTTAATTAGATGTTTATATGACCACTCCCTTTTAGTAGTTAATAATTATCTTTATAATAACTAATCCGAACAAAAGCATCCAGGTCGAGTGTTGTGTCGGATCCAGTATAGATATTTAGAGATCCTAGTGTACACTCCTGGATAACCTGGACGACCACAGCCAATGCCCCAAGAAACCACACCTTGAACAAAATAAATAAATAATTTCATTAAGTAAATCAGTCGCCTGATAGTTTACAGAAAACGTATTAATTAACCTAAGGTTTACCAATTCTCTTAAAGCGACTGTAAACTTGTAGCGAAAAATATACATAGGTACTTAGTAAAATATACTTTTACCTAAAGCAAATATATTTTTCTATTTTCGATCATTGCATTTATTACGATGCACACATTTCACACAGCTGCAGCGCACACAGCTGCACTTAGTAAAATATCGTAAAAGGCAGTAAACTACATACAGTACTACGATTAATGTTTGATTCACTTACCTAAAAGTTCATAGCGTTTGTCTCCTCTTTCCGCCGATAACGGGCCCCCACTGTCTCCCTGAAACCAAATATTCAATTGATAAGTCACATACAAATATTATGATGAAATTCTTTGTAAAAGTGATACGAAGTGATACGGAGCGGTAGGAACCAAGCCGTAAGATTCTTGCCTGTTCTTCTAGGCTCTGGTCGCGTGGAAATTTATTTATTTTGAAAGAAAAGCGATGATATTCTAAGGATACTTACCTACTTAGTTACCGTAATGCTAACCAGCTCTGCCGTAAATTCAATTCAAAGAATTATTCTTCCTGTATCACTATTTAGAACATGTAAGAATAAGGTGACGTTTGAGGGAGTAGGCTTATACCCAGCTGTGGGCTGATACAGGCTGCCTATGATGATGACTTTTCGGATTCAAACAATACACCAAAAATATACCTGACAGGTATCCTTTTGGCCTTTATCAGGATATCCAGCGCACAGCATGCCATCGCCTATCATGGACGGTTCATACTTCGAGTCTCTGCACTCTTGGTTGCTAAGAACTGGCAGTTCCACCTCAAGCAGCTTGCAGGAGTGGTTCTTCTGTTCAGAAACTGAACCCCAACCGGCTGCGATGGCTTTTATACCTTCGTAGGTGTAGTCTGAAATATTAATAGTTAGACCAGTGAATCGTTCTTGCCTTGACCTCGAGTTTTTGATCTTTGCATATCGATATAAAATATGTGTTACGCGCTTTTGTTTTAATTATATTAATTTCATTGATCTAAAATATGATAACAGCCACACTTTAAACATCATTATAAAATTTCAGCTCGTTGGCACCTACTGCTCAGTTTAAGCCTCCTCTATATTCCTCTTCCTCCTCCTCCATTCTTTTCGGTCCCTTGCGAATCTCATCCACTGATTCCCGGCTCAAACATAATTTACTATTTTTAATAATCAGTATATTGTTATAAAACTTGCCAGTCTGGACTTTAAATAATCGTCCGTAGATAAATAGCAAACAATGATAACTTACCAAATAAAAAAAAATTATGATAGCAACAATTTAAAAAGTCATTAGTTTACCGTCACTATGAGGCAAGCAGACGGGCTTCACAGTGTCTGATATCGGTACCCTATCGTTCATCTTCAGCACAGCGATGTCATCCCTGAACGTGGTAAAGGTGAAGTCATGGGCCAGTAGCTGGATCACGTATCTTGTCACTGGAGGGGCCGTGTGATTGCAACGGTCATGTTCCCCCAGGGTTATTTTTATCATGAACCACATGAACCTGGATCATAGACTTTTATTGGGAAAACGGGAATATCAAAGTAAATTATTATATGAATAAGAGCTTAAATATCCCACAAAACAAGTTAAAAAATGTTTAACACAAGTTAAACAAAGTTTGTTCTGTAACAAACTCCAAAATGTTGCCATGACAGAAATAGATCGGTCCTACGATTCACAGCATAGCAAACTGAGCTGTGACGCCTGTCTACACTAATATTATAAGCAGAAGGAGATGGAAACTATTTGTATTTTTGTGTGTTTGTTATGAATAAACTCAAAAACTACTGCGCCTAGAAAGCTAAATTCACCCTGAGTAACACAGGCTATATTTATTGCTAGAAAATATTAGGGATTCTTACTAAAACTTTAGTAACCTTACCCAATGCCTGAGTAACATAAGCTATATTTATTGCTAGAAAATATTAGGGATTCTTACTAAAACTTTAGTAACCTAACCCAATGTCCATACGAGCGAAGCCGGGACAGGCCGTTACTCGTTAATAAAGAAATTTATATTCAAGAATGTTACCCTTTAGTGCAATGTGCAGCGGTCAGCACATATCGGTCGTTGATAAGCGTGGCTCCGCAGTAGAACTTGTTAAACATCGACAGGCGAGCCACCCACGGAAACTCGTTCACCGCTGTCTCCACTCCACCGACTATTCTGGACGCTTCATTTCTTTCTCCACATCCTAACACAAAATAACATTTTAAAAAAAATTCTTTTGAATATAGACATAGCCGCGTCCAAAAATTAAATAATCTTGCTGCGTCACTATTATTTTGTTTGGTTACGGAGTCGTCATCCAATCTATTCGTATACAAATTTGTTTATTACTAAAAAGGCCCATTGTGATGCCTATTATCCATAATTAGCGTTTAATAGTAACAAAAAAATTACTACGAATAATAAAACTAAAGGTTTTAGCTTGTAAAAGTTCGGCCATTTGATCGTGATACTGATAAATATAGCATGGTACCAAATGCTAATTTCAATGGAATTATCAAGTCATCCAAATCTAAATGACTTTATCTTAAAAAGTTTTTCGAGGTTCGCATTATCATTTGTAAAAAACAAAAACATAAATGACAAACACTCACGGCAGTTGCATTTCGCTCCGTATTGATCACGCACGTTATCTTGCATTGCTGGATCATCACTCTTATCTGGAGTCACCTAAAAGTGGCTTTTTTAATTTAAGGTTTTTTTATATACAAAAAAAAATATTTATTTTTTCTTAAATTTTAAGAAGGCCTTTGAGACTGTAATACCAATATTAATTTAACAATATTAAAATAGAAATACATATTTTGTATTTTTTATAACAATACTAGAATAGATACTAATGCACCGGGCGTCTAAACCACCAACTTATTGTACTTGGAACGATTCAAAAACAATATTTTACATCAAAAGCTTTATAAGTTCTTTTCTCTTTGTGGAACCTTAAAGAAAATCACGGTAAACTTACCACCAAAGCTCCACAAACCCCTATCAAACTGACTAAAAACAAAATTTTCTTCATTTCAACACTTCTAGAATTCACTATTTCAGACGGAATCGAGACGGCCACCTCCCGTTACGGGAAGCAGCGAACAGGATAGGACATTGCTCTGTAAAGCTGTAGAACCTCTATATCTAAGCTGTTTAACCCCATAAAATGTAGGTGTTATGCTAGACCCGGTTTCATACGTACCTACTATAGAACAAAGATTGTTACCTACATGTATGTCCTTAAACTTCGTTATACCCTAGATTTAGGCCTTTTACGCTAAGTTTCAATGCAAAAACTAAGCACTAAACTATATTTAAATTAAGTTTAACTGAAAATGCGCAATTTTCTAATACGCGAAGTTACCTACGTAAATAGGTACTTACCAAATTAATTTTGTAAACAGATAGATAATTTATTATTTAAGTAAATGCTAATAAGAATTAATATCTTCCGAAAAAAAGCCATGTTTTTCCAAACGACGCGCCATTTCTTTACTTTTGGCTTGTTTTGTTTTCAAAATTTACAGCATCTACTTATTGATAAAGAAAAATGTAAAAATTGTAAAGGAAGTTTATTATAAAATTGCTAAACTAGTTGTCACAGTAACACCCATCTTGCGTATTATCCCGGATCCAGTCTAAATACTTCGTGACCCTCGTGTAGACTCCAGGGTAGCCTTTTCTTGCGCATCCGTAGCCCCAAGACACAACGCCTAAAACAAGACATAATGTAACTACTTCCATTTACAGCTTTGTGTATAAATACAAAAAAAAATGAGGTTACTCTTACCAATCAAATCGTAAGCTCTTTCCACGTTTTCCATAATCAAAGGGCCGCCACTATCCCCCTATAAAAAGGGTAAAATTAGAAAATTAGTTTTTGTGATTTGTAACCATGTAGGTAATCTACGATACACGTAACTGATAATTTTTAGTAGAAAAAATGTGCAAAGGATTACTTTTACATAAAACTTGTTTTAAGAAGCTTGAATGAGACATACATTGTCCCCCTTGTTAAAACTTAATACCTTTCATCTTATTTTCATTTTATTAATATTTTACTGATGTGCAATTGTTTTCTTACAATGTATCATTGCATTTACAAAACTAGAGTTATATTTAAGGTAAGTACGCGTACCGTGCATGCATCTTTATGCGCAGTTGCTGGGAACCCGGCGCACATCATGACATCCTTGATTTTCGATGCGTTGTAGTTGGTGTTTTTGCACTCTTCGTTGCTCAGCACCGGCAGATCTGCTTCTAGGAGAGAACAGGACCACTTCT
This sequence comes from Ecliptopera silaceata, assembly GCA_932527185.1. Lineage (NCBI taxonomy): Eukaryota > Metazoa > Arthropoda > Insecta > Lepidoptera > Geometridae > Ecliptopera > Ecliptopera silaceata. The sequence continues at coordinate 3,497,380 of OW052200.1, forward strand.
CAGATTCCCCTGTGGCTCCCCAGCCAGCTACTGTTGCGGTTTTACCGATATATAGATCATCTGAAATTGAAATTGTCATCAGACAAGCATTTTTAAAGATACAACTAATATGTGTCTTTTATACATACAAATTTTCAATTCAAAATAAAGCTATTAAAATCCCTAAATTATGTAGATCCCTGGTAATATAGAGCAATAAAAATGTAAAGGGTTATTAAATCCCAAAATTAACTTCAAATAAAAACTTCTTCGTAAAATAAATGAGCCAGCCGCGTTATCCTGCAGTGAGGCGATTTATGAAACGAGCTTCACGAAAAAGGATGATCCACTATATCAAACCCTTTAAGGTTCTAAAGTTTCGATTTGGGTAAGCAATAAATAAATATGACCTTAAAATAAAACCAATAAACCATAAGATACAAGCGCACTTGACGGTCAAGCAGGTTCACATTTTTAATATACTTTTTATACCGACGTGGTAGAGTCAGTATGTGGATTCAACGTTTTTGAACGAATAATTCTTGTAGCTACGCAGAAACTCAAGCTCTGCGTTCCACAATCTTGAACTTGAAAATTTTGAACTGCTATTGCTGAAGTTTTAGGCATTTTATGACAATATCACACAAACAAGTATTTTACCGAGTCATATTGTTTGCGAAATGTACAAGTGTCGCAAAAAAACATACAAGTGGAACACAAAGCTATAAACCCACTTAAATTTAAATTTTGTTTGTAAATCAAAAGCAAAATTGTCGGTAACTTTGTCGGTAGTCTAAAATAATATATATAAAATAAAATAAAAATATAATAAAAAATTGTGCTTATGTGGTTTTAAGAAAACTTTTAAATACTTACCATCCAACTTCGGTAAGCACACGGGTCTGATCGCATGTGTATAAGTGAGTGGCTCACTGAGCTGCAGGAGTGCAATGTCGTTAGCCAGAACTGTCAGGTTGAAGTTATGTGCTATGATCTTCACCACGTATCTGGAGACTGCAGGTGTGCTTTTATCACAGCGATCATGTTCGCCAAAAGTCACGCGGAACATGAACCACATAAAGCTGAAAAAGAGATTGGAAATACAGGTTTTCAAAAAATCTCTAGCAAACACCACTATGATAACTGGAGAGGCCAATTCTAGAGTTTTGTACCAAAAATTGGTCGTGGTTTTCTTTTATAATTATCATGGCGATCAAGAGAACTTTGTTTAAACCGAGACTACCTAGACATAACGTCTAGTGTATATTCTCTTGTAATTTTAAGTCTGACAAGTTCAACGTACGAAGTGAAATATTTGGAGACGTTTACCAAAATCAAATTTAAAATATTTGGATCCATATTTTATTCACTATAGGTCCATATTTACGAGGATCAATAACGAATAAAATATGGTTTCAAATATTTTCAATTTTGTTTTTGCAAACGTCTCCACCTACACACATAACACCTACCTACACCTAAAATACTAAAGATGCTGTATCTCAAATTTCTTCCTGCACTTCATCTACAATGTCGGTTGAGAATTCGATAAATAATTAAATACTCATCGACATTTCATACGTCTAACCTTCTAACCTCAAAACTTAGTAATCTTTATTGTATACAGATAACTTACAGACAAGTATTATTGAGCTATGTACAAAGGCGAGCTTGAAGAAAGGTACACAAAAAAAAAATAGAATACCTACTTAGACCTTATCCACAAGAAAGATGTCAATACAGGACCGACTAAGCCGCATATTACTGTGATTTCAATTATGAACAACGCAGTCGATCTACTCACATACCCTTTCACACAATGAGCTGCAGTGACAACATATCTATCGTTGATGAGAGACGCTCCGCATCCAAAAGCTTTTTGGTAGATGAGCCGACCGAGCCAGGGGAAGGCGTTCACTTCAGATCCTAAGCCTCCAACCACCCGAGGTGCTTCGTTGCGTTCACCACAAACTAACAAATAACAAAAATATATTTATAAAATCGGAATTTGGATTGGATAACATACATAGACAGCTAAACTCGTTATTGTACTACAAGCATTATTACACTCAATTTCCACGCCATAAAATATTATGATATATTGTGCCCAAACTAATGGTAACTAGTAATAAGCGTTTGGATTAAATAAAAGAACTCTTATAATAAATAGTAAGAACAGAACATTTCTAAGAATTGTATAATCGGTGCAAGTTAAGTTATTATTTTTAAATTATACTTATGTTCTCAAAAACATTTGTCATTTACAACCTATCTTAAAAATCTTTTTTTTTTTAGGTTACTATAGTTAAGATAAGTACATAGAATATAGGGATGTTTTAAATAATATGAAATAAACTTACAGCAGTCTTTACATGCCGGTATTTCTGATTCATATTTTCCAAAACGCAGTAACGGATCCTCCAAAATACCATCCTAAAATAAACAAACAAAACATTAAAAGTCACATGTGCTGTTTGGTAAAGATCGTAGACATAGAGAATGGACTGAGCAATAGCCTCATGAAATTGATATGTAAAATAAAATAAATATAAATAATGCTGGACAATCCACACAACGTCATCTAGCCCCAAGCTAAGCAGAGCTTGTGTTATGGGTACTAGAAGACTGACATACTTAATACAATATAATACATAGATAGATATTTTTTATTATACATATAATACCCAGAACACCCGGAATAAATATTTGCAGAACATACAAACATTTATCCCGAGGCGGGAATCGAACCCGCAACCTTCCGCGTCGAAGGCGGACCATCGCCCACCGCGCCACATCGGTCGTCATGTGCGGCCAATACCTATTTATTTTTTGTAAGTGTAAGTTAATGTTGAAATAGACAATTACTGACAGCACGATTGTTTTGTTTCTCTCACACTATGCCGCACGTATTGACTTCATAAATATTCATGGACATTTCACACATCGCACTCGACTAGACATACTAAGCAAAGCTTGTACTATGGGAACTAGATTGCTGATAGAATACTTATATGTAAACTTTTTTCTTGTAAATACATACATAGAAACATCCAGACACAAAACAATATTTATGTTCATCACACAAACATTTGCTTTGGGTGGAAATCGAACACACGATCCACAGCATGGAAGGCAGAGCTACTACTGAGCTGTGACGCCTGTCAAATACTTAAAAGAAGAAGAAAGAAATATTTATATTTATAATTTATTCACTGTAAATACTTTGTTTGGGAATGCTCCGTCCATTGTCTATGTCTATGGTAAAGATACCGTTTCTATTCTAAAATAAACAAAACATTATTATAAGTATTATGTTATTTGGTAGAGGTACCGTTGTAAACGGCAAAAAGTGAGATGACGACACCTTAAAAAACATTTGGCACAAAAGTTAAGCAAAAATTTTCTTAATATTCAAAAAAATATTAAGAATCTAACTGTAAATACAAGCAACCGTAATTAACCGTATAATTAGGACACATTTGTGAATACTTACGTACCCACTGGTAAGTGGATACAAAATCTTTACCAAAACTTTTTGGAAATCAAATTTTGTATAAACTGATTTTACGCGATCTAAGATAAACCAAAGTACGTATTTATTTAAATTTCCATAACATCACTAAACAGTAGAAAGAAATTGAATATAATATAGACATTTATAAAGTCATACAATTCTCAAAAAAACGTTTTTTTAGTGAAAGTAGTACCTATCTAAAATTAAACAAAATACATATATATTGTTGAAGACTTAGGACTGTTAAGTTCTTATTACAAAATGAATACATATGCCGATGGATGTGACTCTGACTACCATTATACCTAAGTAAATATCCTCAAGATTTCTGAAATTAGTTTTTTTTCTATATATAGTTCCTTTAAGCATTATTAGGTTAGGTAAACATTAGGTAGGTACTGAACGTTTTATTGATGTAATAAATCAAACCATAAAATAGATTTAAACTCATGCTGCATACTAATTTGGCCACACTGCTCTATTAATAAGCTCTAAAATTACGTAACACGTTTTATTGCTGAGGTTCGCCTATAAATTATTCAAAAAACAGTAACATACCTTACTCAAGTGGTGTGGTGCGTAACCGGCAGTCGTCACGCATAGAAAACAAAACAACACTAACCACCACATTTTCACTTATTTTATTACTATAAAAAAGAAATATAATCTAATACTCCAATTTTTGAACAATCGAAGAATTGTCATGCGTTTCTGGTTCAATTTTTCAATACACTAACTCATGTCTTCAATCTCAACGCACTTTATGGGTTCAGAAACTTTAAAATGTTGCATTGATTTTCGAAAATTTAGTTGATAAAAATATTTTTTGCGCAGTTTACTTGGTTCAGCGATATGCAACGTTCGGTTCTACACGAGACGAAGATATGAAAGACTTCTGCATTAGCAATCGAAGATTCGGAGCGAGTTTTTTGATTATTTCATTATCGGAAGCGACACCTTAGCGGCCCGCGAAGGCTTTACGAATGGATTTGTATTTGGCAATGACCCCGCAGATCGTTCACCTCGTTCTAAGCTTCTACTGTGCTTCAAAGCATATATGAGATCTTATTTGGGAAGAAATAAGGGCTAAATTGCTGATGAAATTAGATGATCCCTTTAACGACCAATCAGGGATCCATTATTATTGGTGCAATATGTTACGCAGTCGTAAGCCCGCTGATTTTATTAATTAGGAGCCGAAACGGTTGAAAAAGGATAAATTTTTAATTCCTAATAAATTTTTATCGAGGGATTAGTAAGAAATGCATTTTAACTGTAAGATATTTTGTTAAGGCGCTACCCATACAGGGAACCGTAAAAATGTCCTCTTTTTCATTGCAAAGTTAGCTGTGTTGCTACATTATATAGTACAAGCCCAAAAAAAAACTACAGTGTATATTGTAATGTATAAATAAAAGACTTATGCAAAAACATTTTCTAAAAATCATCCAGAATTCTGAAATAAAAATCGCAAGAAAGTATACGAAAAATTAAATACTTTATTTGCTATTTATAGGTTGCATGGAAAGAGCCTTCTCGTGGCGCACACCGGTAACAGCTAGGCACGGTACGCAGTGTCTAGTCTGGCTAATCTTTCCAACACGATGCTACAACTACATATCAGAACAACAGTTGTACCATCGACAAGGTAAGAAGAAGTCGTCACATACGCATAGATCATTTTTTTTAATAATAAGTTTAATAAATTAAATAAACATTGCGAGTAATAAAGATTATTATAAGATTACGTAACTATAATACTTTCATTTCATGAAAAATATATTTTTAGCTCTCATGAAAACCTAAAATCAGTTTATTTCATGGCAATTCAAAGCATATTTGTACTTAAAAAAGCATTTTTTTTACTATTTAATTACATGGGATTTTTAAATCATAAAATTACACCCTATGTATTAGGGTGTAATTTTACCTATGTACCTACACTCTGCTGCTAAAAACATATCTACCTATACAAAACTAAGATTGGAGGTAGGTAAGTACATAAAAATAATACACATAAATACAGATAAAAATGTTTATTATTAGTGATTTTTTATACAAACTAAGTATAAATTCCGAGAACAAATGTTTTCTCTATATAAATTACTAATCTTAAATCTATATGGCATTGAACAACATACGTACAAAAATGGTTTATTCACTTCTTAAATAATATTGTAACTTCAATTTTATTAAAAGTTTTATTAAAAAAAGGTACCGTTATTTATTAAAGCAAAATACGCCTTAATTTCTAAATACATTCATTTATATGTTAATATTTTTGGCACATGTTTTTTGACATAAAATTTGTTGTCTAACATTTCCTGCATATAAACTATATAAATATTTGTAGTTTCGAACTAATATATCTATTTATAAAATTAATATGAATACATGGTGATAAATAATAATTCTACTTCTTCTTATGTAACTTATAAGATAATTCTACTTATTTTTATACTTACATAAAATTAAATCCATCGTTTTATTTAATTTGATAATTTTTTGACATAAATATCGATATTTCAAAATACCACTTTTTGTTTTAAAATTTATTATCTCGACCGAGTCTGTAATCAGGGTTATAATTTGTTGATTTACGAAAAATAATTTAGGTACCTAAAGGTTTTGTAAGATTTTTCTTTTTCGTGTTAATATTCACTCAAGTTTTGTTATTCCAAAAAAATATAAGTACTTTGACTACGGGTTTAGTGCTATTTATAATAAAAATAATTTGTAGACCAAAATGAAATCTTACAGGTGTTAATTGTGTACAAGTGTTAATTAGCTATTTAACGAGCACAATCACGACCTTAGTTTATTCCTGTTTGTCAAAAAAGTATTAGCGAGACAGACTCTCACCGCAAAAAACTACAGACGCATTAAAAATACGTCATCTGTTTGGAAATATAACATAATGGGTGCATACAACCTTGCAAGAGATAAGCATAAAATATCTAAACCTGACAACTGTATAACATATATTAAACGCTTCGATTTAGACTGCGTGGTGACGCTGTATCGATCAGTACTCGAGCTGCCGGTGACGAGCAATGTAACTTGAACACGTTAGATTCACGTAATGTGACAGTTGCCTGATTTAATCCCTGGGTGACATGAAGACGAAGAGGATTATTAGAGAGTGACAGTACTAGTCCCTGCAGTAGCAGCTATCTTGCGTATTCTCTTTGATCCAGTCGAGATAATTGGTAACCCGGGTATAGACGCCAGGGTAACCCACCCTGGCACAGCCATTACCCCATGATACAACTCCTGAAATATAAAAAAAACAAATGATCAATATCTGATATGGGTCAATCAAAGTAATTTAAAGTTTTATTAGCCCAGAAAATAGAAGCGTTGCCTATACCTACATATCTTTAAAGATAAAATGTGTTAAGATAAAATTATTTTATCAAATACATATAAATATAAACCTTTTTAACAAAAAAAACTATAAATCACCCATTTCACAATTTAACATTATTAATTAATTTATTATTTTCCATATCTATATTTAAAATATCCCCAATCCAATAAAAACCAATATCTAAAAAACCAAAGATTTCTGATACAATCAACAGAGACTACAGATAAATCTAACTTTTACTTATATTTAAAACATTACAGCAATAGGTTTTCCTAGATTGCAATGTTACTATCATAAATCACTTTCCTTTCATTTTAAGAGGTCAAGTATGAACACCGATGCGTATATTACGCTAAGAGTCCCCGCAAACTGCAGACTTTTTATCGGCCGATAGTTTGGTCGGCTTCTTAATCAGTATGAAGATGTATGCAGAGGCGCACATTCCAGTGATTCAGTCTTCATACTGATTAAGAAGCCGACCAAACTATCGGCCGATAAAAAGTCTGCAGTTTGCGGGGGTCCAGTATGAAGATTGCAGATGTGCACATTACAGTGATTCAATCTTCATACTGATTAAGGAGCCGACCAAACTATCGGCCGATAAAAAGTCTGCAGTCTGCGGGGACTCTTAGCCATAGTGAAAGTTTGCGAAAGGATAAGCTGTGCGTAATTGTAAGCATTTTGTAGACGCGGTGATAAATTATGTGCATATAATTAATATTATAAATACATGTTAGTCCATTATTTATGAGAGGGATACAAGCATACATATAGATAAGTAACTTAAAGTTAACCTCACATACATAATAAATATTCATGGACGTTTCACTCATTTCTCTTAGGTTTTAGCTCTAAAGTCTAGATGACTTAGGTATGTCTTTGAGTATTATTAATGATCTAGCTTTGAAGTGTTACTAAGTTGAAATGGTACTACACTGGAACTTTTGAAATGTTACTTAGTCGAAAAAAGTAATAGCATTACTTTGTAAGATGAATCAAAAGGCCAAAATTTCTCAGCCAAATTTTTCTATCCTATTCTGTTATGCTTTGGTCACGAAGAATAGCTTTTTTGTCGACGGGGATAAAAGTCAATTTTTAATGATCCTTGTACTTTCGCTGAGGTACTTTTGAGTTCAGATTAGGAAAAAGCTCGTGTGAATTATACTATATACAGCTTTAATGTATACCTTCCAAAATTACGTCTTTTACCACATTGTAGAATCATAGCTTCGCATAGTTAATCATAGTTTTGTACAGCTAATCTTGAGCACCATACATGTAGCGCCTGTCATATGGTGTTCGCAACTATTTTGCGCATTAACTTTTAACCCTAATACTGGTCTTATAACAGTTATTTGACTGTATCTTATCCCTAGTTAATATTAATTGAATAATCATGCACACATCGCACTTTAGTCCCAAATTAAGCGAAGTATGTAATATGGAAACTATATTTTCGATACAATACTTATATACACTATTTTTGACAATAATATATGTATAGAAAACATAGTGACACCCAGATTAAAAGAATATTTATTATCACACGAACATTTGCTTTTAGAGGGGATCGAACCGACGACCGACAGCATGGAAGGCAAAGCTACTAAGATCCTCACTTCAAAATTTTTAGATGTACAAGTTCGCAACAAAGTAGTTTTATAGTGCGACCATTAACTACCTATCGCAGCATGGATCAACATTATTTCTTTTTTGATTTTATTTTTTAGTAATGTTCTAGGCATACATAGTTTTATTTACCTATTAGTTCATAACGCTTGTCTTTCTTTCTCTCAGCTATAAGTGGGCCACCGCTGTCTCCCTGGAAATAGAAACATAGGTAATTAAAAAGAATGACTCCGTCTTTTTGCACATAATCACTGACTGGTACACTACTACGACGAGTTGTATCCAGTTTTCAAACCTTAGTTAAAATTATTGCTATTCTTTTTTCATTAATATTTTTGTGAGACATAACATTTGGACTGTGTGAATGATGACATGTGTAAGAAAGATGTGAGCATTGAGATGACGTCTGATAGAGGAGAGTGGAAGAAGGACGTTTTGTACCGACCCCACATAATGTGGGACAAGGGTAGGAAGATGATGATGATGATGAACATTCATTCTCTTCTGTATGGATAAAATATGATATTAGAATATTAACTGTAAATAATGTAACAACGTAAAACCACGTGACATTGTAAGTGCCAAAGATAAATTACCTGACAAGAATCTTTCTGCCCTGATTTGGGGTAGCCTGCGCAGAGCATGTTATTTGTTATCATTGATGATGTATACTTCGTATTCTTGCACTCCTGGTTGCTGATGACTGGCACTTCCACCTCTTGGAGAGTGCAGGAAACTTTACCCTCCTCTGTGAGGGTGCCCCATCCAGAGGCCACTGCTTTCACTCCCACGTAGAGATCATCTGCGGATGAGAGGGAAAATCATCTTAAATAAGTACATAACAATGCAGGGAACAAAAAATTTGTAAGCTTATTATACGTTGTAGCTATACGTTGTAGCATTGCGATCTCAAAGTGAAAATGTTAAAAAGTTTTTTTTTTTTTTCAATTTTGCCTATTTAATCACAGGAAACATGAGAGGCAATATTATATTTATTATACAATATATAATTTTACTTATTAATTTATAATTTTACAATATATAATTATACAATATTATATTATATTTACTTACTAAAAATGTACATTGCCTTATCTTAAAAGTAGTTGGGAAACGCACACATGTTCACATTCCTTTAGGATACCAGTAGTTAGGTACTTACTAGTATTAGTTGGCAAGCAAATAGGTTTTATTGCTTCAGAGATAGGAACCTTTTCGTTGAGCCTCAGCAGGGCGATGTCATTGTCAAAGTTAGACAAACTGAACTTATTGGCGACGGCGCGAAGCACAAACCGGGTTTCAGGCCTCACAGTTGCATTACAACGGTTGTGCTCTCCAAATGTGACTTTTATCATGAACCACATAAAGCTGAAAATAAAACAGAAAACCTGGTCAAGAAAGTATGAGCAAAAATATACACAAATAATATTTATTTGATTTTGAAAATGTATCAAAACTGTGGATAATTTTTGGCATACTTTTGATGCATTTTCAAAATCAAATAAATATTATTTGCGAACCCTTAGGCTTTTTCAAAGCGTCAGAAACCGACGTGACTTGGAAAAATCGTTTAATCAGTTACTATTTTTTACTGGTACAATAAGTACAAAATTAGTGTCTATTCAAATCGATACGCCTATGTATCGGTTGCGTAACTTGTTACGGTGACAATAGATGCTATTGAAGTCAAGTTTGCCTCGACATTGAGCGAAAGTGATTGCGATTCGACAGCATAGAACCATTCATCTACGCTTTCTCCTAGCGATTTGTGGACGTGGGCCTTTATTTTTGTTTGCCTTCCTTTTAGAGCAATCAATTTCTTGAATTGTAGGTAATAAACGACCTAGCAGTTTCGTTGTCAGGTTAATAAGATGTTATGGATCGTTTATTAGTGGTTATCTGCATAATTTCATATATAATAATATATCATTTCTAATATGTATTATGGAATGTTTATTATGAGATTTTGTGTGGCTTTAAAATCGAGGAATTAGAAACCTCGTCATGTGACAAATATGTCGAAAGATTGACATGACAGCCGTTGAGTATTCACAAAGAGACCACCAAAAATGGTCAATTGGTGAGGATAATGAACTTAGCAGCCTGGCTGGGCCGGTTTGAAGGTGAACGGACTGACTTATTGACGCTTGACGCTGATCGAAATTCACGAATACGAACTTCAATTTTATTTTGGACTTGTTTGCCAATTCTTAGGTTATCGGTCCCGTATACATGATTTACGATGTCATCTGTTTTATATTCGTCTTCTTATTTAGCTCAAATTATTCAAATCCATTATAAGCTTTAGTAAATCTTGACATCTTCGTTATATTTATGATCATCATTTATCATTCGCACCATTAAATTTTAATCATTTTTTGTCAAAAATAACAAATTTAGTTTATGCATGTCATTAACCTAGTAACAAGTTAATATGTTAATGTATTTGAAATAAATGCTATTGTTCTAAGTGTTTACAAAATCAACCTTAATCACCTTGACCTTATGAATCAAATTAATTTTCAATCTTAAAACAAAAGCCGACTAATGCGCATTGCAAAGTTTATTGTGCGACAAAATTAAACCTACTATCCGACTGATGATTGGCTCATGTCATTTTAATACACTGTACTCACTTATTTTTTTATAATATAATTAAAACATGCCTCTTCAGTTATTCACAATTATTTATAACTTTACGGCCGGTTTCTCGAACGATGATCAACTAAAAAATCAAATAATTACTATGTGTCAAACTCGGATCAATCGTGATTTGGGTTTCCAGAAACCGGCCGTATATATCATCAAGGTATCTAGAAAGTATCATTGTATTAGGATATCTATAAAAAGTCTACAGCACCTTTGAATGAAGTCGTAACCCTGTTAAATCTCTACTATTTTATTGTTATAGGTATTTTATAACTAAATACCATCTTCATTTTGCGTTTGCGTTTTCCAAAACATTAAAGGTGCTAAGAAGTAAACAAAAGGTGCCATTCAACTTTAATATTTGCTGTAACAGCATTTAAGTTTAGTGCTAACAATGTTGTGCCTGCTGGCACTAAAATCCACATCCTCAAGTAGCAAATACTTGGCACATACGCGCTACAAATCGATGGCTGTATAAACTTGTTAGCGGTAGAAGAGGAGTTGAAATATCAATATGTATGTTCCTAGATAATATTTGTAGAATGTACACAAAGTCATGGAAAGAATATGTAAGTTTACGCAAAGTTCACTTTTTTCAACATAGATACTAATAGTATTGTAGCGTTGTTAAAGGAATTAGAAAATAAATTTCAAAATCTTCAAAACCTTTTCCTTGTAAAGAAAAGATTATTTCGCGGTAGAGTCTAGAATAAAACAGTCTAAGTCTGTGCTAAGCTTACAAAGTCTAATCAGAAATTGTCAAGCGTATCGAAACGGTAGTGAATTCGAATCACACTGCGCGCCATACCAGGCAGACTATCGAACATTGTAGCCACATAGCGCGATGTACCTATCTGCGATCTCGGATACGCTGCTACGATACTTGTACGATTCTTCTTCTTCTTTTTATATGGCTTGTAATACTTTTTTGAGATGGCCTCTCTGATGGATCTGATAGATAATGAATGTTTACCCTTTGACACAGTGAGCAGCTGTCAGCACGTATCGGTCGCTGATGAGCATGCCTCCGCAGTAGAACCGCTTGAAATATGAGAGGCGAGCCATCCACGGGAACTCATTGGTGCCGGCCTCGTCACCACCAACTATTCGTGATACTTCGTTTCTTTCACCGCATTCTGGAAGATTTTTTTGTTTACTTTGAGAAAAAATAGCGAAAGTCTGCACATGGTAGGTACAGTCGCAAAACTCGAAAATAAAAACTGTCTGCTAACAAGGTGGTACAGTCGATATCAAAAAGTGAATATGAATAAAAAAATATTTCAAACTTAGTAAATTGTTTCATTCTCATTTTTACAAATGGTGTAGGTACAATAATATTTATGATAATTAATAAACAACCATTAAAAAAATTGTTAATAGAACTATCACAAATTTGTACCAATGATTGTTCACGCTAAAACTAATTTCTTTAAACTTATTTTGATTAATAAGTATAATGTAGTGGAACTGTTTGGGGGAGGCCTTTGCCCAGCAGTGGGACAATGTAGGCTAGAATAAAAAAAATAAAAAAGTATAATGCCAAATTTTAAAGGTAACCGCACGCAAGTATATTTTTATAGTATGTACTTGTAGGAAATCAAGACAATACGTAACTATTGAACATAAATAAATTTTAAAATTCAAATGTTTCATAATCAATTAAAATAAAAAAATATAGTTTAAATTACTAACTACATGTGCAAACGCTCCTGGGTTGGTTCAACTCCATCAATGGGGGCCGGTTACCCCACACTCCACCGAAGATATTCTTTGTGAACACCCCTCGAGTATCACGCGTTGCATCACCCTGTATTACAAACGAAATTAAGATTTTCACGTTAACATATGACATTATAGGTAAATGAGGTTAATATTTGTAACATTAAATCAAATCAAATCAATTTTTTTATTCAATAAAATCACAAGGATCATTTAGAATTGTCTTACATACTAGGTGATTCTAGGTGCCAGTTCCACGCGACCAGAGTCTAGAAGAACGGGCAAGAAACTTACGGCCTACCGTTTTTTTATATGATCCTTCTTACAAAGAATTACAATTAAACTAAATTAAGTACTGAAGTTCCAAACAAAGTTAATTCAAAATAATATTGAAATCTACAAACCTCAGAGCAAGTGAAAGTCAATGTCACAGTCACCAAAATTAATGCGCACTTCAACATGCTGGCAAGCAGGTTTTTGTAAATATAAACAAAACGAATGATGTTCAGCTCTGAATTTGAATATCGTATTCAGAAATTCGCGGGTCTCATCGTGTTCCGGTGTCGAGGTTGCGCGCGCACACACTGAGATGCGTTCCGAGTTGGCGCGAACAGACGTGTTTTGGATACGTCAATGTGCTACCCCACTAGCCAAACATACAACGAATAGCACCGCTGCCTCCATGCGCAGACAAAACAATCCAATGGCATGGTGGTCAGTTGAAAACGGCGCCTTCGAAATACCAGACAGGATATACAAACTTCTTTACTATGTACCAAACTCCTTAGAGCTCCTTTACCTACTACCAAACTCATTAGAGCTCCTTTACTACCCAAACTCCTTATAGAGCTTCTTGACTACCAAACTCCTTAGAGTTTCTTGTTTTAATTTGAATTTACACGTATGTGATGGATATAGGTACGAAAGTACCTACTCAAAACATGTTTATATTCAAGCTTACTAGGTTTACTTTAAATCAAGCGATTAATATTCTCCTTGTAGAGTGAGGACCACAGAGATCAAGTGCCTAACGGTTTGCTTTCAACAGAAACGATTGGTCTCAATTCTGTTGTATCGACTACAAATTACTGAATTATCTTTTGCAGTGATCTAATAAATAGCGGTTCATTCATTTTTAGATTTTTGATGGTTTTATCCCATTTAATATGTACCTACCTACGCTGTAAAATATTGGCTTGGCTTAAAGGTTCTGCAGTACCTATTTAATATAATTTATCATATTTTAGTAGGTATATATACCCTGTAGTAACTACCTATATGAGCGGATAGACATGTGAAAATAGAAAGAAATAATAAAGTAAAATACACTCCGTGCCAAAGCGTAATCTCCTAATCATGATAACAGGTCATTTTGTTACCAATAATTGTGCTAATCTCATCGTTAAAATGCTCATTTTTTATCTCAAACTTTTTAATGAAAGTTTTTCAACATAAAAAATAAGCGTTCTATTAATCTTTCACTTTCAAAAAGCAAACAAATTGAAAAGTACCAAATCATCCTTCAAGTCAGAGGAACCCAAGGAGATCGAAGTCTAGCAATTAGCAAATCTTTGTGCTATTGTAAAACTCACCTTATTTTCTCGTAAATAAAGTTCAGTTTGTCGAATAGAACCTGCGACCGGTTCAGTAGCGAAAGTGTCACTTTCCAATTGGTGTCACAACACAAGATACAATGCTGCTTCTTTTTGCTAACTACATTGTAATGCGTTTAGATTTTAAGTAAGTAATGTTTAAACCATGTGACAGACTTCACAGCTCACTTGGTGTGTTTAGTAAGTTACTAAACACACCAAGTGAGCTGTGTTACTAATAGTAACACCACATATAAGGTTGTGGGTTCGACCCATTTATAAAGTAACAAATAGTCATGTGCAAACTTTGACAGGTAATGCGGCAGACTTTTCACGAAAATGTATTAGTAATAGTACGAGATCCGGCTGCAGGATTACTGCGCTCATCTGTTTTTTGCTGAAAACCGATTTTTTATGTATATTTATAATTAGGAGAATATATATTTATCACGTTGCCCAGCAAAATTTGGCCGCCAGTATGTTTAATTAAATTATTTTTAATTGTTTTTTGGGAAATAATTTCGTTCACTTGTTTTTTAAATAAAATAACGTCTACATCATGGCAATTTATATGAAGATTCAAAAAAATCACGGTTGCCGTTGCGCACTTGGCTGCACCTCTTCGCAGCCAGGTGTAAACAGGTATGATTTCAATATATTTATACGTGCATAACGTTTATTTAAAAATTCGGTTTCCAGCAAAAAACAGATGAGCGCAGTAATCCTGCAGCCGGATCTTAGACTATAAGGTGTATACCACAAATGATCAAAAAGTGAATGAAATAATCGAAGGATAAATAAAGCTTTCAGCAATTTTCTATGAGTTTTTATTTTATATTTTCAACTGAGTGCGAACTGTCACAATTTGTAAATTTTCAAAAGAAAATCTGCAAATCATGTTATTACTACTGTTATGCCTACAATTAATTTTGAGAATCATACCCAAAATGTTGCTATCGAGAGAGGCTTTCAAGGGTAGTTATTTGCGTCTTAATTTGAGTCACCTTCCGAGAACCCAAGTTGTTTTTCCTCAATAATTCTTTACAATTTGAAGTGCCCTGCATTCGTCCCTCATAAATATCAAATAAGATAATAAAACCGCAACCTCAATTTAGGAACCGCAAAAGAAACAGCTTGTTTTAATCAAAATCCAAGTTATATTATAGCACCATTGCAATCAATATTTTTTTACAATAAAATTATAAATAAAAGTATATTGAGATATCCAATTACTGCAATTAGTTAAGATGTTAAAACTAAATAAAAACAATAATTTATACAGTTGCAAAAACAATGTCGAATATTGATTGTAAATTGTAATTTGTTGAAATAATGTATTGTGTTAGAACAAAAGACTTAAGTTATTAAATTTTTTTTATTCTATTTTATAAAATTTAACATAGTAAATAGAGAAACAAATAAACTTAACAATAAATTAGTATCTATCTACTAATAAATTAGAAGTATTATAAAAACAATTTATTCGTGATTAGGATCACAGCTGCAGCCTAAAGAGCTTTTATTTTAATGGCTAACTTAAAATTAATTATTAATATCAAAAAGTACACGTTTAAGTAAATCGGATTTTAATACAAACTGTTCAAAAATGTAGTTACAAAACTTTTTCAGTTTAGTTAAAAAACTATTAGATAAATTTTAAATTAATTCACATCAAATAATATTGTAATAGTTGAAATAACGTTGTTTTTTCTGTTTAATATGTATTTTTATATTGAAATAAGTAGGGTTATAAAAAAATATTTCATTAAATAAACTTATGTTAAAAATAAATTAGTAAGATTAATAAACTTAACAATAAGCAATTATAAGAAAAAACATTTTCAAACATAACATAATTATTTACACAATGAACACGTCGGTAGAACCTCATGATCTCTTAATTAAATTGGTAATCTGCACCACCGGCCATTTAACAGTAATTATTTAATATTTAATTAACTATTAAAATAATAAAAATATTCATAAAGATATCACTTAGTAAATATTTTTAAAGAAGATCTTTCACAAAAGAACATTATTAACGATACGTTATTTATTTAATTTATAAAGTACCTACTTGAGTATTATTTTCAGTATCGGTTTATTTTATTTCAAAAAGTATTTAATTATTTTTAATTAGAATTGGGTTACCAAGCAAGTTAGGTAATAAAATATGTTTATTAGCAACGTGTTTTGAATAATAATATTTAATAAGTAATTTTTAATAAAATATATACAATAATATGCATTACAGTAGAGCGTCGATTATCCGAACGTCGATCAACCGAACGACCGCTTATCCGAACACCACTAACGCGCGGGTCAACGCTCTCCCTGCGGTTCAATTTAACGAAAAACTAGGAGGGACATCTAATTTTCAAGCAAGCACATGCTGCTTAAAACGATTTAAGTCAAAACATGGCATTCGTGAGCTTCAAATTCAAGGAGAAGAACTATCTGCTGATTATTCAAAATCAAACTAAGGGATATACTGAACGAAGAAAATTACGCTCTGGAAAACGTTTACAATGCAGACGAAACCGGGCTTAATTGGAAATCTTTGCCGCGAAAAACTCTTGCTTCAAGTCGTGAATTAGCAGCACCTGGCCCAAAAATAAGCAAGGATCGTATCACTGCCTTAGTATGCGCTAATTCTACTGGCAGCCACCGATTGCCCATGCTTGTAATTGTTCGATTATCCGCAAAAACCGGTTTTCCGAACACCCATGTCCCCCAATTAGTTCGGATAATCGACGCTCTACTATATCTATTTTAGTATTTCATTTTTATTTTCATATTTTACTATCAACACCATTTCTTTGGTCCATTTTCACTAGAAAACGCCATGATATAAATATAACCCCCACATGTTTTAGGTTTTTGTTTTATGAAAAGTTACTTAAATTACATAGAGGAGAAGGTGGTATCGTGGACACTGCTTTTAAATTGGACCCCTGCTCTAATAAATATAACCACTAACGTTATCTTCATTTTTGTTTTTGCACTACGTGTGTCATTGCACAGACTCACTTTTACGTCACCTGGTTGGCGCGAAAAGTCCATGCATTTCGATTGGTTCAAACTAGTTGCTGCGTGTCACTTGTAAATTTTCTTGCCGTTATGCTTTTGTACAAAAAAAATTGAAATACAGGTGTTTTGTGAACAGAAGCCTACACAACATCACCAACATCATCTCTGTGGTGCATAATTGAAGGTAAGACATTGATTTTACTCATTCATTCTAATTCGTGCTTATTTTTCTTCAAAGTGTGATATTTACAATGCGGCCCCCCTTCCCTGTTTGTAATATGGCTCCCGGGGCCATATTAAAAGTAAGTCCTGTTGCTGGTGTTCCAAAAAGATTTACTTAATTGTTTTTATTGGTTTTAGATGCCTCGCACTACTACCATGTCACCTGGACATAAAAGAAGAACGTGGGATGTAAAAATCAAATGGAAAAAGCCATGGAAGCTGTTAGGAAGAAATCGATGGGATACAAATAGGCAGCTAAAACTGTTTGCTGTCCCTAGAACCACATTAAGAAGACTGGTGAAAGATACCATGATGCCACTGAGCATGATATGAGTAGGAGGCCAGCCGAAGACATGGACGCTAATTGCATCTTTTGTGACGCCTCTTATTCTCATGATAAACGAGAAGAAACAAGGATCCAATGCCAGGCATATGGGTTCTGGGCTCATCAGGATTGTGCTGGTCCTGAAGGAGAATACTACATTTGTGATTTCTGTCGTTAAATAAACTTTTAGAGAACGTTATCTACAGGCATAAATTATTTCTGGTTTCATACTTTTAATATGGACCCCTGGGTGCCAAATTACCCTCAGGCAACCAAGGTCTGCCATTGATACATCATTTCAAAATAAATATTTTTTCTCTAAAACTATAAGACTTCATGATAATTTTTTTAATCATTACTTATTAAATTTAGAGCCCTCTGATAGCCTGTACATGATTCCATAGGGTAAAGAAATAAATTTAGACCTCTTAAACAAAATGGGGGGCCACGATACCACCTTCTCCTCTAATAATATAAATTAATTCAATGGATCTTTTATCATTTCCCTGCCCAATAAACATTAGATTCGTAGACCGAGAAATGAGAATAATAACGTTAAGATTAGATGGCATTCGTGATGATTAGTTATCACAAAATACAAGAGTCTCGTAAACTGAAAGTAAGAAAAGTGACGTACCTATTACATTTTGCGCGTAAGTTTCAACTAAGTAGGTATACCAAAAAACAGGAGTACCTATTGTTGATTGAAAAGAATATTAACTTAAAGATTAGATAACGTTCGTAATGATTAGTTACCACAAAGATAGGAGTCTCGTAGACTGAAGGTAAGAACAGTGACGTAAAGATTAGATTTTGCTCGTAATTTTCAATTATACTAATAAACAGGAGTTTTGTTGGCGTTCGTAATGATTAGTTATCACAAAGATAGGAGTCTCGTAGACTGAAAGTAAGAACAGTGACGTAAAGATTAGATTTTGCTCGTAATTTTCAATTATACTAAAAAACAAGAGTTTTGTTGACTTTCGTAATGATTAGTTATCACAAAGACAGGAATCTCGTAGATTCGCGCGCAGCCATGGAAGGTATCTCGTGATTCTGGTGTAGACTCCAGGGTAACCTGGACGGCCACAGCCTACTCCCCATGATACTATGCCTGAAATTTTACATTTTTTGATTGGTAGCCATGCATTTTAACAGCCACTTAATATTATGTCACTTAAAAGAATAACGTATCACGAACTACAAAAGACAAGAATTATAAAGGGAAAAATTTGTATGGAAGGATGAATGGATGTGTGGATGTATGCTTGTTACTCTTTCACGTAAAAAGGACTAAAAGGAATTTAATGAAACTTTACAATACTGTAGTTTATACATTAAGAATAACATATAGGCTATAATTAACAAAGATATTGTGTGAATTGTCTTAAATATAACGATAGTAAGACAAAGTCGCGGGCACCTGCTAGTCACTCGTAAAAAAGCGGAACTTTCATCAATTTGTTTTTTTGTTCAAATCACATACGTGATTTTTTGTTGTAACCTCATTTCAGCACGGTTTAAGTTTACACAGTTTTCTATTAAACTTACCGACAATCTGGAACTTGTCTCCTTTTTGAACCAGCAAAGGCCCTCCGCTGTCACCCTGACATGAATCTGTAGACGCGCGCCCTGCACATAACTGAAACCAAGATATATCTTTGAACACAAATAAATATGACACATATACTTATTAATGTACTTAACTATTATAATAAACGTTCTGTTTACCAAAGATGGTAAATATTTAAAATTAAAACTCTGTCCCGACCTTATTTTTGGATATCTTAGCACAATGTTTTGTATAGATATAGGTCTTTACTATAATGGTTTATACATGCGTTTTATATTCTACCATGATTCAACCATTATTGTTCAACAGAAACCTGACACTATTAAAATTTCAACATTTAGTTTTTGTAAATAGATAGCAACACCCAGAGACAGAACAAATCTGTTTGCCAACACGCAAAGTATTTGATAAATAATGACCCATAGACCCCACACAGTGGTATCTCCTACGAAAAGGGAAGTTCCACGCAGTTCGACCTTTGGCTCGGGGTCCGAGGACCGATGACTAGTATTCGGTCTCATAACATATACTCAAACTCCGTGATAACTTCGTTTGCGCGATCTAGGATTTGCCAGTGCCATCTGTTGGTCTGTTGCGTAAACTATGCAGTTTATCATGTAGCGAGATAGATGGTGCTACTATAGTAAAGTCACTTACCATATTGTTAGTAATTCTTGAAGCTTTATACTTCATACCGCGGCATTGCGTCATAGACAGGATGGGCACTCGAACTTCTTGCACGATGCTGGGCAGTTGACCACCTTCCGATGTCCTGCCCCAGCCTATCACGATCCCTTCTTTACCTGATGGATCTGTACCTGAAATAGATATTACAAACTTAAGAATATAATAAATTTATATGAAAGTGAGGAGCACGAATAAATGTGACAATCTTATACGCGAAACAGTGAAATATCTAAGACACACTGCGCGTCTACATCAGCTTTACTATCGAACGTTGTAGCGTTAGCGCGCTGTGTGTTAAATACGTTACGTTTACGACATTACTTATCGAACCTAAGTTAAAGGAAAAAGTGGCAGGTTCAAATCCTGCTCGACTCAAATAATCAATTATTAAATTTACTTAAAAAAATGTAATGCATTTTATTGCTATTTAAACCACTGATAGACGAAGCTAAAACCCATCTGTTGTAAAGTGGCAACCACTTATTTCACTATCACAAAAGTACATACTGGTAGGTGGCAGACAGACAGGTTTGATGATCTTCGAATAAGTAACTGGTTTCCTCAGTTTCAGCAGAGCTATGTCGTTGTTGTAGGAGTCGGCGTCAAAGCCTCGGTGGCGGATGATGGAGGTAACTGCCCTCATGATGGCGGCACTTTCGGTGGTGATCGTCTGATCGTGGTCACCGAGAATAACGCGGATTTTTGAGCGTTTTAATCTGGAATTTAAAAAAGATTGTAAGTTTATTTACAAAGGTACAAATTCAACTACAATCGTCATTGAAAAGTACCACTAAAACACATTTTTATAGATTAAGAAATTAAGAAAAAGTCTTTGTCAAATATTAGTGAAATTAATATTGTAACAGCCCTGAAGTATGATCTACCAAACAAAAAAGAATCATCAAATTTTTAGCGATTTTTATGATTCATTTTTGTCTATTCACTTAAAATGTATACAGCCGATTTAATGTCCATTAGGGCCACTTCCTTACAGTCAAAAAATCGAGTCGTCGATTCATCGTAATGCAATTATTTAGTTTTTTGATGTTTTTACGATCACATGACATTCCCCTTCACTTTAACGAGTTTCGAATATACAGAGTAACTAAGGAACACAAGGCCTTTCGCCATCTCCAAGATGGCGGAAGGACGTTGTAAATAAAATACGAAAGAAAAAAAATAACAAAAATACCGTCCAACGTTGCCCATAAACTTAAAATACGAAAAAAAAGAAAAAAAATTAACAATTTACCGTCCAACGTTGCCCACAAACATAAACAAGCCTTGCAACGTGACATTGGCGAAATTGGCTAACCCCCAGACGCCATTAAATAAAAATTGAATTGAATTAAGGAACACAAAATTTTCCTTTTACCCTCTCGTGAAAGTGATATAATCGGGTAAATAATTATCTGTTCCGCAATCATTTCACGTTTATATAATTTGATTTTATCATTGCTTAGTGAGGAAAATCAAACAGGAAAAAAGATAATTCAAATACTTGCATAGTACATTGTACACATGTTGAAATAGCGCTGGTACTTAATACTTTGTAGTGGTTGTTACGCAGGCCACGCATATGTACAGTCAACAGCTTAAAATGATGACAAACAAAATTTCAAAAATGTTTTATGAGTACTAACGTGATTTTGAAGTAAAATATTTATTTTAACAGTTGTGTGATCTGAAATTCGGGAAAAGTCATCAATTTCTGATGTCGACTGTACATAGTTTCATAACATTTGGCATGACTAAAAGCAATTCTCATCAACTTATTCTTCAATTTAGTTTCAAATATTACCTAATACATATTATTCAAAATTTGACTATGACGAAGACAAAAAAATATATTTGTATTTTGTTTATAACTTGTTTTTAATTCAATGTGACATGATATATATAAATTGCATGCTAGTTATAGTAATGTGCTGATCTGTACAATTATGACGACAACTGTTAAACCACATTTATGCAAATAAATAATTTGATTTGATTTGAAGTAATTTTCAGATTTTGACTATGACAAAGACAAAAAAATATATTTGTATTTTGTTTATAAATTTTCAGATATTAAATTATAAAATTAATGATTAGCGCTTTAGTTGCAAGTTCGAAATCTTTCCTATAGAAAAGATTTCAAACTTGCAACTTTTTAGCTTGCTTTTTAGCCAACCAACGAAAACTGAAATTGCGGTCGATACTCACTTCCTGACACAATGCGCAGCCGTCAGCACATGCTCTTTGGTCACCAGCGAAGCTCCACAATGGAATTGTCCATCGTACACCAGCCTCGCCATCCAAGGGTACCGGTTGATGCCGGCTGGCATGCCGCCCACAATGCGGTTCTCCTGGTTAGAACCTCCACACTCTGCGGAAACGAAAGTGTGGTTGAACGAACTGTAGGCCCTATTTCTTGTTCGAGTGAAATTGCTAGGTTCATTCCCCTATGGGATTTCTTTTTACAAGGAAGTAAGCGAGGAACTGACAATCTGCTAAACTAAACTGGCATCAGAAAGCTATACCTACCTACATAGACTTCGGTTGCATGTTTTAGGAGATGTTTTTAAACTTTCGCGATCAGAACTCATAGTAAATAGATATACTAAGTATATACGGGATTTTATCGTGTACCTACGTACTTTTTTATTATTATAAAATCCCGTATAATATAATCTCTTTACTATGTTTCAGGAGACCTACGTCTAGCAGTAAACCGAGAGTAGGTTAATGAAGATGAACGAAGAATAGAGTTGACCTCGATTTAGCCGATTTTGGTATTCGAAAGAAACGTCTGAACATCGCCAAGTGACGCCAAGGATCATGATTGCTCAAAAAAAATCGTAAAAATCTGGGTTATCCCAAACATAGTCTTATAACGAGGTTAAGACCAACTTCGTTTCTTTTTATATGTATGTTTACGTAACCATATAATTTGCACACAGTGTAGTTATGAAATTCAAGAATTGTTTACAAAACCGGAAAACCCAACAATTTGGGACTTTGAAATGGTGTTACTTTCACAAACATGAACTTTGAAATATGTTCTCAAGCGTTTCAAATTGAATAATAAATCGTTCAATTATTTTATCATTTGTATGTAATCTCAGGATATTGAACTTGATGGTCTATAAATATGGATGACCAATTGACCATGTTAATGACTGCGCAACGTATTTATAGACAATTTTTTTTGTTTATCTCTTCAAAGACAATAAATATTTTATTAACATGTATGTAAGTACGCATAGCGTCAAAGTCCTCTTTATGTTTTCTTATCTTTGTTTTGTCTTGTGATTTAGCAAATATTTATGATTTAAGTAGCTCTTTAACAGCTGAACCATTACGCATGAAATTTAAAATCAATTCTAATTGAGTTATGCCAACAACGTAATAAAACAATATACCTATTTACTTTAAAATACAGGCCTGCATAAACAATGCCTATCAATGAATAGAAACATAAAAACCGTTGATATTTCCTCATTGCGCTATTAATGGTACCGCTCGACTTATAACACGTTAAGTAACTATACAGTTGGTAGACAAGATCGTGGCACTTTCACTATCACTCGGTTCATTGCACATAATGCAGTCAATGCCTGCGCCGGCACATCTCACCTACTAGGAAATCACACGCTTTTCTTTTATTTTGTTTATCATTTGTTCTAGGGTGAATAAGTGCTCTCACTTTTACAATGGCTTTAAACGTTGGTTTTTTTTGTCACTATTAGCGCCAACATAAACTACAAAAACGTAACCACAAGTGGTATTAAATATCTTAAGCATTATGAAAGCAAAAAACCTCAGAGTATTGTATCAAAAAACTTTGACAATGTAACAGTGCAAGGAAAATCTATGGTGTATTAGGAAGTTGAACGTTTTAATACTAGGTAAGGTACAATATTTTTATTGCTAACTATATAGGTGCAAGTTATCTAGGTGCGCTAAAAAGTGGTATGTGAAACTACACTTATTAATGTGACGCTACAAATAAAAGCATGGATTATATTTTACAAGGAGTGCTCAAACGTAAGTTACTGGTTGTGCTTTATCGCAGCGACTTACCCAACTTTCTAGGAAGAGGGTTTGCTCTGCCACACTCTAGAAAGTGAACGTGTAACAATCAATATCTAGATTGATATAATTGAGAAGATAGAAACGGAAAATGTTGTGCACTTGTGCATATAACACCAGTTTACTTTTTACTTTGTGACTTAGGCAGTAAGAAACTCAGATAACTAAAAGACTACTAATGAATCAGAAAAAGATACGAACACCTTTTTTAAGAACTATAACACAAACATTTGTTTCTTCTTGTAATATGATGATCTCGGGAGCAGAAAAAATACTTATGTCAACAATCAACAGTAACAATTGCTTAAGACTGGCTTACCGCAAGAGCAGTTCTTAACCACCGTCTCTTCCTCGTCATCTTCCACGCTTTGCTCTTCGAGGAGTGGTACCTCCAGTCCGAAGATGGCATCGAACAGGAACCTCTGTGATCTGTTGCCGGTCGATACCTGAAATTATGAGAAACCTCTTTAAGAATATTTCATGTGGTATGTAGTGTGGGCTAAGTTTAACAATATGTAAATATAATAGCTGACAACTGCTCACTGTTAAGTTGAGTAAGGGTAGGTACTAATAACAGGATCGGGCAGGACCTCTCTCTGCCACGCGTAGTCGAGGCTATGCTGGCAGATGAGACGGCGTGGACGGCGGTGGCCTCTTTCTGTGAGACGGTTTTAGTCCGGAAAGAGGCCGCTGAGCGGGATCGGGAGAGGGCCGATCCCGCTCGGAGGAGGCGGCGGCGGGGCGTAGACAACGGCCGCCCCGCACTGCCTGCCCCATGAGGGGGCCGAGTGGTATCTCCCTGCCATTCAGGGAGACTTTCGGGTCTGTGAGCAGATGGAGTGAGGGCTCCAGAAGCTCAATAGCGGACTCCGGGAGGGCGGCTGGCACATGTGGCGTGTGCAGCCGTAGCACCGTTGGTGCTGGGATCGCGGCTATGGGTGCCGTTATCCTGGGACGGGCTATTTCATTGGCGATATGCGATGGGGCCTCCGGCGCGGTCGTTTCCGAGGACCCGGAGTCCCCCCATCAAGCATCGAGGCCGGCCACCGGGGGTTTTTAGTGAGTCGGCGACCAGTCGGTCGCCATCCTCACACTACCTTTCCGCGTTCCCTCAAAACGCGGGAAGGTGTCTGTGTGCAGATTTCCCCTCGACAACAAAAAAAAAAAAAAAAAAAAAAAAAGGTACTAATAACAAAGTGACTATTTAGTTGCATTAGGTACATTTGTCTAGTCGATTCTGTCATAAAGGAAAATGTCACAGTGCAGATATAATGCATTGTAAAATTACTCTGATAACAATGAACCCACAACACTAAAAAGAGTGCAACAAGCAGAGTTAATTAAATGAAAATCTGTAAAAAGTAAAATTGATAGAAGTCTAACCGGACCAATATTTCGTCAAATATCTGCATAACTTATGATCACGCAACATTGGATTGTTCAAACTAACTAAGTGCCTTGTTGTTAAATAGGATGTGATACCTTCTTACTTTACGTAAAACGGATACTAAACGTAACACGGATTTTACCGTATTACGTTCGATACATAACAGGTAAAATCAGTTTTTAAACTTAGGTTAATTAGTGGCTCTGTTATGCGTCTCAAATCGGAAGTAGGTAACCAGCAGCACCTCCCTAATGATCTATGTTACGTCAGCAAGCGATTGTTACATCACCCAAGCACACATCACATACCTAGATACATGTAAATTAGTGTTCGGCAGTTGCATGTTACCAGATCGGAAGTAGGCAACGAAAATCCTCTGAGTAGATTATACTTAATAGGTAAGAATATGTGTTACATCATGGGTGTTTAACTAGTTAATCGTTAATTTGGCAGTTCTGTAATTTATGTAAGTAGATGCTCTCTATCGGAAGTGGGTAAAAGCATGTTACGTTTGGCATGATTGTTACATCATATCTACCTTTAATGTTTCGGTGGTTCTTGGTCAGAAACAGTTGCATAAGTTTTGTTTACCAGAATATACTTTCGCGAGATGCCATGGTTGCGCAACTACCAAGTTAATTGGCGAGTAATGTCAATGCTTTCACAACAACGCGGAGCCATTATTCCGCGGCCATGTTCCGGCCACCATCTTTTTGCTTTAGTTTTAGTAACGCTTGCACTTTCTCATCTCGTTTACCTACTTTATCTCTTCGAAAGAGACATAATCGCTGTGATGATTCATACGACCAATTTTACCTTACTTCAAATTCTGATAATTTTACCCTATAAAAAGTCTCATAACTTAGTAGGTAATGTTTGAGTGATTAAATTATTTTTAGCATGATACCTAGGTGCCTAACCGATTGAAGAATTATAAAAAAGAAAAAATATTTACATAATATACTTACGTCACTATCAAAACTTGATCAGTCATATAACACTATCGCCAAGTATTAGTCAACATAACCCCTATATGTATATGATATAATCGAAACCAGGGTACGGTGCTAAGGTTGTGCACATACGCACACTTACACTTGTGATACTTTATGAAATAGGGTCGTACGTGTATTTTCGTAGCAATGTTAATATACAACACGATCAGAATTATCGATGTTAAGGTGCTTTTATATTCAGCACTAGTTTTTTTTGATTTGATACCTTGAATTGGTGTTTGGTTAGTAGGTAATCTAAACATTTTCAGTTTATCCCAGTTTATTCTGGAAGAAAATAACATGATAAGTTGACCCCACCGAGTGAGATAAAGGCAAGAAGAAGACTTCTTGGTTCTCAATTAATGATTTTGATGTAAGACTAGATATTAGTAAGTACACATAAGGTAAGTGATACAAATAAGGCCTACCTAATTTCAAACACTCAAAATTTGATAAATTATTCGAAGAAGGTGATAAATAAAAGCGTGGACTTCTTTTTTGGTTATTATTTTATTATGAATTAAATAAACATTATATAATCTTCAATAAAAAATCAACTAAAATGAGATAATTGTAAAACCATAGCTTTAGGCCTTTTTAAATACTAGCGACTTAATTAAGCCTACATATTTAAAGTATAGGAATATTGTTTTTAAACTATCAATCATTATAAAATTATGTATTTCTGAGTTTTTTATCACGTTTTCATGAGACTTTGACGTACAACTTTTTAACTATGTGACTAAATATTATACTTAAATTGCTTGTCAGATTTGAAGTCGTATATTAACAAGAAATAAAGAATACTATAATCTATTCAAACAAATATTAGAAAATGAACATATTTTCTCAAAAATATTATTATTAAATATTTAAATATGAATTATTTTGAAACATTTAATAATAATTAAAAAAAATATTAAGCCTATTAAAAAAAAAGGCCTTATTTCGTACTATATACCTCATACATGTATAGGCAATAATTAATTCACATATCATAAATAATACAAAATAAAGAAAAAATAACCTCGAGGTTATCGAAAAAATAACCTTTTCGATGAGTCATAATGTAAACCGTGTAATAACTTGAAATAAAACTCTAAAAATACCGTTATAAAATACGATAGAAATTACGACAAATTAATAACACGCAATGAAAACGGCCGTCGTCCACAACAACCGACGAGCACAGGCGTTGTGATCGTGAGCGGGCCTCTCGCGCACTATTTGCCGAGTTGTGGAGGTGTAGTCTATACGTTCGTGCAATATAATATTTGATTTAAATACACTAAACGACTTTTTCGCACTATAGGCCTTATTTGAGCATAGGCCTTATTTGTATCAAGTACCTTAGTACTTACCTATTATCGCTTCGGCTGTCTGTTAAAATAAGTTTACAATTAGTATCATTACACACACACATATTGCCTATTATATAATTTAAAAAGCCTATTATATAAGATTCTTTTGTTAACATCTATGTCAAGGGAATCGTATGAAAGATGTAAAATTAAAGAACATTAGGTTTTAGTAGGTACCATGACCCGGTTAATGAATAGATTTAGCAATTGACCATGGATGCAATTACTAGATCGTGCTGACTCAGTCTCAAGTTCAAAGTCACAAGTCACGGTTATCGAGCTTTTTCGAACTTGCTCCATACTGTAAGTATGGTATAACTATAAGTACAAACTTACTGTTTTACTATAGATGTTTTACCAAAGAGTATTTTCAGTAACTGGGATGATAAATACAACTGGGATTTCAGTATTTTAATTCTTTGTACGAGGATCAAACAAAAAAACGGTAGGAACCAGGCCGTAGTATCTTGCCCGTTCTTCTAGACTCTGGTCGCATGGAATTGCCACCTAGACTCATCTAGTAGGTACATATAAGATGACTCTAAATGAGTTTTGTGATTTTACAGAATAATTGTTTTTTTTTTTTTTTTTATTTCAACTAAACTCATTTCCACTCAGTCCTACGTGATAATTTTCTTTTATTTACAGAATAAATAAAGGAATTCGCATCGGTTTACTTAATTTCGAAAAAGCAAAAGAACATCACAAAATTCTGGTAGAAGCGGCAGATTACTGACAACTAGGTACCTACATAATAGTTAGGTAAGTAAGTAGAGTAAGTAACTCTTGGGTTGGCAGGCACGTAATTCAAAAACGTTTACCTACTCCAGCGAACTTTTAATTCGTAAGGTCAAGACTTTCCAAAGTGTGATTACATGATTACAGACTGCTTTCACGGTAGGAAAGTAATTGTTGTTTTGCTCTTGTTATCAGAGATCGTTTATCAAAGCTGAAAGTAATCTTTACAGGTAAACACGATTCCTTCTTAGATTGATATTTATAGGATTGTAATAATTAGGTATTCTAGGTTTTGGGACATTTCTTCTGTTCAAATATTTTATTTTAGATTAATATAAATCATTTGCTAAAAAAAGCTTATTAAAATAAACTTAGAAACTACCATAAAGTTATAGTTTAGCAGGTAGATTTTCGCTAGTGTCAGTCAGAAGTTTGTCTTACATTATTATTTTTATAAGCCGGAGCTACGTACGGTCTACGAGTCGATAGAATGCAGCGTACATAATAAGTAGGTAATAATATTCTTATAAACGGGATGGTACCTGGGACATCATCAGGATAAAGTGAATTGCATTGAATTGAATTGAAGTGTTAAGCATTTTGTTAGCTTCAGAACCTACGTGCAAAGCTTTCTCGCGTTCTCTAATATTAAATTAATAGGAGCTTAACGAACGAAGGGTCGGATCCCACGACTTGGTACGTCGTATACCAATAAAGCGATAGGATTACTTACGGAGCGATGTCAGTAGGTAATCAAGATATAAAACGTGCACAACGAAAGTAAAAGTGCGCATGTGACTTGCTTGAGTCATTGCACTGCTTGTATTGGATGGAGTAAACAGAAACTCCTGCAGCTGTTACCAAGGCAGTTTAAAAAAAACTTACATGGTTGTAACGGGTTGCTTCGTCATGCGACGCCCAATCCCTGGCATCAGTTCTGATAAGGAGGACCACGGTAACTATAGTCACAATTCTCCATTGGCACATCGTGGGGATCCGGATTGCGGGCGTTTATTATTAGTGCGCGCAAATAAACAGTGGTGCTATTTATTTGCGCGGCATCTCCGCGGTCACTGGCAGAACAGTCGCGAGCGCTCCAATGGCATAATTTCGCAAACGGGCGCCCATGAAACGCGGCCCGAGTGTCGGCCGCGGCCGCGCGGAGTCCACCGAGTGCGCTGCGATGGGGCTTCGGCTTCGGCCACCACCTCGCGTACTTTCTCCCCGTACCGAAATATAGCCGACGCACACGCAACGACTAAGTAGTTACGAATCAGCTGTGATATGCTGCAGACGCATTGCACCTATAATTTATTATAATATAATATACCTACCTAATAGATAAGATACTTTACGAATCGGTAGGTAAACTTATACAAATATTAGGTACTTTGGGGTTTCAGACGACGTACACCCCATGTTGAAAATAAAGGTACTTACTTAAAACACGTTACGTTACTGATATCGATTTATTAAAGTGGGAGTAGGTGACAGTTTTAGGCATTTTTTATTAGTTTTAGGGCATCGGTGGTCGAGTCTAGTGGTACCTAGTAGTTAGTAGTAACCTAGTGATCTGAAGGTCGTGAGTTCAATTCCGACTATCCACCAAAGGATTTTTTATAAGAAAATTTATATGCGCTATACCAGTGATCTCAAACGGCACAGCAAAACATCGTGAGGAAGCCTGCGACTTATGTTAGTCAACGCTGCACGTATGAAGTCTTTCCTGTGGATAAGGCCGACAAGGCTTAGAGGGTGGTTTAGCTGGATTAGGCCTACTCATTCTAAAAAAATAAATGACCCAGGCAGTACAACGTCCCGTGTACAAAGGAATGGCCCATGAAGCTGTATATAGATCATATAGATGAGATGCATAGGTCTACACGATACTTATTATTCGGCTTACTTAACAGCCTAAACCACCATCCTTTCAATCCAGTCAGTCACCGTATCCACAGAATAAGGAAAGTCGTGCAGAGCAAACTTAACCACACATTTTGAAAATTTGTGATATTTCTGCTCAGATACTTTAACTAATGTTTAAAGATGCCTGATTGCTGAAATTACGTAGGTATAGCCTAACCTAAGCTCGGTTCCATAAAATTTGGTGGGTTCCCAACCAGTCACACTGTTACTCGATGCAACTTCATTTTAAAAATGAGTCGGTACCTGACCATTTACTTGTATATTAATAAGTGAGTAAGTGTGACTCGTTGGGAAAAATTACTCGATGCAACTTTATTTTAAAAATGAGTAGGTACCTGACCAGTTACACTTGTGTAAGTGTGACTCGTTGGGAAAAAAATCCAGTCACACACTATGCCACAGTGTGTGACTGGATTTGGTGCAACTGGTTGGGAACCCACCAAAAATTAAGGTACAAGCAACATCGTTTAGGGAAAAAAATCAGGTAGGTAGG
Organism: Ecliptopera silaceata; assembly: GCA_932527185.1. NCBI lineage: Eukaryota > Metazoa > Arthropoda > Insecta > Lepidoptera > Geometridae > Ecliptopera > Ecliptopera silaceata. The sequence continues at coordinate 3,528,643 of OW052200.1, forward strand.
TACTCATCTTTTCTTCTTGCTCGTATCTCTCACTCGCTCTGCACGTGTTTTCAGCTTACGTTTCTTAATCACTTCACCTTACTTGCTATCTAAAGTATTACATTTTATTATTTTATCATAGGTATTTGTTAGTATATTTAAGAATTAGAAAGAATAACTGCACCATCAATGAGACGAAAATCTGTCATGATTTTTCTAGTTTCATTTCATATTAATCCTTGTAAAATTTAATTAACTTGATAATTGGTATTTAATTAACACTTGAAAACTTTAAGAATAATTTTCTTTTCATACACTTTTTTTACAAAGTTTATCAAAGGCGAGGAAGGATTTCTATAATTTTGGTGGAATTTTAATCAAAAATAAAATAATAGAGGTCTTAGCAAAGGGGCACATGGGGTAAACGAACCGCGGGGTCACCATTTTTATGTAGGTACCTACCTATGGCGCCCCTCTCTCATGAAATATATTATCATAAAATGGACGGTAAAAATAATTTTACTGTTATCTTCTTACCAAATTTAGTTTGGAATTCCAACGATAGATGGCGTAGTAGTAACTCAGCTCATATAAATCAGAGAACGCGATATTTTAAAATACTGTAAATGGGTGTGAGGAAACACAATAAAACACAATTTACGTAAAAAAATATTTATTTTTTAAAATCTTAGCTATAATAAATATTAATATAAAAATAAAGGGAGTTACCTATCTACCTAACCATTAGTCCAAAATCTGGTACAGGTAGACCCTCAGGGTAGACTCCTTGGATAATTCTAAAACCTAGTTTACAGACACGTCCAATAAATAATTTGGTGACGCGCTTTCTTTTTTCGCTGTTAGTATTTCGTCCTTCGCCAACGTACTTGCCGTATTCTTAGACGAAGTGACGATGGTGTATTATTTTTTAACCACTTCAGGGTATTCCTTAGTTCAACTTCAACTATTACCCTTTTTTTTGGTCCGTAGTTTAGCATTATTCAAAGTCAAACCCAACATTCCAGGATCATAGATTAGGTAGATACCATTATTTATTTGATGTTGAAAGGAAGTGGTTATAATATAGTATGTACACACTTAGGCTATCTAATTAGTGTTGGTATAATGTTAGTTTAGTACCGTTGTCTGTACTTACCTGCAGCATTTAGGAACTCGATAAGATCATAAGACACGACGCCCCAGTAGTTTCACCATGAAAATAAAATTAAAATAATTAGAAACCAAAATGAAAACCTGAAAGAATGAAAAATGAATTGTTTGAACCCCTAACCTAGGAAGTGTTATTTATGACCTACTTGAAGCTGGATGCACGTGGATGAAATTATCTGACTGATTTTCTAAGGCACGCACAACGTTAGTCGCTACAACATAATGTTATTTTAAGAAAGTGTTGAAAATTTCATTAGGTACCTGCAGGGTAATAGACTGCAGAATATCGTTGTCTCAACTTTCCATGTCACCCTGTCAACCTACACCCTTACGAACCAAAGTCAGATTCAATTTTAAACTTTTGCGAAATATCATGCAGGATAACCACCTAGAAGTTTGGTAATCTGGACTGGAGCAGCATCATTAGGTTATTCCTTTCCGAACTAAGACCTGTTGCATATATTTAGAGTTCTATTAAAATAGAACTTATCATCTACACTACACGCTGTGGCGAAACAATTTGTAGTGAAGCGCGGAAAAACTAGGACAACCTAACGGTGAATTAATTGACGTTTTACTGAGATGTTAAAATCATTAAATATTAAATAAACAATTTGAATTAAATTGAAGAATCGGGACGGTATTCTTTTGGAACAGGACTATGGAACAGAAATACGGTGTCATTGGATTGTGGAAAGCAGGGTAACCTATCCAGGAGATGTAACTAGTCTTGAGACAAGCCATCAGTAGGCAAGCATTTGAATAGGTTCCTTCAGATCAGAAAGTCGTCCAACCAACAACAAAAGGACAGTTCATATGGTATATAGCCACAAGACATCAACCCTGTAATTTTTTTTCGTATTTATCTTACAAAAAAAGGCGCTGACCAAAATCCATGTAGCAGACCCCGGCTGATCTTTAGGCAAGCTCCCAAACTTAAAGTCAAGCTATTGTATGAACTAATCAAACTATACACTTGATGCTTTACCTTGAACCATTTCTGAAACCATTATCTAGCTATTTGATAAGTTAAATCTGGATAATTAATATAAATATAGGCACCTAAGTATCGTTTTATATTTATTTTATTGCTTGCGGTGTCAGAATTTAACAATTGTTTTTATATACAACATAATAATAACGTAACGTATTCTACGTAATGTTGAATAGATTGAAATTAGTTTAATGATTACGAATAAAGTACATACATGTAAGTACTTATTAATAGGTTCATCGTAGACAACTTAATGATGACTATTTCGTAAAGTAGGTAAATTAACTACGCAACATGACATCAGCAAAATATCGTCGCTGGCGCCGAAGAGATTTTTTTTTCAAAAGGGATGCCACATCCAGTTGGTATGTAGCCAACAAATAATTACCTGTATTGTAGTTGCTATCGTTTCAATTTTATTCAGACGACAACTACCTCATATAACTAAAAAGATTCTACGAAACGAGATGAACTAAAATTTAGCTGATTACCTACCGTTGCGCGGAGTTAACAAAATATAGGTATATAATGCGAATTGTCACTCATATATGTTACAAATTTCTCCAACATGTATTAGCGGTATCTACAGCTAATACCTACATTTTAACGATACTAATGAGTGAAGTTGCCAGCAGTTGCGCTAATGTTTTGGATTCAGGTTCAAAGCTTAATTTTTTCTACATTATTAAGCTGGCAAAATAAAAGAAAATGATATAAGTAACTAGGTATATTTACAACAGATCTAAGAAAACAACCCTACGTATTTTGTATTAAATTTTATTTACATTAAATATCCTAACATGTTCATTTTATACCTAATCCTATGCTATTTGAGAACTTAATACTGTATAAATATTCAGAATTAATTTTTATTTTTAAATCAGTTATCTATGTCAACTATAATTATTTTCCTAATAACTAATTCCAAGAGAAATTCTTACAGTTTATCGTAAAGTTGTACTAAATTACTTGTAAAAATGTTTCAATTTACAAACTACAAGTTCTTAGAAGTATGTCACGAATTGTACCTAAGTACTACAATAAATAGAAGACTATTACAAGTACACATAATTCTAATCATATTCCTTTAAAAGATAAAAGTCTAGCATCTGCTAAATATAAAGTATTGGTATCCTGCGGTGTCCTGACGCCTAGGCGGTCTCGCGTGCGGACCGTGAGGTTGCGTATCTAGTGCTCCGGAGCGTACTGCCTACACTAGCACGATAAACACGGCTCTGTTTTACTAGTGTACTTAGCACGAAACCTAGAGATTGAAAAAACCGTTTATAAAACATGTACAAGAATTGCATTCTAACAGTAACGGCTACCTGCATAGCATTAATCATCGAACTATCGCTGGAGACTATTGAGGAATCTACAACTGTCTTCCTATGCTCAATTAATGCTATGTAGTGCTCCGAGAATTAATTCCTACACAAGAACTCAGCATGATCATCCAAACAACTTCCTATTTCTAGTCAGCAGTGGAGGTTCTGTGGTTGATGAATTCTGTGATGTTGTGAATGAAATGATAGGAATGTAAAGTTTGTGAAGGTGTTATACTTACATAGTCTAAAAGCGGCCCCCTCTGCCTCCTTGTCCGCCCCCATAGTTGTTGCCACTGCCGCCGCCGTACCCGCCGCCACCGCCCCCGTTTCCACCCTGGTTCATGTTGTATGGCGCAGACCGGTTATTGCTATACTGTTGGTTTCTAGTAGGCCCCCCGCTATAATTTTGCTGGCCATAGTTGCCAAAGTCTTGATTTCCGCCACCCCCCCATGACCCGCGCCCATTGCCAGACCCGTAACCGCCGCCTCCTCCTTGGTTACCACCCCAGCCTCCCTGATTATTATCCCAGGGGTTGGAGTTGTTCCAACCACCTTGATTATTGCCGTAACCACCTGCAACATCAACGATTTCAAATTTAAAATAATAATCGTGTTACATAAAATGATAAGTAGTTCATGAAATCATTGAATTAAATAGATACATACCTGTGTTGCCCCAGTTATCGTTTCTTCCACCGCCTTGTCTACCTCCCCCTCTGCCTTGTTCACCGCCGCCGTCTTTAGGTAAAGCTTTCTTGACATCCAATTGTTTGCCGTTAATTTTGTGGGGAGCATTCACTGTAAAATAAACCATGCTGAAAACTCTCACAATAAAAGCTTTTACAAAAGCTAAAAATCTAAATAGCAATGTCCGTTGATTTGCGTACCAGATCTGCCACAGGTTAAGAAGTCAGGTATAGCTAAAATCAATGATTTAATATCCACAATTAGAGAAGCCAGCAATGGATATTTAACACTCCATTCTGGGGCAAGATTGTGGATTTATTAAGTGTTAAAGTTTTTTATAAATAGGATACTTACGGCACACTTTGTCAACAGGGTCATAATCATCAAACTCGACAAATCCAAAGCCGCGCTTCTTTCCTGTGGCCTTATCTGTGACAATGCTAACATTTTGTACAGTTCCATAGTTGCCGAAGTACTCTCTGAGCTGGTCCTCATCATGATCATCTTTAATACCACCAATGAACAATTTCCTAACTGTAGCTCCAGCCTCAGGGTTCTTGATATCTTGCCTGGCTACAGCTCGTTTTGTTTCTACCAAACTGAAATAATAACTCACTTTCAAGAAACTGAACACGAACCTTTCTAATTAATAGAACACATAAATATTTCCATTGTTGGCCCACCAGAAAATGCCACGTGTTTCAATCCACGAGACATTCACCAAGGCAAGTCATTTATTATTTGCAGTATAAAACGATGTAAAAGTAATGATTCACTTTTACATAGCTGGACTGCAATTACTAACCTAATTCTAACGATCAACCTCGCCAAGAAGGATATACACATAGACAAATAGTGTACAAAATAGCCCAACTTACCGTCCATCAATACGGTGTGGTCTATTGTTCTGTGCATCGTCAACCATGTGCGCCTTGGAATACGTGATGAATCCAAAACCACGCGACCTTTTGGTTTTAGGGTCTTTCATTACAACAACATCTACGATTTCTCCCCACTTCTCAAAGTGGGATTTTAATGATTCATCAGAAGTGCGGTAGTTTAATCCACCGATGAAGATTTTACGGTGAACCTCAGGCTCTTCCTGAAAGTAGGGCGATGGTAAAACAAAATGGCGGTGATAGCGTGGCTTCGCGATGAAACGACGCCATCACTAATGAGGTCAATATGCTTAAAATCAACATCAAGCTACAAGAAATAATCATTAAAATAATGCTATAGTTACTAAATACATACATGTGTCATAACAAATATAACATAACAGGTAGATTTTGACGTTAACCTAAACAATGAATAATTTTTAAAATCAGAAAGGAAAGTACTTACAAAACCATCATCACCGTTTTGGGGCCTCATTGTAGTAATAGTTTATCACACAAGCTAATAAAACTTTTTCTTTTTTAGGCCGCTACCAACAAACGCTCGGTTCCACACGACCGTCCTCAAAGGAAGCGACGCCAAAAAGAAAGAATGAAATGAAAACGAAACGAAGTAACTGACTGAACGAACATTAGCGTTTACTAATGACACGCATAAACCATTCTTGCCAGATAAAAGTTTGGAGGTTCCCAAGCTTCGTAATATTTTCTGCCAAAACTATATTAATTAACATTTTGTTACTGGCTGAATTAGTACCTAACTTAAATTATGAATATATTCAAAAATTACGCTAGTCATTTTATGAGATGAAAAAAAATGCCTCAAACATACAATCACCATCTTTTAGGGTAAAACTCAGTAGCTGAACTGGCAGTATTGATTATGGAATGAAATAGAGAAGCAAGCAAGCAACGCAATCATCTGCCAAATCAAATAAATCTCAATCATTCGTTCATTCATTAAAAAAAAAGTGACGCTAGCTGGCGGACAGGGGAAGAAAAAACTGAAAAAGAGCTTTGTTGCCAAGTGAAGTGACGTTATCAATTATTTTTTCAAAGCTATTAGCTACTTACAGAAAAAAACATCTTTTGGGATCTATAAAATACTTTTGAAATATCTAGAGCTAGTCATATTCTGAACGACTTGGTTTGTGATTACCTCTGTGCTGACACGGTTTTATTTGCCAACTCAACATGAAGCCAAATGGTGGCGGTGACGAATACGTAAGTAGACGAGATTTCTACATAAAAATTTACCCATACGAGCATCCACTTCACGCTTGTAAGGCGTTACTTCTTAGATCAAACCTATCGTATGCATGTTGAAGGTTAGATAGGTCCGCCATGGGAGGTTCAAAAGCGCTGACTGTCGGCTTCGAACCTCCTTGGCATGAGCTTCTGGCTTGTACGAAAACTACGGTTCTTTCCGGTCAGAATTCAACTTCCATGTTGGATGTATATGTCATTTAGGGACATAATTTAATGAGCGTCTAGATTTATTACATCTAACCTAACCTAAAGTCCACACCTGAGTCCCACTTTAATTATTATTATTTACATGATTATTTATTTTTATGTATTCAGGGTACATAATTTACCTTTGATTCACACAAGTACCTCATCTTTCTGAACCATACAGTTATATTCTCAACACAGAAGATGATGATGACTATGATCTCAATGTACAGTGAACTTCAGTTCATTGACCTTTTGCACATAACATTTGTCTTCTACAGGAAGAGCCTGAGCATCTAAGGAAGTTATTCATCGGAGGCTTGGATTATCGTACCAATGACCAATCATTAAAATCATTTTACGAACAATGGGGAGATATTGTAGATGTTGTGGTTATGAAAGACCCTCAGACCAAGAGGTCTCGAGGTTTTGGTTTTATCACATACTCCAAAGCGTTCATGGTGGATGACGCACAACTGAATAGACCACACAAGATTGATGGGAGGTGAGTATTATTACTCTAAGTAACAAAGTTTTTACATAAAATGGTTTCCAGTGTGACATAATTAACATATAGTCCAGTCAAAATAGACATTCCAGTTTGCATTAATTCCCAACAAGCTGGATTTTTGTACAGGCCTTGAATACGTCATTACAAATGATATGTCAAAAGTCCCCATCGATCCCGCTTGTGCGTTGTTTTTTATTCGAGGTCAAAGGTCATAAATTTGCATTTTTTGCGTATATCTCTGAAACAACGAAAGCTATCGAAAAGTGGTTCAGGCAAAGTTTGTACATCGTAAAATTGTCTACAAAAATATCTCAACACTTTTATTCTACAAAGCATCGTTTTCGAGATATAGTGACTTTAGACTGCAGGAAAATCGTCGAAGATGCTGCGTTTTTTTCATTTCAGCCGTTTTATCCGCTTCATTGCCACAAAACAAACAGTATTTCTTGAAATTTACTGAAAAGGGTGATGGGTTCGATGGGTTAGTCCTCCTCCAAGATAATGAATCGTCTTTTTGTTTCAAGAAATACTGTTCGTTCTATGGCAATGCAGCAGATAAAACGGCTGAAATGAAAAAAACGCAGTATTTTAGTAGATTTTCCTGCGGTCTAAAGTCACTATATCTCAAAAGCGATGCTTTGTAGAAAAAAAGTGTTGAGGTATTTTTGTAGACAATTTTACGATCTACAAACTTTGTCGGAACTATTTTTCGATAGCTCTCGTTTATGACTTTTAAACGCAAATTTATGACTTTAACCTGGGTATTTGCGTTTTTCGCGTATATCTCTGAAACAACGAGAGCTATCGAAAAATGCTGCAGGCAAAGTTTGTACATCGTAAAATTGTCTACAAAAATATCTCGACACTTTTCTTCTACAAAGCATCGCTTTCTAGATATAGTGACTTTAGACCGCAGGAAAATCTACTAAAATGCTGCGTTTTTTTCATTTCAGCCGTTTTATCTGCTTCATTGCCATAGAACGAACTGTATTTCTTGAAACAAAAAGACGATTCATTACCTTGGAGGAGGACTAACCCATCGAACCCATCACCCCTTTCAGTAAATTTCAAGAAATACTGTTTGTTTTGTGGCAATGAAGCAGATAAAACGGCTGAAATGAAAAAAACGCAGCATCTTCGACGATTTTCCTGCGGTCTAAAGTCACTATATCTCGAAAACGATGCTTTGTAGAAGAAAAGTGTTGAGGTATTTTTGAAGACAATTTTACGATGTACAAACTTTGCCTGAATCACTTTTCAATAGCTTTCGTTGTTTCAGAGATATACGCAAAAAATGCAAATTTATGACCTTTGACCTCGAATAAAAAACAACGCACAAGCGGGATCGATGGGGACTTTTGACATATCATTTGTAATGACGTATTCAAGGCCTGCACAAAAATCCAGCTTGTTGGGAATTAATGCAAACTGAAGTCATAATTTTAGTCTATTTTGACTGGACTAATAGCATCGTTTTTGCTATTAAATCATCAATAATATAACTTTTCCTTGTTTTATAATAAGACTGTTAGTAGGTAGACTCATATTATAGATAATAATAATTATTTAAATTAGTAATTAGGGCTTTTAGTTAAATGAGTGGTTCTCATTTAACTAAAAACTTTAATGACACCTCAATAAAATAGGTAAATAAAATATACTAAACAAGTAGATACTAAACCTATTCTCAGAACCCATAATTACACATTTTCATAGAAACTAGAATATATTTTAAAACTATCTGATAAACAAGCTTAATTTGTGTACTTATTCTATCACAGAAGCTCACAGTAATATTTAAGACTAGTAGTACGCCCCGGCTTCGCACGGGTAAGGAATTTCTTAGGTATTTTATTTACTTTAGAAATTTTAGTAAGGATCCCTATTTTTTTTTAAATATAATATAGCTTTGTTCATTGCAAATAGTGTTAGCTTTACAACGGTGAAAGAATTTTTCAAATTGGTCCAGTGGTTTCGGAGCCGAAGCAACTAAACAAACAATCAAATCTTTCCTCTTTATAATAATAGTTTAGATAAGAAATAATAAAATATGGTGTGTGGTATTTTCTAGAATTGTGGAACCCAAGAGAGCAGTGCCGAGAGAAGAAATCAACAGGCCTGATGCCAGTGCCACAGTTAAGAAACTGTTTGTAGGAGGTCTCCGGCAAGAAATAGAAGAAGAAGACCTGAAAGAGTATTTCAGCGCATTCGGAAACATTGTCACAGTTAGCTTAGTCACAGAAAAGGACACTGGCAAGAAAAGAGGCTTTGGTTTCATTGAATTTGATGACTATGATCCTGTTGACAAAGTTTGCGGTAAGTTTTTGAACCTTGAATTATTTACTGTATCAACAACCTAGTTCTCATAGTTAAAGCTGCACTTAGTTTGTCACTAGAGTTTAGTGTGGGAAATGTCTGTGTATCGTACTAATATTATAAACGCTAATGTTTGTAAGTATGGATGAATGTATGTTAAGGTTAGAGATTATTTAAGTTTGTTACTCTCTCATGCAAAAACCACTAAATAGATATATGTACAAAATTTGTAATAATATAGTTTTTAAATATCTGAGTACAAGCTACTACAAGTAATGTGTTATTCTTAACAGCTATAATTTATAAATACATGCATTGTGTAAAATGGACAAAAATACAACAATAAAATCATAATAAGATGAAATCAATCTTTTCAAAGGTTTCCTTTTGATTGTGGTTTAATAAAGATCCAATTTTTTTAATCGCGAATACCAGCTAGTATTTATTTTTGTTTAAGTACTATCAATTTCAAATATAATTAGCAACAAAGTTAAACTGTTCCTTGAAAAACACGAAAAAGACATAAATATTATTATTATTGTATACAGGTACGCCCAACCACAAAGTGAAAGGTCACCGACTGGATGTCAAGAAAGCGTTATCTAAGTCTGAAATGGCGGGCGCCGGCGGCGGCGGGGGCGGAGGCGGCGGCGGCCGGGGCGGGCGCGGAGGCGGACGCGGCGGCGGAGGCGGTGGCGGCAGCGGATGGGGCAGAGGCAACCAACAGCAGGACTGGGGTAAACTATTATTTTACACTCCTAAAGTCAAAGTCATTTATTAAAATCTTGATGATCATTTAGAATCTTTTTGAATCATCAACGGAACTGTGACGCCTGTTTGAGTAGTTGTAGTAGCTGTGCCATGCTGTGGGTAGTGGGGTTGATTCCTACTCAGAGCAAATGTTGTGATGAACATAAATATTTGTTCTGTGTTTGGGTGTTACTATGTATTCTATGTAAGTATTTACAAAAAAATCTAAGTATATAAGTAATCTACCAGCAACATCTAGTTCCTGTAGTAAAAGCTTTGCTTAGTTTGGAACTAGAGTGTGCATTTGTCTTACATACTATGTGTACACAGCCTAGAAGAATGGGCAAGACATTACAACCTGGCTTAGTCCGGCCACTCTATTTAATGTTATAAAAACGAGATAATAAAATAGTTTGGAAGATGAAAACATATCGTTATTAATAGCATGCCTTCTCTACCTAACTATCATATTCAATTCAAACTCATTGAAAACTAAAGGCTTAAACAGTACCAGGCTACCCAAAAGACGTTTTTAGGTTACAAATATTAAAATCAAAGTGTATGGCAGGTGGCGGTTACAATTCTGGTTACGGACAAGGCCAGGGCGGTTGGGGTAACCAGAACCCGTGGGACAGCAACAACTCCGGCGGCGGCGGATGGGGCCAGGGGGGCGGCTGGGGCGGAGACCAATCTGGAGGGGGCTGGGGGGGCCAGGGCTCCTTCGGGGCGGGGTACCAACAGTCGTTCAGCGGAGGACCCATGCGAGCGAACAATTACTCTAACACCCAACGCGCGCAACCTTACAGCCAAGGTGAGGCGCAACCTTACAACTACAACCAAGGTGAGCTCATCTATCTTACTATATGTGACTATACTATATGTGTAGACGACCGATGTGGCGCGGTGGACGATGGTCCGCCTGCGACGCAGGAGGTCGCGGGTTCGATTCCCGTCTTGGGATAAATGTTTGTATGATCTGCAAATATTTATTCCGGGTGCTCTGGGTATTTCATATGTAAGTATAATAAAAATATCTATCTATGTAATGTATTGTATTAAGTATGTCAGTCTTCCAGTACCCATAACACAAGCTCTGCTTAGCTTGGGGCTAGATGATGTTGTGTGGATTGTCCAGCATTATTATTATTTATTATATGTTAGCTGATAGGTGTTACAGCTCAGCTCTGCCTTTTGCTGTGACGAGGGTTCGATCCCCACAAACAACATTTGTGTAGTGGCAAACATTTGTATCTGGGTATGTCAGTTTTACATCGGTAATCTAGTTCCGAAAGGTTGGATTATGTATGCTGCTACACCAGTGTTATTGTCAAGGTATTCATGAGGTATCCATGTCTAGCAGTTGGCCGATTCAGTTTATGATGATAAATAACTTATTTCTGGCTGCATTGCTGTGTTCTGGAATAATGGATATAGGCACCATTCAAGTTACGGTCACACCCTCCGAGGTCATCTTTGTTGGATAATCCATCAGAGGTAAATTTAACATCAACCATTTAACATCAATGCAAATCTTTTACGCAACCTTTCAAAAAATTTCTCATCTAGAGATTAACCCAATACAATTACCATAGTCCTTTTGTGACTATAACTATTTGATGGTGTCCTGTATTTGGTGTTCCAGGAGGTAATGGCGGCGGTGGCGGCGGCGGCAGCGGTGGTGGTTACTCGACCGGGGCCGTGGCTGGTGGTAACACCGGCGGAGGTTACAACTCTGGGGGCGGCGGTAACAATACCGGCGGGAACCAACGTCGGTTCTAAACATACTCTTGTAAGTACGAACCTGATTTATTTATAACATATCGTAGCTTATAGCGATCGGTGTGGTAAAGTCTTGATCTAACGTCTTTTGTATACACTTTTTTTATAATTTATAAGTAAAAATGTTTTTATTGACAGTATATTTTTATACAGAACAATTTGAATCCAATATAAAAACTGTTATAGGAGCCAACTATTTTTCTATACAATCTATATTGTTTGGCTTCAATTTCCCCTGATGGAAAGTGCCGAAGCAGACATAGATCACTTTTATAGATATTAAAATATGTAAAGCTAGACGCTACGCGATCAATTCGTGGAAATAGTCTTGCTTATTTTTTATTATAAATTGTTCTGAAACAGATTCACACAAGTCCAGAGAATAACAATAATAAAGTTTATCTTCTATAAAGTGTTTCAGCTAAACATACATAAACACTTTAATTGTAAAATAACTTCTATGGAAGACTTTAAGTTAATTTCTTTAACCAACATTTACACAGCAGATGTACAGTCATACATTTGGGTTGTATGACCTTCAAGTGGAGCAATTGGAACAAAAACTAACTGTGTAACTGCTTTGTCTTAAGAAAAACGTTATACGCAAGACTATACTATGCCGTAGCTATTTACATCTGACTGCTAAACAAAGAAGATTGTCTTGAGACTAGAGTCACTAGATAAATCAGTTTTCACATTTGTTCATAGTAATAATTTTTATTACCTCCATTGTGGAAAGTACAATGGAGACTCGTATCTCGTGAGAATCTTCTTTTTATTTACTGATTAAAAACATTTTTTTACTTACTAATTTGACAGTTACAAATATACTGTGCCATGTATGGTACACTTTTGTAAAAACATAACGTTTTGTCCAGCAGTGGGCGACGGCAAACTACGGTCAACTGTAAAACTTTGTTTGACTGTAGATTTTATATTACTTTCGATGAAATGCAATTAAATGTTCTTGGTCAGTAGTTGTAACGTCTTCTTGTGGTTTTGATTACCAAAATATTCGTTGCATGTGTAATGAATATATTTTTTGTTTTCATCATTCATAACTATATTTCTCATAACTTGTTACATTACATACAAAACATGAATCTTACTATAGCAAAATTATATTCCCAATTCATGATCTGAAACATCTATTGAAATAGTTTTAAGATTCTGACCACTCATAACATTATCATAACACATCTCACTAACATTTTCAGGAATGGTCTAAGTGTTTACGTTACTGTGTACTTATGAAAGTATTTTTCAATGCGTAGGTGTCAAGTTGCGCTTAGTTGAAGCTAGGCAGGCAGTCCTAAAAGTAGTGAAGGAAGGTAGGCCAGCTAGTGAGGCAAGCGGACTTACAAGGCGACTCTAGCACAGTCACTTTACCAATTTATTTCTCCCAAACAGAAGGTTTGTCCACAATAAGGTACTGTAGGTAATAGATTCATTTTATTCTTGTTATTAATAGTCGTTAGCACTCACAGTTTTTACATTTTGATGTCACTGTTTACAGCACTAGTGCGGTGTATACACATACGCTACACATTGTCTCAGTGTTTTATTAAATTCATGTTTCATTTATTTATTTGTAAAAGCTGTGGCACTTGAGTATAACATGTTTTTATAGAAATAAGATACTTATTATCATGATTTTTGGCTTGTTTTTTGATATTTTCAACTTTGTCCAGATAGCTATAACATTCCATGTGATAAGAATTCGACAAACACATTAGATAAAACATGTTTTGAATACAACAAATACATTTCACTGGTATAGCTATCAAAATATTTACAAGTTTAAGAACATTTAATGTTACTGATGTTGATGTAAGGGTAACGGTAACTTTATATATTGACTATCAAACAAATTATTGACATAATGACAAAGTTTTTTAAAATAGGTACCTAAAATAAATTGTAATAAGTAAGAAATATTTTTGTGAAATTTGCATTATTTAAAATATTAATTAGCTATGTGTTAGTTATGTTTAAAGTAAAATACAGATATTTTTTATCTTTCTAGTGTAAGATATCATGATGTAGAGGTGTAATTTTAGTTTCTTATGTGCGGTAAAATTAAAAAACTATGTACTATTTTCCATGGACTCTTCTACACGAGCCGGAGCTCTCCCCGTGGAAAAGACCATGGTAAGTTTACTATGGAAATAAACTACTGAAAATAACTAGAGTATTTTATTATATAACACACTACCACTTCATACCCTAAATTTAAACTAGTTACTGTACAATAGTTTAATACATCTTTTATAATTAGTATCTAACCTATTGAAGCAAAATAATAAAAAAAAAATATTAATTAGAGAAGTACATAAAAATATATACATAGACATTTTCTGTGAAAATAAACTAAAACAATACTATACCGTAAGCAGATATCAATAGGTAGGTACTTTTTACATCTTAATATTTATAACATATCTGTTTATTTTAATTTATTAGTATTAAATACATACCTACAATTAGACGATTTTTCTAAGCAAATAAAACAGACAATTACATTATGCAAAAATAGTAGATAAATTTTATGTCCACATTTTAAAGCAATATGTAAAGTACATTCAATACCTTCCTAAAGGAAATTATAACGTCGACAGTTGTTAAGAAAAGGTTAAACATCAATTCAGAAATAGTAGATGTAAGTACATTTTTGATATTATTAAATAGACTAGACACTAGAATTTAAACACTTTCACCTACAATTTAACCGTAAGACGTACCAATTTTTACCGTATAATTGACTAGTTTTCATTTATTTATCGTGCGTATTCGGCGGATGTTGTACGGGTAGGCAGGGGCAAGGCGGCGGACAGTATGCTGGGCTCAGCACAGTTGGGAACAGACCGGATGCTGCCGCTAAATGTCTGTAAGTATAAACGTAAGTACATACCTAAGTGAATGTAGGTATTCATATTATTAAATTTGTTGCAATTTTGTATCTAAAAATTGTATAAGTATGAGAAATTCACTACCTACTGGCTGTGTTAACCAACAGATGTTCGTGGAAAATAGAAACTGATTTGTAGAGCGAACGATCGATAAACGCACCTATATTGCTGATCAAGTTGTGCCTTTTCTATTCGTTTGTCTTTGGCTCTTCGGTTTTGAAACCATATTTTCACTTGTGTCTCGCTGAGCGATAATGCTGAAGCCAATTCACACCTGTGAAAATGTAAATTATATTCATTGTCTCAAAACATATTACTAAGAAAGTTATGAATGTGAGTGTTCGACAGTCGTCTCTTGGATGTCCTTATGTCTTTAATAATTTGAATATTGATGCCTTATTATTTTAATTTATTTAGATTTAATTTGGGGATTTTTTTTTTGTTGTACAAGATTGATTGATTGATGATTATGTACATCCGAGAGACGACTCTCGGCTCAAAAGTAGGGCGTTTTAAAATGCAACCTCGGACTAAGCCCTCTGACGAATAATAAGAGTGAGTGGAATGAACATTGAACCGACCCCACTTAGCGTGGGATAAGAGCAGGGGAATGATGATGATATTCATCGCCTTAAACCTCAAGTTCGCTTTAATATTGTGAAATCTGAATGTACGGGAAGGAAAACCGCGTCAGGACAATCCGGCGCTCTTTTACTTAGAAAAAAAATGGTTGTCTATAAAGTCGGTTTACTGACGATAGTTGAACGTGACAACGTCACTTCATGGAACGCCTCAGAACGCCTCATGCATGAGTCATGTTTTTTCGTGCGTGCAGCCGGCTCTATCGAATTATAAGACGTTGTCACGTCAAAAATACCGACCTAGAACGATTGCACTGAACAAAAAATTGTGGATAAAATAGTTAAGTACCTTCGAGCTCTGGCTACATATTCCCCCCTGGCGTACTCCAGCTCGAGCCTCAGCGTCTGATGAGCCGAGAATGTGGTGCGTTGGCGACGAGGCCGACTCTCCTTACGCCTTCTTCGAGCCACTAGACAAAACAATCTAGTTTTATTGGCTGGTTTTTATTACGCCAGAGTTAGCTTAGTTGAAATACCTAATAATAAATACCTAGGTATGTAGTACAATATTCAGATACCTAATAGATCTGTGATTCATAAAAATACAAATAAGGTTGCAAACGAAAACTAAAGCAACACTACTATGGATTCTCCGGTCTGTCAATGACATAGCATGAGAAAAGTGTGCTTGTAAGATCTCGGATTCGCGCCAGACTGCCCCGGAAGTGATCATGTGAAACCTTTTACCGGACAGAGTGAATCACGATAATTTGTATGGCGGAAGCTTAATTCAATACGTTGAGATATTATTGAAATCTTTGGACTAAAATTGAATTATTTGTAGACACAGTTGTAAGATGCTTTGAAAAAACAATGTTTATCTACTTCATTAACATTATGTATATCTATAATGAAGTAAATATTTCTGATTTATATTACAGCTGTAGTCTCATTAGGTATGTAGAGATAAAAAAACACTCTTCAAATACAATGCTCAATAACAGTCCTTACTAAAATTCAGTTTTTATTTGAAGTCTCCTAACGTAGGGTTAGGTTCTTCAATGAACGTCATTGAGTCATTGGTGCCAACTAAAATCATCAAATATGCTTCTCAATTGATCATTCTATAGTATAGCATGATATAGAATCTATACATATATAACTACCACTCTAAATATAAAAAAAAACTCTGAATCAAAAGCAGTTGGCAGGAATTAGGAAGTAGGTAGTCTCACGGCTGCGCTGTGATTGAGGCTTCGCAGCATATGGCGTTATACGGTGTCAGTTACGGTAATGTCCGGTCGATTAGTGATTAATTCACGATCCACTGCTTATTATATCTGATATGGTTTGGCTTTATTGTAATTTACCATGAAGGTTATGGCTTATTAAGTCACAATACACATAGCTATTTTATTCTTTAGAAGAAACGTGTATTTAGTTAGTGGAATAGAAATGAAAGTCTGCAGAGTAATCGGTAGAAGCTGAGGTATGGCAATCTTGTATAAAGAACCGAGATTTACTGCACTAATCCGAATATAAATCCGTGTTGTGAATCACATATCCTGCTATGTAAAAATAATGCTTTATTTGAAGGAATAATCATCCTTGATATCCTTATAAAGCAAAGAACGAGCTCGCATGATCGGGCTCGTTAGCAATGCGTGCGATTGTTCCGTCCATTAGACCCTGAGTGTGATTCGTTTAGTATTGTCCAGAAAATAATAGGGAACGAACTAAATTGTTACTAGAAACCGGCACTCGTTAACAATATGTTTTTTTGTAAAAATCATTACCAAGGTAAGTACCTACCTACTTAGATCTTATGTGTATCTAAGTTATAACGTATAATAAGTACGTAAGTATGATTTAATCATATACTTCTTATTTAAGCAACAGAATTCAAAGAGTTGACGTAAATGGGAAACGTTCTCCGGGATCTGTGGTGAAAATGGGTGTACCACAAGGATCAATACTAGGACCGTTTTTGTTTCTAGTTTACATCAATGATCTACCACGAGTAGTTAAAGATGATCACGAGATTGTACTGTTTGCAGATGACACTTCACTTTTGTTCAAATTGGAACGACGACAAACAAATTATGACGACGTGAATAATACAATCTCAAAAGTTGTAAACTGGTTCAATGTAAACAACTTATTATTAAACGAAAAAAAAAACTAAATGTATACGATTTGTTTTACCAAATGTCACACAATCGCTAGCTAATGTCAAAATTAAAGATGTAAACATAGATCTAGTGGACACCACAGTGTTTTTAGGAATAACCTTAGATAATAAACTTCAATGGGGCCCACACATAGACAAATTATCGAAAAAGCTTAGTTCTGCAGCATATGCAGTCAAAAAGATCCGCTTCCTTACAGACGTGGACACAGCTAGACTAGTTTATTTCAGCTACTTTCATAGCATTATGTCATACGGCATTTTGTTGTGGGGGAATGCTGCAGATGTAAATACCGTATTTGTGTTGCAGAAGCGAGCTATTCGTGCTATCTATAACATGGGTCCCAGAGAATCGCTACGAAATAAATTTAAGGAAATAAACATAATGACAGTGCCTTGTCAGTACATTTACGAAAACTTAATGTATGTTCGAAAAAATATTAATCTTTTTGCTAAAAAAAGCGACAATCATAATGTTAACACAAGAAATAAGGATAAACTCGCTGTTCCCATTACTAGGCTCACCAAAGTAAATAAATCTTTTAAAGGGCAATGTGTACGCTTCTATAACATAGTCCCAAGCTATGTTTGTCAATTGCCGATTGGCAAGTTCAAAAACGTAATAAAACGAAAACTCTTATCAAAAGCATATTATAAAATATCTGACTATTTAGAAGACAAGCAAGCTTGGGACGAACTAGCTCCAACTATATTAAACAATTGTAAGAAGGATCATATGAAAAAAACGCTAGAATCCAGGTCTAGTTTCTTGCCAGTTCTTCTAGACACTGGTCGCGACGAACTGGCGCCTAGAATCATCTAGTATGTAAGACGTTTCAAAGTGATCCTTGTGATTTTATTGAATAAATGATTTTGAAGTTTGAAGTTTGACCAAGTACCATAGTAATAGTTATAAAACAAATAGTAAGCATACCTAAATTAAACCATTTTGGAGTTTTTTTCAAAGTTTTGAACAGAACGGTTTATCTTACAGTGCAGAGGATGTGCCCTGTATAAAGTCGCATAAAAATACGCCTGTGCTCACCACAGCAAACTCATTGGTTTGTTGCCTAAAAGTCACTGTAGTGCTTCGTGTCTTCACAAATTATGGCAAAAACTACACTACGAAACATCACCGAAGAATAATGCAAAACGGTTGACAAAACCACAAAACAATTTTATTGTTTAACCAAGCTAAAATAAATCTGTACATCCATAGATAAACGATATTGTTGGCTTAATTTCACAATAAAAAGGGGTGGCTGGGAAGCGTCAGCTGTGGTCCCCCCCTGTATGTAATTGGCCAACAATAGCGAAATAATCCGGCAATGTTGTCGCGTCCGATCATCATGCGCTCACTCAACTTGAAAGTGTTTAATTTAGAAACGGTTATTATCTAACTTGAAGATCATTTTAGGTAGATATTAACTGATGATCTCATCAGTCTGTACCTGTGTAGATGAAAAGTCAACACTGGAATTTTTATCTGAACGGTTCTCCACTTCCTACTATAATTACCAACATCAGCTGACATAAGTCCACTGCTAGGCAATCATGTCTACCCCCTTCATTTCTATATGGAGCCTTGTCCGGTAAATGTTTGGCAATAATATTGTCTGTCAGTAAATTATCTGTTCATCAGACAATCGGCTACTCCCCCTATAAAAACTCTTGATTAAAAATTTGATAGCACTTCAACAATGGTCCGATTGGGGTTGCGACCCCATAATATTCATTAGCAGATCCCCTAATTACGATTCCATTGGAGCGATCTCTCGAGATGAAAGATCACACCTGACTTGTTTACGTTGAAGGTTTTTTGCGATATGCACAGTCGTGGTCAGGAGTGGCTGAACCAATCTCTACGCTGATGCATCTGTGCAAATGGAATACCAACTGCATGCACTACCACGTCAAACTATTAGACAACGTTCCTAAATGTGATAGACTACAGAAATGCTCATGAGATGAAAGTGACCTAGATAAGTGTAATGGTTAAATGAATTGGCCGTATGAGCACCTGAATAGCACAGCTCTTCAGATGTTGCCTGTGTCTTGTCCACTGACTATGATTATTCTGTGCCTTTTGTAAAGATATTGATATTGCGGGGTGCACGCTCCAATGCATTTCAATTGAACACAATAGTCTTACGGACAGAAAGTTTGCTTGAAAGTGGAATCGTTTCCTTTATTTACGTGCTATTTTATTTATTTTGTTGCAAAGAATGAATGAAAAAATTAATTGTTTTTATTTATAAATTTTTATGGACATTTTCATTACACACATTAGGTACACTCCAGTCCCAAAGTACCTACCTAATATCTTTTAGGTAAATATTACCTACCTAATTTTGCTGAATCCTAAAGTTAACTATATAGGTAGCTGCAATAGTTATCTAGCTGTTTTCTTGAATTTACTTCGTGATGTTTACATTTGAGCTGCTTCAGGATTGCAGATTTGCACGTGGCGTCTCCCACGCCAACTGGAGCGCTGGCTTACAATACAAGCCATTGTTCAAGTTTTAGTGTAGTTTATTGCACAGTGAAGCGGTGATTACACTTGTGCATGAATGACAATGATGATTTTATCATCATCGCGTTATTAGGGTTTGCTGTGTTTAAGAGGACCTTTAGAACTTGCACTTGTTTCTATTCACTCTACCAATCGACTTTGATCCTAATGTTATCCTTAGTTATGAAAGGTACCTATCTATAGATAAATTAATTGATATATTCAAGAGTTGAAAAAATTGTATATAGTCTTAATACCTAAGTCTAAATCCCAATTTTTTTCTTCTTAAAAAACTAGTTCTCAAAATACGAACGAAAAAATAAAAAGTAGATATTTTTGTACATATAATGAAATAATATTTTTTTCTTCTGATACAAATATGTAAAGTACCGGCCTTAATGATAGAACAAGCTAATTAATGTTCAGTGGCAACACTGGCAACCACTAAACACTGCCTGGAACAATACATTATCTCACGAGCACGTCCATGGGGATGTGATGAATTGCAACTCGTCCTTCACTCTGAGACTTATAAATGTTAAGTCTCATGTAAGTATAGTAATTACTAAACCAAGTCGTTTCACGGTGGTTATTGGTTAACCGATGTTTATTTAGTTCTGCGAACGACTTCCTAAAGAGTCCTAAAGTTGAGGATTTCCGTTTCTATTTAGTTATTCTAGTTATCCGTTATCATCAAATGTACCTAATGGGTTCTCTGATTACAATAAGTTGACAATCGAGGTGAAAACGTTTTGCAAAGAAGTAAGACAAATCTAAACTAAACAAACCGCCCATAATTTCGTATAATCAGTTTCACGGATTGTTATTCCGTAATAGTTATTAGTGTCGAACAATGGACAGATTTCATAGCGTAGAAGCGTAACAGTGCTACAATTTTCACATGAGAGCGGGTTCGAATGGGACTCTGCTCGTTTCTATTGGGATCCAACGAGACGTGGCGTTGTAATCGCATCAACTCACCGACAAGCGAGCCGTTTCGCCCGCCCAGCCTCCGCCCAGCCGCCCACAGCCAGCGCCATCCGACGCAACAAACCGTTGTCATTCTACTTTCATGGCAAATACAGAAATTATTCTCGTTCTAATAGGCTTACTGAAAATTCTGTTATTGTTTGATGTTTTGTGGTTTTGTGCTGAATTGTTCGTAAAATGTTTGGAGATATTTGAGAAGGATTGGAGGAACGAGTGTTGATTTGAATACCTACCTGAATTCAACAATGATTTGTGATGGTTATACTCATTAACAAATATGGTAAACAAAAATTACTCAACTATGATATTCCTATTTCTGCCGCTAAGCAGTGATATGTTCCAGTTTGAAATCTCATTGAGACTAAACATCCGTACTGTGATGTGATGTCTTAGAGTGATGGAAGCAGCGTCAGGCCTCAGGACCATAACCTTGATAATCGTGTTCGATGATTGTTTCAACAATGCATTGTTATAGGCAGAGCCACTAGGCAATCAAAAAGTTTGTTTCATCTTACTCGAATAAACATACAGAAGTGGTATATTTTACACCCTGTATATAAAAATAAAAATAACGTACGTCGTACAAAACAGCTGTAATAATAATCTAGAAGAAAAATCCTTTGAAAACTTCTGGAGCATTCAATAGATATAGATAAGGTTTTCTTTAAAATATGAAAAGAAACGTCCAGCAAAGAGTTGTGTGAAAGGATTAGGAGACGGAATCTCCCTACCATGGCTTATCTGGTCTGGACACCCTCTTTCATAAAATATTACTGAATACTTTTCTAGTGATATTTTATTAAAACGAGCAAAATAGATGTAGGTATTGTCCACTGGTGATATCTTTGATCTTTTGTAGTTCTTTTTATATAAATTTGCAGATTCAAAGACTCGTATTTATTAAATCTCAAACGAATTTGTTAAGATAAGCGAATATTTTTCTTAAAATGCGACAACAACATTATCAAAGGCTTAAGGATATTTCCAAGTTAAATATAAAAGATAGAAGGTAAAAAAATAGACTAAGTAGGTACATAGACAGGTTAGGTTAATAGGTACTGACATACTTCGTTCCAACAGTTTCTAATACATAGTTGAATAAATAAATAAATATTTATGGACAATTCACACATCACACTCTAGTCCCAAACTAAGCAAAGCTTGCACCTACTATGGGAACTAGATTGCTGATGGAATACTTATAGACCATTTTTTTTAAAACATACATAGAATACATAGTAGCACCCAGAGTCCCAGACACAAGAATCTGAGGGAGTCTTTGGATCCACTGAACTGATTTAAAAAATATTGTACCACATTATTATTCAGTGTCATAAACTATATACTCGTATTAACCCACCAGGATAAATAATTCTGCCCGTGCAAAAGGAGTTGGGAAGAACCGTCGTCAGTATTACATATATTTTTTTAATTAAATATGCTCTACGAAAATGCTACGGCGTAGCACTAGAGCGGATAATTAAATAAATTAATAAATAGATATTTATAGACATTTCAACGTCAAATAGCTCAAATATATTTTCTGCTCTATACGATTTCATTGTAAACATCGTTTTTAATCTAGAAAGCTAGTTATTTAAAAGTTCTCTATTGTAATCTTCTCTAATCAGATATTAAAAACTTCGATGTGACTTAAATATTTTCCAGAAATACGGCAACGGTCGTTGTAATTCAAAAATACCTTTCAATACAGTCTAACTCAAAATATTTTTTTAACGTTATCTGCAAAAACTCCTTCTGGTAATCCCACTCTTTGATTAAATCTATAGATCTTGAAACCTGGGAAAGCTTTTTTAGCCTTCCAAGAAAGGCTCATGGAATGGAAAGTCCTATAACACTATTTATTCATTGAAATCTAGATCCTTTGACCTTTCAACATTTTATAAACATCTAGGTACCTCACTTTTACAACATTTTTCGAATATGTTTTTCATTTTATCTTCCGTTATTGCAAGACGGCGGCACCATTCAGTCAGATTTTTTAAAAATAAAAATGTAAGCTCTAAATTGAAAATAGAGCGATGAAAATCAAGTTACGCTTATAGATTAGATAAGTAAAAATAAAAGATAGAATCTGAAACGATCAGTAGGTAAAAGAAACACCGACGTAGGTTCAATATACCTTTATCAGAAATCAGATGAAGTTGTGATAAAGGAGCACTAGCACCCGATGAGGATTTTTTTTTCTAGAATGGTGATCACGAGAGGCTTAGATCTCGGTAAGTAAACTATAATTTTTCTTTGATCTAAGAAGGTCTTCAATTTTGTTACCAACATAAGTTAATTCGCCCACCTCTATCTTCATTCTTCACGTACTCACAGAATGCAGCGAGCCCGGCTCCAAACGCCAGCTGCTGATGTGGCAGCATCATCGGGCGCGGACACAGGGGAAGCGGCGCCGGGGCCCACAACCTCGGCCTTTCCTCCTCTCTACCGCCTTCCTCCACCTCGACGTCCGACGAAGATTCACTCTCGCAATTCACAGTAGTCTCCGGTACTACCTCATTCCGATTTTCGAGGTGTCCATACAACCGAGCGAAAAACTTTCGCGGAGACGACGGTCGTGGCGGTTGCACCGTCGTCTCGGGATCCGGTAACTTGTCCTCGCTCATCGTAAACTTTGCTGGGAGCGACGCGTGGTACCGGACCACGGTTACCACATGGATTGACGGGTTATGAATGAGTCAGGTGCTTCCTGAGGGAACAGGCGGTGAAGCCACGCCCATCAAAACCGCGCTCCTGTTCTATCCCGTGCAGAAAGTAGAGATAGGGGTGACTCACGGCCAATTGAGAGCCTTCTGTATAGGAAACCCAGCCCTGAGGGCGTGTTTCTACTTACCTACTGATTTTACGTGCACTCAGTGCTTTGATAATATTATGTAGGTCCATATTCAGTTGGATGTAGGTATGTACTAGTTTTCTACCTGAAGTGCATTTATTTGTAAACTTTCTGTAAGTACATTTTTTTTATCTTTGAGTTGTTGCGCTAGGTAGGTACCTACATGTATTTAACGGTGCATAGAAATAAAACAAATTACCTTGGTAGGTAGAAAATCTTATTTAATTTTTGCATTTAGTTGATCACGCGGAGGTTCAATGGGTATTAGGTACCTTAGTACTTACGTACGTTTTTAGGAAAGACAAACTTTAAAAACGGTAAAACCTCGTTTGGAACAAAATGGTATTTGACTACTAGTGACACACTATCCAGCAGTAGGTATGTAAGTCAAAGTCATAATAAATTAGAACATAATCTACACATATTTCAGAAAATTACACCAAAATGCACAAAAATGGTGCAATGCTAACCGTTGCGTGTGTGATGCTTTGTCTAACATTTAATTACACGTTCCCATTGCGCAGAGAAAGCTCCAAGTGGAATATTTTTGGTAATCGTAATGGTAAGATATTGGTCTTTGTTTCAGGAATGAGTAGGTATGTATAGAATCTATAGAACCATCTAGCTAGTAGGTAAGTGATTTACGCACTAGCTTAGTAGGTACCTAATACAACAAAATTGGTCTGCTACGAGACTTTAGAGATTTTAATGTTCCTTACTCTTACCTACTTACCTATATCTTTTGTCTTCACTACATGTTCAAATTGTAAAAAAATCATAGGCTAAAACTAAGTATAAGGTTTATTTGAGGTAGGTATTACTCTTGTTTCTTTTCTAGATTCTCAGCTCTACTGTAATAAAAAACATCACTTAGATATAGTGGATCCAATTAATAAAATGGCAGCTCATACAGAAAATGCATTGAAAATAATAAAGGACAGCAATCACAAAGAAAATCAGAAAAAAAAGAAACAAGCAAAATGCCCTGCTGTTAAAACTACAGACGATGATATAAGACATTTCGAGCAAATGGTTATAAGGAAGAAAAATCCATATTTAGATCTAAAAGAGTTTGAGTTAAAGTATTACAATCCGAAAAACACGAGGCAAAGTGTAGATCCAGGACCAATCGGGCAGGACCCTAGCATGTGCGAACATTCAGAAGATGGACCCAATGTGGAAATCACTAACAGAGGTCTCTCTGGCTTCGTTATTCCCAAAAAACTGTTGAAGGAGTCCATCAACATTGCCGAAAATAAAATCAAGATTGAAAGTCCTAACAATGGTGAGATCGCGAAGGTTTCTAAAAAAGAAACTGGCCGTCAAAGTCGTAACTTGGAGTTACTTAACACATTGGAAGATGATATTAGACGTTACGAAGGTAACAAAAACGAGGATAAATATTTATAAACAATGTTGTAAATACGTTCCTACCTATAAATACCACATGAAATAAAATGTAACCACCTAACTATTTCCATTTGTTTTTTTCCTAAGATAATTAAAGTAGGTTATGTTAAAATAATTAAGACCATAATAACTTAGGTAGTAGGTACCTACTAGAACAGTCGTTCGTTGTTGTTTGGTTGGTGGGTGTACCTTGCCGCCTACCCTTGGGCAAATAATAATCGCGCAGTAATAGTCGCACGCACGCAACGCAATCGCACTCCACGTCCAGTCGTCAGCTATGCTAAGAATGCTATGATAAATTAATAATCCATCCATTTACATTTACAAATAATTATCTTTTATCCATCCATCTCCGTCCGTAGTTGCCAGTGTTCACAACTTATTCCCCTTAATTAAGGAATGTTTTGGGTATTTTAGTAGAATATTCTATATAGAAAAATAATTACGAAAACAAACAAAAATACTCACTGTATCAATTTGTTTGCAAAACAAGTTATAATGACATTAAAAAATCACTGAAATACCGATATCTATTTATTTTTATTTATCTGCACGTAACCCTCGTCGTCCGAAACGGGTATGTGGTGCCCGCGGTGTAGTTACCTGCACTTATCCCTCGTCGTCCGAGTCGGGTATGTGGTGCCCGCGGTGTAGCTACCTGCACATATACCTCGTCGTCCAAGTCGGGTATGTGGTGCCCTCGGTGTAGTTACCTGCACGTATCCCTCGTCGTCCGAGTCGGGTATGTCGTGCCCGCGGTGTAGTTACCTGCACGTATACCTCGTCGTCCGAGTCGGGTATGTGGTGCACGCGGTGTAGTTACCTACACGTATACCTCGTCGTCCGAGTCGGGTATGTGGTGCCCGCGGTGTAGTTACCTGCACGTATCCCTCGTCCAAGTCGGGTATGTCATGCCCGCGGTGTAACTACCTGCACGTATCCCTAGTCGTCCAAGTCGGGTATGTCATGCCCGCGGTGTAACTACCTGGGTCCCGTTTCACCAACTTACAAATTTGTAGAATTGTAAAATTAAATAGCAACATTTACCCATAATCCATTGATAATGGCAACATTTCGTGTTACAAGCGTTTCATAATGTCGTAAATTCAAAATTTTACAAGTACAAGTAACCAGTGACAATTTACAATCCATAGATTTTTTTAATTTTATTATTGTGACAATTTGATGAATCGAACAAGTGTTTCCTACAGAAATTTGAACTTGTCAGGGATTTTGGTTACAATTTTACCTACCTTTTGACCTGGGTAGAATTGTAAAAGTGCAATATTATTAAATGGTTTCAGAGCTATAATATTCAAAAAACATTTAAAATCATTGAACTAGATATAACAATGTTCTTTTGGGATGATGACTCGTCATCAGAAGAAGATAATACAATAACGCGGAGAAGAAGAATATATCGGGAGCGTATTAACGTAGATTTCGAAAGTGACTACGAGTTTAATGAACGATTCAGAATGAGTTCGTCAAAAATGCAAGATTTATTAGGAATTGTTGGACCACACATTGAATATACCACGCAGCGGAATATGCCCTTGGACCCCAAATTGCAGCTGTGCGTGGGACTGCATTGGCTAGGGTCCGGAGAACAGTACCACACGGTAGGGGACATGCACTACGTGTCTAAGGCCAGTGTATGCCGTGTGGTACATACAATTGTATCAATTGTGTCCACCCATTTATTCCCTAACTATGTTAAATGGCCACAAAATATCAGAGACGTGATTACCTCTTTTGAAAACTCGAAAGACCGCCAACCAATTACAGAGCAAAGAACGACGAATTTGAATGAATTGGAATGAATGGAATAGGGCAGAAAATTTCACTTGTTATTCGACACTTTCTTCCTAGTAAAATGAGTCTATGGTCAGATTTTTATTATTCTTTAAAAAATCGCTGTTCGTGAAACGCTTGTAATTGTAATTAGTAGCTTGTAACGCCTGTAATAGTAAAATTGTTACTAGTTAACTTGTAAGTTGGTGAAACGGGACCCTGCACGTATCCCTCGTCGTCCGAGTCGGGTATGTGGTGCCCGCGGTGTAGTTACCTGCACGTATAACACGTCATCCAAATCGGGTATGTCATGCCCGCGGTATAGCTATCTGCACGTATCCCTCGTCGTTTAAGTCGGGTATGTGGTACCCGCGGTGTAGCTACCTGCACGTATACCTCGTCGTCCGAGTCGGGTATGTGGTGCCCGCGGTGTAGCTACCTGCACGTATACCTTGTCGTCCGAGTCGGGTATGTGATGCCCGCGGTGTAGTTACCTGCACGTATACCTCGTCATCCAAATCGGGTATGTCATGCTCGCGGTATAGCTGCCTGCACGTATCCCTCGTCGTTCAAGTCGGATATGTGGTGCCCGCAGTGTAGCTACATGCATGTATACCTCGTCGTCCGAGTCGGGTATGTGGTGCCCGCGGTGTAGCTACCTGCACGTATACCTCGTCGTCCGAGTCGGGTATGTGGTGCCCGCGTTGTAGCTACAGCTTTCAAGTTTATTGATATATAATTATTGTAGTATTGTAGGTACGATGTTTTCAATTATGCATGGAATCGCATTGCAGACTCCCTGAAAATTCCTATTTAAAAAAAAGAGATATTACTTCTATGTCCATCGCAAGTGATTCGCCAGGCATCAATGAGACATGCGCCACTGTGTGAACACCAAGTGATCGTGGCCTACAATTGTGCATTGTAAAGCAGGCAATTGTGTACTGGGGCCTTTACAACTTTAATAAGCCAAATATAAAACCGATTTATAGTATTATTATGAATCTGGGGGAAAATTCGATTTAGGCCTGGCAATATTATTTGTTTTGTTGACTTTTGCAGTATTTTGCACTTGTTTGATCAGATTTAATGTGGACTTAATTTTCTACCTCGGTGGGTTTATCTGACACGTTACATATTTGTGTTTAAATCTACATTTTTCCTAAAAGTGCAATTTCTACACATTCATAAAAACGCTAAAAAAGTACTGTCAAAAGCTAGGTTGGTTCTACTTTTAAAAAATACTTAAAAAAAACTTTGTTACGTAGTACATCTTAAATATCTGCTCAGTTATTTTAGCCATAAAATTGCCGGTGATTAGATTATGCATTAAATAATCATTTTTACCAGGTCAGAACATGGAATTACAGTGTAAAGTACAGAACTATGATTGGGGCAAATTGGGCAAAGAAAGTACAGTGGCCAAACTACTAAAAAGTGCAGATCCTAATATCTCTATTGATGAGAGCAAACCATACGCTGAGTTGTGGGTCGGAACACATCCTAATGGACCTTCAGTGATCATTGAGAGAGGTGTGCTATTATCGGACTACATCAAAGACAATCTAGATGCGATTGGGCCTGCAGTGAAGCAACGATTCGGTGTTGCTGTACCGTTTTTATTAAAAGTACTATCGGTTAGAAAAGCATTGTCTATTCAAGCTCATCCTCAAAAGGTACGTCTTTTTATATTCATCATTATGTAAAACAGTGCTCAAAAAAAGTGACTAAATGAACAGTGAACATTATTCTCCTATTTCAACACTGTGTGACGTAGACACATCAGCGAAAGCTGCTCGTCTATAAATAATAAATAAATATTAAAAATAATACCTACATATATTATTTTTCACACAGACCTAAGTATTTGTGTATTCTACCCACATTTTTGGTTAGTGTATAATTTATATTCCCACTGTTTCAGGATCATGCAGAAGATCTCCATAAAGTGTTCCCCGATATGTACAAGGACCCTAACCACAAACCAGAACTTGCCATAGCCTTGACTCCCTTTGAAGCCCTGTGTGGATTCAGAATGCTGACTGAAATTCAAGGTTTTCTTAAAAGTAAGTTTATAACAACTAGGCTACTTAACTACATTTTTGCTTTGTGCTGTTGATTGGCGGTGGCTGCTATTCCAGCCTAAAACATTGTTTTTTTACTGGCATTATATCTGCTCTATCTAGACACAGACAAATAAAAATGTTTGCATTCTCATGAATATTTGTTCGAGAAGGAAATCATCCACTATTCCATTAAATAGTAATGAAGAATATAAAATTGCCTTGTTAAAGATGATTCTATAGTATTGTTATTTTATTTTTATTTTATTTCATCTCTATTTCTTGCAATCTGCCTATATGGGCATTAAGCTAGAGTTTGGTTTTTTTTAGTATTGTTATTAGTGTATTTCATTAATAAATTAGTGCATTGTGTTATGTGAGAATCACACAGCCGCTTGCATCTGTAACAGCCTTGTATTGCTTATCTTATCCGTGACTTTAGTTACTCAAACAACCATAAAATTGTACTTATTTAGAACACCATCATCTTAGCTTTAAACATCGGGTTAAAGAATCTTTATTTCTGAGAAGAATATAATAAACATTCACTTATTGTTAAAACATTCTATGGAAAAGTTTATGGGCTATGTACATACATATAAGAAATACATGGTAATTCTTACATGTAACGCACACTTCGTTAATACACTTTTAATTATCTGTGTGTGACTAAACATCATTAGTATTAGGTATATGCCTGAAAAAGTCTACTACTGAATGTTAGCCCCATTCATAAATACAATGCAATCATCATCATCAACCTATATCAGTCCACTGCTGGATGTAGGTCTCTCCCAAGATGCGCCACTGAGCCCAGACCTCATAAGCATCATCATTATCATCATCATCGTCATCCACAGCCTGACTTGACCCACTGCTGAGTATAGGCATCTCTTTGCTCGTTCCATTCCGCACAGTTCTGAGCTGCTCTCAACCTTCTGCAGCCCGGTTGTTAGCTCTATTATTTTAATCTAAACTAATATTATAAAGAGGAAAGATTTGATTGTTTGTTTGTTTGCATGAAATAGGCTCCGAAACAACTGGAGCGATTTTAAAAATTCTTTCACTGTTGTGAAGCTACATTATCTGCGCTGAACATAGGCTATATTATAATGATATTTTTTTATATAGGCTACCCGTGCGAAGCCGGGGCGTACTACTAGTATCCAATAATGTTGATCATCTCATTCCAGAGTTGCCAGAACTAAGTCAGATATTGTCAATGGAGTGTGTAAACAATTTCTTATCTCACTCCGAGCAGGGTGAGAGTGACAGAGTCTTAAAACCATTGTTCAACTCTATGATGACTTGCGATAAGGATGCAGTAGCTAGTGGGTTGAAGAATCTTCTGGAAAGATTGGAGAATGAAGGTAAGTCTATTTCATATTATTCAAAGTCCATACTACAGGCACATGAGACTTGATGTTAGATGCAAAGCTATAAATAAAAATAATAAAATATTTAGGTAAGTATAGACATTTTAAATATCACAATCTAGTTTCCTAACAAAAAGCTTATCGAGCAATTACAATATTTGAAAATTTTTACTATTGTTATATTTGTTATTCGTAGTAAAAATCGCAGCTAGTTTTGAAAGACCTAAATGCTATATTTGATGTTTCTTGTTTTTTTTTCTGGAAGTAGACGAAGCCATGTTCAATTTCAAACTATTTCAAGCAACTTGTTTTATTCCAGATGAAGCAACACAGAACGACATGCTATATCCCCTACTGAAACGACTCCACGCCGACTATCCAGGAGATGTTGGGTGTTGGGCACCTTACTTCATGAACTACATGGAACTGCGGCCTGGACAAGCCATCTTCCTCAAACCTAATCTGCCACATGCTTATCTAAGCGGAGGTATGTAAGGATCAATTTAGCTTTTTAAACTAAAATGTGGACAGAGGAAATTGTTACATTCTTAGGATTATCTAATATGTACTTAACTATTATTCGTTTAATTTTTTGTCTTTGGACTAAAAATTTGATTAAAGACCATGCATTTTTGCTTTTTGCGTTAAATGACTTAAAAATATACATATTAAATTACAAGCAACACGGTCGAATATTTAAACTACTTAAATAATAGCTATGTGGATTTAAAAAAAAAACAAAATAATCAATTGTTAAGTAAAAACTATTTATGGCTTAACAGTGTTACAATCACACAATTTTTATTTATTTAATTGTTTCGTTTTCCATCCAAAAAACAATAAATATTCTGTTATCTTTTTATCACTAGCAAATGGAATGCTCTTAAAAACCACTCATAGCTTCTCTTTGTAAGCATCGCAATAAGCGTTAATTTTATAAAACATTTTACCTTTTACATACAAGTATAACAGCTGTGCTTAAAGAAAAAAATATGTATTTCCTTTACAGATTGCATAGAATGCATGGCGTGTTCCGACAATGTGGTACGTGCAGGTCTAACACCGAAACACATAGACGTACCCACCCTGGTGTCAATGCTGGACTATAGCAGCTATGCCACCGATCAGCTGCTCTTCAACCCGCAGTTGGAAGATGAAAACAGCTGCGTATGGCGACCACCTGTGCCTGACTTCGCTGTGGCTAAGATTAGAGTAAGTAGTTGAAGTGATAACAACCGATATGGCGCAGCGGGCGAAGGTCCGCCTGCCACGCGGAGGTTGCGGGTTCGATTCCCGCCTTGGGATAAATGTTTGTACGATCTGCAAATATTTATTCCGGGCGTTCTGGGTATTTGATATGTATAATAAAAAAATATCTATCTATGTAATGTATTGTATTAAGTATGTCAGTCTTCTAGTACCCATAACACAAGCTCTGCTTATCTTGGGGCTAGATGATGTTGTGTGGATTGTCCAGCATTATTTATTTATTTATAAAGTTGTATAGAGCTGGGAGGTGAGAACGAATAAATATGACAATCGTAGACGTAACGTATTTAAGACACACTGCGAGCTACCGCTGCAACGTCCGACAGTAATGCTGATGTTGACGCGCAGTGTATCTCAAATGAATCACTGTTTCGATACGTTTACGATTGTCACATTTATTCGAGCTCACCATCTTGGTCACTGTTGTATATACCTAATTTAGTATTCAGCCATTATCAAGTATAAATCAGATGTGTGTATGCGATTGTCACATTAATTCGTACTTGGGCCTATGATTTACATATAATAAGAGCTAAATACTAATGTCAGGTGCAGCAAATATTAGCTAGTTTTTCGACAGGCATCACAGCTCAGTTCGTATTAGCTCTGCCTTACATGCTGTAGATCGTGGATTCGATTCCTAATTAGAACAAACATTTGTGTCATAGTAAATGATGTTTGTTTTTTATACTATGTATTTTATGTTTAACAAAAAAAGTATGTGTCTTCTATCAGCTAACAAAAGTATTTTATCTACAGGTAGAAAATGGCGGTTCCTACAATACAATAAACCGTCCCAGTCCTAGCTTGATTCTCATTACATCAGGCAACGGTACTGCTTGTGACTCAGAGCCCGTATCAGTTCGACCCGGCGTCGGTATTTTCCTGAAAGCAAGTCGTCAGCTGACCCTTACTCCCAGTGAAGGGAACTTTCTAGAAGCCTACCAGGCTATATGCAATGTTTGAAAAACGTTTTATAAAAAACATGAAACAGTGATATTATCTGAAATATTTAGAAATATTATCATAGATTTATCTAAAAATAATCACTTAGAAGGGAAGTCTGAAAGTAGCTCCAGTGACTGAAAAAATGAGGAGTAACAGGTTGGCGTGGTATGGACATGTTATGAGAAGAGAAGAATGTCATGTGACGAAAAGAGTGCTAGGTATGAATGTGGATGGATATAGAGGAAGAGGTAGGCCTAAGAAAATGGATGAATGATGTGAAAAATGATATGGATGTGAAAGGAGTGAATACTGAGATGACGGATGATAGAGGAGAATGGAAGAAACGAACATGTTGTGCCGACCCCACCTAGTGGGATAAGGGCAGGAAGAAGAAGAAGAAGAAGAATCACTTAGAATAGAAATAAGCTATGAGGATTGAAACGTTATTTCAAGTAAGTGGCTTTTTTAAAATAGTGATATAATGTTGTGTGTAGATAAGAGTAATGTATAATGTTTTTACTTTTATAAGTAATAGAAACTATTTAAAATTACAAGAAACGATGCATAGAAAACTGTAACTTATCTATGTTTATAAAATGATCATTTTGAAAATCTCGTTGTGCGTTAACATGATAAAAACGCATATGGTTTAGGTGTAAGTGGTTTATATTTTATTTTTTTGTTTTATAAAACATAATGTAACTCTAACGTACAAAAATGAATTTCAGTTCCTGTTAATTTAGTACGTAATGCATGAAAAAATAAAGGTTTTAAACCACTCAAATTATATTTTCAATTCTAAAAACCTACAATATTTCCTTACTAATTCAAGGCTTACTAATAAATTCGTTGAACTTATTCAACTTGTTTTGTCACGATGAAATCAAATTCAAACTACATATAAATAAATACGAGAGATAAAAGTAGACTAAACTATTACAAGGATTTTAGTATGTTATTTAATTTACAGTCACGTACTATTTATACATTATATACATTATGTAAGCATTTGACAAATTCTTGTATAACTAGAATAGTTTACAAATACTAATTTTCGAAATCGATTTATTTAACCACCACTGAATCGTAACTCTTGAATAGCAAAAGTGCAATTTGTAATGACTAATTTCACGGTGAATAAATTGTTGGTTTCAAAATAAATAAACCAACATTGATCTACGATCTTAGCGTGACTTATCACTTTGTAGGTATTATACCGGTCTAGGTAAACTTAATCAATGAATTACTTGGTTGGTTACATTCGATATTTGTAACAAAAGTTCGCCAGTAACTACCTAAAACAGAATAATCCAAGTTAAATAGCACGGAACGTCTCGTCGCCAAATTAGCAAAGATGCAACGTTACATAAGCAAAACGAATTGTACATAACCGTATTTGAAAAGTAATCTCAAACTAAATAAGAGCGACGCAGGAAATGTACCTACCTTTAAATATATACCTTACTAGTTGACCCGTGCCCACTTCGTAGGGCATAATTCGACCGTTTTTTCTCCGATTCACTTTGCAAAACGGACTATATCACGTAAAAAACTTTTTAAATTTTTCGATTTTTTATATACCTATGACACTCAGCACTAATGTGGCTTTCTATTGGTGAAAGATAAATAAATCATAGAGCTTTGCATATCTGATTAACTTGATTTTCAAACCTAAGCTTCAACACTGGCGTGTTTATGCGGTAACTCTTTCAAGCATTACTATTCAAATTCAACAAATCACTTTAACTTAATTATATTTAAAAAATGAGCTAAGTTATGTTATGTTATGGAAAGGCATTTGAAAATGTCAAGTTTTACCGCTAAATTCTTAAATTTAGCGGTAAAACTATCAAATTGACATCAATTACGGTCAACAGACTTCAGCGAGCTCGTTTTAGAGTAAGTTAGTCATTACGACATGATAATATTTTATAGGCTCCTTGGCGTAGATAAATTGAACTGGTTGTTAAAAACCATTAATTTTCTGAAGCAACGAAACCGCTTCGTGGCTTAAAACTCTGAAGCCTGTGGCTGGTGGATTTAAGTATGTAATTAAATACATTAATTATAATTTGTTCATAATACAAATACAAAATTGTTTATTGACATATTATGTTGTTTACAAAGTTTTTGAATTGGAAAATAACGAATTGCCAGAGCTCATTTTCTTGTTTTTGCACAGGAAAGCAGCGTTAAGAAAAAAATGAATAAGTATTTCATTTCATTCTATCTCGATCGTAATTTACGAAAATGATTTCAAATATGAAGTGATTTCCCTTTGCTCTTAATTACATTTTTAAACATAAAATAAATCTATCGTATTCCGGTTCAAAGGACCACGCCGGTAAAAAACCACTACTCGTGCATACCGACTGTGATACCGACCTAGTTTTAATAAGCGATCGTATGAATTGGCTGGCAGGTGCCAATAATTTTTCGTTGACACTACTCGCGTTAATGACGATAGTGCCTTGATCACACGTACCGAGTAAACCGGCGAGACAGTGACGTATTTAAGATACACTGCGCGCTAACGCTGCAACGTTCAACAGTAAAACTGATGTCGAC
The DNA here is from genome assembly GCA_932527185.1 of Ecliptopera silaceata. Taxonomy (NCBI): domain Eukaryota; kingdom Metazoa; phylum Arthropoda; class Insecta; order Lepidoptera; family Geometridae; genus Ecliptopera; species Ecliptopera silaceata. The sequence continues at coordinate 3,563,976 of OW052200.1, forward strand.
GCGCAGTGTATGTCAAATACGTCACTGTCTCGCCGGTTTACTCGGTACGTGTGATCAAGGCATAGGTGCGGTGGGCATGCGCGTGCATACTTGTTACTTAGATTTGTATGTGTACCGAACATCCGTTCGTAAGTACCGTAAGTACAAGTATCCTAAACATGTGGCGCAACGCACCAATTTATTACCATTGATTTATTAATCACCATACCTTCTAATCGGGTGGTCAATGCTAGGACTCTGGTTTGGTTACCAAATTGCTCCACAATGGTCATGTCGTATGATCTATAATGTCGTAAGCTAAACAGTTTGTATCTTAATTAGTTTTATAATCGTTTAATTAAGCACCATCCGGTGGGTAGTATAGATTCATAGTTTTGTTCTAATACGAAACTGCTAATAAAATTGTAATCACTATTTCTGTTAATCACAGTTCAGATCGGGTAATTTCCATATTTGGAATTGGGACATGAGCAATGCTTGCTAAGTTTTCTAACATGGTCCTAAGATACGTATTTATCTATTTTTAACCGAGATTCATAGGAATTCTCGCTTTTGATTACTAACGGTAACTTTTTATCTAGCTAAGTGAATACGAGATTTCGTAGAATGTTAATTAAATGTTGCTAGCTTTTAGTGTTTCACACTTTTTTAATAATATTTGTACCACCAATCATCAAATAACTTCTCGCCGATCTAAAAAACAAAAAAGAAATATTTAACATGAAATATAAAATAATGTTTCAAATATGCATATAATACGAACTATAATAATATCTACTCATTCATCAAAAATCACAGTTTTATGTCGAGTTTTGTCATGCAGTAGTTAAGTGCCTAGTTTTTATTATGTTTTTCATTTGGAAATGGGCGGACTAGTACTATATAACTTGTCAGCGCTATAACTGAAGCTAGAAGGAATTCAATTGGATCGTTAATGTCTGTAAATGTGCCGTACCTAATCAATCCGGAAAAAACATTTTGATCCGATTCTAACACCTCAGGGTTTTATAATTTGAAGGTGTCTTCCTTGAACATTCTCTTTAGATCTATACTTATGTATACAATGTATGCATTAAATAAATAAAAGATTTTGGTAAAATTATTTATAATCATCATCATCATCAACCTATATCAGTCCACTGCTGGACGTAGGTCTCTCCCAAGACGCGCCACTGAGCCCGGTCCTCGGCTCTTCTCATCCAGTTTTTGCCAGCTACACTCCGCAGATCGTCGCTCCATCTCGCCGGAGGGCGTCCTACACTACGCTTGCCTAAACGCGGTCTCCACTCCAAACTTCAAAATGATTTATAAACATTGCATATTACATCAGCCAACTGAAGCTTATCAAATGTGGATGGAAAGGTATGGAAAGGAAAAGGATTACCTGACGCTTACTTAGATGAAAATGAAAGTGATTGTTCAGGTTTGACTCTACCAGTTTTACAAGTTTGTTTTTCTCCTGTTTTGCTATGTATTTGTGCGATCATGTAACTTAGTAGGTTGCTACATTACAAAGCATTAGAGATAACGAATTTAAAAATGCACTGTTAGTGACAGATCTAGGCGTGCTTTTTAAAAGATAACGTTTCAACCAATAGCAATGATCAACCAAGATCAACTATGGACAAAAATCCTTTTATTTGTGTTGTTTCTATACACCATTTCGGCTTATGAGTGTAGTGAATAGTTTATCTCTACTTAGGTACCTACCTATATTATGCTCGGTTGTATATTTTCAGTTACACATGTTACTTTATATTTATGTGTGATTTAAAAGTAAAAAACACTACCTAAGTACGTATACATATAGTCTACGCATTCTGTATGTAAGTCGTGATTAATTACTTACAGAATAATGTCGGTGGTAGTTTGAGATAAAGGTTTGTTCGTGACTGGAAATATCAAACTCGCTTAGTCAATTTGTTCGGGGCTTACTAAACTGAAGGATAAAAGCGCTATAGGTATTTTACTTTAATCTTGGAATTTTTGAGACAGGCTTATTACATTGCTTATTAACTTGCAATGTTTGTGTTTATGTTCGAGTCAAATCTTGCAACTGAATTTTAAAGCAATTTTTGACGACCGATGTTGCACGTACGCGTTTACTTTGAACGACAATGAATGGTTGCTCTTAATTCGCAAATAATTACGCACTTCGATGGACCGACCAAATACATCCAATCATGGAAGTCAAAATACATGACACGCCGCCAAAGACAGAAGTGGTTGGCGTGACATCGTCCGGAGAAAGATTCTACAGGGGAGTCACGACCCTAATGAGGAATACGACGCGAGGAGGAGGTATCTGATATAGCCGAAGACGGTCTAAAGAGACTGATGGTATTTCTTTGCGATCATTCAAACTGGTAAACAACAATGGGTATCAAATGAAAAGGTTTGTTGAATATTATTCGAAAAACAAAACGACAACGGTAAAATCTTGCTTATTATTGAATTCATTTATCTTAATTATCGGTTTGACTTTATGATAACGCAATACGATTGACACTAAAAAGTAAAATTGGTCAGGGCTCTACAAACTTGTCCGAATTTTACTGCCCACCATTTAAGTATTATTTATATGACTCAATTATCTTAGTACCATATCATAGTCTAAACTTGACACAGAATTCTCTGGTCTAGTTGTCATGTCACTGAGTCGATACGGTGGAGCTTATCGGTATTGTAGTCAGAGAGCTACGGTCTATCTTATAAAAAGTTAACGCCGTCAATGCTAACTTTTTGTAAGATAAGGGGCTAGTCTAATTTACCATCGGCTTTTTATTTCTGGAAATGTCTAACCTATAAAACTCTAGAACAGGTGTTTTAAGGCCATTCCAAGCCAGCTGACTGCAAGGGGTAGTTTTAAAGATCTTGGCAAATGCGATTAAACATTTCTTATGAATTACTGAGTCGCGTAATGAGACCATAATTTCTAGCCGTCACTTGTCTATCATTTTTGTTTCAATGCATATTTCGCATGGAATCCTGTCTCACGTGCTTTTATCGCGTCTCTTTTGCGTCATGCAATGCAATTGACGTACAACAGCACTTCAATGGAACTTGTAAGAAAGTGATCACTGGCTCCTGCACTGTTTATGACCAGTGGTGTAATATCTTATTAATCTTATTACTATCACTCGAGGCTATTGTTCGATAAAGGATATGTAAAATTATTGCGACACACACCTACATATAAATACAGTTTACATTGTAATTCAGAGTGATTGACATGAGAAAATAATCTTATTACATTTGCAACTGCAGGTTATCTGTGGAAAGTGTGGAAACCTGTGGTTTGTTAGTCAAGTCAAGAGTATCTAAAGTAAATTTCGTATTTACCGTAGAAATTACATTTACAGAGCATGTACTCTACTTAAATTCAACTGCAAAAAGCGTTAAATAACTTGGAATTATAATGAAAATAAAACACTGTCGTAGATTAATTTGACTTTATTCTTCAACACACGACTTAATGCGACCGAGTGCCACTCAATGCGACTGAATAACGACTGAACAATGACTGAGTCACTCTACTGAACGACTCCTCCTTTTATACTCTCTCTTTATCGCACTCATTAGCCAAATTGGCTACCTCATAATCATAATCACACTAATATAATCCTAATTAACACATCGACTAATTACAAAACGATATCAGCTTGTTAGTCATTTGATAATCCAACCGAGATTGCGGCAAGTTCCGTCACAATTAGTCGACGAGTTAATTGTTTACAAAAATACTTTACTAATTATTAAATACTAATTATCGATTCATTACATTCGGCCATCCGTCATCATGCGATCTCCTGACGCATGTTCAAAATTTTACTGATTCGGCCATACTGACTGATGGTAGCCCTCTACCATATTATTCTTTTACTGCTCCAGAAGATTCCCTTTGACAATACAGTCATGATGGTCATCTGCTACTTCATCGTTGATTTAGGCTCTTCAACTCAAGGGTATTTTAAACAAACTGGGATCTGGAATCAATTGGATGTTCTTCAACTGAAACAGAAAACACACACTTATGACTTCTATATTATCCCAATCAAGATATATAGAGAACCTGCATCTTTTAACAACAGCTAAAAACACCGAGTTAGCTTGTCCCTCACGAACTATCACGAAATAGGAGATCCACCTTTAGAATTGTCAACACCACTTTGATATGAGTACTTGAGAAACTGTGTTTTCATCGAGAGAAGGGTCCAAAACATATTTATTTGAGTCTACATTACGTTTTAATTTATTACGTTTTAATTTATAGGTTTGTATTTCTTTAAGTTTGTGCGTTTGTACGAATCTGTACAGGTCCTCGCGTCAAGCAACCATTACTCAGTTGCAAAAACAGATGTCAATGAGTACCTTTTTCTACCACGTCTATTCCTGTAAATCTTACATCTCCATTGAAAACTTTAACTAAATTGTAAATAACCACATTACACGTATACTAGTCTGTCAACTGTCTAATCTATAAAACCTGCAAAGTGTTGTCAAAACCTCGAACAATATACTTCTGTAGTCACCTAGACACTCCTCTTCAGCAAGGAACAATTGTCAAACTCAACAACATACTACACGAAAGACTTTCCTTCACTTTGGAAACCAGAACGGTAAAAACTCCACTCAAGCACCCCTTTTCAAATTCAAGCTACTGCCTACTCGCATTGAAAAATAAAAGTTCAAAACCAAACTCTGTGAATAATCCGTAAATAAAACTCGTTCCGATTCCGTGGGACACTGTCGTATCACCCGTTTCTACAAAAATCGGTCAAAACAATCTTAAATCTGTATCCAGGCCTTGAAGTGAAGCATTTCCTAACATTTTCGTCACGTTCAAAACAAACTACAGTCGACCCAACAATTGACTGACTTAACAATTGACCAACTTAACGATTGGCTGACTTGTCAATTGGCTGACCTCACAATTGACTGGGTTGACAATTGTCTGACTTGAGAATTGACTGACTTTTCAATTGACTGATTTGATAATCGACTCGCTTGACAATTGTCCGACTTGGAAATGGACTTGAGAATTATTTCAATAGAGCACTTGACACTAGCACATCTGTCTGTCAGTTGACGGACAAAAGGTTGTAAAAACTGCTACGACCAATATATAAATAAAACAACTAACAGCAGGTACATCACAAACATTTCCAGATATCTTCAACCCTTAAAACTCAAAACGAATGTAGCAGGAAACCCGATCTATGCCTTCATCTCGCATATCTCATGGCGGAAACACTATTTGACTAGCCTACTATGCGTACACAACACGTACACTACTGCATTTGAAGTAAACAATCTACACCATTGACTCACAACTTGTTCGCTCCTTCTATACAGGTAAACATACCAGAATCTAAAACGATACCAATAATTTTCAGTTCCAACGTCAAATACTTGTGAATACTTGTAAACATCGAGATCCTGATGTTGTAAACCTAAGTAGAACTTAACGTACGATCTGTGATACTGTTTTGTTTCAATAAAATGTTACCGTCAACACACTAACAGTAGCCCAAAGAAATCAAATCGAACCATTTCGTTGTGTACCTTCAACTGTACACTAACGAGTGTACCACTCATAATATGTATTTTAGCAGATGTTAACGTTTGCCGTTTATAATGGCACATATCATAGCAGCGGCCAATAAGTCAGTTTTACACAAAAACACCATTAGTCAGTTCCTTACTTTTGATAAAATCAAGGCGCAAAGTGAGGCACCATCTTATGTGAAATAACTGTTGGCAGACAATTACAGGCGTCGCCCTTCTAGAATCGAACTATCCGGGACAAGCACCCGTCAGTCTGTCACAGTCTCGCTCGTTTTTATGTACTGACACTAAAAATCTATATCCAAATAATAATTATAATCTATATCTATATCCTGAAAACTAGAATGAATATACAAAATCAAAGTAAATGTTTGTATCCGACCTTGCGTATAGCACTCATCACTACTGCGTAGACTTGACGAACGAGCTGTAGATCATGTCACACTCATTTGATGTCATCGACACCGAACTTGTGCATACACCTTGGTGCACTAGTCAATTCCTTTGTCTTCTATGGTTTTGTGCTACTGGAGGTTCCTCCTCAGGAGTCATTGCATCATCAGAATCGATGGACTCTAAATGAAAGAATAGTTATCGAATTAGTGGGTACATGTACATAGTACCAACATGAAACCAAATAAATAAATTAAAAAACACTTTTATAATGACACACTTAGTCTAAGATTACTAAGCAGTACGTGTGATTTTGTGACGTAATTAGTCACCTAGTCACCAGGTCTACTGCATGAATAAAAATAAAAATTTAGTTTCAATCTTGTAATGGCACACTTGGCCTATAATGGCACACTTGGCCTATAATGGTTGACTTAGCCTTATAATGGCACACTTGGCCTAATATTACCAAGAACTCTGTAACACACCTGCAATAATAAAAAAAAAATAATCTTGTAATGGCACACTTGGCCTTTCATCATCATCATCATAGAACACTCTGCCTTCTTTATCATCATCGTCATTATCGTCATCATCGTAAATTACGTGGACTAGCCTTGCCCCGTATAGGCTTAACACTTTCCATGTAATTTTGCGACTAACTTAGTCACGGACAGGTTCCCCATATAGTGCTATTAAGTTTTATAATACATAATAACTGAAATAAATGATTCTATTCTATTCTATCAAAATATACTAGGAGTAACTCAAAAATAAGGCGTACATAGCTCACTTATGTCACGCATGTCTGAACCGAGGCAGACAGTCTCAATAAGTCATTATCTGGCAATCCTACGTATTTTCTGTAACTTAAACTTTATTATATTATTAGGTAATCTCACAATAATAAAAATATTAACTATCAACTGAAGGGTATTCGCACTATCGGATAGTCTTGGTGACCAACCTGTTTATGCGAACCACCATTCCAACCAACATAAAATGTAGGTAGTTCCAGAAAAATTATATGCTACCAAAATTTTAAAAATCTATACCATTTACTGCGTAAGCTAACCAATCTGTCAGTAAGTACTCAACGTTTAATAAATATATATGGGTAGGCGCTAATAAATTCCAAGGTAGAAAAATGCTTGCACAGCCAGATAGTCTCGGAGTACATCCGACTGGTCCATGAAACAAAATTTTCATCCTCTTCGAAACAAATTAGGAACCCATACAAGCTAGCATAACCGGATAGTTTCGTTGCATACCCGAACGATGTGTGCTAAAATATTTCGTTCCATTTTACATTAAATTGACAGAAACATTCTTGGTTGTTTAACGCTTGGGGTATTACAATCTGGTAATTCAACGCTCCTGTGAATAAAATAATTAAAACTGTGAAAAATACAATAAGTTATTGTGAATCAAATTTCTGAATTCTGATCCAGAAAAACATATCGTTGTGGCACTTTAATTCACTTTGAGCTGTAATGAGATTATAATTATCATAAAATAATGATTAAATCTCCTTAAATTTAAGCATAAAATAATAATTATTGAAAGTCTTCAAATTTTAGCATAAATAATTGATAATCATTGAAAGGTTTAAATTCAAACATAAAATAAAATAATAATTATAGAAAGTATTTTAACTCAAGCATAAATTATTACACGCCTGAAATGAGCAGGCTGCTAAAAAAGATTTTATACACAGTTCCACAACAAATGACTTATTCTTGAATATTTTGTCAAACTTTCCAAGTAGGGAAAGATAATGGAAAACATTATCAGTTCTACCCTCCTGTTTCTTACGAAACATCATACTCCAGCCTCAAGATGTGTCAGATGATGCGTACTGACCAAATCATACGACGCAGGCATTTCACTAGAAAAGACTATTCGATAGCCGTATCCATCCACCAATTGAGTGGACTAGGACACTATTACCAACTATTTATTTACTAAAATCTTTAAAGTAGTCAAGAGATTGCGTTACAGGTACTGAAATAACATAATTAAAACAATAGTTCTAAAGTAAAAGAAAATAAATATTAGTTCGTAGTTTGTGAACCATATGTTCGTCTACCACAACACCAAAACTTAAAGAGTTGATAAGATCAGAATGTTAACAATTTGTAAATGTCAAAGCGTTCAAATTCATCTTCAGTTCAGTCTAGAACTGTCTGGTTGACGTAAAATAAGAAACTTTAAAATTGTTGTTCATAATTTTCCTAACACTATTGTTGATGATTTATGAACTCCAAATACAGTGCACGCTGACGAAGCCGCGTGTTCAAGCTAGTCATATATATATATGTAAAAAAAATTGATACATACGTCGAAGTTAATCCAGTAGACCAACATAGTCCACTCAATCCAGTTAGCAAACATAGCCAACTCCATCCAGTCAGCAAACGTAGCCAACTCAATCCAGTCAGCAAACATAGCCAACTCAATCCTGTCGACTCAATAAAATTAAGGTCCAGATGTAATTTGGAAAATAAGGCATAGGTACATAGCATAAAATATTTCTTGCAATTCACTTTAGGCGCACATAGCCTAAATATGTACTTTAAAATAGGTACTTATATTTAGCCATTTTTGATTCGTGGAATTTTATTGAGGGTAGCTCGCAATTGCCAACTGAAAGGTGTTCGCACTACCGGATAGTCTCGGTTTGATACCGACCGGTTTATGCAAACAACAATTGATACTAAAACTAAATGAGGGTAGTTCTTAAAATTGTACGCTAATGAATTCCAAAAAAAAATAAAAATATAATGGCCTTAAAATGAACACTTTACATACCTTGGTTTATCCCACTTCTGAGATATAATGAAAATAAAACACTGTCGTAGATTAATTTGACTTTATTCTTCAACACACGACTTAATGCGACCGAGTGCCACTCAATGCGACTGAATAACGACTGAACAATGACTGAGTCACTCTACTGAACGACTCCTCCTTTTATACTCTCTCTTTATCGCACTCATTAGCCAAATTGGCTACCTCATAATCATAATCACACTAATATAATCCTAATTAACACATCGACTAATTACAAAACGATATCAGCTTGTTAGTCATTTGATAATCCAACCGAGATTGCGGCAAGTTCCGTCACAATTAGTCGACGAGTTAATTGTTTACAAAAATACTTTACTAATTATTAAATACTAATTATCGATTCATTACAGAATGAAAGTGAAGACATGTAGGTAGTTTTTAGGAAGACCAAATGAATTACTGACAAAATAGTCAAAAATCTTCTGATAAATCTATAGAAGAAGTCTAAAGAAGTGTTGTATTTATCAGTTGGAATTTTGTACCTGTTAACTTTAGTTTCGGAACTGTGTTTTAGTGCGTGAATTTGGCATATAAGCTAGCCAATGAACGTTATTTTCAGCTCCTCTGTCATGCCATGCGATCGAACCGTTACCTCGTGATAGTTAGGTACTTTATGCAGTTCAAACCCATAATTCACTAAATCGTACGTCAACCCGTTAAAAGTAATAGCCCGTAGCAGGCTTTATAGTTTTAGGTCACCGCATATAATTAGCTCTCATTACACAACGTGTCTAGTAGACTAGACTAGACTTTAGCCAACGTGATCATGGTGAGGGCAATTAGAGAAACACTTGCGTGATTTATGAAGTTCAGTGTTCTTTTTATTCAACTAAGTATTTATACATTTAGTCCAGTAGGTAACTAAGATTTTACACCTCTTTCATTGACTAAAACAAGTAGGTATAAGGGAATGGGCATTCTGGATCATGACAAAAAAATCTTCCCTCAGGGCTGACGCACAAGAATGGTTAAGGCTGCGTTGAAAAAGGGCTTGCGCAATAAAAGGGCTTTATTTAATTTCATCTACAACTTATCAAATGTACGGTTTGACGACCGGTGTGGTGCGGTGGGCGATGGTCCGCCTGCGACGCGGAAGGTTGCGGGTTCGATTCCCGCCTCGGAATAAATGTTTGTATGTTCTGCAAATATTTATTCCGGGTGTTCTGGGTATTATATGTATAATAAAAAATATCTATCTATGTAATGTATAATATTAAGTATGTCAGTCTTCTAGTACTCATAACACAAGCTCTGCTTAGCTTGGGGCTAGATGATGTTGTGTGGATTGTCCAGCATTATTTATTTATTTAATGATAAGAAAAACGTTCCGAAGAGGCCCGAAGCCTACTCAGCTCTGCGCATATTGATCTTCGTGCTTGACTGTACTGTACCTGAATTTTTCGACTACTTTCTTTACTAGCCTAAAACGCGTCGAGTCGCGGCGAAGGTCGTTTTATAGACTAACCTATCCTCAGGCTATAAGTCGGTACCTATGGACCCACGTTGACTCGTATATTGGTCTGTGATCGAACAATCGAAACTCGGTGACCGTGGCCAAACCGCAAGATACGATAGAGTGATGCGATTATCTAAGGCTATATCTTTGTCTTCGGTAAGATGTAAACCAAGATTAACTACTTTTGAAGTAGGTTTTTTACAATTATTTTTGACAACAAAGTACGACCTAACCTCGCCTGATGGAAAGGTATGTTGTAGTCAACATTGGAGAAGGAAGGTTTTGAAGATATCTACTCAATCGAGAAAGTCAGATAACGGTAATAATCAATTTTATTCTGAGTTATAAGCAGCATTTTTGCTTAGACATAGGTTTATAAAACTAAAAAAGAATATACTACTATAAACGAATAGAGCAAATGTTTGTGTGATGAACATAAATATTTGTTCTGTGTCTGGGTGTTTATAAAAAAATGCATATACTTAATTATTCTATCAGCAGTCTAGTTTCCATAGTACAAGCTTTGCGCTTAGTTTGGGACTTAAGTGTGATGTGTGCATTGTCCGTGAATATTTAGTATTTATTTATTTATTATACTTACCTAACGCCATAAGGTAAAATCGCGTAAACAAAGATTTGATTCCCACATATCCAAGATTTAAGACAGCACTACAAACAAACATGGTTAATCTTGAGACAATTCAAAATGGTTGCAATAGATAACGACAAACTCACGAACTGTTGGTCAATTGAAGCAAGTTTCTTTGATAAACGTCTAAGTACAATCACAACGTATAACAAATCATTTACGTATGTCGTTTACTAAAGCATTCTAATTTGAAAATCACCTATAAACATACACTGGTAATATGAATGCTGTCATTCATCAAGCACAATAAAACCAAACATTTTTGTCTTGTCAGTAAGACCCCCCGGGGCACCTTTATCGTCATTATTAAGTACATAGTCATACCTATTCATTAGTCAATTTGTCTGAAAGTTGAACACCTAGGGTCGTGACCATTGCTTGCGACATGTCTCAGTACCGAATGTGAACTAAATCGTTCTACGTAGATACAAGCCGCACCCACTTTAAGGTATACCTACTTACTGTTTACTGCCGAGTTTTTAATTATTCGAACTAGAATTAAGAATACTTCATCAAACAACGTCACTTATGAATAAGAAATAAAAAAATGTTTATCAATCAAACAAACATTTCACACATCATGCTCTAGTCCCAAACTAAGCAGAGCTTGTACTATGGGAACTAGATTGCTGATAGAATACTAATATACTTTTTTTGTAAATACATTCATAGAATACATAGTACGGAAGTATTTTTGCACGAATAAAACTTTATTGTGGGAAAAGATGATCAAAGTAGCACGAGGTCGATACGATGATATCGTTTAGCGTATACTATGTTATTTAATTACCTACACCGAACGATTTATCTTGCTTAATGCAATTAAACACGCATCGTGAAAGGGATGCTCTACTAATAGAGTTGTTTCTTGCTTGTCCGACGATATTTTATCCGACTATTTCATCAAACATCTACATCACAATGCAAATTCAGTTTTATATTGTAGTCATCTTAGTCGATGTCTTCATTTGTTTATCTATTTTACAAAGTATATAAACATTTTGAAAAGCCATCATCCAAGCATAATCGCCAATGTTTGCTCTGATTTGATCTACTGCAAATAATTTAATTGGGATATAGGTAGTAAAGAGTACTTAATGTATTAGATAAATAAATAAACTAGTAGGTATAGAGTACCAAACTGGTTTATTCATTTATGTTAGTTCATCAAACAGTAACAGTTAAAATAGAATAGTAAGTTAGTTTTCATCCAAAATTCTTATTTAAATGTTAAGAAATACATAGTATTATGGTTCTTGAATAAATGAAATATCATCTTTCAGCATACCTAATGTAAAAAATAATAAAATTCTAAACAAAAGTCCGGCTTTTTCATCTGCCCATATCTTAATACATATATTGCTCGTTTTATTATGTACAATAACCGTGTTTATAGTTTGCCGTGATTTGATGTGGTACTTCAAATTAGATAATGTTTGATGGGTACGTTACAACAGCCATAACCCACTTTTTGTACCTTCAATATCTTTTGGAGATCGCAAACACGGAGCTAACATAAAGTGCAAGACGTAACTAATGGGTAGGTAAATATTTGAAATCTTGTCATAGCAAAACAATAAGGGCATTTAAGGGGTAAACACTTTCAAAGTACACACATTTAAATGGTTAAAAGTCTACAAAATAGTAAATACTTATACTTTCTGAAATAGAAAAGAATAGAATATAACTTTATTGTATACCAATATAAGAAACACAAATAAAACATACAATAAACATACAATTAAAAATAGGACGTACCTACAATGGACGGTCTTATGTTATAAGCGATCTCTTCTAGACAACCTTTGGGTGGACAGAAAACATTCGATTAGACAGAACGGGGCGCACATAAATAAATAAAGATACAATTTTGTCTCTCAATAAATACATGAGTTGTAGTGAATTGTTCATACGAGTACAAAAGACATGAACGCGCTTTTTACAAAAAAACATATTTTTATAAGGTATATCATTTGAGCAATAACTGTTATTTTAGTTTAGAACTTTCAATGATAAGGTTGGATTTGCTCTATGGTGTTTTTTAATAAGCCATCAATATAATGACCCATCAATGTCGTGCCTTTGACCCACTCCTTACACATCCACAAACTATCTGGAGGAAACAAAGTTCATCAAGGTACATGGTATTATAAATTATACTCCATACAATTACTGTAATTATGTTTAACCTACCAATGTACCAAAAACAGCATGGAAGGCAGAGCTACCATCAACTGAGATGTTAGTCCAGTCAAAATAGACTAAAATTATGACTTCAGTTTGCATTAATTCCCAACAAGCTGGATTTTTGTGCAGGCCTTGAATACGTCATTACAAATGATATGTCAAAAGTCCCCATCGATCCCGCTTGTGCGTTGTTTTTTATTCGAGGTCAAAGGTCATGAATATGCATTTTTTGCGTATATCTCTGAAACAACGAAAGCTATTGAAAAGTGGTTCAGGCAAAGTTTGTGCATCGTAAAATTGTCTACAAAAATACCTCAACACTTTTCTTGTACAAAGCATCGCTTTCGAGATATAGTGACTTTGGACCGCAGTAAAATCGTCGAAGATGCTGCGTTTTTTTCTTTTCAGCCGTTTTATCTGCCTCATTGCCACAGAACAAACAGTATTTCTTGAAACAAAAAGACGATTCATTACCTCGGAGGAGGACTAACCCATCGAACCCATCACCCCTTTCAGTAAATTTCAAGAAATACTGTTTGTTCTGTGGCAATGAAGCAGATAAAACGGCTGGAATGAAAAAAACGCAGCATCTTCGTCGATTTTCCTGCGGTCTAAAGTCACCATATCTCGAAAGCGATGCTTTGTACAAGAAAAGTGTTGAGGTATTTTTGTAGACAATTTTACGATGTACAAACTTTGCCTGAACCACTTTTCAATGGCTTTCGTTGTTTCAGAGATATACGCAAAAAATGCAAATTCATGACCTTTGACCTCGAATAAAAAACAACGCACAAGCGGGATCGATGGGGACTTTTGACATATCATTTGTAATGACGTATTCAAGGCCTGTACAAAAATCCAGCTTGTTGGGAATTAATGCAAGCTGGAATGTCTATTTTAACTGGACTATGTGACGCCTGTCAAATATTAAATATGTGTACCGTGCCAAGGGATAAAATCGTGACCCTATTTCATTTTTTTTACCTAGTAGCTTACCGTTACAAAACACGGAGAAATATTTTCCTCTGTGGTGTAATTACAAAGATCCAATAATTTCACGGATCAGCACTAGTTATCCGCATGGTACTGCAATTGTTGCTCCATACTTAAATATCTCAGTGGATCGGTGTCGTCACGATTGAAGTCAGCAGATCGATTGCTTGCCAAATACTTGAGATTGCTGAATGTGCGATTAATTACGGACCTACTTTACTAACTGGCATTGTAAGGATGTCTAGCAACCGCGCGATGAATAATTTGTTTTGATTTTTATCAGAGACCGTAGTCTGAGTTTTATTCTATTTCATTCTCGAAATATGCCATGTTTCTATTAAGGATTTTTAAAATAGCGCGTTTCGAAATTTCGTTTTACGGTTCAACGGATTGTAAGATTCATAAAACAGGTTGTGTTATTTTATTAATGGATTTAGTAGTTTAACCATCATTTAACCGTCCCAGAGATTATTTAATCTTTGTAACGAATTATAACAATGTATCTTAATGACAGTGAGCTGAGATTTGAGTACTAGATCGTTCAAAGTACTATAAATCTCGCATTCATTTCAAGGCAGATGCATTCCTTATTTCGAGGTCATAGAGCTGATTTTATCGGTACAAACGAGCGTCTAATTTGCAATGAGCGCAATACTCTGCGGCCTTGGCAGTCGTCGCATAAGCCTCCTAGTCACGTGACGACGAAGCCTTCGAGAATTGATACACTTTTCATAAGTTACTAAAACATTTTGCGAAGTCAGATAAATCAATGTATGGTAAATGGAAAATTTTAAGTTAGTCTATCGTTCTGAATATTTGTTTATTGTAGGCTATAATGTGTAGGACAAAGATAACCTATATAAAACTAGCCTAGTCAGTAGCATTTTGACTAGAGGGATCCAGAAATTTAACCTCTACGGATTACGTAGATGTAAAAATAAACATTAAGTAGATTTGCAAGGAGCTCCAATATCACGGTATTTGCGTCCAAAACTTGTGTCGAAACTAAAATCACTGTGATCACTTAAGCTAAGAGTAGGTACAATTTGAGTGTATTGTATTATCCTATTGTGACCTACTAAGTAGTGGACAGCTTTGTTCAACTGAGCTTTCGCCTATGAAGGCTATTCAAAAGGAAGCAGTCACACCTATCATGTTACGTTTTTGTGCTCAGGCGTTTACTACACCCGTGAAATCTCATACTCTTAATTTTGACTTGATGTTGATTGTATTGTAATTTATAAAAAAAATTAACGGTCCAATTATGAATCTAATAAGGTCTAATAAATGTTTATTTTACAGGTTTAATTAATTAATGTTATTTTTTATTACCAACCAATTACCAACATGTACGATAATTATACAATTTGTAAGTTAGAAAAGGTTTTGAAAATGAGGTCGTACTTTTATTGAGCAATTTCCGTCTCCACAAATCAAAGCTTTATTTTGTGCTGTCAAAGTTATTGATCTGTGCATGAAGGTCGCATTCCTATGAGTATGTTTTATCAGATTTCCAAAACGGACGTTACTGTCAAGGGTGTAAATATTGAAACTTTACCTTTCGTTTGTAATAAACACGCATTCCGTCGATCTTAAAATTGTAATTACCTTACAGAGCATATCCTCAGGGAACTTGCTCTGTGAGGTAATACAACAGAAGACAAAGATTTTCTTTCATAATTATCGGCAAAGGAACGACTTGGCATCAGACAGCTGAGCACGAATAAATGTGACAAGCGTAAATTTAACGTATTTAAGATATACTGCGCGTTAACTTTGCAGCGCTCGACAGTAAAGCTGATGTTGATACGCAGCGTATCCCGAATACGTCTCTGTTTCAATACGTTTACGATGGTCACATTTATTCGAGCTCACTCCCCAATGACACGTTTTTTTGCACGTTTGTTCACGATACATTAAATTTTTAATGGTTTGTTTGGGAGGTTTATTCCACACAAAAACTTGGACGATGCGGCGCTTAGATTATCTTGCATAACTGTTACGGACGACAGCGCAGTTTCTTAAACAGGCGGTGATCATAATATGGCATCGTAAAATACCTCTACGTATAGGTAATCTTAAAGTCTTCATAAAGTCAGTCGGTCTATTTATAAAAAGTTAGCGCAGACTTGAAGTATTGATTACCATACGTAATGATGACTTAAAGTCAACGCTAACTTTTTATAAGATAGGAGGATAATCTGTAACTACACGGGGCTTTTTGTATGTATTTTCTTGTAAAATTTTTCTTCTGAAATAAATATTGTTTCTTTTTGTAAAAAAAACGTCTTTAGACTTAAAATCATTGAAGCATAGATTGTCAAATCATTTTCGCGGTATAAACGATGTTTTCAACTTCATATTTTTAAATTTGAAAGTGTATGATGTCTTACCAATCAATTTATTCTTTTATGTAAGTATTAATGAACTTTTTTGTATGTAAAGTTTATTAAGCGCATCAGTCATCAGTCTGGCTAATCTTTCCAACACGATGCTACAATAAAATACAGTTGTAGCATCGACACGATAAAAAGAAGAAGCGCATCAGTTTTGACGGTCAACGAATTTAAAGAAACCTACTCGCGTAATTCAATTTTGTACCTTACCTTACTTGGTTTCGCAACTCAGACATGGTCTTACCCAAACTGATTGCGGAAAACAACCTAATAAAATAAGACAAACCGGAAAGAGCTTCTCTTCATTAATCTGTGGGGTCACACTGGTTTTGGTCACTTTCTAAGCACAGTATAACTCGGTCCTAGTGCCTTGATCACACGTACCGAGTAAACCGGCGAGACAGTGACGTATTTAAGATACGCGCGCTAACGCTGCAACGTTTAACAGTAAAACTGATGTCGACGCGCAGTGTATCTCAAATACGTCACTGTCTCGCCGGTTTACTCGGTACGTGTGATCAAGGCATAACTCCTAACAATCACTATCGCTTTATTTCTCGACAGACAATACAGTAAGTAACTCTAAATAAAGACTTATGTGGTTGAGTAGAGAGCTGGTGCTCAAAAGCTCTACAGCATACGTATTTTAGCAGTTTTTACAATACGCACATATTATTAAAATACAACAAGACAATTGATCTGTAGACCGATGCAAATGATCGATAGTAATATTATTATAGTTTATTATAATACTTTTAATACGCTGCTATATTGTATGATGATACGGCAACTAAGCCTGTCTTTTACAAGGATATTTTTACAATTATTATTTAAATTTAACCTTTTCAAAACAGTGGGTGAGTCCAACCGAAAGACAAGATGCAGCGTTCATGATCATAGTGTTGGTGGAAAATATTCCCATGCATATAAAAAAGTCAAATGAGAAACTAGATACCAATAAATAAATCGTTATAATATTTGATTGACAGTCATAAATTACATCACTTCCATTCAATTAACGAACTAAAATCAAACATCAACAATTTAAAATCAAATCTAATGAACCAGATCTATTAAGATGCAAATATTATTATGTACAATTATGAATATGAACTAAATGATTCGCAATTATTATACATCAAAACGAAACAGTTATGTGTTTATATATATTGCCAAAATATTTATTTTTTTAAATGTCCCATACATTATTGTATTTTATACCAGCGCAACTGAGTTTTTTTTAGTCAAAGTGAAAGAGAAATCAGTCTTCTTTATTTTAATATCTTTTTTTTTTATCATTATTTTGTTCATAAATATGTTGTGTCGCATATCTAGTTTCTAGTAGGTATCGTAAAAACATTTTGAAATTATCTAAACAAAACAATTTACCTTCTATGTCACCCAGTTAATAATAAACATTAGTTCATATAAGCCAATTAAGTAGATGCTTACGTTAGATTATTACACTTAATAAAGTTGAGCAATTGCAATAAAGTGTTTGACTTTGAAAACTCTAATTAATCTCAATAGCCTTCAGATAAAATGTTTTAATTGTATAGTTTAGTTAGTAGTTTAGGACTGCAATGTCCTATTGAGTGGATGGACTAATGACCACCTGATGCTAAGTGAAAGAAAGAAAAAAACGTTTACTAACCCATATAAATAAATAAATAAATAATTCTGGACAATCCACACAACATCTTCTGGCCCCAAGCTAAGCAGAGCTTGTGTTATGGGTACTAGAAGACGGACATACTTAATACAATACATAACATACACATTACATTATAATAAATATTTGCAGATCTTGCAAACATTTATCCCAAGGCGGGAATCGAACCTTCCGCGTCGCAGGCGGACCATCGCCCACCGCGCCACATCGGTCGACATATCGGTCGACATATCGGTCGATATACACAACAATAAAAGGTAAGATAAAATAAATAAACAAAATTGGGTTAATTGGTAAAGTGGTAACTACTGTCTCCCTGAATGCATACAATAAGCACGTACTGTACAGTACATTACACCACTATTTTGCGAAGTGAGACTGGTCTCAAATCATCCAATTAGTCTGTGCTGCACTTGAATGTGTATTGCGCAGACACCTGTGGCTCTACCATGAGTTTTTACTATACCATATTTACTATACTCGCTAGCGTCTGTAATTAAAAAAATGTATGAAGATTTGTACAGCGCCTCTAGCGGATAGTTGGGTACTAAAATTCGTCATACTAATATTGACGTAACTACTGTAGTGAAGTCAGGCGATTTTACTGTGACATCTCATGGTAGAGCCACTGTTGAAGTATTGTTAATGACAGTGTATCTTATCTGGTTCATTTTATCATTTCTGTCAACAAGACCGGTAAGAACGAACGACACGTTTAAAAAAAATACAGATTTTCTGAAAAATAAAAAAACTTATGCTATAATAGCGAAGTGACAGTCAAGCTAGAAAAAAAAACGTACATAAAATAAAGCAAAATCATGTGGAACAAATCTTGTAAGAACAATATCGAAAAATCTTGTTGTTGGAACATTTATTGAAAGATTTTAATATTGTTATGTACACTATGTTTTTGAGCTAAGTCATTCGCAGTTATTATACTTACATCAAACAAAACAGTTGTCAATTTAAGTTAAGTATACATTATATTATGACTGAAAACACAAACCTTCAATTTATTTTATCACACAATGCTTAATGTTGACAGATGTCAAAAAATAAATAATATAAAAACTTACTCCACCGGACATGTTGATATATCAACAGCACAATCTCTTAAACTTACCTATATGGTAAAAATGAGAATTACACAATTTTTTACAAAAAAAGCTTGTTTTTAACTAGACGCCTTGAATTAATGTGTTGGAATAATTTAAGTCATTGATTGCTATACTTTTAGAGGACAATTTTGAATAACTACATGTGCTGAAAAAATATTAGGTAACCTTCACGAAAAACTTTCCAATTAACAGCTTTTTTAGCTACTACTACTAGCCTGTGACTCTTGTCGTACTGATAAATACTGTCGTAGTACGTCGTGCTTCATAAAACACAACATAATTGGAATGTCCGTAAATTCATTACTTGTTAGACGTCATTAATGATTTATGGTAGCCAGGATTTGTCCTGGGGGCATTGCAACATTATCAATATCACAAGTGTAGGTAAGTACGCCTCAGACCGACCTCGGTCTACATTGCATCGTGTGTGAGCTATTTGGAGCTATGTATTTGATCCATTATATAAATTAGATACAGTGTGTCTAAGCATGGTGTAAATATGTTTGAACATAGTCTAAGAGGACCAGATAAACTATATCTTACAATAGTTTTACTTATTAGAAAGTAGACACAATATATAATAAAAGTTGCTTTGCATTGTTTTTATATCTGTTCTAAGTTTGATTTAAATTTAATGTTATAAATTTTACATAATTTTCGATGTTTACAAGTAGTGCATTAAACATACTTTTACTTACATAACTTTTACGAAGTAAGTAACTTTCACCTTGTTTTTTTCGAAAAATAATACCGTTTTAAAAAAAAATCTATCAAATAAAGTCATCGATCCATGATCGCAAGACTGATTTCTCGAAACTATTTTTTAATGTTATGGGACACCCTGTAGTTATTCAAGTAATCAATGAAGGTTGTTGAAGAAATTACGGTGTATTCAAATTCTAGCCGTGAGTTATGTACACCTTAAATTTAAAAAATCGTGACTAGGTAGTTTTCGACTAAATCTTTATCTTCCGTAAGTTATTTGAGGTGAACTTGAATTTTTTCGTTACATGTGGATGAAAATAATTTGATTTTAATTTACTTACTTATTATCACATTTTATTCTTTTAATATAATCTTATTCGTGGGTTTCGAAATATTTTTGAGTACAAGTTTGTAATAGCATAATGAAAATAATAATCAATAATATGTTTTATTTTTATTTTGTTGGCGAGACAATTTCGATATCTAGAATGATAATAAAAAGTAAAAGTGGGACACAAGATGATAATAAAAAAAACATTTTAAGAGCTGTCGATTTTATTAGCAAATTACAAATATTTCAAGTTACTTAAAGTAAATAATAATTAAATATTCATAGACATTTCAGTTATCAGTGATAACTGAAATGTCTATGAATATTATGTCTATGAAATGTGATAACTTATCACACTCTAGTCCCAAACTAAGCAAAGCTTGTACTATGGGACCTAGATTGCTGATAGAATACTTATATACATTTTTATTTCTAAATACATACATAGAGTATATAGTAACACTCAGACACAGAAAGTAGAAATAATAAAAGTCGATACAGGTCGTCGAAGTCTACTTAGTTCTAAACGCCCATTTATCGGCAACTTAACCTTGGTATAAGTGTAGGCAAATCATTTGAATAGAAATATATTGCATGACGTTGACAATGACATGAGTTTAAATAGAGATAACATGAAGCTTACAATGCCACGCATATGAATGAACACCTGTGTATTTTTTAAGTTGAATTGATAGTACGAACAATGACGGCATTTGTAGAAACTTTCTTTGTTTAACTGCTGGGACGGTTGTTTCATAATAATATGTACAGTTATAAAAGTAGATCACTTTTTAATTATTTTATTATTGATTTCAATGTATTTATTATGTTATTTTTCAAAGATAACATAGGCCTCTTTTATATCTTAATATAAAAAGTGATTTTGGGTTTTCATCTACCATCAAAATCAAGCCCCTTTTAAAAATATTGTCAGTTCATCGGGTATTTGGCGATCCTACTCTTCGCTTTGCAATTCGTGGTTTCTATCCGAGAACCCTTGCTCTTATAAACTAAATGACGTGTCTAAATGAATAACGATATCTATGCTTGTCTGCGGAAAGACTTACCTATTTGCATAAATAAACAGTTTTTTTGCAAAGCAAACTTCAATCTTTGCAACATTACTTATTAGCAAATTTTATGCTTATTAGCAAATGCCTACAATGGTTACCTACTCTACTTTTCAAATGAAATTCAAAAGAGCTTGCGAAAAACCTAACTTTTTATTACTTTTTTGACCGACATCTTGTTAGCCAAGGGATTTATACAAAGAACCTGGAAATTGTATTTACATAATCATCTTACTCACACCATTACCAAAAGTTGGTACACTTGTACACCACTACAATAACCACTGGTTACTGTCCTAATGTTTACAATCAATCAATCTTCTTCTTATCGTGTCGATGCTACAACTGTATTTTGTTGTAGCATTGTGTTGGAAAGATTAGCCAGACTAGACACTGCTTTACCGTGCCTAGTTGTTACCGGTGTGCGCCACGAGGAGGCTCTTTCCATGCACCAATCAATCAATATTGACTCAAAACTTGGTTGTTGCTTGCCACTTTTTAACAGCCGACGTGACAGTTGACATTGACATAATTCTGTAAGTTTGTATTCGCGGACAGAGACTTGACTGAAAAATATTTCAAATAAATGACGCTATAACGAAACTTTTTAAAAAGCACAAGCCATATAAAAAAGCGGAAGAAGATAAAAAGTGTGAATAATAAAAGACATCCGTTAGTTATTATTGAACTGCCAAAACTATGATGATTTATTAGCTTTAAGGTTTTATTGAATAAATAACAAAGATTAAGTTTGAATTAATACAAAGATTAGCTAGTAATCACACTTGTTTATAAGTCTGTTACATAATCATTAAAATGGATTTAAACTGTCCGTTCATTAAACCGTTGGTTGTCGTTAAACATTGGTTATTTCATTGTTTACTTGATAATTTCAGGCCATTGTTTTAGGTCATTTATACTTATGATACTTCTCAGATGCAAGTCAAACAATGCACTACTTTGTTATGTAATATTAAAAGTTTTTTTATGAGTGTATCACGTGACTGAAGTGTTGAGGAAAAAATGCAGATAAATAGAACATCAAATGAATTAACGGTTCAACATGTAGGTGATGCTTTTTGTATAGTAATAAACCTACTTATGTCTAAAACTGTTGAGGATATCAATCATTATTTTAAATAACTAATAAAATCCTAATAAGCTAGTTCAGGAAATAGAGTTTTATGTTGTTTAATTGCATGATACACCTACAAAGTAAGCATTATTTTTTAATTGACTTTTCAGATGATCAACGTTTCCGATAATTTTAGAATACGAGCAGAAAATTGTCAAAAAGATGCCTAAATGTCTTTTGAGTCTTTAAAAAAGTATCTACTTTTATAATGCTCGTAATTATCACATAAATAAAACATCGTTGTTACCACATTATTGCATTGGCAGTAAAAAGTATCACATTGATTGACAATAGAATTCATATTGTTACAATGAATGGATTCAGACTTTTTACTATTCTTAATTTATTATTACATAGTCGGATGTCGAACTGCCTCTAATTGTGTAAGCTATGAGGTATTTTGATTTTCTGTCACTTTTGTTAACTTCTGTAGGCCTATCGTAGCTTTTATAATAAATGAGTATAAAAACTGAACGTGATTTTAAACCTGGCAAGTTTTGAGAGGCCTAGGATAGGCGACAGATAACCGATGTAAATGTCTCTACAAATAACCAATAGAATGCGACATTAATGTATAGCTGTTTGATGGTTATGCTGCAACTTTTGGTAGTACCTAAAACTGTATCGCTAAGTGTCCATGATTTTGTTTTTTCTTAGTACCTACTTAAATTTATTATTGTTTATCCCCCTGCAGCCTCCATTATCTACTTTAAAAACTTACATTTTTAACCCCATACAGGTTTTCAGAAAAATAAAGTCGCATAAACTATAGTTAAGACTTTCTTTATTCGTCTCTTATTTCGTGCAAAACTCGTGCACATAGGTATGGAAATAAGTATGTATGTGCAAAGGCCCGTGTGGCCCCGATTCGTAGTTCTCATTTTTAATGGAAATTAGTTTTAACATGCACTGCACCCACGTGCGCTTAAGCTTGGAAAAATGAGCAGAAAAACTTGTTTGTCTCTATACTGACATTCCGAACACTTTTTTTAAGGTATTGCATAGCTTCTATCGCGGGCCTTGAGCGTGAGACTGAATCCAGAATATCCGTAATGAAAAACGTAACGAAAATAACCTAACACTGTGCATGCGTAATCCAGCAAAAAATGTTATACAATACCATATGCTTTACCGCGGCAGTCCCCTAGTGTCTTTTTTTTTTATTAAAAATAAGGGAAACATTTAATTTTAAAATACGTGGGATCTAACGAAGGTTCAAAACACTTGCATGTTGTTTGATGTTTAGTCTGTTTTTTCTGACAAAAATGAAAATACTTATCATGACTCATGCCGTCACAATAATGTGACAAAAAAAAACCAAAACAACCGTTGGCATTTTCAGTGTATATAAAAACAGAGACGGTCTTTTCTATCTCTATGTACCTTAACTTTCACTTAAATTAAAGGATTTAACGGTTTTCTTACGGTCTATCTTATAAAAAGTTAGCGCAGACTCGAAGTATTGATAACCATACGTATCGATGACATTGACAAGTCAACGCTAACTTTTTATAAGATAGGGGGTTCGTATTTTGTTTAAAAACCTTTTGATTAATTTAAATACATCCAAATAATTATTTTGGAAAAGGTTATACAAAGGTTGTATTTTTATAGTTTTTGTATGGTTATGCGTTGATTTGTTACTAATAAACCAGTAATCAAAGTAACCAGTTTTATAGTATGTAAATTTTTAAATTTAGGTAGGAGTGAAAGCTTTGGATTAGGCTAGTATTTATTTTTATAAGAGGTTTCGTAATCGACGTGTTCAGACTTAAACAAACATCCACACATTATAGAAAGCTCATTAGTAATCGTATTCACTTAGAACTTTGGGTTTATACCGCCACTTTTGGTTAACTTTGTAATATGTACAGTGTGTTTTTTTGACGTTTGTAAGGCTAAAGTTGGACTTAGATATGACGAATAAATTAAGACCAATGACACCTAGTTTCTACGAAGAATTAATATCATTTCAGCATTTCATTTCATTTGACTTTATAATATACCTACTAGCTGTTACGTACGTGTGTGTCAATATTTTTCGATACTATGTATTTGACTCCTTAAATCATTAATATCGTGTTAGATTCTCGCTACTACATACAAGCTCTGGCCTAGTTAGAGCGAGGAACTTCGTGTTTCTGTTTAACCAAAGGTCTTTTTTTTTTAAATTCATAGTAACACCCAGACACAGAACAAATATTTATGTTCATCACACAAACATTTGCTCTGGGTGGGAATCGAACCACGACCCACAGCATGGAAGGCAGTGCTACTTCCAACTGAGCTGTGACGGCTGTCAAAAATATAAATTAGTTACAAATTTGTGATAATTGTCGAGGAATCGGATGATGTGTAAGTGTTAGATTTATACCCAGTGCTGTCGTAAAGTTCTTATTTTGACTAAAATTACGTAAATTACGTTTTTACATGTTCTTAATAAAGATGTCTGAAACTCAAAGCTTGTTA
Source organism: Ecliptopera silaceata (assembly GCA_932527185.1). Classification (NCBI taxonomy): domain Eukaryota; kingdom Metazoa; phylum Arthropoda; class Insecta; order Lepidoptera; family Geometridae; genus Ecliptopera; species Ecliptopera silaceata. The sequence continues at coordinate 3,588,971 of OW052200.1, forward strand.
TAATATTTGAAACTATCATGGTTTTGAACTTACTTTTAATATTTACTACTACTATTAATACTTTTCATTATAAACGGGATATTTACCATGATTTGTGAGTTTGATTATTTCCCGATATTTCGGCACAGTTGCATGCGCCAGAAATAATCAAACTCACAAATCATGGTAAATATCCCGTTTATAATCAAAGCTTTTTGTCAAAAAAAAGCTTGTGCTATATAAAACATATTTTATATAATTAGAATAGAATAGAATTTAGATTTTGTGTACCTTATCCTTCGTTCAGACGTGATACGTTTCCGTGTAAAATCCACAGGGTAAGGTATTTGTAGTCCACTTTCAAATAAATAAATATTCGGTTTCGTACGTACCGCACCTTTTTGGAATACTAAGCAAGTATACTGGTTCCGCTGCATGCTGTCTGATCACATGTTTGACGCCATGCTGCCCATAGCAGGCTACAAGTTCACAAATGAATAACACCCGCCTTAAATGGATTTCACTTTGATTACTCTTGATTACTCTTGATTTTATTAGAGTTATGCAATTAGAAGATATGTAGTTTAAGATCTGTATGTAGTGTTTTGTCTGTTTCCAGAAAGTCAACCGAAATGATTGGAATCTAGTGATATCTAGTGACATGATGACTTTTTTGTCACGCTTCACAAACTTATACCTTTTTTCCTGTTTTTATCCCGCTAGATGAGATCGACACAATAAGTTTTCTTTCGTATTATCCCGGCTAGTAATAAATTTTAAAACATTACATTTGTTCCTAAATTACATTGCTGCTGAATTCTGGATTATTAATAGTTTTTGTGTATTGGATAAGTACATAAAAACATTTTTTACCCGAAAAAATATGAAACGAACGAAGGGTGGACGAGTTCGCGGGTGGAACCTAGTCTACGATATTGTTTAATTGCTTAGTTTCCAAGCTATATATGTGGTTATATATTATATCCAGTTTTTGCTAATGAAGTAGGTGAGCCTATTAAACAGGTGCAGTTCAGCGTTGATAATGTTTATTTCATACATGCTTTAACCAGTAGAATTTGAAGTGATAAAAATTACACAGTATTACCACGTGCTCGCAAAATGAGATTGCTGGCGAAAAGAAACAAATAAATACTTTACTGGGGAAATAAATCGACCGGTAAGAAAAATGTTGTGTACTTATAACAAAAAAAGATGCTAGTCGTACTAAACATAAAAAAAGCAAAGTATTACTGACTACTGCAATACTATGAATACTATATGGTAGGACACCTAAACTTACTAACTCCTGTCCTTTGATATATAATATCACACTCCAGTCCCAAACTAAGCAAAGCTTGTACTATGGGAACTAGATTACTGGTAGAATACTTATAAACGTTTTAAATACATACATAGAATACATAGTAACACCTAGACACAAAACGAATATTAATGTTTAAAACATTTGCTCCGGGTGGGATCCGAGCCCTCGACCCACATCGTGAAAGGCAGAGCTACTACCAACTGAGCCGTGGCGCCTGTCACCACATCTTTCCTTAAAACACATCTTTCTCTTTGATATTAATAAATCGTTGAGACAACAGATTAGAGAGGGCTATGTGCCGGCACGTGATAAGATCGTGAAAGGCATATTTCGCATACCTACTTACATACTATCAGAGAAATCCGCTCACACTTGTTATTCAGTCACGGAAAAATTGGCTGATATTATATAATTAACTAAGTTGAATAATTCGTATGAATTTATAATTGAACTAGTAATATGATGGACTTCGTACTAATGGTACCTACTTAGTAGTTACGTACCTAGGTACATGTAGCTAGGTGAAAATAAACTTGCGCTATTCTAACCATGTATAAAAAATAAAAATGTTTTTATTTTCTCTCACAAAGTAACAATACAATGAAGATCAAACACAACAGTACAAGTTTAATTATTACTAACTTTATGAGAGACTGGTGCCTGAAGCAGATTCGTATGAATCTGTATTACAGGTTACCAGGCCTAGTGTATCAATTAATAATTAAAATAAATAATTTAATTAAAAATAAATAGTACGTGTGTGTATGAATGTAAAGTCAAAAATCCGTGTAATATTTTTTTAAAGTAATTAGGCAAAAGTGACAGTAATCTTGTCAAATAGATCGTTACGATACGTTGTGCAATACCGAGACGGACATTCAACTCGCTCACATAACTAAATAATAAACCACGATTAGTTTTTTTTCTTAAAAATGAAAAGTTTAAGATGATTTATAAAAAATATATGAGAAAGAACGAACACATGTAAATCCAACAATAACCGGACTGTCAATGTAAAATGCTGATTTGTAGCGCTTCTTATTTTTATTTCTCTTGCATTATGCATTAGCTTAGAGTTGAAAGGTTAATGAACTGTATCTAAATTTGTGTAAATACATCTTTAGAAACAGTTTCAAAAGATACAGTTTCTAGTGAATATTTTGTGTTTTATTTTTATTTCTTTGCTTTTGCTTTGATTCAATAAACCAAGACTTTTGCCTTGAAATATGTGCTCTATATTTTGCAAAAAAGACAACTGAACTGCCAAATATTTCTCAACTACCATTTCATGCACATCGAAAAAGCAAAGACAAAGTATTCTGAATGATGTCCTTCTGATCTCAGAGTGGTGGAGCGGAGTGTAAGCTTCACTTTCATAGACCGTGCAGGCTTCGACGCGCAGTCGCTTGCCGCTACCGACAGTGCTGTCACCGACACCGGCGCACGCGCACTAAACCTCTCACCGGAATGACTGAAAGCTTAGTATTCTGAATAATATTTTGTGATCGACTTTTGTTCTCCCCATGCTACCAGTGGTCAAGTGGTTGGACTTTATTTGTGGACAGTGAGTGGCTACTATGATATTCAAGTAAGTTTATTTTACTACTACAAAAAAAATAGAATAAAAAAGCTTGTATGTGTTCGTTGAAATCTTTTGCATGGACTAAAATGTATGTAGATAAAAAAACTTCGTAGCGGCTACGAGTGCGCTACGTGAAGAATGCGCGTAGCATGAATTCCAATTACATTTTACACAGTAATTAGACATCAATGTAATTTTAGTTAATTGCAGATAAAAATCTAAACCCTTTTTGTAAATAATGTTTTTTAACACTTATCTTATGGTCAGGTATTCGTAATAATTATGTAACTACAAAGTGTATCTTGTTATTTTACATGTTACATTTTTAGTGGGATCACATTAATATAATAATTTAATTGATATTGGTTACGCTTAATTATGAAAGTGACATATTCACTTCCTATATAATTTAGTGTTGCCAGATCTAGTCCTTTCAAAACGTATTTTAAAACAAATGTAGGTAATTTATTCGTGTTATAAATTTGTACCCCAACTAACTAGTTCATCTAATATTTTGATTACCAAAACAGTTTCAAAACCATAAATGTGCCCATATGATATAATGGAGATATTTATGTTTATTTAGTTATAATAAACCAAAATACCGTTAAAGACTAAAACAATATTAAAAGCTACTAAAGCATAAGTCCTCTCGTTTTTATAATTTACCGATATTTAATAATAATAATTACAACATGTACATATTTATTTGTAAAATACATAAATCTGTTCATACAGTTCTGAAGACTATAGCTCAACTAATCCAAATCAGTACCAATCGGATGTGTTTTTTGGTAAATATAGTAAAAAAAATTCCACCCGTGGTCTTCAACCGCATTACTTTTGCGAGCCCACAATACATTTCTTTTGGAATCCCATCACATCAATTATATGTATAGCCGTATTTTTTATAATTTAATACATAAGTTATTTAAAACATAATATATGTATTAAAGCTGTCAAATCTTTGGTTCAATGAGTTTTTTATGCAAAAAGTTTTCTTCCTTGTGACAGATAAACACGCTTATAACACAGTTTTATTTTACTCAAGGCGTAAATTTTGAGCTAGATTATCTATGAGCCAATATGCACCTTAGAAAGTGAAAGTGGAGTCTGCCCACTACCGATTTTAATATAATTATTGTGTAATGTAAGCATTGATTACGCGGACAAGAGCGTAGCTCTTTAATAATAAGAAGAATGTAAGCATGACCCGAAGCTATGGGTTATGGAACAATATTGATAAATTCAGCGTTTATAGATAAATAACGTAAACAATTATTTACAAAGATAATTACGGCTAATATATCAATTTAAATGTTTACAAAATACACAAACAATTGTTCATGAATCTTATAAAACGTTTCGCCTTTCAAGTCTATTTTATCATACATTTATGTAGAGAGACAGGGACTCTTTTCCTTTTTTTTTTTTTGAAAACCATGAAATATGAATAAAAAAAATAACAGAAGATCATATTAAATGAGATGATCATTAAATATTGGTAGACTTGCAAATCAAAATAAAATTAGTATTAAAATTTCCAATATTTCTGCAGAAATATCGAAATGACTCAAAATTACGAAAAGCTGACTTCTTGAGCTTTCAGCTTATCTTTTGGAATTTGCATATAGAACATAATAAATCTTACTCTGCAAACATATTCATAGATACATATAATGTATATTTAGCGCATAAAACACTATCCGCCAAGCAGTTATTGCATTTTCCGCATCAGATAAAAATCAAAGCTATTAACTTCATACATTTCCTAACAAAACTTGCACAATGAGAATTCTAGTGCCTTATGATCAACTGTGTTTAGAAATTACAAGAGAGTATCTTCATAATCATTTATAATATCTATGTTTGGCTTTTAACTGTATAGCAGATAATTATCTTTTAAACGGTATAAAGTTACAAAACTCAAGGACATCGTAGTTCACGGTCATCTACGAAAGAGTAATAAACATTTGTCTTTCTTTGCTTCACTATTTCTCAATAACCTGATCGAATGCGCAACATTTTGTTAACGAAAAAGGTGAACTCAGTACATGTGATGCTTTTTAAACATTTACAAAACTTTTACATTCTAGGATGTCGGTCTACCTTGGAACTTTCATCTAGATTCTGAAGCGGTTTTGTTTTTAAATCAGTGTACAAAAAATGCTAATGCGGGACTCGCATTCTACCAATTCAATTTCTCTGGTGTATATTGTTGTTTCGTAAAGAAGTGTGTTTCGGGTCAATGGCATCTCTGTTAATATCATTCTCATTCTCTTAGAGCAATGTGGATTTACTAGTGACGTTGATTTACGATTTATCTATCTAAACTAATAATAAAAAGAGGAAAGATTTGATTGTTTGTTTGTTTGCATCGAATAGGCTCCGAAACTACTGGAACGATTTCAAAAATTATTTCACTGTTGTGAAGCTACATTATGCTGCGCTGAACATAGGCTATATTATAATGATATTTTTTATATAGGCTACCTGTGCGAAGCCGGGGCGTACTACTAGTATTTAAATAAACACAAAGCTTTTATAACTATGGGAGCTAGATTACAAATTTGTTTTTATAATAGTTTTTAATGTAATGTAACTAGCGAATATAAATTTTCCAACACGGCAATAACACTTTGCCTGTTGGTAAGCGCTCTAACAAGTTAGGTTAGCTGTAACAACTGTGCAGGTCAAAGTAGCAGTGACGTAAGGTGCATCGGATGCGATTTTGTCGAATGACCGATTACATAACGGACAATCAAGTCGTCTGCAGTATTTGAGACGTGAGAACAAGACCACTATTGTCACAAAGAGCTGGTAGCACTGACTCTAGTGAAATGGTAGCACTTACCTATTGTGATTTAGCATTTTTATAATAACTTCGACACGAGGCACACCCAATCCACTGACGATAATATTGAGATCTTAATATATTGGCGATAAAGTCTTTTTTTGGCTAATTTCTCACATTTAGATATTATGTTACCGTTCTACCGTTGTAGTTTAGAATCTGCAACTTAAGCTCATTAGCTAAAGTGTTGTCCAAAAACCATATTTAGCTATTATTAGTTCAACTCGTTATACCTAGGTTGTTGTAGTCACAAGATATTTATAGAACAGGTGAATAGCCTTTAAAGAGGCGCTAATAACTGCTGTACATATTGCTTTCTCAAACCAAAACTAGTTTGTCATTGTTTGTCCAGTTTTTAACATATTGCAATGACAAGCACACAACTTCAGAGGTCGCAGTGCGATCTTCACCATGTATGGGCTTGCTCTCTGAAGTAGTGCATTGTTGTAAGCAGAGATGGTTACGTTTTTAGGGTTACGTACACAAACGGTAAACCGGGACCTTACTAACGGTCTATCTTATAAAAAGTTAGCGCAGACTTGAAGTATTGATTACCATACGTAATGATGACATAAATTCAACGCTAACTTTTTATAAGATAAGGGGTAAGACTTCGCTATCCGTCTGTCTATCAGACAAATCGACAGATCTGTCTGCCACCAAACTGTCATGAACCGTGATAGAGAGTTGAAATTTTCATAGATGACGTATTTCTGTAATTAAAAGAATAAATACTACAAACAGAATGAAATAAATATTTACGGGGGATTTGTAGCTGTAATACAAAAAAAAAAGAGGTTCTTCATTTGTACAAAAGAGGTAGCAACAATGATAGATACAGTAGTTCGGAACTAGGTCGTGACGACAACTTTACAAACTAAATAAGTAGTGTTTGCGACAAAATGATGTAACATAAACAAAACTTGCATTAAAAAACAATAAATATTTTAATTATCTTACTCTGTTTCGATGAAAGAACAACCGAATCGACGCAACGATGCGCAGACGCCGGCGTAAATACTCGGTCACTGGCACACATTTTGGCTTACTTACGTCACTCGAAATACCTACCTTACGAGGTTCTGTTTAACCTTGTTCAAATTTAAAAGTGCATTTACGCAAACGTTATATTGAGGCACTTATGTTTTACATGCTATTAAGTATAGTTGCAGAATAATCGGTAAGTAGGTAGATAGTAAATAGATACTTTTATTATCAATGAGCTCGCCAGCACAGATCAACTTATTATTATATTTCAATAGGTAACTTACCTCAACTTAGTAGGTACTACTTACCTCCTAAAAAATGCTGGTAAATGCTCCGTATGCTCTACCTTTCTACATCGATCATATTTAGGCTTGACAAAGATATTGTCCAAATTATTTTAACTATTCAAGTCCAATTCTTTATAAATAAAAATAAACATTCGTACATAAAACTCTCCCTAGAACACTTATTTTGTACCCACGACGTTTTTTTGATGTTTGAAGAGAAATATCAATTTAATTCATTATTTTTTTATTCATTGGTGTATTTAGTTTATTCTCTATTTAATTCAATTGAGGTTAGTATAGAAATTACACAAACGTGTTCTGTAGTGAGAGGAATAAGAGGAATAACTCAAGATGCCATCGAGGCCAACGAGTAATCCGATTATATTGAAGTTAATAGAAGCTATTAAAGTTATTACATCCGATCAAAATAAACCTGTAAATTGACACTTATCTAAAACTATGTACATCGTAACGGTAATAGCATTTTCAAACTTTGACTGTCCCAAACATGGAATTTTACTTGTTTGAGACCTTATAACTTTACCTACTATTCTTCAGCCAATTAACTTTATACCTATCATAACAATAAAAGATACGTAATTTTGAGTGTTAAATAAACTTTTTTTATATATTCGTACGAATATCGCAAAACAAAGTTTAGAATTGTAACAAATTATTCACACATTTATTATAATCTTAGAAAAAAGTTTTTTACAATATACATTATAAAAAATACATATAAGTACCTATGTATTATAAAAAACTTCAAACTAGGTTGCCGCCGGCAGCGGGGCAAGGCCCAAGCTACCGGTGGTTAGGACTACAGATTGAGGAACCTCCGGACAATGCGTGCCGTATAGAGGATCACTGCCTTAAATTATTATTAACAAATTATTATTATTGTTTATTAGATTATTTAAAATTAATTTAAGATACAAACAAAAAATCATTATTGGACGCTTTAACACTACAAAGGAGTATTACTGCTTTTTTTTTAATTTATCCCATAAATTTAGTAAAATAATGTTTTGTGGGCATTTATTATGGACTATGAAAAATTGCTCTAAGACATAAAGAGAATAGAATAGAAAGTTATACCTATGTCTACTTAGGACATACGCGTGTATTTATTATGTTACTAGGTAGGTAGGCTTGTAAATTAGTGTATTGCGAAGCAAACCTTGCAAGTTTTTTTAAGCCTGTTAACAAATAATTCAATAGATAGGTACAGTTAATCGACATAGCTGTTGCGTAAGTCTTAAACGACACTTTGATTGATAGTATTTTAAAAAACAATATTTTGAACTTATTTATTTACTATATCTGCTAGACTGACTTAAGTTACAACTACGTTGGCTTGTAGTATTATAGTACAACCTTTCTCGCTTCAGGATTTATTATTTATTATCTACTTTTGCATGTATTTACATATTATTGCAACCAAAAAACCAAATTTTAATTTGATTTACCAACTAGATGAGTAATTTCAACCTAAAAATTAATAATGTACTATTACGTAATTAATTAAATGAAATGTACACAAAATAACTATTAGTTAAAGTCTATAATTGGTTTTGCTTGTTAAGAGTTTTATTTGCTCTTGATTTGCGTTAATAAGCAAAATATCCACGGTTTGATCTCTCTAATAACATTAATTAGATAAACGTGTCAAGTTCAAACAAGTAAACATTTGATTTAATTAGGCACTTAAATAATAACTTTATATGGGCATAAAATTGCCAAACATATATGTACAAGCTGTCCACGCCTAGTTCTACTTATTTTATCCACCAAGTCTGTCACCTATCGATCTATTACAAGTAACTTATAGGTTTTAGTGCCTTTGCACATGTACCGGGATCATTAGTAAGTCTATTCGATTGCAGTTTCTTTCAGAAGATCTTTGGATAATCACTACTATCTATGTATTTGTATAGTGACTTTAATACTTTTATATATCCTACTTCCGTAATTTCCTAATTTCTACTAATATTATAAACGCGAAAGTTTGTATAGACGGATGTATGTTTTTTAGGTATGTACCTACTCCTTCACATAAAAACTAAAAACTACACTATGGATTTTGATAAAACTTCAACGATAATATACTTACATACGATAATCGATGTAGCTTATACATCAGAATAAGACGGCTTTAATTTATAAAGGTATTAAAAGGGAAAAAAATCGTTCTTACTATTTTTTTTTGTCATCGTATGTCGTATCGTATCGATGTGAGGTAGAAATATTAACCGAATCAATTATTTTTGCCTTACGCATGAATTGAGCAATTCTATTCAATTTAACATTTCTGAACGTCAATGTGGATTACAAAAATAATTGCCCACATTCAAAAGATTTTTGTATGTTTTTAGCATCCGGTAATGTGATGCAATTTTTGAGTTATGAAACTTTTAAGATATTATTTATTTAATTAGTCGTAGCGACCCGAGGGATGGTATCTGGCCCAGCGTATTGCTATTCGGCCAATGCAGGCAATGCAGCCAGTATCTTGGGTAGGCTTATGATCGATACTGATTTGGATCAGTTGACCTATTTATAGATCGATCGCAAGCCTGTAGATAGCTCAACTGTTTATAATGTATTTTATACATACCTATATACATTTTGTAAATACTGATAATAATAGTCGAAGAAAATATTTATTGAATTTGTGAAGTATTTGGTCTGCAGTTTACAGACAAGGCCGTTGCTAAGTGCAGTTAATTGTGGTCCTATAGGCTGAGGTGCTTAGCCTTTGTCTTATTACTAAGTGTATATCATAACAACATTGCTCTACCTATGCTAAATTGTAGTTTAGACTACAATTTTAATCGGGACCGATTGTATATAATACGTTCGCTTTTGATCTATAGGTAATGCCCACAACCATTAAGAATCATGCCCAAACCCTGTACCAGATTGCTTCAAAAGCTAATTATCATCAAAATTGATATTTTATTTATACATGTACTTTGTTAATTTTTAACAGTCTTTTTTAACCGGGTTTAGAAAATTAAAATTAATTATACATAACATGATTATCAATTTCCTACTTCCGAGTGCTTAGTCCGAGCTTGCATTTTAAAACTTCCGACTCTCGAGTCGAGAGTCGTTTTTCGGATATCCATACAAAAATACAAGGACATCCGAGAGACGACTGTCGGCTCGAGAGTAGGGAGTTTTAAAATGCAAGCTCGGACTAAGCCTTCCGCACGTCAACTATTTTGTTCCGATCCCAGCTGTCACCTATTTTCGTGAGTGGACATTGAGCATAAAAATCTTGTTTGCCAAGTAAGCTTTAGCTGAGAAGGCAAACATGATATAAAATAAAATACATTTTTAAATATTTTGAAATGCGGTTAAACATTGAAAAAAATATTGTTGGTAGCGAAAAGGTAAATAAAAATTAGGGCTTTGAGAGTAAATTCAAATTGATGCAAGTTGGTACAGATTCCCATAGCCCATTGGGCATTGTCCTTTGATAATATTATGCTTACTTAACCTATCGATATGCCTTCGAATGGCATGAGGCAATCTAGACAGTTTATCAGCTGTCAACCTACAATTATTTTTTACTAGTTATGGGCGTTATGGCTGGTATTTTATCTAGTATCTTGTATTCGCAATGAGTAAATATCAAAATACGCGGATAATTAAATACTCTTACGGCCGGTTTCTGGAAAACCAAATCACGATTGATCCGAGTTTGACACATAGTAATTATTTGTTTTTTTCGTTGATCATCGTTCGAGAAACCAGCCGTTAAGTTCATAATCAGTCTTACCGCCTCATGAACTACACTTTTTTTAGCAATTTTGTAAAGCAACAATTCCTAATTACCTCGCTTTTTGTTCCAGAGCGCTAATATTAGCGCTGACATGCGCATGCGCATCCGCTGCTTTACAAGTGGCGAACGATGACGGCGACTGTGCACTTTACCTCACCGGCCCGGGACGCTCCTCGGCATATGACTACAGTATCAATCTGTTGAAAGGAAACTTGTAAGTATAAAAAGAACCAGAATTCGTGTACTTACTGAAATAACATCATAGTCTTTATTTAACGTTATCCGTCAATGATAGTCGGTACCTATACGCTAAGCTAAAAAAAAAGTTCAAAATGATAAAATGACAGAAATGAGTGTTGTTAAATACCTTTAATGTTATTCGTCAATGATAGTCGGTACGCAAAGCGCGAAAAAAGGTTGGTCAGACGTAAGAGGTCAGACTTAAATTGACTAAAATCACGGTCAGTCTGGCACTTCAGCTAAAGGACGAGAGATAGCATTATATCTTAGCAGTTCCAGAACGAAAAAAACTGTTTGAGTGTATAAGTACTTCAATCATAATGGCCTTTTAGATAAACCAAAAGCAGTTTTTGGAATTCATCGTAGAAAATAAATACCTTACGACAAATTACAATCATAATACTTTTAACAATTTGCAATAGAGCGTAACATTATTGAAAAACCAATACCCATATAAGAGTTAACAATACGTGTAATGTCCATGTAATGAAATCAGTCCATGCTAGGTGTAGCTATAATTTCGTAATATATCTGAAAGCTCAGGTGTTAACCACACATGGTGGTTGACCTGTATATCTGAGTAGTTATCAGGTCCGGTTGTTAAGTCAGACTAAATAATATTTATACAACTTATTGAATGCGTACAATTATATTTTCACGCTCACAGACAGTTTTAGGATATTATATTGATTTCAAAATGTATGTTAACAGATGCCAAATTGTCAGAACACATACTAGAACCACTGGAATATTATGTGATAGATTTTATTTCGAGTAGAAAAATATAAATTGCAAAGCGTTTGGTCAGATTGAGTTAGTCTATTTTGTCTTTTGATAGTAGAATTATGCTTTCAATGTTATCAAGCAAGTTTAGTAAAGAGCAGAAAGATCAGAGATTAAACATGAAATCAGATAAGAAAATGTCTCGCAAATTAGTCACTAATTACAATCGTGACCCTCACACTCAATGTCAACAAGTAGAGTATGGTGTACACATTTCACTGCGGTGACGTTGCATAAGCATAACTGTCACACTGTCACCGCAAACTTGACATCGTGGCACACTTCCAGTCTTTCACCATAGAAAGGAGTCAAGTTTAGAGTAAAGATTGCATACATCTCTGCTAATGGCATTGTTTGTTTATCCACAATTACAAAGTTTATTTAACATTTAATACGCAATGCACGTTTTGTGCTAAATCTACGCTGGGATTAAAAAAAATACAAAAACCACGCCATATTATATTCAATTTACAAGTTTATTCAACACCATCAGTGAATCTAAAGTCCGCAGAAATGCAGTAACGAACATGAATGTCAACCAGAACAATGGGTGAGAAAATACGCGTAACACAATTTCGCTTTCGGAAGTTCGACAAGAATAGCAAACAAGTTCACAGCTTGTTGCAAAAACGATTATCTAAAACTAAGTTTTCTTTAAAGCGGCAACCATCTTTTACGACCATAATAGATAATTGAGACGCGAAGCGACCTTTCCTAACTCAAATGATTGTTATATTGAGAAGGTTGAATAAGTATGTGTGAACCGCTACATTGTGGCCATACATGGTGACAGGTGTTTATGGGGCTAACAGACGCGGTGTTTGACGGTGGTCTGCGTTATTAGAAACCTTACGGCTTACATTTCCCATAAAAGCCGCGCAAACTGACCTCTGTCCGCATGTCGTAACATCTCTACACCGCTCTGCGATGCTCAAATACCTTGCCTTTAGCACGCATTATATTGAGCAATGAAGGTACCTACTACATTCACTTTCAAAATTATTTCGCTGTACATCAAAATATCTCTGAATTTGTATAGATCGAACCATAGAGTTTCTTTAAGTGATAATTATTTGTGGCACACGTTCGACAGGTTTGTCACTACGGTAAAGATGAGTTCAACACTTGTCTAACGGTGCAGCCCATTACGACCTGTAGATTGACTCACGTAGCCTACGTATAATGTCTACGTTATTGATAGAGCGCTTCTGACCTAGGAAACTGCTTTCTAACTACAAGATGACAATCTCGATAAGCACGAAAAGTAATTTTGCCATTTATCTGCCGCAACAAAAGAATTTGCATAAATAATCGATAAAAATAGTTTTCTCTATAAATAAATACAAGTTAGAGACGGTATCCTAGACTTTCTATAACCATAAAAATATTCTGCAAACACACCCAATGCCGCTAACCTCATATATTATTATGACGTTACTTTATGAAAAATGGATTAAGTATGTTTGGTTTATGTAAATTGTGTTTATACTAAATCAAAATTTATAGTTGAAAGGTCGCATGTTTTTGCATGATGATACATAGACTGAAACACAAAATTCATAGGGAATAACTTCATAAATATATCAGAATTCAATACAAAAACTGCCTACAACAATCGAAGCTTTAAGAAACTTTTACCAAAAAAATGTGTACAACATCCGGACTATACCTACGGGGACGGCACAAATAAAGAGATTTCTAAAAAGGAAACGATACTAATTTGCACGAATCTCGATTATTTTATGGTAAATTAATGTTAATTCTATGATGTGACTAAGTGACCGGAACAACGCGGTATCGTAATCACATAAATATTTGAAGCTATAAACAAGACATTGATGATTTTCTATATTGATTTGTAAATCAGCGGTTTTATGATGTGTTTTTTATTTCTTGGTGTTTTCTAGACTTCCAAAGTCGTGAGGTCGCCTATCAAATAGAAAGTATTATTATAATATAGGAAATTAAAAAACGCCTGTGGATTTTGGACTTCTGTTTCAAATAAAATAATTAATAGCTTTTTTATTTCATTCTTATATAGAGGCCGAATCTGCCAATCTGTTGCAACAAACATTTGCCAAGCACAACGTCTTATCATATATTACTAGTGTGAAATGTTTATGAAATACTACTATTTCTTTATATTATTATTATTTATTGATATTTGTTTCAGTGGTTACGATGGTCAACACACCTGCATAACCTACGATGCAATCAACCAAGCCTATCTCGAAGCTAGACAAAGAATCCGTATGTGTTGTTTTATTCTGTTTACTTTTCTAGTTAACATAAGTTAGATAATCTGCCCCTGTCGTATGGTTTGTTTAAAAGGCTTTGCTTTGTAACTTCAATGTACTTATCTTAAAAATCAAACCAATCAAATATCATTTCAAATCAAATCATCAAATCATTTTATTGTTTAAATGATATACCTACTTACGTAATTGTGATATGATGTAAATTCTAACCTTTTGTAAAATAGACCGTTGTTACCTGAGCTGCAATGTATATATATTTCTTATTAAGTTTTGTTTGCAGTGGTCGCCCAACCCAAGGGAGAATGGAAACCAGAGGACTACGCAAGTGTTGGCGAGCTTGTACTTGATATTTCTATAAACATAGCGAGACGGTGAGTTTATTATATTAATTAACCAGTTAATTTATAAAACCGAGTTTCAGAACTCATTATTTCTTGGAGCTTTTATACACGAGAGACTTTTATAATATCATCTTCTTACCCTTGTCCCACGCTATGTTGGGTCGGTACAACATGTCTCTTCCATTCTCTTCTATCAGACGTCATTTCGGTGCTCACTCCTTTCTTACTCTTTATAATAATATTCACAGAATATTTTTTGGTCAATAAAAGGTTAAAAGTCGCGATTTGTAATATTAATTACACCTATGGTGATCTTTCGCTGACCCCGTGGTGCAGCAACCTTCCGAAACTTGCGTGATCTTATTTTTTATATTGTGAATAAGCGCAAGGTGATTTTTTATTACTGAATCGAATTCATTGTCATCATGATTCTTGTTTTTGATTTAAAGCTGTTTTAACCGATTTTTGTTGCCTGTTTTTTCTACTTTCTTCGTCATCAATATTTTAATATAGATTATGATAAATAAGATGGATAAAAACTTTATTGCACACTGATAGAAAATTTTACACCCAAGAAACATTAAACCTTCAGCTCAATGGGCGACCTTATCGCTTAGAGCGATTTCTTCCAGGCATTATGGAAAAATTGTTTATATGGCATTATGGAATAATATGTTTGTTTTTTCGTGTAGGTTAAAGCTACTTTGTCACTAACACGGACATGTTAAATTAAATGCATTTCTGTCTGGGGTTGGTCCTTGATCTCAGTGTCGCCTACAGACATTGGCCTTAGACAGTGAACGGGCGGTTAAATGCCATCTTACACTCATTAGTTCCATTAGGTAATTTTATTATTAGTCGGCATTATCTATTTGAGATTTGAGAATGTACATCGGAAAGTAACTTATCTAGAAGGCTAGATAGATATGTTTTTTTTATTTGAGTAAGTGTAGATATATCTAAAATTCTTTTTTTTTTATAAGTGATTAAACAAGAAGTTGTATGATATTGTTATCACTTTGACACGACTTTGTCTTACCAAGCACGTCCATAAGGCCGTGTCCTGTTAGACATCGCACTGTCTGTCACATTGAAAAGTAGACTAGTACCTACTAGGTACTTCCTCGGACCAAGTTTACAAGTACAAGTACAGGATCATCTAAGTGATATAGGTAACTGCTTTGCTCTGTAGACGGAAGCGATTTAAGAGGGCCACTTCAAGTACTCAATGAAGAGCTAATGCGATTCCTTACACATTAAGAACGGTCACCATTCACTTCCTCGTCTTTTCATACTTCCCTTGTAGAATGTAAAATAAATATAGCAAGATTAATAGACCGGCTATCAATCTTAAGGCTTTCTCAAGGGCATTCTATTCACAATCATGTGAGTCAAGTGTCAAGAGTGTTTATTTGTTCTCTATAAGCAAGTACCTAACTGAAGTCAATTTAAATCGTTATTTGATACGAGTATCTTAGATTTTATCTTAGTATTCTGTGTGACATAATTAATGATTGGCTAGTAAAGAACAATGTAGCTGACTTGAGTCTTTAAGGTTTTTTGGTGAAAAAAATCAATGATTTATGATGGTAGCTATGTGCGCTTTGTTTTTGTATTATCTTTAGTTTTTGGGTTTCGGTCACGCCACGAATCATTAGTTTATTTCGTAGGTATATTTTCATACAATTTTGGCGAAATATTTTAGATCAAAATATACTTTTTTTTATTAACCTATACTTTCCCACTGCTGCAAAAGTCTTCCCCCTACTCTTCCAGTACTTCCGGTCAGCCGCCACCTCCCACCAGTCTAAGTGAAAATATACTTACTTAAGTACATAAAAAAAATCGAATCGAAATAATACACAACACTATGAAAGTTTGTTATCACTGTTGTTCACTATCACTCTTAATTACAAGTCTCTTTTTTTCATTAAAAGTTTACGATGTGATTAAAATGATTTCGTACTCAAACTTTCACGTTTACCTCTTAGCAATGTACCGTTTTTTAGTAATACGTTATATTATTTCAATTTCAAAATACTATTATGTATATCTGTATAAATCTATGTGATTTCCAAATAAAACGTGTGTAGGAAAGGCAAGATCTTATAAAGATCCAAGGCCACAGCTTTATGTAGAGCAAATCTATCTGCAGTAGCTTTCAAACTATACCTAGCACACGTAACATCTTTCAAATTAAATTAAACCTACTCATGTTTTGCGATTATCTTCGCTTACATCTGAAGGCTGCGTCTAAAATTCAACGAAATGATTGATAGATCTAGGCTATGTTATCTGAACGTGTCTATTGTTCCAACCAGTCAAACAGCTTCTGAATGTAATTTAATATAATAGCATTTGAAATAAGATACAATGAGTATGATTTGTAAACAAAGATTTATTTTCGGCTAAAAAAATCTACGTTGCTTTCCTTAAAAATTATAAATCTTCTTCTTCCTGCCCTTAATCCACTAGGTGAAGTTAAAAAAAAATGTTAAAAATTGTAAATAAAATTAATAAATATTCACGGACATTTCACACATCAAACTCTAGTCTTAAACTAAGCAAAGCTTGTACTATGGGAACTAATTTACTAATATAATACTTATACACATTTTTTTTGGAAAAACATACTTACATAGAATATATTGTAACGCCCAGACTCAGAACAAATATTTATGTTCATAAAAAATGACAAGCACTTACCTAAAATTACATTAAAAAAGAATAAACAGAAGCGTGTTATTAGACGTTTAATTCTTTTAAAATTTGTTTATTTTTCAAAGACTGTAATGTTCAGTTCAGCTTTATTTATCTTTAGAGGGTAGAGTTAAAACAGAAGCATGTATTATTTTCTAATAATGATAACTTAAGGTGGTTCGTGACGCGTGTTCAAAAAATGAAATAACTGTGAAAAAAAGGCACCATCTGTGCGAAGCACTAGATATTAAGTTATAGCAAAAGTATCTAGAGCGCCATCTAGTTACTTGAACTAAATACTTGTGTAGAAAGAAATAGGAAATCTTTTTTCTCTTTTTCTTTTAGTTATTCTATTATTTATCGTACTTTGTCATATTTACATTCGAAGCGGACTTGTCAGCGTAAAGATTGTAATATCTTGCACCCGTCTCCCGTGCAAAGAAGTTTGGTTGAACCAAACAGGTTTCTTTCTTATAATTTTAATGCATTCTACATAGCATAGGTGGATAATAACGTACAAAAAAAAAATAGCTTTGGATTTTTTTCCACAGCTGTGGAAAAAAATCAATTTATTGTAAGAAAAGTAAATATATTTTTTACCATAATATAGTTGTAAAAATTTAAGTACTAAAATACTTATTTAAAAACGGCTCATAGATAAACCTTACTGACTAACACACTTTACAACAATAGTAAAGTATACTTTAGATGCTAGCATACACTTTTCTTTTAAAAAATGAAAATAACACTAGTACACAAAAGTAATACATATTGATCTTTCATCTGCGGCAATGGTCCCCTATTTTACCGCTAGACTAATCCAGACGTCCAGAATACTATAGCCAAGAACTGCCATTGTACTGGGTCACCATGGTAAGGATGTATGACTTGAAGTTGGTCGCCTTCTTCCTACTTCAATCCTTCATGATACGGCAACGGTCTCTTCACGAAGATGTTTTCTTATCACAAGGTGAATGTTGGTCACGGTGGTCTCAGCCTATGGTTCTTGTAGTACTTTCTTCGCGTCAAGGATTTCTGCCTGCGAGTAACTGAATGCCAGGATCTGGGCTAGACTGCCCAGACAGCTTCCATGAATTCTAGCTTACATTGCATTAAAAATAGGCACTATTTGAGATATATTACAAACTATTTGAGATTTTTTTAACAACAAAATGTTGGGTGTTTATGACTGACATATTTATTTACTTACTATTAGTTGTCATGACAACCAAGAAAAAAGTTAAATGTACCACGTAACAACAAAAAGTTTGCTACACATTGTATGAGTATAGTGAGTATAGTTTTGTTTACCTACTCATATTTCGTAGCTCAATCGTAAATGTAACGTATATGGGAGATATACTGTGCGCTAACGCGGCATTGTTTTTTTGCATCATTTTGTGCAGAATTAAATATTTGAAAAAAAATATATACAGGGTCTAACAGAAGGGGTGGACCAAAAGCAACAGGGCCGATGCAGGAGCTCTTAGCCTATCGATATTACCCCCATGTATGTTCAGCGATATTCAGTCGTTCAAAAGTTACTCGCTTTTTATGTTTTTTTTTTCATAATTTTATTTTAGGTTAGATTTCTCTTGTATACCCAAACTATTAGAGCTACAACCGTATTTTTTTACACCTTGTAGCTTCATAGTAGACCTTTCGTACTTGATAGTTTGGGAAAACTTGGGAAATCTAACCTAAAATATGTTAATGAAAAAAAACCATAAAAGTGCGAGTAACTTTTGAACGACTGAATATCGCTGAGCATACATGGGGGTTATTTCGATAGGTATTGAGCTCTTCCATCGCCCTTTTGCTTTTGGTCCACCCCTTCTGTTACACCCTGTATAATAAACCTCTTTTACCCTGTTCGGAACAGCGGCTATTGTAGCTGGATATTGTAGCATTATTAACTGTATAGTATGAAAATAAAGTTCGCATAATTCTACACCATAATAAAATCAATGTGTATGTACTTAGTATGAAACAAACCTAGCGGTAATTAAATATGTACTGTACACGTAATATATGAACCACCTGTGTTGTAATTTCTCGACAATACATTACATAGATAGATATTTTTTATTATATATATAAACACCCAGAACACCCGGAATAAATATTTGCAGATAGTACAAACATTTATCCCAAGGCGGGAATCGAACCGGCAACCTCCACGTCGTCAATGCCACCGCGCCACATCGGTCGTCAATGTTTAGGTATCTAGTAAGTATACGACTACGTCATTCGCTCGAATACTTACAATTATCTATCAAATACAAAATTCTAAGGTTTGTTGTCAGCTCTCCAGTCGTAGGAAAAGAAACAAGACAACAAAACTAAATTTATCCCTTTTCTTCTTGAAAATGCTACGTTGCCAATCTATTATCTAAACTAAAATTCTAGAAAGGATAAGATTTGTCTGTTTGTTGGTCACTATTTAATTCAAAAGTACACGTCCTATTTTAAAACTATTTCTACATAAGTATGTAATATCTTAACCGAGTAACATAGACTATTTTATGTACAAATTGCAATATGAAAAAAACGTTTCAATGTAAAATAAAGTGAACGCCAAAAACGTTGCCGAGCCGAAATATACAACGCGTGCCGTGTCACGGGTCACTAGTAGTCAGTCTCACTACTGCTAATAATAAATAACTGATAAATAACTGATAAATGTCACTGTTCATAAAGTTTGGTTATAAAAGTGTGGCCATAAATGTATTTCCTTGCAAACATTATTATCAAACTGTTCGTTTTTTAATGTTCTGTAATTATAAATATAAAGAAAAATTATTACATTAAAAAAAAACGTTTATATGTAAGAAAAATTACAAACTTCCAAATAATGCATTGAAATATAGGTAAATAAAACCTTTTTTTTTGTTGTCAAAGTAAATAAAACCTGTAGTAAGGCAACCTCGCTGACATAATTGTCATTGCTAGCTGTCTGTCAATTTAGTCGTACATAGTTGTTTTTGATGAAATTTTATCTTGTAAGTATAGTAATCAATTGTGCCAATTAGAAACTCATTGTGGTAACAGAAAGGATCCGAAGAAACATTCACGCTTTGCGATCACTCCGATCAAGCATTATGATGTAACTGCCCCACAAACAATCTATATCCTTTGTACGCAGGCAAGACAATGCACCAACAACTGCAATTGAAGAATCTTAGCGACGCCACAGAAAACGACATAAATAGCCCGTAGCCCGTTTTTGGGCAAAACATATTCATGTGTTTTATTTGTTTAATTTATAGAGCTGTAGAGAGTCTTACTATTGAAATATTAAATACATATAAACATATTCCTGAAGATATTAGCAGTTTTATTAGAAGGTAATCTATGTAATAGGTATCTACTGCATTTTATTGCATTTAAGTTCAAAAAAAATTCCAATAAAGTAGGTTTTATAGTAGTCTGTAAAAATTCTGCAGAGCCTCTGCTCTGCAGAAAGACACAGATAAATATCAAAAAAAGGAAGCAACAAAAAGTCACATTTCTGGCGGAGATTTGAACTCGAATACTCTTATTGTCAGTCCACAGTACCTTGAACTGCGCTATTAGTTCTTATTACCTGACGTCGAAATTATGAAACGCTAGCGCGTTTCAAATATCGGAAACATTTTTGCGTGTCAAAGTAGATAGCAAGCTTGAAATTCCTCGCCAGCCTCTGCACGTTTTTCCTACTAAAATTATAGTATTTTGTATTGATTAATTGGTATCTATTAATAAATTTTCGCAAAGGTGAATTTTGATAACTAAACGCAAAAAACCATTAACAAATCAGAAGAAAAACCGCAGTTTTTTAAACTAGCGACATCTTTTGTTGTTGGGCTACCGTCCTGACTGAGCGCTTGGGCCTTAAGTACAAAGTATTACATTTCTAGTTCGTTGCCTTCCATGTAAAAGTATCCGTTAGGTAAAATTGTAATAACCACCCACGTAGTACTTTAATCTAAATAAATCACCGAGCCCGTTGTTAACGGAAATTTCTTTGTCTAATTATCATAATAATTCAATAAAGACGCCGCAACGGCTGCACATTTAAATATAATACATGTTTCGCCTTTGACTATTCTCGTTTTCTTCTATTTATTGAATGTTCAAAGAGATGTTTCTCAACATGATTACTTTGCAGCGCTACTGAACTACGTATGTCGTATTTGATTGAAAAAAGTTCAATGCTTCCATTGTACACTAAGATGTTTTTAACTTAATGATTACTTAGTACCTAGATATAAGACGAAATCTCTAAATGATTCTTGTATTTACTAAATAACTTACACTGACTTTGAGTTAACAAAAAGCACAAGCAAACAGACGCGACGTTTGACTACACTTATATAGGTGCGTTGCTTATGTCGAGATACCTGATATCTATAGTTGGTTTATGCTATTAGAAGACATTAGTAGATAATAAAAATAGATTATTCGGTAGTCGGTCCTTATGGAACCTTATTATTAACATTCACATTAAATCTCAGCTCATTGTGTGGGCCTAATCTCACTTTCTAATATTATAGTAGCTCTATAAAAATATTTGGTTGCGTATGTCATTTCTGTTTTTGCTTGATAATACGAGTATGCATTCACATTATTTCTCGTATTGCATGCGTATAATATAAGTAGATATACCTGTTGCCAACTATATTTTATTTTATCATGAAAACCAGTCAAAAGTTAACTATGTTAGTACTAAATTACCGAACGTTTTTCATGTATGGTAAGGTATGTGTACAAACAAATAAATCTAGAATCACAAAAGTCAGACATTTATGAGAACTTATAAGTTAAAAATCCATTTGTCAATTGGTTATTGAAATCTAGAATCGTTGCACTAGACCACTTGCATACGCAAATTTTGATAATATACTATTTATAACCCTCGGTTAGCTCTGCGTAGTCGAGTAAAAAGAAAAGTAATACTTATAATAAGACAACCTTAGATTCGGTGTTAAATATTTCACTATCAAATATATTCGGAAAAAGCGTGAGTGTATAATCCGCTATCGACTGACATTCACCAGATAAATTAAGAATGATTGATATATTCATCAATACAGATTGTGTCATTAACCTTCATTACGTTTATTGTAAAATTCATAAGTGGAGCAAGTGCGATGCCTTGAACTACATTTGGCACAAGTTGACATTACAACTTATCCACACACCTACTCAAATCTAATAGCCGGATTAAAAACTTAATTGTCACATATGCATATATGTGTTTTTTCGAACCTGCAATGATCTTCAGGGGTAATAAATAAATTGTAGACTTATCTAGAGCAACATATTATTCCTAGGACTCTACTAATCATGGATCGATTGCATTTAAAGTTTCTTTAAAGCTCTTATCTATGTCATCAGACCACCATAATACTCTCACTAATTGTATTAACTCAAGTTCATTGAACTGGCCCCTAAAAATCAGCAGCGAATACTAATGCAAAAGCGCAGCGTCGACGTAGGAAAGCCTTTTGAGCTCAGATTAACTGACAAACTTACTAAGAAAATCCTTCAGTTTCTAATATCCCAACTAAGTGAACTAGGAGTGCCTCAAGCTACGGTGACGCCTAAACAAGTAACGATCACACTACGCCATTGATGTAATACAACAAGCAAATCTAAAAAAAACGACTAACGATGACCAATATATCATTGATCTTAGTTATCGATTATCTTAGCAGGTGAACAACTGTGTTTCCGGGTCCTTACACAACACTTTCCCATATCTATCGAACACAGGAAACAAATAGACATTGATTGATGTGTAGAGATGGAGAGAACAGTAAAGGTGTCTTGTCTTTTAAAACCTGTTAGTTCAGACTCCGTATATTCCAAGTTTCATCCAAATCGGCTTGACATGGTCCCAACGGCCAACCGGTATAGCGTGATTGACGTGATGACACGTCCAAATATTTTAACTTACTTTTGAATTTGTATTTGGTTGGGTAGGATTATTGGAATAATGATAATGGTAGAGCCGTTACTTTTTCTCGTCAAGTCTGTAATACACTTCGTCATATCATGGTTTATGCATCTGTCAACAAAACCCATTCCTTGATCATCGTTGTTTTGGACTTTTTATTGAGATTCTTCAGCACTGCAATGGAATCAATTCGATTTGGGGATTGTAAACATATTACTTGATACTACAGAGATAATTACTTTACTATTTCATTCTCAATAAGAAAGCATTTCAAATGCTAACGCCCAAAACGTTATATACATCATGAATTCGACTTATGGAAGTAATTAATCAAGCAAATAAAATTGTCTACAGTGTTTTAATTATAATTACTTAGATTATCCGTTAGGTATGACTAAATAGTATTATGACTGCAATAATCCTTGGCATTTGGTTATATCCGTTACAAAATTACACGAAGTGTTTATAAAGTGTATCAATCAATTTTAACGGTTATTGAAGGAATGACGGTGTTAGTCTATTAAACTCGAAAACTGTTTCGCTCTTGTGTAGGTAGGTACTTATATTAAAAACAAAAATGTTGTTAAGAATAAATGTACATAAACTTATCTGTACACCCAAAACTGCAGAAAAGAAACAAATTAACGTACAATGATCAGCATTATAGCCTTATCAGTAAGAGCGATCTCTTTCATATTTCAATTAGCCTTTTGATATTTTATGGGTCTTCAAATACTTAGAGATACACTTACACAAGTGTATTTTTATTTGATAAATTCCATAAAAGATCAAAAGGCTAATTGGTAGTAGGTATTGAGTAGGTACACACATTTTAAATTGCCTTTTGGTTATCATACTTATGGCATTTTCAAAGAATTTTTTTTGTCAACAGGTATGGCTTGACATATGAAGAGATTGAGAAGGGCTTACCCCTAATAGACACCTCGAGAACTCTGATCAGGGAGGTCTGCCCTCCTGTGTTCTCGCACGTGGAATGCAGGGCTGGCAAGTACAGAAGACTGGATGGACTTTGCAACAACTTACAGCATCCGACTTGGGGCGCTACCAATGCACCTTTCCAGAGGTAAATACGAGCTTGGATTTTCTACACAATAATAAAAATTTTGATTTCTTGCGTTAGATCCAAAAAGTTTGAACAAGAGAAGGATTTATAGCTCCTTGAGTCATTCATCATGGCTCAGTGGCTCGTCTTAGAAGAGACCTACATCCAGCAGTGGACTGATATAGGTTGATGATGATGATGTTCATTCAACACATGCTCTTGGGCTTACACCAAACGCACAGAAAGAGCAAGAGTCAACAAATTGCCAAATCTTTTACAAAACGTGTTACGTACCGTCGTCGGCCGCATCATCACTTATCATTAGGTGTGATTGCGGGCAAGCGTTTGCCTATAAAGTAAAATAAACAACCAACAGTGATACCAACAGCGGTTTTTGTTCACCAGGTTGCTAAGCCCTCTTTTTTCTGATGGCATCAACTCGCCTCGTATCTCCCACACTGGCCGTGACCTACCACTCTCTCGCGTGGTCTCCCGCACTATGCATCCTGACGACGGATTCCACGACCACGCCGGGACTGTGATGGTCATCGCTTGGGGACAGTTTATGGACCACGATTACACTCTTACCGGAACTCCTCTCGGTGAGATATTATTGATGACTGTCATGTCATGGCACAATAATTAGAACATTTAACAATGAACTTGTGAACATTTGAACATTAAACTGTGTTGTAGCTTTTTTTGTCAAAAGACAGGTAAGAAAGTAGGTAAAACTATTAATGTTTAGTTTTTATGTTTAGTATTGCAGACCGGATTTTACTTTACAGCACATAAGAATAGTTTGCTATATACTTCATATATTTTTTTCTGTATGTTTCAAACACAATGACTTTTATATAAGAAAAAACATCTTTCATTTATTTAACAGACCCTATAAACCGTAACGACCCTGAAGAGTGCTGCAAGCGCCCCCCTCACCTGAAGCACCCTTACTGCAACGAGATCAGAATCCCCGATGACGACTACTTCTACCGTCTGTTCAACGTCAAATGCATTGACTTTGTGAGAGGATTCCCCTCGCCAAGACCCGGCTGCCGTCTGGGTAAGTTACAAGATTTTTTGGTTTTGGTCAAAAAATTTAGAAATTCTACATACTTAATTCGACACATAGTGATTTACTGAATGCTGATAATAAGGAAACTCTATAAAATACCCTAAGTTTTTTTTTGCTTTATAGGCAATCGCTTGACCGCAATCACACCTGATGTTAAGTGATGATGCGGCCTACGGTGTAGCGCGTTTGCCTAGATAAAACCTATTCACTCTCCTCTTGAAGACGTCCAAATTATAGGTATCTGGAAACATAGATGCCGGCAAGGAACTCCACTCCTTGGCGGTCCTCAAAATAAATGTTGCGGCAAAGTGCACTGTGCGGACAGGTGGACAGATCTTCATATTTAGTAGCGTAACTTAAAGATCTGGACACAGCATTGACAAATAATGATAACTCGAAGGAGTTTTTAACCCCATGAGTCACAAAGTATTACATTTTAAATAAATAATTTATTACATTGATTATCTTGTAAGTCTTGCAGTTACCGAATAGGTCGCCTTCTCGTCATGTTATCGTCCACAAGCGGTTCGCGTTCCATATGCCATAAGTAATCATTAATTTATTCAAAAGGGCCCAAAACCACCTTGTCCTGAATTAAGTTAAGTGACTTCATAGTATAATTGCACATGATTTCAAAGTTCGGTGTAATGATGTATAATTTTTAAATCAAAAATATTTAAACGTCAATCATGATCTCTGTTTTGTACACAAACGAAACTTGTCTCGCCGGTATTCGGTATCTCTTGGGCAACCATATTTGTGGTTGTAAATTGATACTATGCATTAATTCTATTCACATATATCTTCAAAGTCAAATATATTTTATTCAGTTAAATCAAGGGTCATTAAGTGCCAGTTTCTCGCGAGTTATAGGTAGGTACTCACCATTTTTATTCTACTAAAAAAATACTACAAACATTGCATTAAGCTCATTGAATAACAATTTGATTGGCAACACAAAAGCATCTTTATGTTAACGATTGAAAGGTAACCTCATCTAGTTATTAACAGATTACCTAATAGTAGTGTGACCTCTGAATCGTCTGCCGCGCCTTGTGAGAGGCGAAAGTAATCTCAAAGTTACGTGTAGTCACGAGTTTTGCTCAGAATACAAGATAGTGAAGTGCTATGCTGTTCCCATATTGTGTAATCTAGTACAATCGGTATGGGAAGCAATCTGCTTTGCCAATTAAGTAAAGCGAAAATTTAGAGATTTTATCTTAACAGTTGGAGATGGAGCTGTCAGCTCTTTGTATTGTTACCTGTATTAAGTGACATGAGACATCTTGATTTTGGTAGCTTTATGCAGCAATTTAGTAGATATAGTGTGTATATGCCCAGCCGTGGGACGAAATGTTTTAAATAGGTGTAGGCAGGTATATATTATTCCATTCACGGTCATTTTACACATCACGCTTGCGCTCTAGTCCCAAACTAAGCAAAGCTTGTAAAAGAGAGCCAAAGTGTTTCATATTTTTTGTGTAAATACATTGGTAAATACATAGAATACATACATAGTAACACCCAGACACAGAACAAACATCAGAGCGCATCACACACAAAATTGTTCTGGTTTTCGGGATCGAACCCACGACTAACATCATCAAAATAAATTGCAGAACTAAAATAAATTCATTACTGGTAAGGATAAATCGATATTAACTCGTACTCAAGATAAATCTAGCTGTAAGGCAACAGCATAAATATTAAATAACCACGTTTGAAGGCGGACAAGTAACTACATAAACACATAAACTATGATAGCTTAATTGAATGGCATTTATTTGGTACATATTACGTAAACTACTAAGCTATTTCATAGTCCAACTGTCAGGTCATATGACTTGAATAATATTATCACATCGTTAGGTAAATGTTATGTATTTATGTCTCTTAATAATAAGTAAGTACCTGATTGAAAAACAATACGCCTACACAAAACTTTCGCCGCGACAATCTCACTAACATATTATTATCTAATATCATATTACTAATTAATAATTTATTAATAATTAGTAAAGAATAAGGTTTTTGTAATATTTAAGGGTCAACCATGCCTTTAATAATTATAATATGTACCTATAACAAAACATTCTTAACAGGTTGACAGTCCAGAGACCACATATGGTCTTTAGAGCGACTTCCCTACCAGTCCACAGTCCGTACGTGGTCTGTTCGCCTATACAATTTCTAAACCATCTGACACTGTAGACGTAAGGAGAAAGTCTACTTATTAATGCGGACTTGGCAGGACATATCATAAGGATTATAAAAAGTGATGGGACGTACACAAAAAATCGATATTTTTTTTTTTAGAGCATGAAATAAAAAAGTGACCAAATTTTAATATATTTGTGGTCTTTTTATGATTTTTTATTGTTTCATTACTTAGAATTAGATAAACGATGGGTAAGTAAGTAACAAAAACATGGGAAATGAAAAGAAAATGTATTATATTCAACAAAAGACAAAGACTAAATTATTCTTCTTCTTCTTTTCTTTGTGGCTTTTCGCAGGCTAGGGTTGCCACGATTTTGCCAATGTCGGAGTTTACGGAGATTTCAGTTTACTAATCTTTTAACAAAAAGGCGGAGATCTGAGTGTTCAAAAATGACCGGTAATGGAGGGAGACTCTAAAAGTTGATTTGCCAAGTGAAAAGTTAATTAATGGTTAAGAAAATTATACTCTAAGACTAAATAGATAATCAATGTATAGGTAAACTTATATTACATATTATTCTATCTAATATTTACAATTTAATTTTATTCATAGTTATAAATTTACATAGTATTCTAATAAAAGGGGAGAACACAAGAGATAACAATTGTTTAGATGTAAAAGGACGTGGGATTTCTGGGGGGGAAACATCATACAGACATAGTCGTAGCCTCGGACAAGAAAATAAAATATGTTCAACACTTCCTTCGTCCAAACCACATTCACATATTGAGTGGTCCCTGATCCTTATTTTAGCTAAATGAACTGGTGTACAAACATGACCCAAGCGAAGTCGACAGATAGTTGATGTCGTTGTTTTATTAGCCAAACGAAATTTAAAAAACCACGGTTTAGATGGAATTTCAGGTTGAATATCTCCGTAATGTCTGCCTTTTAAAAGTCTGGACGACGACCACATCCGTGACCACGAAGTGGCCAAATGCGATTTTGGGACAATACATAGATCATGACTGTATAAACTAAGATGGTCATGTGAACCTGTATGAGCAGCTTGTTTTGCACATGAATCTACTGTTTCATTACCGGCGATTCCGGAATGGCCCGGAATCCATGCTAGTATAATATTTATACCAAGTTCATGACATCGAAAAAGGGATTCTCGAATTTTCAAGATTATGGAAAAATTTGACTTAGAGCGGAATGGATTGGAAAGTATAGATTGAAGGGCACTTAATGAGTCAGAAAATATTATAGAATTATTTAGATTATGAGACTGAACAAATAATATACTTTCGAGTATAGCTATTGATTCCCCAGTAAATACAGAAGTCACGGACGGGCATTTGTAATTTAAAATTATTTTGGTAGAAGGAATCCATACTGCTGAACCTACAGGGCTGAAGTCATTCAGCTTGGATGCATCTGTATAAATAGGTCGCCATCCGCCGTATTTATTATTCAAAATAAATTGGAATTCACTTTGTGCATTAGTGGAACCTTTATGTATACCAAAATCCAGCAAAACATTGGGTTCGAATATTAAGGCTTTATATGGAATAGAGAAAAGAGGGAAAAGTTGTGTTTGGATAACAGGATGAGGAAGATGATAATATTTTCTGAAACTACGAATAAGACAAGGTATTGAGTCCTGGTTCTCATCTAATTGGGGTCCTAACAATATTAAAAAATCATTTAGGATTTGAAGAAGGGGGTGATGTGAATTTCGTACCAGTTTAAATAAAAACCTATCTGAAAGGTATTGTCTTCTGAGAGAGAGTGGGGGTTCAGCACATTCTACCTGCATCGCATTTATGGGAGTAGATTTCATTGCACCAATGATAATTCTCAGACATCTGGACTGAACCCTATCTAAAATCCCCAAAGCCAATTTAGTACTTGGGTCTAAAAGAAATGATCCATAGTCCAAATGGCTACGAACAATAGCGTTGTAAAGAAGTTTTTGACAGTAGGGGTGTGAGCCCCACCAAACACCAGACAAGGAACGGAGTACATTAATATTTTTTTCACATATATCTAAAATATAATTACAATGAGGAATACCTGATAGTCTAGAATCCAAATTAACGCCTAAAAATTTTGTACTTGTGAGCTGTCGGATTTGTTCATGTTTTATATATAAATCAATATCCGGAACATTTCTTTTTTTGGTAAAAATTACACAACTACTTTTGGATGCCGAAATTGACAAACCATGGTCCTCCAACCATTCACTCAAAAGGGATAAGGCTGTATTAAGATTATCTTTACCTTCAGAAATAGAATTTGATCGAACATATAAAGCTAAGTCGTCAGCATACTGAAGAACTTTACAGAGTGGGCCAATGGAATGATCGAGGTCGTGAGTATAAAGGCTGTATAGGAGGGGACTAAGTACTGAGCCCTGAGGGAGACCTTTCCACACGCGTCGTGCAGGTAAGAATGAACCTTGATGTTTTATTAGAATATTCCTATTCATCAGTAAGTTGCTTATGTAACGAACAATCCTCGCAGATATACTCAGCTGTTGAAGCTTGTTCCTGAGTATTGGAAGAATGACGTTATCATAAGCCGAAGTTATATCTAGGAAAACGCCGACAAGAGCTTCTTTTTTAAGAAAAGCAATGCGAATATCAGTTGTAATTAGACTCAAACTATCCATAGTGCTCATGCCCTTTCTGAACCCATACTGAGTTTTAGACAGAATACCACTACTCTCCGAGATCCATTCTAATCGAAATTTTAACATGTGTTCCATGACTTTGACTAAAACAGAAGACAAGGCAATAGGCCTATAAGAGTTTGGGTCGGAACGAGATTTGTTAGGTTTACAAATCGGAATAATTATTTGGGTTTTCCATTCATCAGGTACAATTCCATTTTCGAAGAAGATGTTTATTAGGTCTAAGTAATATTTCTTAACACTATCAGGAGCATGAATCAAAAAAGAGTACGGAATTCCATCGATTCCTGGAGAAGAGTCCTTTAATCCGTCTAGTGCAAAATTCAGTTCATTAATACAAAAGTTATTATCAAAATAGGATGATGAAGGTATGAAAGATGGAGGGGTAGGGATAGAATCTATATATGGAACATAAGTTGGTGATAACCTATCACTAAAAGAAACTATCCAAGATGTTGGGTCATTTGAAGACAGATCAGTAGAATTACATGATCCTCTATATCGCTTGATTTGTTTCCAAACCACTGAAGATGAAGTTCTTGGAGATAAATTTTCACAAAATCTTTTCCATCCCAGTTTTTTTTTCTTTGACAAAACTCGCCTAGCTTTTGCTGCACAACGTTGATATTCCACAAAATCTTCAGGAGTCATAGAGCTATTGAACTGGATCTCAGCATTTTTTCTATACCTGATAACAGTTGTACAGTCCGAGTCCCACCATGGGTTTGATACTCGACAAAGTGTTTGGGATTGTTTTTTTATTGAAAAGCATTCATCTGCACTTTTTATAATAGCATTTACTAGCATTGAGTACGCAGAAAGGGCATTATCCAAATTAACATTAGGAAAATTTTCAGAATTCATGTCTAGAGTATTAGTAAATCTTTCCCAATCAGTTTTGGAAACTCCTGTCAATCTATATTTAAGGCTAGGATTAAAATTCTGTTGAGGTGTGATACAGTTAGGTATAGTAATGATAATTGGAAAATGATCACTCCCGTAGGATAGCGGCAACGTTTCCCAGGATAGAATGGAAGAGAGCGAGGAGGAGCAAACTGTTAAATCAACAACACTCTGTGGGTCCTGTGAGGGAAGGGCTCGACGGGTAGGGGATCCGTCATTTATAACTCATCAAACATTTCTGCAAGTAAACGACCAAATGTACTGCTGTGATTGGAGCCCCACGAAGAGTGATGACCGTTAAAATCACCGAGGAGAATGATGGGAGAAGGAACCGATGAAACAGCTAAAAGAATTTCAGGAATTAAACTAGGGTTAGGTTGGGGAATGTAAATTGATAAAAATGATATGTTAAACACTCTGACTGCTACTAGGTTGATGTGAGTAGGATGAGGAGGAAGAGGAATTTCGGAGAAAGGAAGAGTTACCCTGACAAGAAGGGCACTACCTGCATACCCGTCAGATCTGTCGTCCCGGAGACAGGTGTAGCCTGAAATTCGGAATGGACTTCCCGGCCTTAGCCATGTCTCCGAGACGGCAATGACTGACGGGCAGAATTTAGAGATTAAGTGAAGGAGTTCAGGCTTGCGCCTGCGGAGGCTTCTCGGGTTCCACTGGATAATGGACACTGGATCCATTATGAGTGGTTAATGTGAAGATCTGGGAAAGTTTTTGTGCTACGTTGGACGGTAGGGGTGAGTTGTTACTGGAACACAACTCGATTAGAAGGTTTATTAGAGTTTCAATAAGAAAGTTTTGTCGGTTGTCATTTGATAATTGTGGTTGTGGCAATGCGTGTCCATTAGGGAGTGAAGAAGATGGAGTAGAGATGATTTCATGGTGGGATGCTTTATCATAAGATTTAGCTAGAGGGGCACGTACATGAGGCTTGGCATAAACCGATTTGACATACGAGCGGGAGCTTGAAGGATTAGAGTTGGAGGGAAATTTTTGGGAGGGGGAGGAGGGAGAAAATGTTTCCTGAGCAACTTCAGTATAAGATCTTACTAGTTTGGGGAAATGTGTGGCAGATTCTTCATATGAGATACCATTTTGTGACATGAACGCTTTTATTGATTTTTGTCTTTCTAACTCGGGGCATTGTTTATTGGAAGCAAAATGATTTCCAGTGCAATGAAGACAATAAGCCTGGCATTCCACTGTGTCGCAACTTTCGCCTGTATGTTCTTTTCCACACTTAAAGCAGCGTGGCTTCGAGCGGCATTGAGCTTTAACATGACCAAATCTACAACAATTTTGGCATTGTATTGTAGGGAGTTGATATACTTCGACAGGGAGGGATGTATGGAAAGAAAATACTCTATCTGGTAGGACTTGACCTCTAAAGGTCAGCACAACTGCCTGTGTTGGGATCCAAATGATCTTACCATCTTCGTTGGACTTTCGGTTTAGGCGACGCGCCTTCGCTACAAATCCACACCCGTTAGGAACCTGTAGATTTTCGGCGAATTCCTCCATGGACATGTCTACTGGGACATTTCTTACAAGACCCATGCGAGTAATGTTATACGATGGAATTGACGCAATATATTTATATTGGGATAGGAGAGATGTGTTATCCAAGAATTTGTTAGCATCAACAGCAGATTGAAATTCAATTGAAATCCTATTTCTACCAATAGATTTAAGTCCACCCTGACAAATATTGCCTACTCGATGGTTTGACAAAAATTGACCAAATTTAATGGGGCGGATTGTAGTACCTGCGGAAGGATCAGGGACCTCCCGTGATACATGGATTATGTAAGGACCTTTGTCAGTTGTGGAATATTCTTTTATACCTATGACCAAACTGGCATGAAGCCAGGTGGTTTGAATTGAAGCTGGAGAGGGGGCTGAGTCTATGTCTGCAGACGTCGCTTTCAATTTAGCGCCAGAACCACTAGACCCCTCCAAACCATCATCCTTTCTTCGCTTACGCACCGCAGAATACTCAGAAGGTGGATCAGGGGGGTCCGGAGGAAGAGGCGGCGGCTCAAGGCATGGAGAACACGCCGAAGCGTTAGTCTCCATCCTCCTGCAAAATCCTTAGGTTTTTTTTTTTCGCCCTAAGGATAATGCAGGTAGGTCTCGCCCGTCGATAAAATTGTTATTTATGAATGTTAAAAAGCTAAATGGGACTTATAACATGTGATATTATTTTAACTAAGATTAATCCACCACCATAAATACTTAGCAGATCAACTTTAAAATTATGTAAAATATCGCTCTAAAAATATTAAAACTCAAAAGATCTCACTCAAAGCTTGTTGCTCCAAGGCGTCCAACCGAAGAAAAAAAACGACTAAATTATTCCAATTTTACCATCTGAAATGTCAAACCATTTCAAATGTTTCAATCTGTCAATATCTGTATATTTTTCAACATCACTTGGTAAATAACGAAATAAAAAGAAAAGTAGCGCATACAACTTATTGGTCTGTGGACTCACGAGGTCTGATTTTTACCGTACTGAAAGTGCTACAAGTCCACAGACCATATGTAGTCTGTGTTAAAAAAACTATTTTCGGTATAGTATAAATATTTTATAAAATATATATATACATTTTACCCACAAATATACCGACTTTTAATAAAAACATTACTGGACGTATAGGACCATTCCTACTCTGGAGCCCGGACAGTCAACCTGTTAACAGTTGTGAACTTGAAACTTTTTCAAAACTTCGTTCCTCAACTTTTAAAAGCGTTGGTGCTTTGAAAGTTGAGGAACGAAGTTGGGTAAGTATGTACTTTTTACGGGACTTGAGCCTTGATGATGATGATAAAATTACTTCTCAACAGGTTCAAGAACTCCTTTCAACACGCTGACAGGAGCTATCGATGGAAACACAGTCTATGGAGTCACTGAGAAATTCGCAAGGTAATAAAATAGGCTTAGATACTCTGTGTAATATAAATAGGTTCCAATGTTGGTTCGAATTATGTTCTAAATGAAAAAAAAGGCGGGAAATAGCGAACAGTAACCCAAGTACGAGTTTGTGCACACACTGATCGTAGAAACGCAATCGCCGAGCGCCACCGATTTTGTATGGAGATCCAAGCAGCGCTGTTAGCAGATTTTTTGAAAAGCTTAGATTTCCATACAAAATCGGTGGCGCTCGGCGATTGCGCGAATTGTAAATAAAATGTTTCCCTATTTTTTTTTTAATGTCAGGGAAAAAAAAATACTAAGTTTGGAATGCATTTTGCCGCGTTTCAACACATTACGTAAACTTTGTAAATACAAGCCACCTAGCTTTATACACCTGCATTTTTAGTGCAATTCATGTGAAGTCTTCGGTATGCGGATATAATAAGAAGAGATTGCAGTTTAGATTCCAGTATTCGCATAACACTTAATGCATTCGACCATCGCGATGCTTACCTTCCTACTACGCTTTTTGCTCCTATAGTTTTCAAGACGGCAAGAACTGAATTAGAAAACCTATCCGTCATTGCACAGAACAAAATCACTACTTCTTCTTATCGTGTCGATGCTAATAATAATTTCTATCATATTAGTTTTAATAAAGCTACAAAATCACTGATGTATAATGTAATAATAAACAATTATTTAACTAGAAACATCATTATCCTTGCTTGTAGGTATTTCCGAACGTTTAAAAACGCAGCTTACTTGACTTTTTTCAGGAAACTGCGTACCGGATATGGTGGTCTTCTACGTATGAACCCAGTTTTCAAAGAATATGGACTAAAAGACTTGCTGCCGCTCAAACTGGACATCCCAGATGAAGGCTGCA
Organism: Ecliptopera silaceata; assembly: GCA_932527185.1. NCBI lineage: Eukaryota > Metazoa > Arthropoda > Insecta > Lepidoptera > Geometridae > Ecliptopera > Ecliptopera silaceata. Next base: position 3,623,758 of record OW052200.1, read on the forward strand.
CCAGACCCAATAAGAATATGTACTGCTTCGAAGCAGGTTAGTATTTTCTAAACCTCTTTGCTATCAGGAGTAATTAGATATTTTATGCCAAAACTAATGAGAAAAGTCGGGCAACGTCTACCGAATTTCTCCTTCTAGGTGATCTTTATGATTTTACTTATAGAAAGTTTTATTAACTTTGACTTTTTGATGATTAACACTTTTGCCTATAACTCTTAATTAGCATACCTACTTACATGATATAGGTAGGTACCTAACTGAAAGAGATTGACGAAGATTTTTCCAAAACTCAGTACCTAGTTCCAGCATTACAATGTTCGTTCCCATTCATGTTACTATGTATTCTATATTATGTATTTCCAAAAAAAAATGGTTGTCTGTAAAGTCGGTTTACTGACGATAGTTGAACGTGACAACGTCAACGAACGGGATTGTAAGCGGTTCTGCAAAATAATCCGCGCTTTCGCTTGCACTTCATGGAACGCCTCAGAACGCCTCAGAACGCCTCATGAGTCATGTTTTTTCGTGCGTGCAGCCGGCTCTATCGAATTATAAGACGTTGTCACGTCAAAATATAATTACTGCTGAGTTTTGGAGAAATCTTCGTCAATCTCTTTCAGTTAGATCATGTGTGGTGTAAATTGAGAGAGATAGGCAAATCTGTTGATCATCAAAAAGTCAAAGTCAATTAACACTAACGGCCGGTTTCTGGAAACCTAAATCACGATTGATCCGAGTTTGACACATAGTAATTATTTTATTTTTTCGTTGATCATCGTTCGAGAAACCGGCCGTAAGTTTTCTATCAGCAATCGAGTTCCCATAGCACAAGCTTTGCTTACTTTAGAACTAGAATGTAAAGTATAAAATGTCTACGAATATTTATTTATTTATTTTCCAGGTGAGATCCGAGTGAATGAACAGCTGGTCCTAACAGTAATGCACACGCTCATGGCTCGTGAACACAACCGAGTGGCCGTAGGACTTGCAGCTGTCAACCCCCACTGGGACGACGAGACACTGTACCAGGAAGCCAGGAGAATCAACATCGCGGAGATCCAGCACATCACGTATAACGAGTTCCTGCCGATATTGCTTGGGAAGGATGTTATGGAGAAGTTTGGTTTGGTGCTTGAGAAAAAGGTGAGGCATATTTTAGAATGATAATTGTCACGAACCATTTTTAACAAGCGTCACAGGACACAGCTCAGTTGGTAGTAGCTCTGCCTTCCATGCTGTGGGTCGTGGGTTCGATTCCCACCCAGAGCAAATGTTTGTGTGATGAACATAAATATTTGTTCTGTGTCTGGGTGTCACTATGTATGTACATATTTACAAAAAAAAAATTTGAAGTATTCTATCAGCAATCTAGTATACCCATAATATAAGCTTTGCTTAGTTTGGGACTACAGTGTAATGTGTGAAATGTCCATAAATATTTATCTAGGATGTTATCAAACGTAATTAAAAAAATATTGATGCCTAATAATTACCTGTCAATAAATAATTATTTACCTACAGGGTTACTGGGACGGGTATGACCAAGAAGTGAACCCAGACGTGCTTGCTTCGTTCGCGTCAGCTGCTTACCGATTCGGACACTCATTGCTGCCAACTGCCGTAGAAAGATGGTCAAAGGCACACAAATTCATTGGTAAGACTATGTTCCGAACTTATATACAAACTACTACTTTGTTCTACTTGAACTCTGTTTGAGATTAGTGTTGTTGTGTATTGACACGCTAGAAGAAGAAGACTTATAAACAACATATTTTATTCGAATGAAGAAATAGCCTAATGATTTGACGACTGATGTGGCGCGGCGGGTAAAGGTCCGCCTGCGAAGCGGAGGTTGCGGGTTCGATTCCCGCACTAAGATAATTTTTTGTACGATCTGTAAATATTTATTCCGGGTGTTCTGGTCATTTTATATGTGTAATAAAAAATATCTATCTATGTAATGTATTGTATTAAGTATGTCAGTCTTCTAGTACCCATAACACAAGCTCTGCTTAGCTTGGGGCTAGATGATGTTGTGTGAATTGTCCAGGATTATTAAGTATATTATTATTTTCCAGCATCAAAAAGACTGTCAGACCTCATCCGTAGACCATACGATTTATACCGAGCCGGTGTTCTAGATGAATACGTTATGGGACTTATGAACCAAGTAGCACAAGCCATGGATGACTCCATCACGCAAGAGGTCACTAACCATCTCTTCAAGAAGGTTGGAGCTCGTTTCGGAATGGACTTGGTTTCATTCAACATGCAAAGAGGTCGCGAGTTTGGAATACCCGGATACATGGAGTTTAGAAAGTTCTGTGGTCTCCCTGGAGCGGAAACTTTCCAGGATCTCTTTGGGTCAATGAGCAACCAGACCGTGCAGAAATATGAAACTATTTTCGAGCATCCTGTCGACGTGGATTTGTGGTCCGGTGGTGTGTCTGAACGACCGTTGCCTGGATCTATGTTGGGACCTACCTTCGCTTGCATCATTGCTACACAGTTCTCATACTCAAGACGAGGAGACAGATTCTGGTGAGACTAATCTTACATCTTATTATATTAATTCATTTATTCCTTATTATTATATTAACCCATATATATAACCTACCTACATAGTTGTCTCACTTCTGTTCTCTGCCTTCCATGCTGTGGGTCGTGGGTTCGATTCCCACCCAGAACGTTTGTGTGATGAACATAAATATTTGTTCTGTATCTGGGTGTAACTATGTACGTAATATACTTATATATAAATGTATTCTATCAGCAATCTAGTTCCCATAGTACAAGCTTTGCTTAGTTTGGGACTAGAGTGTGATCAGTCCGTGAATATTTATTTATATTTATTTAATTTTCCAGGTTTGAACTGCCGAACCAGCCTTCATCGTTTACACCTGAACAATTAGTAGAAGTGAGGAAGGCGCGACTAGCGCGAGTTATTTGCGACAACACTGACATCATCGACACCGTACAACTGTACCCTATGGTGCTACCTGATCATGAGCTGTAAGTACCATCTGTAACCCTTCTTCTTCTTTATGTCGATGATCTCAAACAGTGTTTTCCCAAAATTCTGTTTGTCTTAAGCATTCTTAACTAATTATCTATAGAGGCTAGGGGCTTATAATTGACACATTTATAAGGCCATAACACTAATAAATGTGACAACCGCTAACGCATCGAAACGGTAGCACATTCAAGACACACTAAACGGTGACGCTGCGGTGTTTGGCAATTGAGCTGACGTCAACGCGTGGTGTTTGTCGAATACGCTACCGTTTCGATACGATAGCGATTGTCACATTTATTCGTGCTAGGGCCTCTGTATATAACAAAGGGAGTAAAACTGAGTTGTAAGAAAAGTTACCATGTCCCTAGGGGAGCGAACAGAGGAACCTACGTCCCCAAGTCCTATTTTTAAGTATCTTTGCTGTCGCAAGATTAAAGTATTTTTACTTAGTAGTTTTACTTTGAATCAGTCTTCTCTTGAGGATCTTCTTGATTTAGTGACAAAATCAATAGAAGTCCGTTCTAACAAAATACTTACATTATATCTAATAAATACTAATAGTCATTATGTAATTAGTTTAAAACTACAACTTGATAGTCGATCGCTATGAAAGCGAGCGCGTTGAAGTCTAATGCATGAAAATTCTGATGTAACAAAAAAACACACACATATTGCTGGTTATAAAATACTGTATTCGCTATAATAACACTTATGAAAATAATGACGACCGATGTGGCGTAGCGGGTGAAGGTCCGCCTGCGACGCGGAGGTTGCGGGTTCGATTCCCGCCTTGGGATAAATGTTTGTACGATCTTCAAATATTTATTCCAGGTGTTCTGGGTATTTCATATGTATAATAAAAAGTATCTATGTATGTAATGTATTGTATTAAGTATATCAGTCTTCTAGTACCCATAACACAAGCTCTGCTTAGCTTGTGGCTAGATGATGTTGTGTGGATTGTCCAGCATTATTTATTTTTTAATTCCTTTACAGCAACCCTAGAGTTCCGTGCAGAAGCGGAATAATCCCTTCAATGGACTTCAGCAAATGGGCGGAACCCGCGCCATTCCACAACGGCAATGCAAAAGAATTCGTAAGTAGCTTCTCCTACAATCCGTACCTGGGTAAGAAGTAGTGGACCACACCTATTAGTACTCGTAGCTAGTTTTAACCTGCCAAGTTCATGTGAGCGAATTTATTAGCCATGTTATACCATGTTAAAGAAAGAAAGAAAATATTTATTTACACAATGATATATGTTCCTCGTGTAGGCTTTAAGGCCAAGTTAATTGTATCTTCGAATGAAACGACTCATATAATAATGATCGAACTTTACTTCAAGAAGTTCGTTTGATCTTATATTATGGGACTTATATGTTTTACATTTAAAAAGAAGTGTAAAAAGGCCACCACTCAGCAAAGGCTATAGAAACCATTGGTACTTCGGACTTTTTGGCCCCACTGAATAGGAATTCAGTGGGGTCAAAAAGTCCGAAGTCCTAGTCTTAGATTGTCTCTGTCTTTCACCATGACTGAGAAAGAGATACTGCTATCAAGTACTTACTTGACATTTTATATATGGCAATCTTGGTAGTACGAGTTTTTTTAATGATGTTATCCTATCCCTATGAATCTGTGTCTCATTTTTAACTTTTTAAGCAACTACAATACTACAGTACATACGATGCATTGAAGCATCGTAATAGGTATCACTCAAACACATGTTTTATTATCGAGAATTTATAACCAAGTCTCTACTTTCAATACCTTCTAAAAACACGCACACATGAACTTGGCATCACTAGTTTTATTTATGTAGAATGTTAAACGTATATGTTAGAATTGTGGTATTAGTCAACCGTAATGTAGCAATAAAAACATTCAAGCTAATTAATTGTGGCATATTTTTTTACGGGGTAACTTTCGGATGTCTTGTGGTATAAAGTTTTGCCATAGATTTGATTCGCTTGAATGATATAAATCTGCAACAAATAATGGAATAGTCTGTGGTAGTCTTGCACTTTTACGGCCGGTTTCTGAAACGTTGATCAACCATAAAATCACATTGTAATTTGATTTTTTGGTTGATCAACGTTTCAGAAACCGTCTGTAAGTTAGTTTTTTTTTTTAATTTCGTAGCAGTAGAGAATAGATATGTTAAGTATTTAATTTTATATTTTGTGCTTGCCATCGATAATTGCTGTCTGTTTCTATTATACTTTAAATATAATATATAGTGTCTTTGTATAAATAAATAAGTTATAATATCATACTTATTATTATTACTGTAGCCTTGATAACTAAGACAAGACAAGAATTAGTGATGCATTGACATTATAAATTATTCTCTGTTGTTATTAAATTTTTAATTTCACTTTTAAGTCGATTGATATACCTATAAAGTTATGTATTTTCTTGTCTTGTTTTTGTTGCTCGGTTCGACGCTTAAAGTCATTCAATAAAATGCTCTATAGATAATTAGTTAAGAACGCTTAAGTTAAACTTTCTAGATTAATTGAACTATATTAGTTAATTTATACATTTTAGACACAAAAGTAAGTAAATTTAAAAGTAAATGTCAATCAAGTAACAGGTTGCCATATTTAAAATTAGAATGAATCAAACTTTGAGTGTGTTCATTCAATTCAATTCATTCTTTTCTGAGTTTTTTTTAATGTTTAAAAGCTAAAAAATAACAAGAAATGAAATAAAACAAAAAATATGAAATAACATTGAGAATGAAGACTGCTACACCCTCAATGTTATTTCATATTTTATTTTCAGCTAGGAAAGAATAAGAACCTAAACTGATACTAGATCTTCTAGTCCTGATAATTATTGCCTACATTTCAACGTCTCAATGTCAGTAATTACTTTGAATATTTGGTACTTATACTTATTGTAAAAAAATAAGACATCACTTCAACCTATTTATATTGGCTTACGTAGACCACATATAAAACACATTGCATGATCAAATTATTGTAAATAGAAAATGTACACTTAGCGTAATGGTAATAAAGCATTGTTTTTCCACCTTAGACATTTTAGTTTTATTTACTTACCTAGTTTGCACGCGGAATATTATAATAGATAGTAGAGCGAGGGAGTAGTCCTTTTTTTTTGGCACGGTACGTTCGAAAAATATAGCTACCTTTTGCAATTACACCTACTTAGAATAACACACGCAGTGATGCTTTTATGGTACGTTTGCAGTGTTTTAGGCAGAAGAACTTAACAACAGGTGAGCCAAATGCTTATTCCATCTCATATTTCTCTTAATTCTCATCATTTATTGGGTATGGGCTCTGTTCATTACCCTCTTATTGTACGTCCGGATTGGACAAACTGTATAAACTTGTACCACTTAAAATTAAGATATTTTATGTACAACAGTTAAACAATAAAATATTTCTGATTTCTGATATTCTTTTAAAATAAACATTATGTATGAAATAGAACACATAAGTAGGTACTATAATTGGATAAAAAAATAAATATTAATTATTTCACAGATAACAAATGCGTTTGTGAGCAGAAATATAACAAAAAACAATTCTACAATCAAAATTGAAGAAGATACTAACGTAACAAAAAGTGAAAATCAAAACATGCTACAAACTAACGTGTCTTGCAATTGCAATGAGACAGTACTACATGGAAATGCTCAGTTACAATGTACTAACACATCAGAAAAAAGCATTGATTGTAAAACTATTGTTAATAACATAGGTAAAGATAAAAATGATAAAAGTGAAACAGTTAATAATGATACAATACTAAAATACGTATACAAATACAGCGAAACAAGCGATCTTAAAAAGTCCAAAGGACATTTCAAGAATTCCCTGAAGAGACGGAAGCGTTCATCAATAGATAAAAAACAGGTACAAAGTGCACCATTAATAGTCAACTACGAAACATTACACACGCCTGAAAAAGATAAAGAAGAATGGCTACCGGCAAAACACACTGCAAATATTATCAAAAGTTCTGATTTAGCCGATTTTAATATAGAAACGTTACACGAGAGCCCAAACCCTGAAAAATCACAAAACGATGATCACGCTCGCTCTGACAACGATGATGTTAAAGAAAACCTCAACGATGAATCAAACAAAGATAATCTTGAAAACAAAAATAGAAAAATAGACTCAAGTGAAGAAAACGATAAATTAAATGAAAGTGAAGAAGTATCGAGTAGCGATGAGAGAGAATCAAATATAAACGAAAATAGTGGAGAAAATGGCAACCAAAGTAATATTTCAAATGAAAGCGATCAAACCGATAGCAGAAGTAATGAGAGTAATGAACGAGATGCCGATAATGAAGACAACTCTAAAAATAGTAATTTGAATCGATTCACAAAACCACAAAGTGAAGAAAGTTTCGAAAACAGTGAAGAAGCAAATGTAAATCAAAATTTAAGCGTAAATCATAATGCCTTACCTCAAAAACATCAAAATGTTGACCTAGATGACTTTAGCTACGAAAGAATAAAACTTAATAAAAGCGGTCAAGTAGAGTCAGATAAGGATGAATATGATGCCAAAGATGTTGAAATAATTCCGAATATAAAATCTGACAATTTGGTTAAATCAAACGACAAAATTTACGAAACGCCACGAGCTAGCTCTGATTATTCTAGTGAAGACGCTGATGAACCTACTCATATTAACGATGGAGAAGTTAAACCTGTTGTAGAGATAATTTCAGAAGCAGACAGTAATGAATCAGATGAAGACAACACTAATGCAAATGAAAGTTTAGAAACACTCACTGGTGGCAGAGAAGACTCTAATGACAAGTTACAAAAAGTAAAGAATTTGCGAGATGCGGACGATGTTAAAGATCAATTTGAAAGAGTTCCTTTAAATTACAATCATGAAAATGAAAAACAAGCCGATGAATCTGATCAGCACAAATATTCTAAAGATAAAGAAGAAGAAGGTACATCTGGTAAAGTAACACCGAAACGTTATGATGACCATCTTAATATCAAATTCGATGATGTATCAATAACTTTACCTGAAATAAAATTGCCAGATGATATCTTATCCTATCCATACGGAGACCCACCCATTTACAAAAATAAAGAATTGAAAAAGAAGCACGACTTTTTCCATTACAACAGTGAAGAAGATGAAAATGAGTCACCTCGGTCGTCTAATAAAAACGATAATGACGATTCTTATCACCGCGATGATGCAGACCATGACTATTACGGTAATTCAAAAAAGCAACAGTCTTACAAAAAGCAAAAAGAGGAAGAAGATGGTGATTTATATGAAAAATTTGTACGAGAAAGGTTTGGTAAACGAGACACATTTGAAAAGCGATCTAAACTAATACAAGATCGAGCTCACGATCCACAACTACACAAAAAAGTGCAGTATATATTAGAGAAAACTAAAAACGTAAATGAAGAAGCTGCTAAAAGCGGAGATCCAAAAGCAGGATACCTGTGGACATTGGAGTATGGTGAAAAGCTATAAAGATTTATGTACTATAGAGTAGAGTATTATAGAGTGTATCGTGTAAGTATTGCATTTTGGTAGTAGATAGTTAGCATGTAAGTAGGTAGGTACCTACCATAAGAATATAAATAAATAGTAGGTAAATAAATAAATGATGCTGGAGTTTAAGAATATGTTTGTTATGTACCATGTCTTAAAGGCAATAATATTGTAGTACCCCAGCGGGGTCATGTTCGGTTCTAATTTTAATTTAAGACCTATAATTGTAACCAACATGATGCATTATTTAAGAATATAATTATCTTCTATATTATTTAAATTGCCGTTCCGACCGGATATGTATCTGATAGTATGTATGTCAAAGATTTAATAGCAGTCACCATCAATCTAATCAATGTGTCAGATGTCAACGTCAAAGCATAACCTCACTTTATCACAATTTAATTCATCCCAATTCGGTTTGTTCGCATTTCCCAAAAAGTTTTATTTCTACTTTGAAATCGATCTTTTAGTTGTAAAGTATCTGATTTCAACAATATTTTATAAATATGGCTGAGGAAATACAAAGGAAACTGCAAAAAGAGCTGGAGGTTTTCAATAATATGCAAAAAGATTACCGGAAGGCGGTGAGTCAAAAGCAGCAATTGGATGGTCAGCTGAACGAAAATAAAGCTGTAAAAGAGGAGCTGATGCTCTTAAAGAAAGATGCAGAGGTTTACAAACTAATCGGCCCTGTATTAGTAAAACAAGACCTGGAAGAAGCAAAACAAAATGTTGTAAAGCGAATGGAATATATCACCAAAGAGGTGAAGAGAACCGATGATCATATTTATGCGTTAGAGAATAAACAAGAAGCCCAACAGGAGAGTCTAAATAAACTCAAAAATGATCTTAACAAACTGAAGATAAAAGCATAGTCAAATTCTGTATTACCTTGTCCGCTTTACAACTCATTCACAAAACCATTTGTGTACATTTTTAAAAGTTTTAATATTATGCTCTTAATTTACCTACTAATTATAAGATATTTAACATACTTCTGTTTTATTTTCAATTAACACACCAAACCTGTAGTAAAAGGACAATAGGCAATTTTCAATGGAGTGTGGGCCATAACTAAAAAAAACTTCTCTCAGGGTTGCCAAATAGTACCTATGTTTCAAAGGGCTATTACAGGCCTGCCTTTCACAATATTTATTAAACATAGTAAAATGTAGGTCTATAAAAGTTTATTTGAATGTATTATACGGCCACCCTGAGGGCCATATTTTTAGTCATAGCACAGAATGCTTATTCTGGTATGCAATAAATCCCATAAAATATATCTATTTCCTACAATATCATCAACCTGACTATAAGGGAGCCAAAACCCCTAAACAATTTAATGAGATCACCCATGCAAAAATTTTTAATGTAAGAATTAGTAGCGCAGTTTGATCTCGGCATCCAATAATATATCAACATAATTATTTTGTTATAAAAGAAAAAACAAGTAGTATAATTTATATGTATTTTATTTTAGTATAATACCATAATATGAAAATATAGGCTCAGATACATTTCTCTTAGACTAATGGCACTTTTGGAATGTAATACATTTCTTAAATATATTGTTAGTACATAAGTACTAAGTAATGTAAACTATGCGTTTGTGACTGTTATATTATGATACACAAATATAAAATATACTTGTAGTTTGTTACAATAAAAATAGACTTTAAAACATTGTACTTAGCTACCTAATAAATATTAATATCTGGTCCACAATAAACTATTCAAAGCTCAATATAGAAATACAGAAGTCATTTAATATTTTTACCGTCATCACAAAATGAGCGCCGCTAGAATAAGGTAGCCAAACAAAATAGAATTACCAATGTATTTAGCGATCTCAATGTTATCTTCGATCATTCTACCGGCGCCCATCACCATCAATCTATTTGATTCTGCTTTGTACGCAAGGCACACTACAGAATGGCATCTCTTGTTTCACCACAAACCTGCCGCTAAGCAAACTCTTTCCGCATGTTCTACCAGAGCAAATGAAGCAGTCTGCATGCCAGTGCACATTTTTCCATGAAACTCCTTGTTGCTCCGGTCCTATTATGCCACCGCACGCTCGACAACGCTCAGCATGGAACTGGTCATAACAAGACAGACATATTGGTAAGCCTGTTCTATCATCCGGCACATACATCTGACCACCGAGTGGCGCGTCGCAGTGGTAGCAACAGAAATGTTGAACGTGGAAAGCTCGCCCTTCCGCCGCCGTATACGGTCGCGTGAATATCAACTCGTCGCAGCCAGCGCAACGCGGAATCTCCAACACATTAGCCAAATCACGAGCACAGTACAGCTCACCTTTGTAGAAGCAGTACACAAGATCTGCCAACAGCTCACCGCACTTGCTGCAGGTAAAGCACTGTGGGTGCCAAATAGCTTCGACCCCGGCCCTTTCGGCTTTTACGGCAACTTCGCCCGCGAACATCGGTTTCGTGCACCGCTTACATGGCATGCCTTCGTTATACAACTTTCTGTTGAACTCCATTTCCGCGGGGCTGAGTTCGATTTCGCTAAACTGTTCGATGATGGGATCGAGAGGTTCGGACGAGCTTTCGGAAATGGGTGAGAAGCCTTTCTCGCCTGGAGTGTTGTCTAGGGTTTTGTCGACCCATTCGTTCGTATCTTGATTTGCTTGGCCTGGGTATGTGCTGTAGTTAGGCAACGGCGGAGGCGGAAGATCGTCTTCCGAATGTGTTCTAAGATACTCTCGCAATGGCGCCGTCTGCTGCGGTTCGACTTGATTGATTGGTTTCATAGAAGTGGAGTATTGAGGACTGATCTTTGTAGAGCAGAGAGTGCCACTATGCTCTGCGGTTGTCGGTTCATGCTTCCAGCTCCATATCTCGCCGTTCGGGGCGAATATTGTTCCCTTCTGGATTCTACTATCCAGTAACTTAGCGCTGCTAGTCACGTTGTTATTGCTCGACCACAGGTCAGGCATTATCTGCGCTCCAAGGACTTTAGTCGTAAACTCACTAGTTTCATCTCTAAACTGAGGGTTGTTGTTATACTCATCTCTAAACAGTTGGATGGGCTGGAGGTATACATCACTTGCAATTGGCATGTTCAAATCATTCAAGTTCTTCAGTAGCTTGTCGTATATCGGTCCATGTTCTACCGCGCTTTTGATTCGATCTGATTCGATATGCATGATGTGTAGTTTGTCTTTGACAATGCGACTGAGGATCGGGCTAGATTTATAATCGGGCAAATTAGCGGCACTGCTGACGATATTACCTTGGTTATCAAGAACCAGCTTTTTATCCGACGCATTTTTAGGTACGATATTGTACTTGACGCCTCGAGAAACGTTGGATATTTTGAGTGGTAAAGCGTAAGATTTAGGCGCACCATGAGTTTTGCTGCTTTCTACGGAGTATGTGTCTCCGTTTTGCAAGGGCGCTACGCGAACTACATTGCCCATACCGACAACATTTTCTTTGATGCGCGTTATGTATTCCTGAAACATTTTAAAACTGTATTTAGAGATCGTAAATAGTGTTATGACATAAAACGTTTTTTACTATGACAAAACTTTTCAGGCAAGGAATTAGGACAAAGAAGCAAATACTTTATGTCTTTAAAAAACTGTGATAAAAAATGTGTAAGTATTACAAGACGTCTTTTCACGATTTTACATTTTAATTCTGTGAAATTTAAAATTATCAAATAGAAATAGGTTTTGATTTCAACTTCCTTAGTCCCTTCTTAGTCTCAGCCTACTTAACAAAGTAATCTAAAGTGTCTAAAGAGTACTTACAGTATGCTCAGATTTTTCTTGATCAGTGGCATGGTGCCTGGCTGCTAAGGCTACGTCATGTGGAGGCAGCTGTGTCCGAAGATTAGCGCGTCGTCGCCGAGCCGCTTCCGACCCAGAGACAGGAGCCAGCTCGCCCAAACACGACATGTAGTCTGTCACCTAGAAATAAGGTCCAAAATTGACTGACAGACTGATCGGTACTACTTGATTATTGTCTTTCGACTATTATTCTCTAACAGTGGTGGAAAATTATAGATCTGAACATATCTGCATATACATATTCTGGATGTGCACCCGATTTTTGTAAATGTATTTTTCAAAAATAAAGAATTTTGTAAGTATTTGTATTTTGTATATTATCTTGATCACAAATATATAAATAAATACATAACAAAAAAAATTTAAGAAATGATTACTTATTTAAGTATTAATAAGTTATTTAATTCCATAATGATTTAAAGGAACACCATTTCTAATCTTTATTATTATGTGATATGTAAATATTGCTGATAAGATTAATATGAGCCAGGACAAGTTATTAATAAATAAACCTTATCAGAAACCTTATCAACTTGAAGCCCTTTGATTTGGATAAACCATGGCCATGTTATTGATATTGATGGTAATTGATTAACCTCTGTAATCTAACTCTCTCCTACTAAAAATGGGAAAGCTTTAACTATATGTTAAGATATATGGCAATTGAATTGATAGGGATACAATTTAAATTGAATTAGCTAATTTGTGATGGCAGCACAAAAAAAATTAAAATTATGTTTTGCCCCAAGGGAACTATCAAGATTAGAATAATCCCAAGAGTCAATGGTACAGTTGGTTACCGCACCCCTGTATCAAGGGGAAGGTTGCAGGTTCAAAACCGGCTTGCCTCATCTTTTGGGTTTTTTCTTATCTTAGTGATATTAAAAGGTAAAAAAAAACTTACGAGTTCAGTTGATACATTAGGAGGCACCCAATCAACTTTCACAGGTTGATCTGTCAGACCTCGGATTTTGATGAGTGGTACTGAAAAATAAAAGTTTCTAGATAAGATTGCTAGACTACTCTTACTATTTTGAGATACTGCTGCTATGGGAATTTTGATGTTAGCATGAATATCTTTAGTTTATTATTTTGAAACTTACAGCCAGAATTAAGTCAGATTTTTTACATGGAGATAAATGAATGATGCAATATGTCACAGGGTATATTCATAGTTGGCATGCACCATAAGGTACTTAATTATAGGTAAGAAATGTTATATCAGGCCTTCAGATAATCTGAAAGCCTCAATCTAATAAATAAATATTCAAGGAATATTTATATTGAGACTCACTTGTGCCTTTCTTAGGTTTAGCAGTGCCAAGTAGTTCAAACTGCGCCCATCCTGATAGATCATCATCTTGCACATCATGAACATCTTTACTGCAGTGACATGCTCTGCACACTTTACGCCAAAAATGCAAATCAAGTCCAGGGCATTTTGAACCTAGAAAAGAATCATGGAAACATGATTAAATAGGTGATTTAAATATAGTAAGTAAGTGATACATATATTCTGGTACTCATTTTGATTCTATGAAGTTGCTTAAAATTAATGACTCATTGTCATAGAGTAGTTTAACTATGATGGACACTCATTATTTAGCTACTCATTATTCTAAGCATGACACAAATTGGACAAATTACTTAGCTATTCATTGGATGATTCACTGTATGACTGAGGACTTTTGAAGTAGAAAACATTTTCATGTTTTGACACAACAACAATGGAATGAAACCTATGATGATAGAGGAGTGTGCAACCAGATCAGTTCTCTGCTTAGGGTTGGATTGGAAGGATTTGTCAGTATGAATACATTGAGGCAGAAACATACCACATGAGTTACATGGAGCGCCGGCGCCGCTGTCATGGCCTAACCTGGCTTTGCTGAGTTTTTCTCGCTGGCTCTCGAGCTTCGACAGCCAAGCAGGAGCCTCGGGTGTCTCCACACATGATTCACTCATCCTTTCGCTGATTATCAGTCCTGTAAGCACGACCTATCAGTTATCGGACGTGAGGAAACAAAAAGATAAGGGAAATTATTAAAATAATAATGTTACTACTGTTCAACAGTGGCGAATGATAACAAATTATAAATACAAACCTTTGGGACATTTACAAAATATACGCAGAACTTGAAAACAAAATACAAATGAAGATAAACAAAATAAAAGAAAGTAATCCAAACACCACTATATCAATATCATCACACCACAGACCAACGCACAGGCACTGCACAGACAGACTATTAATAGAAAGTAGGATTCACAGAGCAAAAAAATGCCCCTTTAAAGTTTCTTACTGTCAATGTCAAGTCAAACCGATGTCAATTCATACACAAATCATTCATTCATCCATCCATCCATCCATCTTTCAAATGCATTTCCGATTAGATTTTTCCTTGGAAGCTTTTTGATGTACGTTTTCGTATATTTTTAACAATTTTAGAATCATTACTTCTCATTGAGTGCTGTGTTTTTTAAAAGAAAGTTATAAAACGTTTCAAATGTGAGTAGTGTTGATTCTCTTCACCATACGTTCAGATGAAGCAATGAGTCATAATTTTGCAACAATAATCAACTATTTATCTTGTAGATGTCTTCTGGAAGACCAATCAAGTGTGTGGTAGTCGGAGACGGTACAGTTGGAAAGACTTGCATGTTGATATCTTACACAACGGACAGTTTCCCTGGTGAATATGTGCCAACAGTGTAAGTGAAACCATAAAATTATTTACCTCTTGGTTCACACATCAGAACTTCAAATGCCTGTAAGCAAACTGCAATAGACCGCAAATATCGTATAGTTGCAGTAGTAGTTGTGTCTTGAAATTTTATAACTTCCTATCGTTGTAAACATAATATCTAACAAAAACTACTCATGGTTGTTCATACTCTAAGTACACACAGAAACATTACTTTCCTCTTTAATCACCCATTATTAATCATTAGTCATAAACCTATGACATTCCATGTATCAAATTAATTTAGTGCCTATTAACATGTTAGAAGTGAACAAGAATCCCACAATATTTTTGTAAGCTTGTGAAGACATAATTGTGGTGTGGTGTGAACAATATTTTACAATATTATGCTTAATACACCTACATTATTACACAAAGAAAGTGCTAATTGCTTATTTTCACTTTCCAAAGGTTATAAATACCTTTAGGTTAACCTACCATGTTATGTATACATTTTTTTACAAATAATCTTGAACATAAATATAATATATTATGTCTAGTGAATATGGAGAATAATAAATATTGCTCTAATCCAAAACCAAAAGCTTACACTAAGAAAATTAGATTCATGATATTAACTCATTAACTTTTTTTAATAAACTTTTTTTAATTCAAACCAACTGTACCAATCAACATTATCAATTTTTGTCATAACACAAGTTTTGTTAGTTTGCCGCAGCTGTGATGTCTGTTAACAACCAACTATATAAAGTGATATATTGTGCTAAGTGCCGAATTTAGAGGGTAGTTTGTAATTGTTGTGACACTTTTTTATACTTGCGCACATGTGTGTTACAAATTGTTTGGCTGTTAGGAACTATTTTGTATTGTAAGTTTTAATGTTTCGCAATAAGTGAAAAATGTAATTTTCTTCTGAGAAATAAATTATCTATAACCATATATTTTTTCAGATTTGACAATTACTCTGCGCCTATGGTGGTTGATGGAGTAGCTGTGTCTTTAGGACTGTGGGACACAGCAGGACAAGAAGACTATGACAGACTTAGGCCGTTAAGCTACCCACAAACTGACGTCTTCCTTATTTGCTTCAGTGTAACAAGGTAACAGTCATTTTCTCATTACGCAAATGATTTATTTTCTGTACAAGGCCTTTGATGTTAGTCAAATATAATAGTGTCTTGAAGCTATACTGGTTTTTACTATAGCTCAAAGTATTTTTTTCTCAGGATAATCTTAGAAGGATTGCTTGGTATTCCCAAAACAAATCAAAAGAATGATTTAAAGTAGTTTAGGTATCAATACTGCACAGAGGGCTTAGTCCGAAGACGCATTTTAAAACTCCCTACTCTCGAGCCAACAGTCGAGATGTCCATAAATTTTTGTATGGCTATCCGAGAGACGACTGTCGGCTCGAGAGTAGGGAGTTCTAAAATGCACCTTTGGACTAAGGGCTCAGATCAGAAGTTATAGGTAGACACATTTGACCACAATCTCACTCGATATGTGGACAAAATAACATTTTCCTTTTAAATAGGTGCTAATACATTCATACCAGTTTATATTGCGATTTAGATTGTAAAGAAAGCTACTTGGATTTTTGACAGGTATTTGTGAAATTCCATATCATCTAATGTGAAAGTAAGAGAAATTAAACTCCTTTTAGTTGACCTATTGCATAAGATTTATATAAAGAATAGCATTAGTAGAGTAGGTTGGTTATTCTATTGTATAATCTAGTTTAAATATAAATAAATATTTATAAACTTTCTAGGACTAGGCTATCTTGTCCTGAGCATATTTTAGAATATTTTATTTGTAATATTAATTATTTATATTATTTCTTTGGACTAAGAAATTGTCTATAAAAAGTTTTCTGCTTGAATCTACTAAGCATTTTTTTTCATTTCAGCCCATCATCTTATGAAAATGTGACATCTAAATGGTATCCTGAAATAAAACATCACTGCCCTGATGCACCAATTATATTAGTTGGTAAGAACACCATAATATATTATTATTCATAAAAACTTGAACTTTAAAGTATGTATATTTAACTAAGTACTATGAAATTCAAGGAAGTCAAGAGAAAGGGTGTTAAATCCATAGGCTAGTTTACATTCGAATTAGTTTTAACAGTATTCATAAACAATAACCCCCTATCTTATAAAAAGTTAGTGTGTTGACATTATATCACCATTACGTATGGTAATCATGTCTGCA
Source organism: Ecliptopera silaceata (assembly GCA_932527185.1). Lineage (NCBI taxonomy): Eukaryota > Metazoa > Arthropoda > Insecta > Lepidoptera > Geometridae > Ecliptopera > Ecliptopera silaceata. The sequence goes on from OW052200.1 coordinate 3,641,041, forward strand.
CTAACTTTTTATAAGATAGAAAGTTAGCCTCAATATGACATCAAAAACAGCGGAAATGTATATTATTTAAAAATCAAAATAGTTTTTATTTCGAACTACAAGTTGGGAACTCTTTTTTTAATTTTTTCTACATGCATAATTATTTCATTTCAATGCACAGGTATTTTAATTATTTATTGTAAACAGGAACCAAGATTGATTTGCGAGATGACAGAGAGACACTCAGCCTGCTTTCTGAGCAAGGCATGTCACCACTCAAGAGGGAACAAGGGCAAAAGCTGGCTAATAAGATCAGAGCCGTCAAATACATGGAGTGCTCAGCTTTGACTCAGCGTGGACTCAAACAGGTATGTACTAGTTCTTCTTTTCTACATGAATCAATGTGATTTGCTTTAATTCTGGAACTGTGGAATGTAACTGCACAGTATGCATTTTAGTTGTTGACTAGACCAAGGGAGAAAATTATGATAAGTTCGACTCTGCACCCTAAAGCATAGACAGTAGAGTCTAATCCCCTATCTTTTATAAAGTTAGCGTTGACATTATGTCATCATTACGTATGGTAAACAAGACATCAAGTCTGCGCTAACTTTTCATAAGATAGACCAAATATGTTTGAGACAAATGAATCATTTTTCGTGTAAATAAATAAATAAATAATGCTGGACAATCCACACAACATCATCTAGCCCCAAGCTAAGCAGAGCTTGTGTTATGGGTACTAGAAGACTGACACATTACATAGATAGATATTTTTTATTATACATATAATACCCAGAACACCCGGAATAAATATTTGCTGAACATACAAACATTTATCCCAAGGCGGGAATCGAACCCGCAACCTTCCGCGTCGCAGGCGGACCATCGCCCACCGCGCCACATCGGTCGTGTAGGTTACTGTTAAGCGTTCCAACCAACGACTCAGCACAATCTTAATTATGCCGACAATCCATCGTATATGCAAGTTCTTTCTCCAAATTGCGTACTATTAATATTAAATACCACCCCAAATTTATATGCCGATGGTATAATAGAGGTATTTTTTTCAGGTATTCGATGAAGCAGTGCGTGCGGTTTTAAGACCCGAACCTCAGAAAAGACATCAAAGGAAGTGTTTAATTATGTAATAATCATTACAGTCTCCATGACAAATGAATAGTTAGGCAAGGCACATTGAGTACTCTCTCTCATACTTTCAACAAGTACCCTTTTGTTTTATAAAACAAATCGATAATATAACTTGAAAACGCGTTCTCTTCTATAGCATGAATTTGTAAATTTTAATACTTGGTCAAAGCCTAATTCAAACTCAAAAGTAAAATCGATTGTAATTTTTAATGGCTTATAAACTAAGTGAATTTTCGATATAATATTCAGAATAAAACTACTCTAATGGTAAAAATACTCAATTGATTCGGGAGTTTAAGATATAAAGTGTGGCGCGATAGGTTATTTTATTTTATCATGGGTACCACGGTAGAAACCTGCTAGTCTAGATAAGCATGGACAATTATAGAATAGTGAGGCTATTCTGTAACTGTCCATCAAGGTAAAAGGTTGCTTATTTTCAAAGAAACAAAGATCCGTTTTGAACTTCTTTAAGTGAAGAAAATGATAAGCAGTTTAGAATGAATTATTTATCTCGAACTGTTGTACTTGAAGTGTGGGGAAGTTAGGTATTTTGTGTTTTTATATAACAAAAACTTGCATCAATGTGCCTTCGCGCTAAACAGTAATGTCAAACAGTAATAATGTGTTTCTATACCTAGGAAATGTAATATTATTTAATGAAAATTTTTATTCCGAATTTTGTTAGTTTTGTGCCATAATTATTTATTTCTTCAAACAATTGTATAAAAATAAACCATCACACTAGCTGATATCTTCTGTAAGTATAACAATGAGAATGCCAAAGATTACAAATAGATTTAAGTCTCAATATCAATAAAGCTTATGTAAATTGTTTAAATGGATAGAAACAAATTGTTACTGTTGTACAAAAATTGATATTGTTATTTTTATAAGTATGCAACTGAACCTCAATATTCGAAGTTTTGTAATTGTGAATAAGGACTGACGTAGACGCTAGTATTAACATACTCAAGTAATCTCTTTAGTTGCTATTTTGAATTTTGTTGTGAGAATTGATATTAGAATTGTTTATCTCAAAAAATCGAAGGAACATCATTGGCAGCTTTCTAAGCTGACGTGGTTCATAATAATGTGAGCTTTTGTGGTTGGTGAGAATATTTCGTAGGTTTTGGACTTTATTTCACTAATCGTACTAATATCTTTTTATTACTAGCATGTGATTAAAACAAGTGTGTTTATAGCGGTTATTAGCGCTCGCACCCACTTGCCGATCGCGATATAACCGCTGCAGAAAGGTGAGTATGAATAAATGTTATCGTAACGGTAGCGCATTCAAGACACACTGCGCGGTGACGCTACATTGTACGGCAGTCGAGCTAGCGTCAACGCGTAGTGTCACTCGAATATGCTATTGTTTCGATACGATAACTATTGTCACAATTATTCGTGCTCGGGCTTTAGTAGGTATAATATGCGTCTATAGTTAGCGATTCGCGTAGAGTGGTTGCCAAGTGGGTTCGAGCCCTTAGGGCAGAATATTTTTGTATGTGAAAATATTAGATATAAGGTTAAAAATGTATTGCATTTAGTAAAATTCTTTCGATGATAATAAGCACAATTTATACGTGTTATGTTTAATATCTAAAGGAGCTGCAAGCTGAATTGAATGAGGAAAAAGACCATCATTTGAAAATCAATTTATTTTTCTAGCCTTAGGTTGGTGATTTTTTTCTTCGTTTACTTCTTACATAACTCTGTGGTCTAAAAGCGGCCTTAGACCTTACAAAATTGTACCTACTACCAAATTAATATTCAGGAGTTCTAGAAAACGGCACAGTTCGTAAATAAATAAATAACGAGGGTGGAACTTACCTCGAATTATGCTCCAAAATATACATAAATAATAGTAGGCATACTTAATACGATATTAACAAAAAAGCCTGCTAGCAACTATATGACAATTTATACAGTAATGTTTTCATTTAGTAAATATATAATTTTATAGACTGCTTTGTTTAAATGTACCTAAAGCTTTTAAAATATTTTTTGTATATAACTATTTATATAAGAGCTAAATCGCAATTTATGATTGAATCTTGTGTAATATGCACTTCATAAATTATTGAACTTGAACTGTTAATTTTATTTGTTTCCTACTAGTAGTACCAAAATTAGGTAGGTATAATATTTTAATGTGCTTTGTCGTAAGCCTATTGAACCATACATTGCAACTAGGTCCTTACTAAAGCGAAGCTTAGCAGTAGCTTCAGGCTCTCTCCACACTCATTATTTCTAATCCCCAGAAAACAATAAAATGCACCACAATCGGTGAGTTCCCAACCAGTCACACCAAATCCAGTCACACTGTGACTCGTTGGGAAAAATATTCCCAACGAGTCACACTGGTACGCAAGTGTGACTGGTTGGGAAATCTTCTTCAAAAAAAAGTTGCAACGAGTTACAGTGTAACTCGTTGGGAAAAAAAATCCCAACGAGTCACACCTATTTAATTTTTATAAATGAAAATGATTTTTTCACATACTGCATGCTTTTTTTTATAATACTACATATAAGTATCACAAATGGTAAATATCGTGTAAAAAAATCCCAACGAGTCACACCTATTTAATTTTTATAAATGAAAATGATTTTTTCACATACTGCATGCTTTTTTTTATAATACTACATATAAGTATCACAAATGGTAAATATCGTGTAATGAACCAAAAAAAAATATTTCGTTAAATTAAATATGTTTATTTTTAATTACGAAAAAATAAAAAAGTTTTGAAAAATATGGAACCATATTGACTTGAACAAATAACTAAACTGTATTAAAACTAAAGTAGGTACTGTATTAGAGAATTAATGGATTTGTTGCTCATAAGAATTTTTGTTCTGCCACTTATGGCGCTGTAGTATCCATTTAGAGATTTTTTTTTGTTTTAAAATGTCTTTATTAATCATAATAATAATAAAAAAAACGTGTGGCACTCGGGGAATGCCGCGGTCAAGCTATTGCATAGCATTTTTTGCTGGATTCCACATGTGCAATGTTAGGTTATTTTCGTTACGGAATTTCTGAATTCGATCTCCACGCTCAAGGCCCGCGATAGAAGCTATGCAATAGCTTAATACAATACTTATATCAAGTTAGTTAAAAGTTTAGTAAGTTTAGTCATGTACATATATTTATTTACAACAAATTTGATGACGACCGATGTGGCGCGGCGGGCGTAGGTCCGCCTGCGACGCGGGAGGTTGCGGGTTCGATTCCCACCTTGGGATAAATGTTTGTACGATCTGCAAATATTTATTGTTTGTTTTATATGAGTACATTTTATAATATATTTGAGCGATGTACTTCTTCTTCTTCTTGTGGTGTACTAATCAAAAGTTAATAAAGATACATTATATTAATAAGACTATATAAGTAAGTATCGAGTTTTCCTAAACTACAAGATTTATGAAAATACGATGCAGTTATTGGTATTTTGTAAGCCGAAGGCACGTGCATGACCACATTCATGACCTCAAACTTTTGTGGCTACGGACTTGGCCATCACCACCGTTTTATCTATCAGTATCTTAAACACTCCAACTTTAATTTTTTAAGCTACTGCATAGCTTCTATCGCGGGCCTTGAGCGTGGAGACCGAATCCAGAAATTCCGTAACGAAATAACCTAACACTGTGCATGCGTAATCCAGCAAAAAATGCTATGCAATAGCTTTACTGCGGCAGTCCCCGAGTGCCACACGTCTTTTTTTACTATAGAAGCAGTGAGTAGTATTAAATGTCGGATGTTATCTTTTTCTGCAAAGCACTTTTTTTCTACCAATACACTATATCTGCCACCATTTTTGATAAAAATAAATAAAATAACATACACCTAGTTATAAGTGAAAAGTCATTTTCATTTTCGTAAATATAAATTGGTGTGACTCGTTGGGAATTTTTTTTCCCAACGAGTCACACTGTTACAAAAGTGTGACTGGTTGGGAACTTTTTTTAAAAATAAAGTTGCAACGAGTTACAGTGTGACTCGTTGGGAATTTTTTTCCCAACGAGTCACAGTGTGACTGGATTTGGTGTGACTGGTTGGGAACTCACCTGACAATCAAATACACCTTTAAGCTGTCATTGTTTTTATCGTCATCATTTACCTATTATATAGATAGGTAGGTACTTGTCTACTTATTTTAACCGTCGTTGTCACGGTCGTCGCCTGCGCCGGCATAAAACGATTTACCTATGCCATAACAACACAATAAAAACACCATACATTTCATTGATTTATTTAATAAATGTAACACATATTTTACATGCCATGAAACATTTTAAATATAAATAACACACTGATTAACATAAAGAAGGTTTTAACTGAGCTTATAAAGACAGATAGGGACTTGATTGAAGTCGAAACAGTAACTTAGAATTAATTATTAAATGCATACTTACTTTATTATTTTGTACGGATAGGTTGTTAAGTGCGGTGTCATGCCTGTATTGTTTATTTAATTTTTTATCAAACCAGTATGCTTTTAGGACTAGATTTAAAGCACACACCTGATTTTAGCACTTATATAACAAACATCAATACAGCTACTTTGCTACTTATTGTGTCACAAAAATACACTAACAACATAATATACAAAATAAATGCATTTTTAGAGATATTTTAGTTTTTCCGCATGTAACTCAAACAAAACTGGCAGAGTAATTCTATCCACAAATGATACTAAATCCAAAACGGTCTAGCCGTTTTAAACACAATAAAATTACGTCAAAGCTTAAATTAGTGTTAACTTCCATAACATTCAACAAATACGTAGACAATAGTTAAAACAGCAAAACGATTTGAACACTGGAAAATGATATTTATACCATCTGCTGGGCTTTTCGATCCAGATTAACACAACAGGTGCAAACTGGGAAAACTAGCAGTTTCGTGCTCTGATTTAGATGCTGAGTTGCCTCTTGAACTGTGCTTGGTGCACATATTTGATTGGCCACTTAGTTTTGCACACCTGAGCTGATCTCAAAGCCTAACCTTTCAAATTCTGGATTAAGACAATCTGACTTCAAGCCCAGAATTACAAACGTTACAATGCACGAAAGAAGAATGCGTCTAAGAATGACTTTTCAGTAGATATTAAAATGATTGCTAGACTGAGCATAGAGTAGAAAGCCACAATTATAGTACTTTTCCTGTTACTTAATTGAAGTAAGTATTTGTTTGGTGCAAATCAGTAGGTACATAAGTTGTAAACAGGAAAAAATATTAAACCTTTGTATGTAGGTTGGCTAAGCAAACATATATTTCAGAAACATTATTTGAATAACAATACACTTTTAGATATGTAATAAGTAAAGTTATAAACACCCATTTGTGAGATCTCAATATTTAAAAGATTAAAACATATAAAATGAAGCGTAAACACTCAAGTGTAATTATATCTAAATACTGATAGATAACATTGAAGATATACAACAAGATTTCTTTACTGATAACACCACAAACATTTATTAAATGTTGATTATACTTATTATCTTGTCCAAAAAAACATGTGATTAAACACTTAAGCACTTATTATATGCTAGATTACCACTAATCTTGCCTTCCCTGTGACGCTAAGCTCACTCCAGTCAACCTTAATGACCCTTAGAACATTATGATTAACATTTATATCATTCAGCAATACATCAGTTCAATTTTAAACAACAATACTTTTGGAACATCATATTCAGAGCAAACTATTAAATATTTGGCCTCATAAATATATACATAACATGTTTCACTTCATTACTTATTTTTGGTTATAATGTATTGATTTTTTGTGCGATTTTGCCTGAGGTAAAATTTAATTTCAAACAGTAATGTAGATATCAGATATAACATTTCAGCTTCATATCATGTAATACATCAAATTCTTACATTTAGTTATAAATACATATACAACTATAGAATAATAACCACTTTGATTTGGAGGAATAAAGTTGGTAGCTATACAACATACATAACACACATTATTAATTTCATGAAGGTTCATGAGAAAGAGAAAACGCTTAAATATTTGGATACATTTTCAAATGATTGAAGTGACTGGTAAAGTGATGAAAAATGCTTTCTGCTATACACTTCAAGCATCAATAAAGCTTTCGAAAACATGACAGCAAGTTCAATGATGAACTTAGTCGCTAGTATTGTAAACCGTATGGTATGGACTATCATATCACATGGATCTGTAGGGGCCCTTTGTTTTCAAGTACTGAATCACAAGTGATGGCCCCTGGCTGACCACTTCGGGAGGCATAGAGGTTAACGGACAGTTTTCAATGCTCATTATTTGCAAATTGGCACACAATGCCAGTTCATATGGAAGATTTACCAAATTCAGATTATCATTCAAATACAAACATTCCAAAGCTTCAAGTGTGCCAATCTCTTCAGGTACATACTGCAAGTTATTCTCACCAGCACTCAAGCATGTCAGATTTGTCAAGTGGCCAATAGACCGCGGCAGAGTTGTCAGTTGATTGGACTGAACAATCAATTTTTTCAAATCCTGACAGCATCCTATTTCATTTGGCAGTATGTCAATTTTGTTCTCTTCCAAGTCTAAAACTCTCAGCTTTCTTAGATTGCCAACACTGATTGGAATCTTTCTCAATAGATTATTGGATAATATTAACACCTCCAGGTTCTGAAGACACTGAATATCATCAGGCAGCTTAGTCAGCTGGTTAGTGCCTAAGTTAAGCTCCACCATGTTACTCCAAGTGCCAATATCCAGAGGGAGGGAAGTGAGCAAATTCTCTTTCATGTTCAGTTTGGTTAGATTTTTGGCTCTTGAGAAAATACCATATGGAATCTTATCGATTTGGTTATGTTCCAGATTAATGGAGTAAACATTAGTGAATTGAGCTGGTCCTCCAGAAGGATAGCTGTAGAATGAGTTCCGGGATAATGTGATACTTGTGAGTTCATTCAACCTGGCCAGAAGTCCTTCTGGAATTTGTGAGATAGAGTTTCCTTCTACATTAAACTCATCCATGTGTTTGCAGTTACTAAGTGAGGCGGGTATGCCTGTCAGTCTGTTGTATCTCAAGCCCAGCCGACTCAGTGCTTGAAGGTTGCCAATAGTCTCCGGTATATCCAGCAATTCATTATGTTGCAAGTCTAAAGTAGATAAGTTGACACAGAATCCAATCTCTTGAGGCAAATGTTCCAGGTGGTTGTGTGATACATCAAAGGTCACTAAATGAACCAGTTTTCCAATTCCAGATGACAATTCCTTTATTTTATTTTCTCTCAGACTCAGCATTGTGAGATTTATTAGATTGGCTATGCCATCTCCGACTACTCTGATTCTATTGAAGCGCAAAAATAATGTTGTCAGTGATGTTAGTTTATACACAACTTCTGGAATGTCACTCAACTTGTTGTGACGCAAGTCCAAGACCTTCAAACACCTCAGATTGGCCAATGAGTCGGGCAGGCTAGTCAGGGAATTTTCATTCAAAGCAAGTGTCTGCAAGTTTGTCAAACAGCCAAATTCAGCAGGTAGCGCAACCAACTTGTTTCCATACAAGTAGAACTCCAGCAACTGTGTCAAGTCTCGGACATTCGGCGGGAGAGAAGTGATGGATGATTTACTGAGGTCTAGTCGTGTGACGCCTTCGTCTCGGCATCTCATAAACTCTTTAATGACATCTAGATCTGCCTGAATAGGTTTATTTTTCTTGGCAGTTGGTTTTGGCTTGTTTGATTCAGGATGCTTGACCGTAACAACCTTCGGCCTCGCTCCCTCGGGATTAGTGAGGGAAGCCGTCGATAACTTCTTTTCCCTCATACCGGACTTTTCTCTAGGACTGACGGTGCTAATGGTGTCCGCTTCGGAATTTTCCCGGGACGAGTTATCCTGATTCATTCCGCTAAGGTTGAGACCACGTAAAATACTCCTATTGCACTTTGATGGTCTTAAATTTAAACACTGTGCGCACACATGATTATTTGTTTAATTTCTCACAAATCAATAAATTAATCAGATAAAAATTAGTACTTGAGAGCAGTAAGCTTCTTGAGGAAGAAATGGGTTTATTGTTTCATAGCATTATCACTTATAAGAAGAAAATATAAATCAAAGACCGGATACAACTTTGTATGTGATATTAACGGTTCTAGCAATGATTTGAGCAAATTGTATTATAAAAATTTGAGAAAAATCAAAAAATTCAAACGAAACCAAGAGCAAGATTGGATCGCATTGATTGATTGATTTGTTTGATTGATTTTGGCACAGATTACTAATAAAAAAAACTAATTTATTTCTTTTGAAATGACATACAGATTGTATACTATTTTAGTTTTAGTCGATTAATCGGGTCAATCAATTGTTCATTCATTCATAAGTTAGTCACAGACGAACTAGCATTCAATATAGTTGCAAATAAATTCATTCTTTGCTTTGTTTTGTTGTCAAGAGAGGTTAGAGTTTGCTTTAACAAAAACTCTGATTTTTGTTTCAGATACAGTTTTTTAAGTACACCAAGACCTTAAAATCTTCAAAATGGACAAGGGCAAAGATAAAGAAGAACAAAGTATCATGGATAAATCCATGAGATCGGTTTTCGGTAAGTTGAGCAAGAGGAATCTTTACTACTGTACATCACCAAAAAAAATTACTAAAACCGTTTCTTCATACACTTTTAGTGGGAAATATACCTTACGAAGCCACGGAAGAGAAACTCAAAGATATATTCAGTGAAGTAGGCCCTGTTTTGTCTTTCAAACTTGTATTTGATCGTGAGACCGGTAAACCTAAGGGATATGGGTTTTGTGAATACAAAGACCAGGAAACAGCCCTCAGTGCTATGAGGAATCTGAATGGGTATGAAATTGGTGGTCGTTCCTTGAGAGTTGATAATGCTTGTACTGAGAAATCGAGGATGGAAATGCAAGCCCTGATGCAAGGTCCACAGGTTTGTTGGTTATCAATACTAATATAACTTTAAACATGTTCGAAATGTCTCTAAGTAACACTCTAATAATCATATCCCAAAGTAAAGTTAGTTCTTAACGAGCTTATCACAACAACTTTTAATAAGTGGTTATGGTGGATCCGTGTGTGCACAAACTCATACAGCTCTCACAATCATACAACACTAAACTATTATGTACATTGTTTAGACTTGATCCTTTTTATTTTCAGGTGGAAAATCCTTATGGTGATAGTGTGGACCCAGATAAAGCTCCGGAAGCCATCAGTAAAGCTGTGGCTACACTGCCGCCAGAACAGATGTTTGAACTTATGAAACAAATGAAGCTTTGCATTCAGGTATTTATATTGTTTTTAAGTTATAAAAAACAGACAAGAATTTATTTTCTTATATTGTCATTAAAAGTTGGCCATTAAAATTTTTTAATAAAAAAAAAAAAGCTAGCACTCCGGGAGTGCCGGCAGAAGTGAAAACTTCAATATTAACGTTGTGTTTTCACTTTTAAGTTTTCACTTCAAAAATATAACCACAGTCGTGATTGTGTCATGTCATTGTGTCACATTCGCGCTTGCGCGAATGTGACACAACGACGAAGACAACGAAGACACACTGACACAGACACATTCGCGCAAGCGTGAATGTGTCTGTGTCATTGTGATTGTGTCATGTCGTTGTGTCACATTCGCGCTTGCGCGAACGAAGACACAGACACATTCGCGCAAGCGCGAATGTGTCTGTGTCTTCGTTGGCTTCGTCGTCATCGTCACGTCACGTCATGTCGCCACGTCATCGTCACGTCATCGCGCAAGCGCGAATGTGTCTGTGTCTTCGTTGGCTTCGTCGTCATCGTCACGTCACGTCATGTCGCCACGTCATCGTCACGTCATGTCGCCACAACACTATTTAATTGTTTGAGTCATACGTCGCGTGACCGCAAGTGTGTTCTTTTGTCGTCTCTTGTTTTACGAGCAATGTATAAAAATTAAATAAGATCTTACGCTTTTTCGACGTCACGTGACCCTGACGCGAGTTTGAAAGTTTTTACCCACCCAGCGCCGCTAAAGAAGTTTTCACTTCAAAAAAAGTTTAAGGGTAACCTAATAAAAATAAAATAATACATTTTTTAGTATTACAAATAGTTCTTGGCATATTTTTAGCAAAACCTTTATTTGCTAATAATATGTATAAATAATACTTACAAGATCACCTTTGTTAGATTAGTGTGATAATTTAAATAAAGCTGAATTTTTTTTTCATGGTTTCAGAATAATCCTAATGAAGCCAGAAATATGCTTCTCCAAAACCCTCAGTTGGCATATGCTTTGCTCCAAGCACAGGTCATCATGAGGATTGTTGATCCTGCCACTGCTGTTGTAAGTTTTTTGGTTACTAACGGCTGGTTTCACAAACAATGATCAACGAAAAAATCAAATAATTACTATGTATCAAACTCGGATCAATCATGATTTGGGTTTCCAGAAACGGCCGTAAGATTATCAGTTTTATGAGTTGTGGCTGGCAAAGCACAATTCTGCAATAAAGGTGCTCTTCACAATAGGTCTTACGCAATACTCCCTATCGCGGGACATCAGTACAGATCTTATTCCCCCAACCAGAATTATAATTAGTCATACAAGAAATGAAATGATATTTATTGTTCGTAGAAACTAGGTGTAATTACATTGGTCTTAATTTATTTGTCTTATCTCTTACAAAGTAGGCTTGGTAAGATTTTGCGCCAAATAGGTATATGAATAAATAATAATAAATATTCAACGACATTTCATATCACTATCTAGTCCTTTAATTTTATGGTATACTAGTATGTAGTACGCCCTGGCTTCGCACGGGTAGCCTATATTAAAATTATCATTATAATATAGCCTATGTTCAGCGCAGATAATGTAGCTTCACAACAGTGAAAGAATTTTCGAAATCGGTCCAGTAGTTTCGGAGCCTATTCGATGCAAACAAACAAACAATCAAATCTTTCCTCTTTATAATATTAGTTTAGATATTTTTTTTTTTTTTTTTGTTTTATTCTAATTTTTTAGGAACTTTAGTCGGTGGCCGACCATGCCAGTTCCATCGTGCCCTCACGGTATTTGCCGCCTAAACAGTATTGCTAAAAAGCCCATAAATGGAGCGGTAGATCATGTTAGCCGCATCCGAGTTGGGTGCCGCTAACACGCTCTGTAAAACGCCCACATCGAGATAATTATTTTATTTTTATTTTAGACCATGCTTCACCCGAGTAACCCAGTGCCTCCTGTAATTCACCCCGGAGACAAGCCCCAGCCTTTATCTCAGTCACAATACATCGGAAGCAATCAACCATGTGAGTGTGACCTACTAGATAAGTAAATAAGCATATAAAGGAAATAATGTAATCTTTCATTTGTAGCACAACCTGCGGCAAATCCTGTGTCAGCGTCGAGCCAGTACCCACCTCGTAAGTACTTTCATGAGTGTTTTATTCACACTATTTTTTGGCCTAGTGTGTGGTTCATACTTTGCAATTGTGGATTGCTAAATAAAGAAAATAGATAATTTTATTCTTATAAATTAGTCGCGAAAAACTATTAATGGATTTGTATGTAACTACTTACAGCTTATACATCAGAGTATCACATACATAATTTACAAAGATATTGTGTGAATTATCCAAAAATATAACGATGGAGTCAGTTCATTACATTTATTGTTTTGACGACCGATTTGGTTGAGATTGCGGGTTCGATTCCCGCCTTGGGATAAATATTTATTCCGGGTGTAAAATATCTATCTATGTAATGTATTGTATTAAGTATGACAGTCTTCTAGTACCGATAACACAAGCTTTGCTTATATTGGGGCTAGATGATGTTGTGTGGATTCATCATTCCCCTGCCCTTATCCCACGCTAAGTGGGGTCGGCACAACATGTTCTTTCTCCACTCACTCCTATCATTCGTCAGCTCTGAATCTACTCCTCTCACTGTCGTGTGGATTGTCCAGCATTATTTATTTATTGTATTTTAGCGCGTCCATCAATTGGCGATGTGGATCTTCGAGGGTCGCGATCAGCCCCATTGGACCAAGATATGAGAAGCTTGCCATCCGTCACGCCACATCCTGTCCCACCACCGCCTATGCATCATCAAGATCCGTATGTCTTCATCATCACTAACTTATTTGTATCTTTTTTTTAACCTATTTCGTCCCACTGCTGGGCAAAGGTCTCCTCCAAATTCCTCCATTTATCTCTTTCTTTTGCTTCTATGTATGTCTTTTTTTATTAAATAGGACACCCAACACGGGTTTACACAAAAAACAAACATTATTATAAGGTTTGAAGCCCAAGTGTTCCAATAATTATAGGGCATCGCAGCATGCACATTAGTTTAGTCTAAATTAAAATTATACAAAGTTATAGGGTTAAACTAAAATACAATAAGCATGTAATAATAACATTGAACATTTAACAGCCTTTTACAAATTATATAAATATTCACAATATATAAAATTATCTAATTATTGTTATTATGTATTTACAAAAAAAAGTATATAAGTATTATATCAGAAGTCCAGCTCCCATAGTACAAACTATGCTTAGTTTGGGACTTGAGTGTGATGTGTGAATTGTCCATGAATTAAAAATCTAGCATATTTTTTAACTTCATTTGCTATGTTTTCAACCGAGTTTTGTTAAGTATCCAATTACAAGTTACAAAATCTTCTACATTTTAATTAAATAGTTGAGTCATTGTGTAAATAACATAATTTATTTTTCTCAAGTACTTCACCTGTCGCTCTATTGGAGAAAGACAATACGTAAGTTAGATATTCCCGTAGAATTTATCCGCATTTATTTTAATTTTTAATTATCTTCAACTAATAGCATGAAGTAGCTCAGTGTTTATATAATTACGATATTTTTTAACATAAAACAAATCTTTTTTACAATCGTTGTAATGAAAATTTGTAAAGAAAAAATACAAATAATTAAATTACTAATTAAAAATAAAAAAGTTAAAATAATAATTAACAATCATGCTATATTATACGTACTTAACGTTTATTAAAGCATGATTGTTAAAGTTAAGAGTTACATTATCCGATTTGCAGAACTCTAGGTCAGCTACCATGCCAAGTATTGTATCGTGTAAATACAATTAGTCAATTAGCAAATAGGAATATTCTCGTTCTCGTCGTTTTTTCATCTATAACGTGACGTATACTAATGCAATCTACGAATTGGATAATTTAACGCTCTCCAACATATTTGTAAATTCTTGTATTTATATTATATTTATCTAAGAATACGATATCGGTACTGAAATATACTTACCTAATATTTTTTTATTAAAAATAATGATTCAACGTTTGTCTGTAAATTCGTAGGTATTTATATACTTTGTATTCTTTTAGTGGTTTCCAACGTGACCCTCGTTTGGCGAGCTCGCAGCCATTCAGCTCAGATCCTCGCGTGCGCAACGATCCTCGCACGCAGCAGAAAATGGCGCCACAACGTAAGTTTTCTATTCATAGTTTTGTTTATAAACGGAATATTTAATACAATTTGTGAGTTTATTAAGAAAACTCTGTTCAAAATCGTTATAGTTTCGAATATTTTCTATTAGTATTAATGTGTGGGATGTTGGTCTTTTCATCTCGTGTAGATGATTTGTACAGCGTTATGGGCCATTTTGATCCATTCCCGTTCCCGATTCCATACGAGACGCTGTAGTACCTGGGACACTTATTTTAGATGGAGTAGGCTTGCCCAGCATCTTTACCAACCTCTTAGCATAGTAACTAGTCAGCCTTATCCACAGAAAAGACAAGGTCAATACGTGCGGAGCTGGTAGAGCTTAGAGCTAGCTACTAAGCCGTGGGTTTCCACAAGAACGTTTGCGAGCACTATAGGTATAATGTATACTTCATATACAAAGCTCTAAACTAATATTATAAAGAAATAAAGTTTGTGTTTGTTAAATTGTATGGGGTAACCTCGGGATCTACTGAACTGATTTTAAAAATTCTTTCACCAATAGAAAGCCACATTATTGCTGAGTGTCATAGGTTATATAAAAAACCGAAAAATAAAAAAGCCTTATACGTGGTAGTCCGTTTTGTAAAGTGAATCGGAGAAAAAAATGGTCGAATTATGCCCAACGAAGTAGGCACGGGTCAGCTAGTCTGGTATATATATAATGTGTAATTCCTTACAGAATCATTGCCTCCAGGCATGCCGAGTGTAGCTCAAGCCCGAACTATTCAAGGCATTCCGTCTGGTGCCTCGGATCAAGAAAAGGTAAGTTTGAAATAAAGCCTCTTTTTTTGTTCTGTCACGTCCTCACTGGACGTGTTCACTAAATCTTTCACTAATTAGATGGATCATCAACTTGTTCCCAAAGGAGAATGTGCACTTTGGGCCAGGGGTTGCCGCATAGTACGTTTAAGAGCTTTAAAAAGCCTACATGCAACTGAAATCGAGATATTCTGAAAAAACTTTTTTAAATCATATTACCTACTTAGATACTCCACCAATCCCTCTCCTGGGCGTCCAGATAGAAAAGACCGGGATAGGTGGAAGGCTTTGGGGGAGACCTTTGCCCAGCAGTGGGACAGTATAGGTTAAAAAAAAAAAAATTACTTAGAATTCCGAGGTCCCTCAATGGCTGTGGTGGCGTGTTAAAATGAAAAAATAGTTATTTCGAAATATCTCCATTTCCATGGGATGGATTTTTTTCCATAAAAATTGTAGCAAATTGTGGAAGGTGTGAAAATGATCTATGTGGCAATCGTGAGGGAAGTTTTTTTTCGTGGTCCATAGACAATAGCCCATTTTCCTTTAATACCCAGTATAAACATAAGAATTGATTGTAATTTGTTTATTTGTCAACAGGCGGCGCTGATAATGCAGGTGTTGCAGCTCTCCGACGAGCAAATCGCTCTTTTGCCGCCAGAACAGCGCGCGTCTATCCTCATGCTGAAAGAACAAATCGCCAAGAGCACACAGCAACGCTAACATTTCTTAATCTCACTGCCCTGTAAACCATAAACATTTTCAATATTCTTTTCGTCTCAATATCATTATTTTGTATACATACTTAATAATATAAGGGCGGTTGTATAAGCATGTTTTTCAATTTGACATGATTAGGTTTAGTTTAGAAACTTTTTTGGTTTATAAAGAATTAGTAAAATAACTAATAACTTGCATTTAAAGTGAATGTGAAAAACAAAATTGCAATAATAGTAGATAATATAAGAACGCTGTGTTGTGTTGACCAGTTTTTCATAATAAAGATAAGTATAAAAAAAAACACGTGCGAAAAGATAAAAATGAGATAGCTCCAAATGTCGCGTCAGATTATCCAACAGGTCAAAAGTTAATGCTAACTTTGATAATGAATTTAAAACAGTTTACTGATTAAGATATTCCCAATTTTACAATGTAAGTGGCTTTATAATAATATACATTTAATAAAATCTACCTGTCTTTGATTTCACTTGAATAAGCAGCAATTTAATGCGCTTACACACCACACAGTCAGATGTCTATAACTAAGAATATAATATTCTTTATTGCACGCACACCACATAATATGAAAATAACACAAAAACATTAGTAAGTATGTACAATGAGCTGCCTTATTGCTAAAAGCAATCTCTTCCAGGCAAGGGCGGATCCAGCTTTGGCGCCAGGGGGGGGTCACATAGTCGTGGTCAAGTCAAGAACTTATAATTTTATGTTCAATTAGTGGTCCACCTATGTCCTGAACCAGCTCAAGGGGGGTCATGACCCCCATGACCCCCCCCCTGGATCCGCCGTTGCTTCCAGGCAGTTAGGTGTCTTATGTGTTATTTGTGGTTAGGTGCATCAATTCTGCTTGCACTGAAACTTACTCGAAAATCAAGAATCTTTAATGAGTTTTCAATATTATCGTCATATAATTAATTTGAGCGCGTAATCTGCGGTGCTTTATATAACAAGTAGTTTAGCTTTATTATAATTGTATAATGCGTTATCAATCACATTTTGGATAGGTCACTGAAGTTTTAATTCCTTATCGCGTACGTGATGTTTTTATCGAAGTTGATGTTTTGGGTTAATTAGGAACATTAATTTGGCAAGCACTTGCCATTTGTTAGTGTGAAGTGAAGGAGTCAACTGGGTCCATCCTAGGTACGGTACCCATAACCTATTTTTTGTAGCTCTAGGTTTTCAAAATTACATTAGTTCGATCCCCATGAAGAACAATAATTATGTAATTACATAATGTGATAGCTTATATAAGTTCGTACCTAGTATGTTCTGTGTTACCGATTCCCATAGTTCAAGCAATGTTGAACTTGGAACTAGAAAGCGTTGAGTGAAAAGACAATTCAAGATAATTCATATTTAACTTTTCATATGGTGATGACGATTGAAAAATGTTCGAAAATCTCTAGGTACCTACTCTACATAAACTATACCTACCTACCTATCTTATCTATACTCACTTATAAATCTGTAATACGTTAAGCATCCATATTCACTATCGTCTATGTAAAAAATAATAAAAGACAACATCATTATCATACACCCAAGTTTTTTTTATGAATGAGTCAAATCTTGTCGTTATCTATAAACCCGTCTCGTGTTCGTCTCGTTCACATGTAAAGTTGTTAGACTAGCTAGTGACGTTTCTGTCAAACTAATCTTTTGTATTGAATACTCAACCTTATGTCTGTGCAATGAAGATTAGATTCAATTGAAGGCAAAAAGTAAATATCATCATCGCGTCAATTCGTATCTGTTGTGTTAATTTTTTTGGCAAAGATATTAGCTGTTGCACTATGCAGTTGATTTCGACTTTTGGAATACAAGTATTTTGATTTCGCTTTGAATGCGAGCTCTATACCTCCATTGTTAATTGTTCAAAGAGGTAGTGAAAATTACTTGAATTGGATATTGATATTCCTTCTTCCTCATTCATTTCATTACGTAGTGGACGCCGTTCAAACAATCACGTATTTTTGCGCGTCATATATTATTGTATACGTGTCAAAAATGACTTTTGACGCGGGTTGGTTTGAAAATTTTTCTTGCTAATTAATTTGTTTTATGCGGTATAAAGTGTTATTTTGGACTAAGTTTTGTGCTCAAAAGTAGTAATTAATTACGGACAATCCGAGAAAAACATTTTCAGTGGGTTTGGGTGCGGCCCTAAATATGGACGCGACCGGGGTCGACGTCAGGCCTCGGTCCAGGAACAGTACTATGAGTGAAGAAGAAATAGTAGTGCAGGCTATCCTTGATGAGAATCAACATGGTGCAGAATTATTTGCTGTGAAGGAGACGCGGCCGCCGGCGGCGAAACGTTTGAGGACGTGTGATGAGAAAGAATGTATTGATGAGGACGGATTTACTCTTGTGCAGAGGAAGACACAACGAGTTGCGGCTAGAAACCCCCGAGGACAAACTACTGTAAGAGGTACCAATGCTTTAAATAATAGTTATTTTGAAGTATGTATCTCGTCACAGACTTTGCTGCCAAAACAAATAGGCTTAGCCATGATACTAAAAGCTGAAGGAATAACAAATGCTGTTGAAGTAAAATACAAAAGTCCGTATAGAGTTGTAATTACCCTTGAAAATAAAGAAGATGCTGACAAACTAGTGTTGAATAAAACCTTCATAGACGCAGGATATCGATGCTATCTAACGAATGAGGTTGGTATTACGTATGGAGTGGTTAAATATTTGGAACTTCACGTAAAAGAGGAAGATTTGATGGAAACGCTGCAGTGCGATCAAAAAATATTATCAGTAAAAAGGTTGAATAGAATGTCGGAAGATGGACAATGGGTTAGTAGTGAGACTGTTCGTTTTGGTTTCAAAGGCTCTATTTTGCCCCCTTATGTGTTCGGATACGGTTGCAGATTCAAGGTACAATCATACACTTTCCCGGCAACACAGTGCGCTTCGTGTTGGAAATTTGGGCATTTGACACGAATGTGTCCGACCAAAAAGGTTTGTTGTCCGAAATGCGGTGGACGGCATTCAAACTGTGAGACGACGGAGTATCGATGCATTAACTGCAAAGGCAAGCACATGGCCCTGAGTAAGTCTTGTCCTGTTTATTTGAAAGAGAAAGAAATAAGATCTATTATGTGTCAAGAAAATTGTACCTATAATATAGCGTTATCCAGATATTTAGAGAATAAAACACGTAAATTTGATGAACATTTGATGATACCACCATTCTTTAAGTTTGGTGATGGATCTAACACGATGAACTATCAACCCGCTAGGCCGACTATGTCCTACAGTCAAAGTGTTGGAGCGAAGGTTAAACAAACGAAGACACCAATACACCAAGATGAGCCTGAAGTATTGCAACGTGATGTAGAAGCGAGTGATGTTGACTCAAGAGACAGCAGTGATGATAATGTAATTACTGGTGAATCTTTAGGCAGACGGAGAAAGAAAAACCGAAAGAGTTCAAAACATGCCAAAAAATCATCACAGAATGTGGATGGGAACACGAAATGTTCGTCAAAGAATACATCGGCAGCGGCTCAGGAGGATGCTGGAAGAAGTAAGAAAACAACTTTAGGCCCGAAGGAAAATAGCAGTTTTAGTAGTATTTTTATAAAAGTAAAGGACATTGTGTTTTCAACATCTAGTTTTGAACAAAAAGTTAGTGAGGTTATTAAGTTACTTTTTGATGAACTAATATCTTTCATAATGCAGATGGTGAGTAGTGGAGATATTTTCAGTAAAATATTAGGTCTATTACATAATGGATAACAACACCTCTACTGTAACCGCGGCCAGGGCTTCAGGCCCTGTGGGTTCTGTTGCGCAATTTTTAAATATTGCGCAATGGAACTCGCAGAGCTTGATGCCCAAAAAACAAGATTTTGAATTATTGCTTTGCCAAGAAAAGATAGGTATTTGTTTACTTAGTGAAACATGGCTTGATCATGATACTAACTTGCGTATAAGTAACTACAATGTTTTTAGGAAAGACAGAACTGATTCGTATGGAGGTGTAGCGATATTAGTTCATAAAACAATAAAAACTCAAATGTGTTCCTTAAGTATTAACAATACCGGTATAGAGCTATTATGTGTAAATATCTTGAACTGTAAATATTTGAAGCATGTGGTATCGGTCTACTGCCCTTCAAATGTAAGAACTTCACAATGCGACTGGGACAGTATTTTTTCAAGGTTCTCATGTAAATCAATTGTAGCGGGTGATTTTAATGGTCATCATTCCAATTGGTCATCAAAAATTGACACTAGAGGGTTGCAACTTTTTGACTCATCTTTAGAACATAACTTTGTATCGCTCAACAACGGAGAATACACGAGGGTTAAATTAGTTAACGGCCGTTTGCAAGAGTCTGCGCCGGACATAACATTTGTAACATCCGACATTGCAATTTATTTTAAATGGGTAGTAACACGAGAAAATCTGGGGAGTGATCATTTAGTTATTAAGTGCTCACTTCATTATCAAGATTCACGTAGTTTTGTAAAGAAACGTAACTTTAAACTAGCTGACTGGCAGATGTATAAGGAAATTTTGACAGAGAGTTTTAAAGATGTCGACTTAGAAAGTAACATTCAATCAAGCTATAATTTATTTATAGAAAAGTTGAATGATGCTGCTAGACAAAGTATTCCTTTGATTAAGAATTGTACAGATCCTTTACAATCGTTTCAGCCCAAACCTTATTGGTGTCCGGCGATATCTCTTGCTATAGCACAACGTCGTTTAGCCCTGAAAATGTTTAGGCGCAATCCTACACCTGATAATCTTGATAAGTTGAATACTAAGATTGCAGAAGCTCAAAGAGTTCATAGACGGGCTATATCAGCCAGTTGGCAACAGTTCTGTGGTACAGTGGACGAAACCATGTCAGCTTCAGATATGTGGCGTCGTATGCGCTGGATGAAGGGTGTACGTAGAGATTATGCTCATGCTTCCAGTGATAAGAAAGAGGTCCTTTTGTGTAGTTTAGCGCCTGATTCTGTGCAAACTTCACAACCAACTTTTATTTCTAAAAATGACCTTTTAGATAAAGAGTTTTCTTTCCAAGAATTCCAACATTGTTTGAAGAAGAAAGATACGGCCCCCGGGGAAGATGAAATTACGTATTCAATGATTTATAATTTACCTCGGGAAGGTAAATTATACTTGTTAAACATTTTAAATCAAATTTTTAAGCATTCAATAGTTCCTGAACAATGGCGCAGTATTAAAATTGTCCCTATTCCAAAACCTAATTCAAATCCTAACTTAGAACCGAAATTAAGACCTATATCGTTAATATCTTGTGTTTGTAAGATATTTCATGCAATGCTGTGTAAACGTATTGAATGGTTCGTAGAACATCATAGAATCTTAGCCCCAGTTACGAGCGGGTTTCGAAAATGTCAATCGTGTATAGATTGCTTGGTACGCCTTATTACTCAAATTCAGATAGGATTTTCCAAGAGTATTTCTACGCTGGCGGTGTTTTTAGATGTTGAGAGTGCCTACAATAATGTTTTAACTGATCAACTTGTTATTATGCTTGATAAGTTGAATATAGGATCCCTTACTTGTCAATATTTATGGGCCTTCTTGAGCAATAGAGCTTTAAAAATAAAAGATGCTGATGACGGTGACACCCTGATCAGATGCACTGGCAGGGGACTGGCTCAGGGTGATCCTCTTTCCCCTCTTTTATTTAATATTGCTACTCACTCAGTTTGCACAGGGTATGATAATGTTAAGGTGTTGCAGTATGCTGATGATTTTGTTTTTTACGCACAAAATAGGAATACGGAATGTAATGAAATGTATCTCCAAAGGGCTTTAGATTCTGCAGTATGTAAGTTAGGACAGCTAGGTTTAGAAGTATCTCCTACCAAAACTCAATGTTGTAGTTTTAGAAGAGGGCGAAGAGTGGATAATTTTAACCTTTCTATTAACAATAATAGCGTAACGGCTGCATCAAATATAAAATACTTAGGTATTTGGTTGGATAAGTCTTTGCTGTGGAGTAAACATATAAATGAAACTCGTGAAAAATGTATGAAAAAAATAAGTTTGTTAAAAGTCTTAGCCGGTGCTTCATGGGGGTTACATCCTAAACATATTCGCCGATTATATATTGCTTTGATTCGTAGTAGATTGGATTATGGATGTTTCCTGTATGATAATGCAGCACAAACACATCTATTAAAACTAGATAGAGTTCAAAACATAGCAATGAGAGTAATCGGTGGCTTTATTAGAACCACTCCTATACATGCTATGGAATGTGAAGTTTGTTTGCATCCCTTGCAGTTTAGGCGTCGGTACCTTGCTACTAAATATTGCCTTAAAGTACAGTCGTTATCAAAGAATATTACAATCAAGCTTTTCGAAGATTTACTAAATATATGCCGCGGAAAAAAATCTTTACTTATATCTGTGTTTGAAGAATCTAGGTCAGAAAGAATAAAAGCCAATAATCTGTTGGAGATGTATTCATTGAATACTTGGATGTCGAATATAAAGTTAGATTTCATTGAGACTAAAATAGATGGAATAGAAAAGGCAAAAAATCTAAATGATACAAATATGCTAAAGGCTTTAACATTGGTGATGTTCGATGATAAATATAAGAGCTTTCACAGACTGTTTACTGATGGGTCTAAAGTTGATAAACAAGCAGGCGCAGCTTTCTACGATCCCGGTCGCAATTTGAAGGAATTATATAAAATAAAATCTGATTGTAATACTATTATGTCCATTGAGCTTTTTGCAATCTCAGAAGCATTATCTTACGCGGGTACAATACATTCTAAGAAAGTAGTTATACTGACAGACAGTCGAAGTGCTCTACAGCATTTAATTCGATGTGGTTCTGGTGTTCGCGGTGCGTCAGTAGCGTACGGCATTATAGTAAAAGCATTATCCCTGATCAATAATGGTATGGATCTGAGATTGCAATGGGTTCCATCACATGTTGGTGTTCAAGGCAATGAGGAGGCTGATAGATTAGCAAAGCAGGCAATTTCAGTAGGTGTAGAAACTTATATTATGTCTGAGTACTCAGAAGTGTTATTTAAGTATAGATACAAAATTTTCGAAAAATGGAAAACAAATTATTTGAATATTGCAGAGACGAAAGGAATTTGGTATAAAATAGTACAGCCTGAACCTCCTCGTATACCTTGGTTTGTAAATAGTAAGCTTAAGAGATGTTTTATTGTTATAGCTCATAGACTACGCTCTGGGCACATTCCTCTTGCCAAATTTAATCATCTTATGAACATTGCTGACTCTCCAAATTGTCCTACTTGTGGAGTCATAGAAGATGTTCATCATTTGCTGGTGGAGTGCGAGCAGAGCCGGTTTATGAGGTGCCAAATGCGTGGGCAATATCATTTGAATATACTAGATGTTGGCGCTTTTCAAAGTGTACTAGCTGTTCCTCTCTGTGAGGCAGCTAGTACACTTTTTAAATTAGTACACCGTATAATTAAGAAGTAGATTTGTTAATAGATAGATACATAACGGGCTGACATAGTCGCTAAGCGACTCAAAGCCTTACAATTTTAAGAAATAAATAAATAAATAATAAATAAATATATATTATTGTGCACGCAGATTGTAAAAATAATTTGTGTGGGCATTTTGGCAGGGAACAAAGTGACCTTGCTAGGTAAATGTCAGTTTACATTTTTATTGTGATTATTTTAAATGTGACTAGGTATCAAATATCCACCTGGAACCTTAAATCCGATGTAATATTACCTCGCAAAGCACGGGAACCTATGTTTAGTTCTAGGAAACATTTGTGAATAGTGGCTGTATTTTTTTTAAACGTACCGCTCTACTCTTTGTTTATTTTATTCTTTTGTGCCAGTAATAAGTTGTTTTTTTACAGATTCAAAATGAAGTTTGCCTTAATACTAGTGGCAGTTTGCCTTGTGAGTCTGGGAGAGTGTAAATTGTGGAAAGGCTATGAACGAAGGGAAACTGCGAATGAGATCAGAACAACCCGGTATCTTGATCCCCCGGATCATACGAAAATCATCCCTATGGCTAGATATGTGCTGCACAATTCAGGTAATCTCTTAAATTCCGAAGAAATAGATAGGTTTCTATGATCTTAGCTGGAACGCCTGGAACTGCTACCCAAAAATTACCTACTTTAGTTAGGCAGATATATATAAACTACAAATAATAATTAGGTACCTATGCTTGTATATAATAATGTGTGTTGGTTTGAAATAACTCTACAACTAGCAAAGTACTTCAACTTAGTCTGAAATTATTGTTGTTGTGTAGGTACAATTGACACGCTAGGAAAAGAATAAATAACTGGTAATTTATTTAAATGTGGAATTTTTTTAGACTGGGCGTCCATAGCCACTATTTCGGTGTTGCCAGCTATTGAGGGATTTCCCTTTTCGAATGTTAAATCGATTGTTGACGGCTCCCTGGCTAATTCTACTGGAATCCCGTATTTTTACATGTCGCCTTTGGATTTTACAGCAAAGGATTTGATGGTAAGCTATATTACATACTTTTTTACCGCTAGGTACCTACTTCAAAAACTTCATTTGTTAGGTACCTACCTATAGACAGTTGCCGATGAGTAGTACCTACCTATTTTAAGCTTTTCAAAAGATACGTAATCAAAAGGTCAGTAAAAAGTACTTATTACCTATCGGATTATAAATAAACTCTAAAACTTGGAATTCTCTTGAGTTTATTCATCGTCTCATTTCATCTTAGGTAACAAGTAACTAAAACACTTTGACTTTTGACTATGTATTTATGTACCTGTCTAAATGAATGGACGCAGTGCAAAATAAATGAGCACGTCCTCTTTTACACATAATAAGCGATAATTAACGTTTTATATACCTACAGATGAAGCTGCTTAAAAAGTAGGCAGGAGGTTAATTTCATCAATTCAATAAAAATGTTTTTAGAAAAACACCCGCTCCACCGTATTGGTTTCTCTGCAAGAGACGAGGTATTGTGAGCAGCAAAACTTCGACCCCGAAGATCCACGATGCACTAGAGTCATACTATCAGGAAAGATGAAGAAGGTATGTAGTTTTTTGAACTAAATGTTACGCTGCGCTCTAGTCATCGCATCAAACTAAGCAAAGTTTGTGCTATGCACTAAGAGTAGATAGGTACAAGGTCGATGCATTGCTAATAAAATATAAACATGTATTTTCTAATATATAACTACTGTGAGTAGTCCGAAACAGAACAGAATTAGTAAATATTTAAATACGTTATCATATTAGGTACCTACTCATTAAAGTCAGCTTACTATAAACAGGAAATGTATATTAGGTACGAACTTGGTAATGAGTAGGTACCATATTCGTTTAAAACAATTCAATACCAATCTAGGTACTACATTACCTAGATAACAATTTCCTTGTTTTTATATCGGACTGCCTAGGTAATATGTTTATCACACCAGCATTTGCTCTGGCTGGGAATCGAATCCACCACCCATAGCAGAAGGCAGAGCTACAACCAACAGAGCTGTGACGCTTGACCTTTGGGCTTTTTATTTATATTGTTTTTCCCTTTGATCTTATATTGTTCAACTAGGTATATTTTGGAAGTTGTTCCAAAATATAAAAATCAAAGATTAAATGTGATAAAGTGATTAGGTAATTTTTTTTAATCACCTTGTGTTATTGTCTGTAGGTACGTAGTAGGTACGTTTGAATCCGTGATTTAAACTACAAAAATCTAGATGATTTTCGTATTTTTCTTAATTCGCTAAACACGTAGTTCGGCTAATTAACTCTTAATGTACCTATGGCCATGCATGATAACCTAGTTCTATTGGCTTTTTACTAATTACAAAAGAGCATTGTTGCTAATATTAGTTGTGTTTATCTATTTGCAGGTCAAAGAGGGTACTTCTGAGTACACGTTCGCAAAAGCGGCTCTGTTTGAACGGCATCCGGCTATGGCTAACTTCCCTGCAGGTTTGTATTGTACTATTAATACCAGTACTGATATTGGTACATTTGTGTACTTTTTCATAAACGTATTCGAAAAACGTACTAATGTCAATATTCAGTGCTCTCAAACGGCGAAGGAAAACATCGTCAGAAAACTCGCAGCTAAGATAATTCGATGATTTAATTAAAAACTTTTGAGTTTTGTAAAATTTTGGTATTTTAGACTTTTGGATCTGCCTTCCATGCTGAGGGCTTAGTCCGAAGACGCATTTTAAAACTCCCTACTCTCGAGCCGACAGTCGTCTCTCGGATGTCCATACATTTTTGTATGGCTATCCGAGAGACGACTGTCGGCTCGAGACTCAGGAGTTCTAAAATGCACCTTCGGACTAAGGGCTCTGGTCTCGGGATCGATTCCCATCAAAAGCAAGCATTTGTGCGATGTTAAATCCTGATGTTTGTTTTGTGTCCGAGTGTAACCATATACGAAAGTATTCTATTCCCGTAGCTTACTAAATAAATATTTTTTATTTTTAGATCACGATTGGTTTGTGGCAAAGATGAAGATAGCTCAGATTGCGATGATAGACTGGTTCGGTGGTGCCAAATACATTCCTGTGCGGGACTACTTAGCTTACAACTACACTGGAACTGAGATGTTGGAGCACCACAACAGAATGGTTGCTAGAACCAATTTGTAAAGTTTATTTAATGCTAAGACGAAAACATTACAAAACAGGCAATGTGCACAACACGTCCACATTAGTTAGACCTCTCCCCCCCTTAATTCTGTTTTAGAAACTGTCTTTTAGATCACATCTAGAGTTTATACTGTACAAAAGAGTTATTTATATGTTAAAAACTCTCTCGTGGCAAATTTCACGCGATTTCAGTATTTTTATAGACCCCTTTGAGCAAATCGAATTAATTAACTTAATACTCGAATTACTACGAGTAAAATACTTGAG
This sequence comes from Ecliptopera silaceata, assembly GCA_932527185.1. Taxonomy (NCBI): domain Eukaryota; kingdom Metazoa; phylum Arthropoda; class Insecta; order Lepidoptera; family Geometridae; genus Ecliptopera; species Ecliptopera silaceata. The sequence continues at coordinate 3,668,074 of OW052200.1, forward strand.
TTCACAATTTCATTTCAAAATCAAAGATAAATGTGATATATTTTTATATACTTTTACTAATAAAATAAAATATTGAATACCAACAATAAATAAATTTTATTAATATCAACGTTTTCTTATTTCTACTTTTTTAAGACAATATCAAAGAAACAAGATAATTTATTATAAAATTAGTAAAATAAATCAAAATGGAATGGAATAATTAATTGTTTTTATATATATTTATTTACAAATCTTATGATCTAATAAGTTATTTAAGTTTGCGTACGCGGAAGTTTTCTCAAACTTGCTTTATTCGTACGCATTTCCGTTACCATAAAAAGATTTCCTAGGATGTTTAATACTAGAACTAAGTACAGGTTTTGCAACTTTTTATAGAAGTTAATTTCGAAGCGATAAGTGTGCCTGCGATTTCCAAAAAAGATTTTGGCATAGACAAAACTTGTTTTAAAAATACAATTAATTTACTACCTACCTTAATCACTAACCAATTTTCGAGTCTTCGCAACATGTTACGTAACTTACGTAATCAATTCAAAGAAATCCATCTCTTATGAGCTAGAAATTGTAGCATCTATCTGGCTACATAATGTACTACATCGAAGTCTACGCCACCACCAATAGATGGCAGGGACAAATCCTTGATCGCGCAAACGAAGTTAAAACATAAGAAATGAAACCAATCGGTCCTCTGACCCCGAGCCAAAGGTCGCTCGGCGTGGAAGATCTTCCCTTTTCGTAGGACATACCACACCTATCACCACAAAGCCAATGCGTTAAGTCCTTTTACTTCAGGTCCTTTTACTCTACTTATATGCTCGACTGTACGTAAGGTAACTAAAAGGTGCATTATTTTGTTACAATAATTGCACTTTTCCATTGCAATGTACACAGGAAGCAATAGGGCGGACATTGCTGCTGCTATTATTGTACGCGTGATGTACCAACGCGTTTACTGGACCTTCGTTTTGTCGATTTACGTTTATGGGAGTCGCCATTACCTGAAAATATTAGCATAACATGAATTTCGGCGCTTAAGATGACATAGTAGACGCTGGAAGATGATGGGTTAATAGTTGAACATAAATATTTGTTCTGTGTCTAGGTGTAATTATGTATGTATTTACAAAAAAAAACGTATACATAAGTATAATCCAGTTCCCATAGTACAAGCTTTGCTTAGTTTGGGACTAGAGAGTGATGTGTGAAATGTCAATGCATATTTATTTATTCCTTAAATAAAATAAAAATAAAAATTAAGGTTGCTATACTACTGCTGAACGGATCAAGGTCATTTTAGTAGTTTAGGCAATGTTAGTTTTAATTTCCACCCTGGGAAGAACCTGTGTTATTACTATTATTAATAAGTAAAGTAAAAAGTAAGTACTTACATTTTCAGCATTCTTCTCTCCATCAGTGAATGTAGGCAAATTATTCACATGACTTATATCTTGTTTCTCAACTGAACTGCTGATATTATCAGATATTTTAACATTAACAGTCGCCAAGTCTATAATATTAGTAGAGTGTGGCGTTGTTGTGTTGAAATTCAGGTTTCCTATCGGGCGATTGTAGACCTTACTTCCATATTCCGAGATTGCAATGTTCTCTAACCATTTTTCATGGAGACTGTATAGGTTTTTGTAAGTGCAAAGTAGCATGTCTCTGACTCTGCATCTTTCATCTAGTAACTGTTTTATAGCTTGGTGTAGGTTCTCAGCTTTTGTGTTCAGGAGGTTTTTACATTCTGCCAACTCTTCAACCATCAAACTGAAATGAAAAGTAAGTTTGTATGAAATAAAATGAGTAAGCTGCATCCAATGTTCAGACTATAAAATTTTTTAGAACTTTTAATAAATAAATAAAAATAAATAAATAATGCTGGACAATCCACACAACATCATCTAGCCCCAAGCTAAGCAGAGCTTGTGTTATGGGTACTAGATAACTGACATACTTAATATAATACATTACATAGATACATATTTTTTATTAATAAGACTTGACATGTTCTAGGAAGTTCTAGCGCTTCAGATTTACTGTAGAAAATTATAAGGCTGTAGGAAAAGGTATGACTTTGTTATAAATTTCTAACTTTTCTAAAGAACCTAGGACTAGGCCGTTAAGCTCTGGAGAAACTCCGTCATGGATGTCTACTGCTTGTTAGAACAGTAGTCACAGTCCAACAAACACTTTTACTAAGGAATGTATGTGCAGGTAAGTATTCTAACTACTCCTTATCTCTAGTACGTCATCATGCCATCATGCCTTCAAATAATTATTAACAGGTCTGATGCCTACCTGCTAGCTAAGAATTTGCTTCTCCAAACTTCACACTGCCCTGCCAACCATTCTGTTTGTTCCTGAAAATTAGACCATATAACATTAATTTATATACAAGAAACAGTCTAGCAAGGGACAGAGATAAATTATCTTGATATCACTTTAGTATAAAATAAAGTCGCTTTCTGCATTATCTTCTGTCTCTATGTAAGTACAGTCACGAGTTTTAATTTGGGACCCACCTAAGGTTGAATATCGTGTGGCAAACTGACGTTATTTAGTGCTAATATTCTAACGTATGTCATACTGAAGTTTCGACCTTATTGCATTATGAATGTTCTAACAACATTTAATGGAAAAGGGTCCCAAATTAATGCTCGTGACTGTACCTATGCTTAGTTTAAAACTCTGCAACTGTATGAATAAATAAACAAATATAATAGAGAGTGTTGAATAAAATTGATGCATATATAAAATTCTAAATATACCTGATGTGTAGATAAGTGTTGGGCGGAGCTCAGCAAAGCATCTGCTAGGTGCTTCTTATCTTCATTTAGTGATTGAACTTGGATTTCTAAGTCCTCTCCCATCGATGCCACAAGCATTGTTTTCAGTTCTTTGTTGACCTTGCAAATAGAATATTATATAAAACAAAAGAAACAACTTTATCCCCAAGTAGAAGACATTATTTTGATACAAAGGAGCAATTTCTTTAGTACAAAGTATCAACACAAAAAATCTTTAAAAAATATTGTAAGCTTTGTACAACCTGAAATATCTTTGTTGCACAATTAAAAGTTTTCTATCTGTATTTAGATGTTGTCAGAGAGACATCTAAAAAGTAATTTATAATATAATAGATTAACAACCTGCTATTGCATATATGTACCATAACAGGTAAATCATATTGTACATAGCAACAGCAACATACCTACTTTAGCACCTGATAAGGTTGCAATCAAATCTATTGTAGTACTTAAATTTGATAAAATATGTAATGCATTTATATTATTTGTTTTTAAATATAGTCACAAACTTACAAATAATAATAAATAATGCTGGACAATCCACACAACATCATCTAGCCCCAAGCTAAGCAGAGCTTGTGTTATAGGTACTAGAAGACTGACATACTTAATACAATACATTACATAGATAGATACTTTTTATTATACATATAAAACACCCAGAGCACCCGGGATAAATATTTGCAGATCATACAAACATTTATCCCAAGGCGGAATCGAACCCGCAACCTTCCGCGTCGCAGGCGGACCATCGCCCACCGCGCCACATCGGTCATCAAATGTCGACAAGTTTTACTAAATTAATTTTGAAAACCCCAAGGGCTTCAAGACCTAGAGTTGTGCTGCCTAGAGGTGCAAATGAGGCTTTTTATTATATTTATATTATTCTGAGTAAAATATCTTGATAAATACCTGAACTTGTTGCTTTAACTGATCTTTCAAAGATTCATTCTCCTTGGATAAGTCTGCAACTTTATTCTGTAGCTCCAAGTTTTCCGAGCTACATTTATCAGCTTCTATAGCTGATTTGTCACCGGATGAGTTTAATTTTGGCCTAGGCTTAAACTCACTCAGGTCTGTATTCATTTGAGACATTTGAGAGATTAAAGTATTGATGTCCATATTGTTCTTCGATTTACGGGTACCTTTTGCAGCTACTTTTGGAGTCATCGGCTTGACTGCCGCAGTATAAGGCTCATATGGTACAAACTTGGGAGTCTTAGCATTGATAGAATTCCTTTTCTCATTCCTCAGGACAGTAGTAGGAAATACTTGAATGAGTCTGCCAGGTAGAAGTGAATCTTTTCTCTTGTCTATCTGTTCAGAGGGTTTTTTGATTTCTTGTATGTTGTCATTGGATTCCATTCCATCACCTGCAGTTCTTACTTTGTTTATCATTTCTGAAAGAACACGTTTTTTATTAAACGTAGCGTAGCGGAACGTCTGAAAGAAACTAAAATCACAAATGGAAATTACATTAAAATAGTCCTAGTTTTTTTGCTTTCATAGTTATAACACTTACTGGGATGGTAAGATGAAAGTTTCTCACTGTCCATGGCTGCAACGATAACACAACCACAGTTTGGAAATCCGCAAATATATAATTTATCTAGCTATACACAAACTAATGGATAATTTGGTTTGTAAAACTTTTCCCAAACTAAATATTTTCGTTTCACTTTCATTTTGTTCATTCTTTATTGATAACTCCACATCAGACGAGTTTTTACTCTGTGTAATACAGTACAGATAATACATTCAAAACTCGATAATAATTAAAAATTTTAGTCGATTATAGGGCATATTTCATTACTAGGTCTAGGTGTCTAGAAGTAAAAGTCTAGTGTTTAATGAAACATAAAATTTACGTTATTCGAACTGTAGTAGCGTAGTTACATAGTAAATAAAGGGTCTGTTATAATTTTATTCCCAGTGTATTGTATTCCTTCTTCCTAGGGTTCATTATCAAAAACAGCTAGTAAAAATCATCAGTATTTCAAACAAAACCTTTATTGCAATAAATTAAATACAAAACCATGCCCACATTCATCTGTGTCAATACAGTATAATATTAGGTACATTATCTAAGCTTTTAGAGTTGCATCTAGTTCACCACTAGCTACTAATTCTTTGATAATGTCTAATCCTCCAATCAATTCTCCTTTGACATAAAGCTGGGGGTAGGTCGGCCAGTCTGAGTATTCCTTTAGGCCTTGGCGGACTTCTTCATCAGTTAGAATGTCGAAAGTATCATAAGGCACCCTGAAATCAGACATAGTTTTATAACATCACAGCTCAGTTGGTAGTAACTCTGTCTTCCATGCTATGGGTCATGGGATTGATTCCCACCCAGAGTAAATGTTTGTGTGATGGACAAAAATATTTGTTCTGTGAATAGAATACTTAGTAACCCAGGTGTAACTAAGTATTCTATGAATGTATTTAGTATTTACAACAAAAAAACGACTTATACAACTCAAGTTCCCATAGTACAAGCTTTGCTTAGTTTGCGACTAGGGTGTGTTGTGTGAAATGTCCTTGAATATTTATTTATCTATCAGGGATGTATTGGGAAGTAAATAGGCATAGATATGATGGTTGATAATTTAAGTACATAGATAGTTGATGTTATAATGACCTCAGCTAAGGTCAGGTATATGTTTATCTATAAATGTGTATAAATTAATAAGAAGCTTACCCTGTATCATTTAGAATTTGAATAAGAGTTCTGCTGAATCCACACCTCGGTGTGTTTCTATCACCTTTCATGAAAACCATTACATTATGTCTATTGATGAGTGCCTTAAGTCTATCCTCCAGTTTTACAGGGGATGCTTGAACAGGAGCAGACTTTCCAAGGCTTAGGATTTTGACTTTTGAACTTATTTGAGCTGCGTCTGCACCATCTACTCTGTCCACCTGAGAGCCACTTTTAAATAAAACTACAGTGGGCACAGAATCAATCTGAAAATAACATAAATTGGTGAATTAGTAAACACACATAGTACAGAGATTACTATGCATTCTGATCACAAAAGGTTAAAAAAACACTACTTGTTCTGGAAGAAAGAACTGGTTTTTTCAACTGAGCACCACTTAACAACACAACAATAATATTTTCCTGTTTTCCAAGATTAACCACAACCAGTGGTTTAATATGAACAGATGTTTTATGGGTTGAGTGGGCAAAGCACACTGAATTACATATTCTTAATGATTGGTCATACAAAAGCATGTCATCCTTTCTCTATAAGGGTGAATATTTGAAATTTGGTTAAATTTTGACCTAATTTTGAAAATGTTTTTTTTAGTTCAAAATCAGTCCGGTTTTTTCTATGCTATGGGTATAACATCTACTTTGCTGTATCTAAAAGGGCCAGTCACTTTACTTTTTTTTTCATTTTTGTAGGGAATTACGACTAGGGACTTACGGTCTAGGGACTGACAAAACGAAACAAAATCAAATAAAACCTATTATTTAAAATCAACATCAAAACCAATAGGCGGTCAAAATGTCAAAGCAGACTAAACTCATGCTTACAATAAGTAATGAAATCAATTAGTAATTAAATATCTTTAAAACGACCTACCTAGGGCCTGAGAGTTTGACTGGCACAGCTCGTGTTTCCGTAGCTAAGTCGGCGAGTGCTCTAATAACAAAAAGGCTACCGCGGCTTTGGTCGTGTTTCCAACTAACTTCACACCGATACTATCGTATTGAGTGAGTTATGAAAAAGCCTTATGCTTGAATGCCGCGATTTTTTGAATTTCGTAAATGTCTAGGGACTGATGTTTTTTATCGCTTACACTTTTTGACTTGAAATATTGTGATGAAACATACTTTTATTATAAATTAAATCGTAATGACAATGTTAGTAATGTATTAGTAAACTAATTTAAATAGAGTTTATTCAAATTATTCTTATAGAATTATAATTACAGTGAAATGAATACTAAATTCGGGAGATCTTACATGGCTAGGGCCTGACATTTTGAGTAGAAAGTGGCAATTTTTGGAAATCTAAACTAATATTATAAAGAGGAAAGATTTGATTGTTTGTTTGTTTGTTTGCATCGAATAGGCTCCGAAACTACTGGACCGATTTCAAAAATTCTTTCACTGTTGTGAAGCTACATTATCTGTGCTGAACATAGGCTATATTATATTTTCAAAAAAATTAGGGATCCTTACTAAAACTTCAATTATGTAACCCAAGGTGTATAAGAAATTCCTTACATCGCGTGCGCTGCGGAAACTATTGATGAGAGAAAGAAATTATGTACTACAATTTTGTAGAACACATCATCATCCACAAAAAAGTCAGCGACAGCATATGTCTAACTATTATAGATATGTCATAATAAGTGTTTTAATATCAAAAAAATATAATTAAAATGACGACGCCAGAAAACGTTCTATATTTGTACTTAGGTATTAATCCTTATCTAAATAAATTACTTTAAAATTAAGACTGCTTCAATACCTTTCTATTACTTTTTAAATTATTGAATTCGGACATTCCATTCGAAAGATATCACGAGTTCAAAAATGTAAGTACTTATTAGAAAAAAGTCAGCGGGCGCCGCGCTGCGCCGCTGCCGGTCACGGGAGTATATGCGGGGGGGATACATACTATAGGGTCTATATTTTTTATCATTTGGAAAATACATTTATACTGAGTAACATATTAGCTATATTATAATGATATTTTTTATATAGGCTACCCGTGCGAAGCCGGGGCGTACTACTAGTATGGAATATAATGATACATGTCAAAATGAGTGACCGTTTTAAATGGACTTTATAACATCGCTTAGTAGTTTTAAATATTGGATAAAATTAATATAAATATGTGAAAATTGACACTAACACCAATTTAACCAAATTTCAAATATTCACCCATAATAATAATATTTAGTATAAAGAAATCTGGCTTTATGATGAATGTTGTTATGATTGTTACCTTATATTGCAGTGAGATTTCGGAAAGGTTTTCAGCATCACATACTGCAAACTTGCTACCGCTGGATTGTATTTCCGGTAGCTTTAGAAGCTCTTGCAGCACTTCAGTCACTTGTTTGCATTGTTCAGCCCATTCAGCGGCAAAATGCACTACAGCCAATGAAGGTGTTCTGGAATAATTATTATATAAATAGATTGTAAACTGTTTGGATTTATTATATCACTGGTATTTCTGTGGTGTAAGCATACAAACACTGATTTCTTTGTAACTTTAACGAGTACATAAGAGATTGATTTATTAGCCTGGTAGGAAAGTGTCTTTAAAGTTTATCAGAGCTACTCTTATTATTTTTTCCAGAAGAAAACCAATTATGTACTTACTTAATAAACTGTGAAAAACTTTCAGTAGTATCTATTTTAGCAACTGACATCTCGCTTGCTTTTAGTAGAAATTTCGATATGTACACGTAAGTTTGTATAACAATTATGCCTGATTTATTTATTTTTGCAACGTATTTATTATGTATATTTCGCTGCAAACAAACACCAACAAGATAACATAAAATTATAAATTTCGTTCTGCAAATCAAAGGAACGGACGGAACGTATGATTCGAAATTCACTCACCCACAGACTACACTAGATTGTAAAGATTCAGAATTTTATATTATTCACTCAATTTAAAAATCGACTAATTCAGATTTCCTGTTCAGTTCAGTCTCAAAATTTGCCATAGATATCACAAAATTGAAGTAAAGAGCGAACTTTACAAAGCTTGTAATTTTGAGGTTAGAAAATAAGAAAAATAAATAATTTTCTTTATCATTTTCTCTAGGAACTTATTTGAACATTGTGGGTGACTTTTAATTTATTTTCACACCATGGCGTCCGTATCTTCAGCTCCAGCTCCGGGGATGCAACAGATAGATTTATCTAAACTAGCTGTTCCCCAGTTGGCTCAATTGAAACAGCAATTGGATCAGGTACCACCACTTTACCAAATTACATCATTACTACGAAGTTAATTCACTAAAATAACGTACCAAATTTAACCTAATTTTGGGCCTAAAATGTATTAAATAAAACTTTAGAGCTTCTATGGTTTGGTAGAAAAAACCTGGGTTTAAGCTCGCCTTTGTACTTTAGTTAATACGGAATGCAAATACTAATAAATATAACGTTTCAGGAGATAAATGTAATACAAGAATCTCTACAAACACTGAAGATGGCCCAGAATAAATTCCACGAATCCGGCCAGAGTCTTGAGAAGATCACCCCGGATGTCAAAGGAGAAACTGTTTTAGTACCACTTACAGGATCCATGTATGTTCCCGGAACGATTGCGGATATAGACCATGTTTTGATTGATATTGGCACTGGATATTATGCTCAAAAGGTGAGTCACTCATTACAGCAAAGTTTTATTCAAATGTATCAGCCTAAATAATTGTATCTTGACAAAGTTAGTTGAACATAAAATAAAACTCATCAATTAGAGATGAAAGTGTTACAGAAATAAAATTTAATTTGAATTTATATACCTACTAGTAGTACGCCCCGGCTTTGCACAGGTAGCCTATCATTATAATATAAAAAAGTCAAAATATCATTAAAATGTGAAAGAATTTTATTAATCTATATATATCTTTTATTAATTTTAATCTTTTTTTTAATATACATTATAATTTCCAGGATATTGAAAGTGGCAAAGATTACTTCAAGAGGAGGGTCCGTTTTGTGACAGAGCAGATGGAGAAAATTCAGAATGTTGGTAGAGAAAAAGCAAATATTCATGACACCATCTGTCAACTCCTCGGAATGAAAATTCAAGCTCAAAAGTCGGCTACATCCTCATAACATCACAATAACTTGTAGAATTCAATAGGTAATTATTGCACATTGTTTTATTGTGTGCTGAGATAGGAATTTTATGCTAATGTGTAATCTATGATTGTTGCTTAAGTATTTTTACATTTTATGGCAACTGGGAGACATAGGCGACAGCTGAAAAACATTATTTTTAAGCCAAATCGATCAAAATAGAAGCATTTATAATTGTATATTTATGATGTTTTAGCAAGTTTATCAGCTTTGACAGTACCAAATTACTGGTGCCTCCTAACAGGGTAAAATAAGAAGTGTCTCCCAAATATTGCAATAATTTATTTGAACATGGATGCCGAATTGTTAATTGAATACTGCTTATTTAACTTTAAACCTTAAATAATAAAAATAACATAAAAAAATGCTACTAAACCTTGCTTTCTTTGTATTGTAAAAAAAATGAATATGTCCATTAAAAACTATGTATGGTTTTGCATAAAGTATAAAATGTAATTTGAGTAAATTATGAATTTAAATTACTATGCATTCTTTTCATTTAATTGTTCCTTTTGAATTATTTATGTTACAGACCTTAAGGATTTAATTAATTTTCAACAGTATCTATAGGTACTCATCAACATTTAAATTTTCCTCACTCACTAGATGGCAACACTATTTCTCTTAAAAATTATTGAATTAAAAATGAAACTCAACATACTTGTGACACCAAATGATTTATTTTCAATAGGCCAAAATTATAGCGCATTAACTACATACATTTATTCGTATTCTTAATTAATCTTACCAATTTTTATTATCTACAATGTCTTATAGTCACAAAACAATTAACTAAATAAGGCAACGACTATTCCTTAAAATGTAAACAATCCATAACAAATCAGATTTTTACATTGTTCTTGAACACTTGTATTAATTAATTTTGATGTAAGAAGAAACCAGTTTTAGATACAATGATATTACAACTATTGATGCCCAATTTTTTTACATAGATTACCTTCAAAAATAATTTCGAAGTGTAATAATTATTATTTTAATATAATTGCAATAATAAGCTAAGTATTAAATTTTTCGTAATTTATTACATTTTACAATTTGCAAGACAAAAAACTTTTATTTCACTATTAACTGGTGATTAAATACTGTCAAGTAGTCTGTCTATAATAACAGTAAATTTTAAGGATAGGTACTACTCAATAACCATACAGCACCTATAATTTATTATTGACAAAAAAATATATTACCAGTTGTAAATTAATGGGTCCTAAGTACAAATATTTACACTTACAAATATAATTAAAGATTTAATTCTATGTCTGTAATTATTAAACATAATCTTAAATTAGAATCTGCTAATAACACTGCAGCAATAATGCCGTGATTCATAAATGTAGGCTGCAACCAAGGACATCTTCAACACATCCTTGGTTTCAACTATGTTTCCACTCCGAGCGTCATATAGGCAATTTACAAGAAAACAGCGTTCTACACAAGGAGAGAATAGCAGAGTACAATCGCCTAGTAGCGAGAAGTTCAGTCCAGTTAAAACGTCGTTCGGCCATATCTGCGAACATCACCGGTCACATTTCGGCGGCACTCGACGTCTACACAAACAGATTACTCGCCTGCTCGGCGAAGTCCTTATCTCAAATGGTGTAGTATTCCGGAGCGAAGTCATTCGCCAAATTGCTGAGGAAATGGAAGTCTGAGGAGGAATTGGAGTTGTCGCCTACCGGCGCGGCGTGTGTTGCTTCGTAAAACTGTTGGAACGAGCCGTAGCCATCGGCGCACTCCGCCGGCCCGTAGGCTTCATTGCTAGATCCAGCTGTAGCACTGGGCGTAGCCCCCGCGCTATATCCTGCAGCCGCTTGCTGCGTGGCATAAGCATTCGCATCATAATACGTATTTTTAGAGTAATCACCATGTCCAGCTTTTTGTCCATCTGTTCCGTAGTAGTTAGCGTGCTCATGCTGCCCACCCTCATGATAGTGGTATCCATAATGGCTGTTCGGGTATCCCATGTGTTCACCACTATAACCTTGCGCTTGGTCATAGCCCGGGTGCCCGTAACCGGCTTGGTCTTTCCCATACCCAGCTGGGTATCCATAGTTTTGATACATCTCATGCGGGTAAGCCTGCCTAGATCCGACTCCGTTAGTCGCTCTTGTGGAAGTCGACCCTTCCTGTCTCTGACCGCGCGTGTATACATGTTGCTCGTTTTGCACAGCGTAGCCATCATAAGTCCTATTGCCCTGCGGGTATTGTGCCAGCTTTCCAACGAATTGCTTCGAGTCCATGCGGAAGTCCGGGTGTGGAACAAACTGCCCGGGAGGTGCATTACCTCTGATGACGTAGGGAGGAATAGCGTTGGGTACGGCTTGTGGGTGCGGTGGGCCAGGCGGGGCGTTCGGCGGCGATGGTCGGGGATAGTGTCCAAGCGGACTCGGGTGCATGCTAGACGGTGTTCCGGGAGTAGATGATGGTGTTAAACTCACAGACGAAAACTTAGCACCATCTGAGAGTCCAATTGTACCGATACCATCTTTAGAAGACGAAGGAGAGATTTTACAACCGTTGGCGTCGAGTGACGGTGAGCGCTTTCGCGACTCCTGTTTGATCCGTTTGGCGAGATTCCTGGGCACCGGTGTGACGTTGGTGGATAGATGCCCGTCTCGAGAATCGTCTTCGGCTAGTTTGTCTAGTGAAGACGAAGAGGCTACACTAGAAGCCCTGTCGCTACCGAAACTGTTGTTGTTAGTGGCGCTTGGAGTATTATTGTTGCGAGTGCGAGATGATAGCTCTGGGAGATCTTCTGCTGGTGAGCATAGAGCTCCAGGAGGTAACTCACAGCCCTGACAGCTCTTCTTGCCAGACAGAGGGCCGTCATCATCCAAAAATTTATCAAGACCTGTTTTAGAGCTTTTTCCACCTTCTGAAGTAGTTGAGTCCTTGTCGTCGCCGTCTTCACTTTTTGTCAGGGTTTGCCTTTTGTGTTTCATTCTTCTGTTTTGAAACCAGACTTTTACCTGTAAACATAGTACATTCGATTAGTAAAATGTAAAATCTTATAGATTAGTTTTTATCTAAAATCTAAGTACTTTGGTTTGGTAGGTAGGTATTGGTAGAATCTTTGGTTTTTGTTTTAGATAAATTAGATACCTGTCGTTCTGTGAGGTCGAGCGATGCAGCAATTTCGATTCTCCTGGGCCTACAGAGATATTTGTTGAAGTGGAATTCTTTTTCCAATTCCAATAGCTGTGTGTTCGTGTAGGCAGTCCGCAGTCTTCTTGGCAGTCCATTTTCTGTGGCATAAAGGGGCATTATTAAAACAAGTGCATGCTGGTTCTAGATTTTCCACTTTAAAATATCAAGTAATAGGGAAATTTTAAAGCGTGTTCTATAAAATATGAACAGCACGTTTCAAATTAACGTTATAGAATTCCTGGAAGCCTTCAATAACGTAGACGAGGCGGGCCCGCGGGTGCGCTTTCCTTTAATGTAATAACTTGATCGCATGTCAGAGCACCGCCCTTGACGCCATTGTGTCGAAACAGAGTTCTTTTTATTTTACCACAAAATACGAATTGGAATTCGAAATTCAAATTACAAAAGGGCGGCGAATAATGGGGCGATCGCGTTCGCGTGATGGCCACAGGGCTCGTGTGTTCGCGGTGTCGCGAATCTTGTTGTTATGACAATAAGGGCCATATTGTATCGTTTTGTCGCGGAGATGTGGTGGTGGGGTTAGTTTGATTGACGTGCCTCGTCAGAACTCGCTCTCGCCATTGGGCAAGGGCATCTGTCAATCAAACTGCTAAGCGGCCCTCGGTTACGCACGGTTGCGCTAGAAAGGTCTTTGGCCGACGTCGAATGAGCCCTATTTATAACCGAGGGTTCTATTGACATAGGATATCAAACAAAATCACTCTTGCATAAATAAAATTACGTAATGTCGCATTATACATTATTAAACTACACACGCATGCCTGTTCTGAGTTCGCGCTAGTTTCCTATTGGTCATTAATTCAACAGCATTAGCAAATTGACGGTGTACTCGACCCGAAACTCGATAGCCCTTGGTCACTTGAAATTATTATGAGTGAGACAGTGCAGAACAAAAGTGCTGTTTAAATTAATCCAAACCACAGTAGATACCTACATTATTTGTTTTATTTAAAATGCAATAAATTTAATTTAACTTTGTAACTGAATATTGTCTCGGGAGATTCCAATATTTATTTAAAAATGATAAGAGAAATCATGTTTGAAATATAAGCTGAAAGTATGATATCACCCCGACATCAAATAACGAAACAAATGACGTTTGAGTTGAATTGAATAGGTAATGATTATCATAAATACTGTTGCGCTTGACTGTACAGGATGGATGCCCAAAAGATGCAAGTTGGCAAAGTTTTTGCCACCGCATACTTACTCGTACCATAGTCTCCATACAATGTATGTGTTTGCAAGATATTATGCGGGATGGAGAGGCACCGTGTATAATGTTCACATTATCGCCGATGTACTCACAGTTCGTTGAGCTTCTGTAGCTTTGGCATGGAAAATATTATTGTGTATAGTCATTCTTGAGATGCTCGATTTCTATGTCGCTAGATTTTTTATTAGATAGAACTCTTCTATCTAATAATTCTTGTTAACCACACACAAATAAAATAGAGAACTTAAACAAGTACCTAGTAATAGGCATCACAATGGGCGGCCTTATCGCTGAGAGCGATATTGTATTTATTTTCTGTGGTTTTTTTCTTTTAAGATTTTATGATAGAGTGAGTTCAAATTAGAATCGTTTTTATAACTTAGAATAAATGTACACTATAGCCTATGCTATCAAGGCCCTGTAGTTTTTTTTTATATTCATAGACATATTATCACTCATCACACTCTAATAGTCCCAAACTATGCAAAGCTTTTACTATGGGAACTAGATTGCTGATAGAATACTTATATATATATATAATTTTTTTTTATAATGACATAGATCCAAATGCTTTAGAACAGAAACTCATTCCATAGGTGGAGTAAAAGAACAATTTACGATCAAGCGCGCTTGCTTCAAAATAATGAATAGTTATAAGTAACCATCATGTTTTTATAGTAAAAAAAATATTAAACAACAAACATTAAGATTAGCGCGATCCCCTGTCTTGTTCTACATGATGTAGGTAATAAATGATCGCGAAGTAGGTTTAACCCTCCACGGGTCACGGGTAGGTGAAGATTTACTGCGGATTAGGGTCACTTACATCGGTCAAGTCGAGAGTCAGTCGACTTGTTCATTGATGTAATCACTGCTTACTTGGACAATTTTATTGAAATAACCTATTTTATCTTTTATTTTATATTCAATGTTTTAATGAGTTAAAAAAAGTTACCCGCTGTAGATTAAATTTAACTTCAGCAGGTCGGTCATACCTACATGTGTTAGATTTAACTTAATCTTAATAATCCTAACCTGAAAAATTAAAAATGGTCAAATTATGTATATCTTCACTTCCATGATAGCAGGAGAGATCAATTTAATTTAAACGGTATCCTGCAACTCTGAGAGTAACAAAGTACTTTAATCATTCTAGCTGACAAGGTACTTGAGGTTCCCAGGAGTGAAAACTTGCTAACATTAAAGTGACGACTCGATACAGTAGTTACAAACAATTTGTGGCGATATATGCGGAGAGAGCCCCTCGGGGAACTTTAAATAATTAATCAAGAGCCGGTAAAGGATTAATGCGGTGGCCAGTTGGCGGTCGGCAGCCATTAGAGATCGTTCGATGCCCCTCGCAACACTACTAATACTGCGGTCACATTATTACAAGGAAAAGCTAAAGGGTTACCTTCAAACGTCTAATTAATTTATGTGCAAAACTCCCAGTTTTACTTCTTGCCACACATGTAAAAATTCAAACATTATTTATGAAAATCACTTCCGGATAACTTTTACAATAAAGCTAGTGTATACGGGCTGTGCTTGCCACACTCTGGCTCCATGATAAAGCACCAAACATTTATTTTGAATGTTGCTGCTGCAACGGAAAAGTTACAAGGGAGGGAATTTTCACGGAGAAAATATTACGTTATGAGGTGTGAAAGGCATAAATGTAAAAATTCAATATTTCAAAACGCGAAAAAAGTGAATTTTCCGCAATTTTATGCCGGTAACGCTGTCGTTTCAGAGGGTGATATGAGCATTTCGTTAACTTTTAAATAAATGTGCCTGATTTGAGAGTTTAATTTATTAAACGTATAAGCATGAAATCTTGTTGTAAAATACGATTGATTGTTAAATATGAGATTGTTTCTGATAGCGGGTTCAGTGGCAATGTCAATATTGGCAACTGGTAACAATCGATCATGTTGCGGCGGATTTGTATTTTTCCGATTAGCTGGCTGTATCGGGTCTGTGACATTGTCGCATCAATTATAAGCGTGGATTACACCGAGACAGATCTAAGACGGTTCAATTTCGCTTCAGATGGGAAGGGGCGCGTATCAGGAAGTGACTTGAGATCGCCTTATCGGAGCCTGATGAAGGCCTGATGCTACCCATTATGCGCAGTTCCGAATCTTCCGGTTCGAGATTTTGGACGAGTGATGTTAACAAATCAGGAAGTGACTTTGATAAACTTTTACGTAATATATTTTAGTAATTATAATTATCAATAACTATACATAGAGTTCCACCGAAAAATGTTGAAAAAAGTTTTCATAAAATGGTATGACTATGTGGGTAGGTAGGCACCTACTACCGGTCCTGTATGTGCTCAAGATGTTACTTCCAATAATTCGCCTTAGCTCGATTTCCCTTTTCAATGTGTCACATGCGTCCTTAGAATTTGATAAGTCGCGCACCCCTTTCCGAAGTTAGGTGTTTTCGTAAATGTAACGAGTGCCTCGTGTTCGGTCCCAAATCCATTTAGCTGATACAGAAGGTTATTAAAAGTTGTCGCACAGACAGACGGCGAGAGTTCGGCAACAGTTTGACAGTTCGTCCCGAGGGGCTCCTTCGATTCCATCAGCTAGGAAATTTCATTAATCCCATTATTGAAGCTGCGTTTTACTGTGGGTGGAACTTTGTTTACAGTTTTCTGAAACATGGTGGAAAATGTTCCATCGTACTTGTATCTGATACATATTACCTACTTATGTTGTAGGAACATTGCAATGTTAGTAGACACCTATATTACTTACTTTTTAATCAGAAAATACGCCAGTACACAAAAAACAATATGCATCAATAATTGTTACCCGTGCACAAGGTTTATGTTTGCTCTTAATTATTTATACAGCTTATTAAGGCTGGTATTCTCCACTGGTACAGAAGAAGATCTTTATTAATTCTTCATCTAGACGTCTGAAAGTCGACGGTACCCAACTCACTTCTGCCATCATGTTTTTTCCATCTTACAGCTACGAATAAGTTATATAAAAACAACAATACCTTCATAATTTCCCCAAAAAACGTCTCCGACCTTTACTATCTTTATTAGCTGGTTGATAATAAAGCTGCAGTGGAATATGCAAAGCTAAGACTGGCGGTATTTAATTGCCCTTGAAAGGGGCGACAAAAAATAAACGATGCTTGGATATAAATAATGGTGCACTTTTCATAATCGCAATTGTCGCCGGGAGAATATTTAGTGCGCATAAAACTCCGATTGCGATCTCGGGGGATGCATGCCAGGGAGGTTAATAGTTGAGGGGCAGGGTATCTATCTAGCTAACTAGCTTTCTTGATGACAGGATGTATGTGGAGGAATGAACGCGAATGCATTGCTGAGTACCTATTGTACTGTTTTGTATAAAGACTATAAAATGTTCCATGGCTCAACTGTCAACATGGATCTTCATGTTCGTATCATGTTATTAGATACTTTGTTTTAAGTAAATACTGAGTTAGTGGTTAGATTATTTATTTTTCTCATAATTAACAAGTACCTACCTAATTGCTTACTTACTGGAAAATACAAAATAAGTAGATATTTATGCGATTTGTAAAAAGTTAGAAAGAAGCGACCAAGTCATGGCACGGGGAATAAATTTTATTTATCAAATAAAAAGGATGGCGTGGTCGTTTTTCACCAGTTAGGGACATTATCCCTTTTAATTAATATGCCGCTGAATATTTTACTAAAGATTTACTAGTGTCTATGGAACATATTTCTCCTATGCTAAAAAGCATGCAATTATGATTCGCTTGAATTAGATGTGCCTACATTTTTTTTAAATTAAACTATAAGTTCAAGATAAAATTCGACCAGATACTCAACTAATATTTGTTTACTTGCTATGTTTTAATTTTCTAGTCATGGAATAAGCTGCAGTCAGCACAAGTACCTACATGCTAAGACTAGCTCTATCTTCACTAAATATCAAAGTGCGTAAGGTAGAGTAAGCTATAGTGTAACCTATCTTGATGAATGGAAGTGAATGGATACAATTCAATCTAAATACCATATTGCATGTTTGTTTATAATTACCTACTACGTAAAAAAACAAACGTTTTAATTCAGTAGGGTAGCCGCCCTATCCGCGCGGCCTTAAGGAAATGAAGGAAAAAAGCGGCGGAAGCTGCATCCCCCCACCCCCAACTGGGCCTCTTGCGGCTTTTTAAATGGAAATTTATTGTTAAACACTTCGTCAATTCGCCGTAGTAGCGCTTAAGAATTTTACCTAGTTTGGCCGCTGGTTAGGATCTTTGTTCTCTGTTTAGTGACGTCATCGCGATGAAATTGCTTTATCTAACCGAAATTATTTTGGATCTTTGTTTTTTATTATATGTTCTGTGTTATTTAATACGCAGCTTCTTAGTTATACGTCGTATAATTAATCAGGCGATCTTGGTACGTAAATGATAAATAGCCGCTGCGTATAGAAATATGCTTACAGTAATTGTGCTCCATAAAGCTTACGCGATTCAAATAAAGAAACTCCCTGCGAAAATAACGCAAACGGGGACAGATTTTTACTGCCTCTTGTTTTTTCGCTAAATGACTTTATCGTAAACTGGGGTAAGTGAACTCGTTCGAAAGTCAGAACTCTTTGCGAGTTCATAAAATTCGCTCCAGTCGAAAAGCTGGCTGGCTACGGCTCCCCACAATTGAAAAGTGAGGGAGCAGATAGGGCACTTACTGTAAAAGTTAAAGCTAATTGCCCATAAGACATATTTTTAATTTCATTGCCCGTTCCTTCTTTCTTAGTGTTTGTCGGAGTTCACTAACTCTTGGTCTCACTCTGATTGCAAGGGTAGCGAAGTAATTGCCATTTTTACGAGATAAGGTCACAACTTTGAATGTCGAACATATTTTATGTTTCGTTTTAGGGTGAATAAAGTTTTTTTTGACTTTTATGCGACCGCGTAATAAAGGTTCGCTGTATGGCATTTTTAACATTTTGACAACTCATTAACGCCGTATTAATACAAACAAAAAAATGTACAGAGAACAACATCCTAAACTCACTGCAATTTTAAGTTTATCTGTAACAGGGACTGACGAAGTGTTAGCCTTGAAGGTTTTAATGCCATATGACCAAAGGCCGACAAAGTTCAAACGTTCGACAGCCATTCATAGAACACCAGCAACAAATCCCATGAGATGATGCGTGCTCCCACAAGGCACAAAGAAGCTGGTCGGTAGCCGTCTCCTTTGTAAGCTCGCCGTTCATTCAATCTGTCATTTCATTTTCATAAATGAATAATTCTTCATTTGAATTCGGTTGTGAGGTTTCCTTGGCCGCTCGCTGACCTGCCCACCGCGGGGGTCGTATGACTGATGATATTTTAATGGTTTATTTTTCTTTAACATTCTTATCAGCACTATTGTAGTTGTGGCTGGCAACTGGAGAAGGACAAAAAATACAGTCGGTACCTAAGTTTTTTCGGGAATTTTTTATATAACTTACCTAGTGCGGTTATTGAACCCATTGGATAAGTTTACCAGTCCTGCTGCAATACTTATAATATATGCAGGTTCTTAAACGAAGGTGACCAACATGAGTCTCCTTTCTATGAATATACATGGTAAAATAAAGAAAAAAATATGAAAATTATAGGCTTTCCGTTTCCTAGTCGGCAATACTTCCTTCGGTAGGTACGCGTGACACAGAAGCTGTCAATGCTGTCGCGGCTCTGATGAATGAGCTTACCGTTATGCGCCGGCGCACTCATTAGCCCATTCAAAACAGGAGATTAAAAGAAACAATCCGACCACTGTTCCGAGACAACTAAACGGAAGTCCGCGTCGGTATGCGATCTTTTATCTGTAGGTACCTTTTTGGTTTTGTCTAAGTTTTAAATCTTTTGTAGAGCTTGATTTAGTTTAGAATTATTGAAATAGGTCACAAATACTGAGTCTAATGTTATTCGATGAATAGAAATGATCTAATCATTAAAAAGCATTTTCGCTTCGATTATTTTTATTCGTTTATTTTTTACGATTACTTATTTTTTATTTTTGTTACGGATTCCCTGGACTGCACATCGTACTAATGTATCGATCCTAAATGAGCTCCACGTAAAAGAAAGATTATCGTCGACTGTGCAATTACGAATAATCAAGTTCTTTGGCCATGTTACCCGCAAGGAAGACTCAATGGAGCGTCTCGTTGTGCAAGGCAGGAGGGCAGGAGGTCCCGTGGACGCTCTCCGACGAGATGGTCAGACCTCATCAAGTCAATCACTTGCTCTACCATGACCGAATGTTCGCACAACGCCGCCGCTAACAGGGATAGCTGGAAGCGCATAGCTAGAGCAGCTATTGATTCGTGCCACTCATGACCACGACCACTCTACTATGAGTGTCCGACTAAGAAGAATTATTTTATTCTAATTTTATTTTTAAAAGCTCTCTTTTAAAAGTGGACATTAAGCTATTAATTTTTTTATCTTTTTTTTGTATTTCGAACAAAATACTTACTAATTATAATTAGAAACTACTATGGCATGCAAAGTTATCTGAACACTTGTTCATTTTCAACAGTCAATGATTGATCCCCGCGACGAGAATACCCCGGCATCGAAGATCTAATTTTACTCTAAACGGTGACATTTGTCACAACAACTGAAATGTAGAAAATATCCGATGCTATGTATTTTTTCTGTCGACTGAAATGCTATTTCTGTTTGACAGTTTCGGCAAAGTGCCGATAGACGAGTCTGTGAAGACTTTCCGGTCGCCAAAATGCCGAGTGGATAGGAATATTATTTTGGAAACGTCGTTCAGAACTATTATAATATTGGTGTATGATACATTGAATTGATAATTTAGCAGCCATATCTAAACTAATATTATAAAGAGGAAAGATTTGATTGTTTGTTTGTTTGTTTACATCGAATAGGCTCCGAAACTACTGGACCGATTTCAAAAATTCTTTCACTGTTATGAAGCTACATTATCTGCGCTGAGCATAGGCTATATTATCAATTATCATGATATTTTTTATATGTATAGGCTACCCGTGCGAAGCCGGGGCGTACCTACTACTAACTACTACGTACTAAGTACCTACCTAATATGATCATTTCAAGTAGGTACATATTTTTCTACTTAGAATTGACTATACCTATAAAAACAAAGACAGGTATCACAGCTCAGTTGGTAGTAACGATGCCCTCATGCTCTGGGTCATGGGTTCGATTCCCACCCAGAGCAAATGTTTGTGTAATGAACATAAATATTTGTTCTGTGTGTTTCTATGTATGCTATGTATGTATTTACAAAACAAAATGTATATAAGTATTCTATCAGCAATCTATGTAGTTCCCATAGTAGGTACAAGCTTTGCTTAGTTTGGGACTAGAGTGTGATGTGTCAAATGTCCACGAATATTTATTTATTTCATTAGTAAATGTTTTAAATGAAAAGTGGCACCAAATATATATTTTATTAGTTTAGTTGTGTTGTTATGTGACCATATTGTTGGGACGCTGTCAAACATTTCTATAGCGCGGACTCAGTGCCGACAGACACGGGCGTCGAGCGTCAACCTGTCATGTATGTGCGACACGTTGCCCTGTGAACTCTATTTCCAATGAAAAATAATATCACATGTTACATTGATTATTATTTCTGGATCAGTCTGACGTGACTTGGAACAAGTCATCACCTTCAATCGTCACTTCTGCCAAGATATACACGTATGAAATGTATTTACACAGAAAAATATCACGCCTTTTTAAAATATTGGGTTCTTTTTCGGTTCGGTTCTTGACGGCACAGAAAAAGTTATATTGCATCAAATGATAGCATTCATATTCGTAGCGTCTTTTTAGTTAGAATTTTTGTCGTCCGGACGTAACTTAGTTAGTAAATGTAAAGAAAAATATCACGCCTTTATAAAATATTGGGTTCTTTTTCGGTTCGGTTCTTGACGGCACAGAAAAAGTTATAGGTATTGCAGCAAACGATAGCATTCATATTCGTAGCGTGTTTTAAGTTAGTATTGGAGAAGTTTTGTCGTCCGAACGTAGCTTAGTACTTAGTAGGTAAATGTAAGTTTCAGATTTAGATCAGTTCGAGTTTTTGATTTCCTATATACTGTCCAAGTCGAAAAAAGAAGAAAAAATACTATAGAGATTGTGAAAGAATTTATAAATGCTCCATTTGTTATACATATTATCAAATTAAAAAGATGTTTACGGTCTATTTTATAAAAAGTTAGCGTAGACTTGATGTCTTGATTACCATACGTAATGGTGACATAATGTCAACTTTTTATAAGATAGGGGGTAAGTGTACCTACTGATGAGAAGTAAAGGTCATTAGCTTCTGTCACTGCTGTACCCACTTAATCTTAGACAAAATCTGTAGTTTATAATGACAAAAGTTACAAACTATTAAGTAGCGTCAACATTTAAGTGGCAATCAAAATGAGCTTATATCGCTAAGTTATCGTATCGTAACTTGTTGGGTCAAGCTTCATTAAGGGGACAATGCACGCGTGACGTGGATGCTGGAAGTTTAGACTGGCAAGAACTCGTTCGACGCAAGTGTTGCCACTATATAGTGGACTCGGTTAAACTTGACCACCAGAGTTGTATCTAGAACTAACAGCTTGGGGGCTGGGTTCAACAACTCGAAGATTACACTATTGGATAATACAGTAAGAATTATTTTAAGAACTCAAATACATACATCTGTATAACAATGTTATCTAAGTCCAGTAACATGCACAGTCATAAAACTTAGAAGACATCTGTAAACACGAGTATAATGAAATCTTAAGGTCCTATCTGTTTGGGAAACTACTGTAATGAGCTCATTCTTAAGTTATTTACATTAAACACATTAACGATACCTACTAATTAAATTTATTGAACGGATTAATTCGCATGCCCTCAGTTTTTCCTAACCGTTGTATGTTTCAAAGCTTTAAGCTTTTGCCCCTCAACGTTCCCTGAATACGTCCAAGTAACTTTTCTGCTGAATATTCCTCGGGCACTTGTTAACGGAGTCCCCCCGGTTTGTGGCCGCGCAAGTTCGTGCGAATGCACACTTAGCTGTCACCGGACAAGATTTAGATGGTGTGGTGCGTTGAATTTTAGTTGTTGTTTTGAACAATTAAAATTATTTGTTGTTTTGTTTGTAGTACCACACTGCTAATTACAGTGTTCTGTGCTAGTTTAGCACAGCCATTCGAATGGGTTTAGATATTTAAAATATTATACATATTTTGTAAGAAGCATACCTAACTAAAGAAAGAAAAAGATTATCC
This sequence comes from Ecliptopera silaceata, assembly GCA_932527185.1. Lineage (NCBI taxonomy): Eukaryota > Metazoa > Arthropoda > Insecta > Lepidoptera > Geometridae > Ecliptopera > Ecliptopera silaceata. The sequence continues at coordinate 3,691,420 of OW052200.1, forward strand.
TTGAATTACCTAGAGGATTCTTTAAAAGCCTTGGCATACCAACGACCAGCTGGATTGATAACATCGTTGCCGTACAGACCTGGATGCAAAAAGCTCAGGTAAGAAAAGAGTGGCGTTTGAGGGAGGAGTCTTATACCCAGCAGTGGGCAAATACGGGCTGCCTATAATGATGATGATGAATTATCCTACAAACAATATATTTTTCGGAACCCCTTATGATAATCTACAGACCAAATGAACCAAAAAAGTTCACGCAAAAATCTATTTTCTTCTTTATTGACTGTGTCACTGAATAAAACTATTATTCCCACACTTAACTAAGATTACGACGTAAGTTTGTTTGTAACGACAATATTTGTTCGTCAAACAGCCACCCTCAGAAGGGCGCTAGTTGTCCATAGCATCGACGATGTAGGGAGGTGATGTGATTTATCAATCCGAAATCGACTTATAAAACTACTAAAAATATTGTGTGCGTCGTTTGGTTTAAGTTTATTAGCGTGAATCATAGATTATAAAATAAACTAACTTACAAGAGGTTTTTCTGTTTTTATAACAATCGTTGAAATGTTTTGGTCATGGTACTTTTTACTTTTCTAACGGTTCTACGCTTTCGCCTTGTCTTTTCAGTTATTACATTTAACTTAGTTTTGTAGAACAAAGTCGACTATCGGAACATCACTACTAACCCTGGTAGTGAAAAATCTTAGCCACCATATTTGACCCAAAATTTAAAAATATTTAATAGAGTTTTGTACTTTTTTTACCTTGTAATGACGTTCGGCCATGAACTCAATGGTAGTTATTTTATCGATAAGAAATCGAAATACACCGCATCCCTAGTACCGAGGGCGGTAAATGCAAGTCACTCATATCAATATCAGACCCGCCCCGACCCAACGCTTTGTTTCCAAGGTTTTTGCGTAAATTGCACCGAAAAGTTTAGATTTAAACTATGCTACAAGCGAGGCAGTTACGGCCTTTGACGTTGCTACTTAGCGGAACAACTTGGTGGATGTTTTGCACATTTTGTTAAATGTGGCTACGAAAATTCGTAGATCGTCTACGAGTTAAATCTCTCAAAAAATATATTGATATTTTTACAAAAAAGTTACTTAACAGAAAAATTTTGTTATTTAGTTAGTTACTTAACAGAAGAAACATACCGACTTGATGTGTGATATATCCTCGAATTCATTTAAAATGTGTATGTACTATGTGACTGATGTCTTTTGACTATCACTGGTTATTTTAGAACCTACGTTATAAAATATAATTAAAATTTCCCTAACTAATAAGGGAAATCGCAACCACAAAGTAATTTCGCATGATTTTCTATTCTAATCGCAAGTTTTTACGTATGCAATGCGGCGGTAATGAGGCGACTTTCACCGCGATCTCAATATTTGTGGAGTAATGACTCGATAGAAAATTGTTCGCGGAATGTAGAGAAAGAAATCTTCGTTTTAGTCATAACTTAGCAATTTTGTATGAGCTAGTGGCCAACTTTGGTGACGTTGTTCTTTATATTATATACAGCTTGTTTTATATATGTTTACATTTACAGTTTCAGATATTTGCTACCATTTTCTCTAGACTGCGAAAGCACTTGAATAAAAATTGTCTATCGGCCATAAAACGCCCATTAATATTTTTTCAAAGCATTATTTCTGTTATCGATTTCTGTTTTTACTCTCGTAATCAATTTACGATAGGTCATATAGGATAGGCCTATCAGTAAATGTAATTACTTTATCTTATTCAACGTCAATTCAAGCAAATAATATACAAGTTGAATGCAGAGAGCATTCTGCTACTAACCATTTCCTAATTTTCTTATGATTTTTTTACTGTAAAATGTACGATATAAAACTCACGCAGCTGAAATGTGATCTTCGGTTGCCCTCGTTCGGTTACATTTGCATTGAATCATCGCTACGGTCGACAAAAAAAGCGACGTAGGTACAATTTTTATTTTAGACCTAACACAGTTCTTTGAATTTTTTTAATCATCAGAATTTTTACATACAAAATCTTGAATATATTGTTAGTTTTAATAACGTTTTTGTTTCTGGTGTCTGTTGGATACATTGCATTGACTCAAACATCGAAAAGTTATCTGGGTATGTACCTACTCGATTGACTCAAAAGACGGTAGGTACTAACGTACGTAGGTATCCTCAATTTATCTTATGATAGAGGTATTTTCAAAGTAAGTCAAAGTAGAGTCGGAAAAAAAATATGACACAAATGATGAAACCCGTACCACCCGTAAACACCGGGTTTACGGGTTTCATCATTTGTGTCATATTTTTTTTTCCGACTCTACATTGACAATGATTGCACATATTTGCCCCCGTTTGTTGTATCAGTCAGTATCCACTGCTTCAATTTCTGCTTGTTTGCTAAATAAAAACAATCTCACGATTTATATTGTCTTGCTTTGAAAATTCAGGTCGATCATCTCTACTTAAACATCTATTTGAAATGGGTAATAAAATACATTCCGACTAAATCACTTTCTGGTTTAAATATGTATTCAAGCATAAGTTTCTAAGGCGTTAAAATAATACTAAGAAAACATAATGAAAAAGAGGTCTATAAAACAAATCTGTTTTGTAAATAAATTATTAGATTAACGTTCACCATATTTCCTCTTTATGACTTATGTCTGCGAGTGCCAGCTTTTAATTTCGCCAGAGAACGAATTCGATTTTCCTGCAGTTTTAAAAAGTAACTTATCAGTAAAGTAGAGCAAGACGCAGCTAGGACAATACATTTGTGGAAGCGAGACAGAAGAGTGCAGAAGAGGGAAAAATAAAACAGGGGAAGAAAGTTAAGCGTCCGTGACTTTTCAAGATTTTTCGGCGTTTATTTCTTTAAAGTTTACGGTGCTGTAGCGAGTACATAAAAGCGAGCGTTTTTAGATTTGTTGTATTTCTTTTATTTCGCTTTTTATTCTTTGATTTAGGGTGACTTGCACCAAAAGTTTAATCTCGATAGAATGGACTTTAACCTCATTTGAGAAGTTTAAGATCTGACTTGACGATATTAACGGGATACGATTGACTAAATTGACTTATTAACTACTGGATGCTAGATGTAATATTCCGACGGCATACTTTGTCGCGATGCGCTTGGAAATAGCAATCGTGGGTAAATCACAGAGTTGTAATCTCACAGTCCAACAAAATAAAACCAAACGAAATATTACAATAGTAATAGGTCCATAAGCAATAATAAATATAAACTTCGGAACCTCTAATTACCGGTGAAGGTAAACACCAAGGCGCCGTTCGATCATCCATCACATATAGAGAGTTGCTTTGTGGCCACCGACCAATTACCGGCATGAAAATTAAATTCACGAAATCTAATTATGAACAAATTGTTTTATTTATTATGATGCGTCGAGGTCATTTGTTAGTGTCGCGGTCGGCGGCGCCCGGGGCGGGTCTCGCTTCGTCAGAGATCAGCTTTTTTAGGCATCAGAGACACTGCTGATGTAATACTCATGAGGGAATTGAACTTGTAAGGAATTATTGACTACTTTAGTTGTGTTAGTCTTTACATGTACAATCAACAGTATTTCTCAATGATGTGATATTGCTGTCGTTATCGTCGCACTCGTCTCCAGCAAGTTAGTGTAATACTCAGTCTTCGTACTTTTTTGACTGCTTATTTTCCGCTAAATCTAGCGAGACGATAAAAATAGTAGGTAATAAAATACAATCCTAAAAAGGAACTTCGTTCCAAAAATAAAACTACTTACTTTCTTTTATATAAAAATACGGTTTAGATTCTAGAAAACGTGCCCTACAGTTTGAAAGCTAGGTATGCTCTTTTTGAAAGCTCTCTTTTTTGGTTTATTTTATATACAACTCTGTAGGTATTATCAATTTCCTCATAAGTCGTTCCCTGACAGACTATGACGTATGTAGTACAGGATCTTGATAGCAGCCACTTGTAATGTGCCCTCATTTGTTATGTTCGCGGAACGACCGCTACCGAGCCTGTGACAATGCAAATTGACTTTCAGGAAAAATGAGCTTTATGGCAATGGTTTTAGATTCAATGTAGGTAGAATGATCTATAGTACTAAAAATAGTTTGCTGTGATCAATGTTAATGTACAAATATGTGCTCTTATTTCTGAATGTCGTTTCAAACTAACATTCTTGTAGTTACTGTTAAGATTACCTTCATATGGCTCTGGCCCCATGAACAACGATGTTTTACATCTTCATCTAGTCTAGTCTATCTGTATTGTTTACTTTGTCATTTTTGTAGAGATTTTTGTAATTATGTTTATTCCCAGTTATTTTTAGTAATTTCAGACCTGTGTGCATGTCTAAGAAAACATTTTTTATTTCTTGATTAAATTATTCTTAATTCTTTATTGTACGCACAGATAACTTACAGACTAGGTATTACAGAGCTATGTACAAAGACGAGCGAGAAGTGAGTGATATTTATTCATTTAAAAAAAATCTGTAATGGGTAACATAGCACCGTTTTGACCAGTCAAGTTGGTTAAAATAAATCAACCTTTTTTTGAATAGGCGATCAAAGGTCACTGATAGGTGTAACAGCAGGCCGTCCTTGCTCTGAGCCCTCATTGTTGACCAGCGGCCTGACCGGTCAGGATTATCTCATCTGCGTGATGGATGACGTCACGTGAATGCCTGACGCAGCAGGTATTGGCTACTGTTGAATGTTCATTATCTATTGATTAGATGGTTTTGCATTTATTGAAGTGAAAACTTCTTTAGCGGCGCTGGGTGGGTAAAAACTTTCAAACTCGCGTCAGGGTCACGTGACGTCGAAAAAGCGTAAGATCTTATTTAATTTTTATACATTGCTCGTAAAACAAGAGACGACAAAAGAACACACTTGCGGTCACGCGACGTATGACTCAAACAATTAAATAGTGTTGTGGCGACATCGTACAAGGCGAGTACAAGGCGCTGCCAACACGCGGTGCGGTGCGGAGCGCGGGGGCGGAGGACCGAGGAGCGGCACTCGCGCGCCGGCAGCCGACAGACGCTCTGAGCACCCTCGCACGGGAAACACGTATCGCTCGCCGCGCGCGCATAACCAGATAGACGCTATTATATCGTACGAATCGTTTCGCCTAACTTGTATTTAACTGTATCGCTTCCATCTTATTGAAGTGAAAACTCAGTCAGGGTCACGTGACTCGTGACGTTCATCGAACGTGACGTTCATCATTCGTTGTCTTCGTCGTTGTGTCAATGTCAATGACATGACACAATCACAATGACACAGACACAGTGTGTCTTCGTTGTCTTCGTCGTTGTGATTGTCGTTGTGTCGACATGACACAATCACACTGACACTGACACATTCGCGCTTGCGCGAATGTGTCTGTGTCATTGTGATTGTCATTGTCATTATGACGACTGTGGTTATATTTTTGAAGTGAAAACTTAAAAGTGAAAACACATTCGCGCTTGCGCGAATGTGTCTGTGTCATTGTGATTGTCATTGTCATTATGACGACTGTGGTTATATTTTTGAAGTGAAAACTTAAAAGTGAAAACACAACGTTAATATTGAAGTTTTCACTTCTGCCGGCACTCCCGGAGTGCTACCATTTTTTTTTTTTTTATATAAAGTACCACTTTTACATGTAAAGTGTCACTATTTTTTGAAGTAGCAGATATTTTTTCGGGTTATTTTTTTTTATTTTACAAAAAATACTGAAAAAACATTATTATTTATGAGAAAATATACAAATCCGACTACTCTCAAGGTTGTAGGGTTCTTTATTTATCATTTTATCGGAACAAAATGAAGTCCCGCTATGCATCATCCACGGAAGCCCCGGTCAGCTCCGAGATCCTGAGATACACTCGACCCGAAGTCCCGTACCCAATGACCCCCTAACCTTCACCTAACCCATCGCTTCAAACAAAAGGGTCCGCACATTTCATGTGAAATTAAATCATCCCAATCGTCTTTGTTATCAAAGTTCACGACAAAAAATGCTCCCATGCCTTCAAAGTGACCTAATTCAGCATGAAATTAGAATATTGAAACAGTGGCTCCAAGCAAATGTCGTGTTCTGCTTTGGACAGTTCATTTTTGATAATAAATGAGACGAAATCAAGACATGACGAATAAATGAATCCAGAACTTGACGAATAAATGAATATGGAATATGATAAATGGAAGGCTCGGATCCCTCGCGAAGATTTTTTCTTTGGCTCCGTCCGAACGGAAGACGCTGGCTTTTTCCTTTTGTAGCGGGACAAGTTAAGCGTTTTTTGGACAGCCGCAGGCTGCCACTGTGATATTTATCATTTCGTATAAAAGTTAGATCTCCAATTGTGTTTTGACTGTGGTTGCTGAGATTTGTACGATAGATGATATTAAAAATCTCTTTCAACTCACACGTGTGGCCTAAGCCGCACCATCTACTTATTTCTTGGATTGCAATAAAACACACTCGAGGCGTAAGATCTCGTTCTCCATAAAACTGTGGATTTAATCCGAGTTCGCGTAATCCGCGACTGCACTAGTCACTGCCACGTGGTTCTATGATAAAGTGCCCGAGCAGATTATGCAAATTCTTAAAATTCAATCTCCGTCCTTTTCGCTCACGTTATAAATATGTTCTACCGTTTCATTCTGTTGAGTCCCGTTCACCCCTGATGCTCGACGCCTGATGGATGATGCGTTATTCCAATAACAATTTTGATATCGTATGTTGAATACTTAAATTCTGATACCGAATTAAAGTTCTTCTATTGATTTCATGAGTACTAAGTTCGAGTGTTTCAGCAATTTTCTAAATGGTGTGTAATCAAATCGAATCTATGTCTTTAGCGCAAGAATATTTACATAGATAACATAGTTCCATTATAAAAAAAAATGCTGATAACAAAAAATGTTGTGCACCCTGTATATTTTTATTCGCATAGAAAAATCACATGCGCCTGCGTTCTTGTAAGATGGTTTCCAGTAAATGCAGGTGCAGTGGCAATCAGTCCAGTAATAGTTGCGGCGAACCGTTCTCTGTAATCATTCGCCGCTCCGTGCGAACGGATATTTCATAGCTGTCACATATTTTAGTACTAATATAAGTATGAGAACTGATGTCAAATCTGTAGAAAATAGGCAACTGACATACCTATGTCAGTATGTCACCTGACATCCATATCATCATTATCATCTTTCTAACCTAGGTACCTATGTACAAGTAGGTACATAAGACGAAATTCATTTTTAAGATTTTTCTCGGCTTGGGTTCTGTTTGTAGATACTTTAGGTAAAGTTGGTCATAATCTTGGCGCGGTGCCAAGCGAAGTAAACATTTTAAAAATCAATTCACTGCTGAGTTGGCTGAACTGTTGTAATCTTGTTCTGTAATGAACTTATATTTTGTTACATTTCAAGATTTTCTGTTACATAAAGATACGCGGCAGGCAATTTTTTATATGTGAAAATGTAATGAAAATACCTGATGTTAATAGGCTACCTCAGCCTAGAGCTCTAGAGTCTATCATGAAAATTAAGGTTTTAATCTCCTGTGCGGGCAATTGCATCGGCGCTCATATCCTACAAACCAGTAGGTACATTAATATACCTACGGTAGATTCTACAAATAGGGATACGGTGGTAGTTTTGCTGAAGTAAGTATAGAAAACTGAAAATTCCCCACGCCCACGTCCCACAATGAATACAAAATCCTAAATACAAAAATACGAGCGGCATTCGAAATATCTCGCACATGTGCGAAACACTGCCTTGACTTGTGCCCATCGAGATTTGACACGGGGTCCATGAGTCGGCAGTTTGAATCCGACCAACACACCCTCAACACATGGAAGCAAACATGACTGGCTGAAAACAGACATCCATTTTTAATTGCTTTTGAGTTAGATGTTTCAATACAGAAGATAATTCAATTACTGTGGGAACTAAGATAAATCATTTCAGGCCTTAAAAAGGCTTTACTGGCTTTTAAATATTTTCTTTAACCAAAACCCTCTTACAGAATAAAGTCAGCTGCGAGAAAAGTAAAAAGCTTTTTTTCAGAAAATGCCCCGGTACACCAACGTTCTTTTTGTAACATTTGTATACATAATACCCTTCACGTTTTGTAAAACTGACGAGCAGCGTTCGCTCCAGCCGCAAGTTACGCCCGTCGGCGGTCAAAAAGAAAATAGTGCACGTCGGAATAATAACTAAAAAAACAAACCTTGGCAGTGTCGGTGTGTGTGTAGCAGGAGTGTGGGTAGGCAGCCTGCTAAACGCAATATAAAGTGTGGTTGTCGTGGCATGTGTAGGTATAGGTAGGTCGGTTTCGCCTCTCCCCGCGCGGTCATTAGTACCGCGTCCCCGCGGAGATCCCCGCCAGGAGAAAGTATGATTTTACTCCTATAAAGCCGTATTTCTACTCCATACAGGAATTCGAATACGCGTGCAAAAGTTCCCGGGTTCCCAGAAAGGACATGTGGCGGTTGCTTGTAAATAATTTCAAACTTCGTACAGTCTCAGTATGGCGGAGGGCGTTAATTTTCTCGTCTTGGGTACCCTCGTATGTGAAATTAATCGCGTCTTCGCGACTTGTTTTGCATAAAGAAACTTAGACTTCAGACTAGATTTGTAAATTAAGGAGAATAACTTTGTAGAGTTTTTGCGCGGTAATATCGTTCTCCCAGTGAGAAAATACTCTGTTCTATAAATCAATAAGTGCTTTATTGTATAAGATACCTGATATTATTAAAGTACGTATTTATTTAAATGGAAAACTCACATTTGTTACCGTGGGGTGTCCCAGCTGAGCAATTAGTGACCACCACGTGACCGAGGGGAATAACCGACAGAAAAACTGGGCCTCGCTTTCCCAATGATTAAATGGTATAAGGATACCGGTATTCTTCACAAGAATTGCATTCAAACAAGAATACATTCTTATATATATAACACTTCTACTTGATTCAGTTTTGGGGCGAAAAAAATATTGTCAATAAAAATAATCATTAAGTACTTGACTTAAATTGTATAAAATGTTCAAAAGTAGGTAGGTACATAGTTTTTAATATTTATTTTAAGAAATAAGAAGTTTTGATGGGCATTATATAAACGAAATATGTATGCACACTACTTATCGTGTTCTGACGACTACGTTAATAATAAAATTGGAATTTAAAAAAATGCAAATTAAAAACTTGATAAATACATTTTATGCAATACATCTTTTGCATAAGATTAGCGAGGTGAATGTGACACACGAGCGCGGGAGTGGATCAGCGGCGACGTCACCCCAGCATTGATGCGAGGTCGTTGCCACATCGATTTTCGATTTGCTCTCCTGCAGAAATGGGTCAAGTGCTGGCCGACAGTGTCTATACTACTTGAGGTTGAGGTATTTTATTGTTTATATTCATTTTTTTAATAAATTATGTATGTAATTACCTTCGTATTTTGTTTTATTCAAACAACAGTGTAGGTATAGCAAATTGGCGAAGTGTAGGTCAATACTATGTGAATAATGTACATAACGTGTTTAGAGCCACACATGGCATGCATTAACTGACATAACTGTTGATTAAAATGAATAATACATTTATTTCCTCAACTCTGTGTCAGGCATTGCGTGACCCAGCACACGCAGACAACTAAACAACTCAAATTAACAGCAGATATACGTAGGATGGCATGTAATGTACAAATTATGGTAATAATGAGCTCCAAGAAAAGTTTGTTGAAACCAAACAAGAAAATAGAGCCATTTTCATGTCTCTGTTTGCACTTAGCGTGTGTCAACATAAAATAGAAAGTTATTGATATAGAAATGAAGAGTTTTCGAGTTTTCATTAGGGTGCGATTGGAGCAGTTAGAGCCATTTTATTATCTGCTCGCCTCTAAATTGCCGAATAGAAATTCCTTCTTCAGGAAAAAAGGGGAACGAGGACAAAAACCTTGTCCTTAACTTAGCTACCAATAGCGCGGCGTTATTTAAAATCGAATACGATAAGAACTGAAATGTTTTTATTTTGTTTTGTAAATGGAACGAATTTATGTTCTTTTTTAAATAAATATTGCAGTCGATGGCAGTTTACAATGACGACTGGTGATAAGAAGTTTTTATTAGATTTGGGGACAGTTGTTTTCGGACGGTGCGTGCCTAATGTAGCATTCGATTTTCAGTAACGGTCAACTGATAAGTAAACGATGTCATTATCGAACCTTAGTTTGTATCGTTCCCATTTCGACTCACTTTTTTACGAGATCGAAAACATCTCGGTGACTATAAATTTTATTGATTTAGTGACCTACTGACGTTTTCTCGCTGGACTTTATTTTATGGTTCTGGTCAAAGATTTTATTTTTCTAGCACTTACATAGATTTTAAACCTATCTACTTACAAGTTCGGAACCTACATAGTGTGTTTCAGTACGTGGCTTAAAAAAATAGTAGGTCAATCTCTGTTTAGTCTATAAACCCCATAATTCATTGAATTTTAAGAGATTTCACAAACTGATAATGGTTTTTTTTCAGTTCTAACTAAGCTTAAGAAATATCTGCTCAAAACTTTTTATGCTTTTTTTTGGTTGAGCTCTATAGTTTTTGATAAAGTAAATACGATTCTCACATTAATAGCTGCATAATAGGAACATATAAAAATGCATACTTCAAGTTTAATTTAAATATTGTATTGAAAAAGATAATCAGATGGTTTTCATCAGGCTATACATTAGGGGACGAACACCCCCGGCTGATAAAGAATTGAGGGTATTAAACGATTACAAATGCTTTGCGGTTCAATAAACAACCCAATGGAGAAAACCTTTTTAGACGAATTACTTCACGTGGCTCGTGTGAACTTAGCTTTAGGATTTCATTTAGTTTTCTGTTTGATTTTTTTAACTAAATTTTATTGTATTTCTTCCCTCAATAACAATAAAATGGTGACACTCAGTTTCTTATTCAAGCGTTACGAGTATCTTGAAAACATCAGTGGCACGATAAAAAGTTTACAACCAAACTTCATAGGGAGTACAGTCGCATTCAAAAGTAAGAAGTGAGGCGACAATCGTGCGATAAGCGACCACCTTCATCCAGTCTTATTTATGTAGCCAGCATCCGATTGAGAGACCGCCTCGGTCGGGAATTCGGGAAAGCTACACGCTCACTTATCTACCCCTCACATTTATTTCCGTACACTTTCCTTCTGATTGTACACCTTTCTTCACCTTTCCACGAACCTGATTTTCCCAATACCCACTTTGCCTATATCGATAAGTTCGATTACGTAAGACCCCGCTTAATCCGATCCGATAAATAAAATAAATGTATCGTAAAAGGAGGACACCGAGAACAATAAAATCGAAGCAGGGAAATATTTAGAAGAATTTTTGAGCGGGAGAGATTCGTAAAGTTAAATGAGTTTGTTGCCACCGAGTAATCGGGCTTTTGTTGCTTTGCTGGATCTGATAAAAAATTCCAATACCCTTTGTGGAAATCTGCGGAATTATAAGTTTTAGCGTATTAAATTGGAGCTCAACTTTTCTCGTTCTAAATATCCTAAGTTCGATTTAAACGGCGAACTTTACGCTCATTACGTAATGAAAAGATACGAATGATAATAAACTATGAATGTAATAATCTTAAGTGTTTCGTTGTCAAACATTCGGAGCCCCTGCGGGTTTTCACGACGATTTTTACACTTCCGTGTTTTCATAGATAAGCAAATACCGGGACGCGTGTGATGGATATTAAGGGCACACCTTACATCATTTGCGTTATTACGAGGCGTGGGGTGGGCCGCAAGACGCGTTCCTTATACTCGTATCTAGATGTACACCCCCTTAATATGCTAAAATCAAATTAGTTCCATAGCGGAGTGATTCGTTCTATCGATCGCGCGATTTTGTATTGAGGGTGAAAGACGAAAAAGCTATGAATAGCACGTGTGCTTGCGATTTTTAAGTTGAGATTGTAATGAGATGTTATCGAGAGTTGGCGAACAAGTTGGCGTCGGTTGAAAACGCCAATTTCCTGCGGGATTCTTGTGAGCGGTTATCGGACGGGGATCGGCGAGACGTCAGCGTAACTCGCGGGTTTCATTAGCAGGGCCTTAGCAAATTAACACCCTTGTGACGAGACGAACGAGCCCCTGTCGCCGCCCGCACTGCCTGTGTGTACTTAGCACGGACGATATTGCCATTGTTAATGACTATTTGGGAACATTATTTGCGGGCTTTTCATTTTTCAGCCACTTGCTCAGTTTTACTTGGTTAATAATAAATTGTTAAACGTGAAATTTCGATGATATAGATGCGCTCTACTGTATCTTTGCAGTTCTATAATTGGTCCTATTAATCTCTTGTTTTTTCATAATGTTATGAAGTTCATTAAAACATGATGCACATACCATGCTAAAATGTACACAAATTTCGTTAAAAAAAAAGAAGAGTTTACACCACAATTTAGTCTAGTCATACCATCCTGTATAGGCTAGGTATATATGTCTAGGCTACATATTTAAAGTAGGTTTTCGATATCTCTATATTATCCAGACAAGACAGCAAGATGTTTGTCTATGCATCTCCCTAAGCGTTGCGTTGACTTTGACTAATGACGGATGCACTAATAGTTGTGTCGCATTCGCGCAGCCATATATCATGCGAGGGTAATGGGGGGAAAACGTTTCTATCACCCTCCGACGTGATAAGGTCAAGAATCGTTTGTCCGCGCGGTTATTTGGACGTTTCCTTGAGGTATGTTTTATTGACAGTGAGTACTGTGTATTTAGTTTACGGATGTATGTTTTGTGGGTTAATTTTTTGTTATGTAAGATGACAAGTGACAAAGCAGTTTTGAAAAAAAAAAATTATGTACTTCAAGACACGTTTTCTATTTTGTGATCCTAAAACGTTTTGGTTATTTGCCTATTTCTTAGGTATACAATAGTACGCACATTATATTAAAATTATTACGAAACTTAATAAAAAATTAGTCTGCTCTAAGGATCGCCGTGGATACTACGCCGTAGCAACTGCTACGTCATCTACCCGCTACGAGTTACGATGTCTTAAGATTAATACATCGTAGAGGCCGTGTTAGTGGCGCAACAATTTGTCTGTATAAATGTTGACTCAGCGAGTCGCTGCGGTCGCCCCGCGCGATTAGCTGCGCTGAATTTATTGTTTAATTTCAAACGCGTTATTAATAACACAAGATGATTAAACGGATTTCGCGGCTTAGCTTAAGATGTAGTTTATGATTTATAATGTTACAGTTTGATGTGTGGCATTGAACGGAGAATGTGAAGCGTATTTTGACATTGATGTATACATTGCCTAATTTTATCCAAATAATTTGTTACAGCAATTTATAAACCGCACCGTTATTCTTGCGCATCTCACGCTTTAACAATTTAAGATAGTTATTAAGTTCTCAGTAGTAAGCTTAAAGGTGGCTTAAGTAACAATAAACACTTATGTTGAGTGGCGAAACTTAGTTAATTATCGGGCTACCGCGCGTCCGGAAACCGGACAACGCGATACATCGGGCATCGCACCCTCGTCTCAGACATACTTGTCTGCCGGCGACCCTCCACTCATTCTCGACCTTATCTGCACGCCGTAAAACTCAATTTGTATAAGGAGAAGTTCGTTACGTCGTTTCAGATAAGGGGACGTGTAGATGATCTTACTCCGTCGCCCAAATATGTGCTTCAAGTTTTAGTGCGCATTGTTGAAAATGTTTTGTCACCATGCGGTCCGCGATACAAGGGTTTATGCGTGTAAGATGATGCTTGTTTAGAACTCTCGCCTGCTGATATGATAAATCAGTTTAGAGCCACGAAACAGCTCACTTGAGAGTCGTATGAGGGGTGCGAATCTAGCGTTAAATGAGCAAATTGAAATTTCGACTTGATGTCTGCTTTTGTGGATTTGAGTTATGTTGCGGAAGTCGGGAATGTTTTATGAGATATGCTGATATTGTGAAGCACACATTTACACATTATATCAATTGTTTCTTATTACAAACTTCTATTAGGTACTTATTTTTATTCTGGAAAAGTGATGGGCAACATCGTTGTTTGTATTATGAGTATTTAATTCGCTAGTTCTAATGTAGTTCCCATAGTATACCTAAGTTTTATTTAAATATTAATGTGTAATGCATTTATAAATTTTCTGTTCATTTTTTACTCGGTTAAGATCCAGATTACCTACATTCAACAGTGCTTTTACAATTTCTAAGCCTATTAAATATTGTTTGAATTAAGAATGTAACAAACTTAACCCCAAACAGGTCCAGAAATAGCCATTTCATGATCCATTCACCGTGCTTCTGATACAAAAACTGCTGAGCAAGCGCTACCTGTCTCATCCGACCGCCCACTGAGACACTGTCTGTCTCTTTCTTTCATTTTTTTTAAATCTAATAGGATTACCACGCACCAGCAGGTAATTGTCTTTAATTGCTGTAAAAATCGGCGCCGACAAAAGCAGGACAATGCTGGCGCCCGTGTGCGGCGGTTCTTAGGAGTGATTTATTGATTGTTCGACGGATTATGTTTTATTTGTTTGTTTGGCTTCTGTACTGCGGCTTTAATACAAGACTAGTTAATACAAAATGAGTCTTAGTTGCTTGCTTGTTTAAAAAAAAAATATTTTGTTTTTATATCGTATGTTCTCCTTGTCATTATTTCACTGAAGCAGGAGCATGTTATCAACATAAACTATTATTATTATATTGAACTAGCTGTCCCGGCGAACTTCGTACCGCCTTAGATAGTTTTTTTTTCTGTGAGATTTTCTAAATTTTTTTTTCCGTAAGAACCTAAACAAATACAACAAAAAAAAATTTGTGAAATCGATCCAGCCATTCACGCGTGATGCCGTGACCAAGGAAAACGGGTTTCATTTTTATATTTATGAAGAGGTGTGAATGATTGAAGGTATGTACTTATATTGGGCACTGCATTATCATTACAACCCCACTTAGAAACACTTAATAATCCGATAATCGATTCATATAGGTCAATAATTCGGTAAAATACCAGGCTATCTTCGGAGTATTATTTGAAATCGGTCGTAAATGCCACAAAGGGCCACCTTTCAGCATTGATTTATACCGTTCGGATGAATCGGCGCCGTGACTAGTGAAAGTGTTAACTACACCACCCAATCAGACAATGACAAAATGAACCTTATTTCAAAGAAATAAGATTGAAAAGAACTTATCTATAAAACTTTACGGGGTGCGCGTAAATCATAACTGTATTGACAACCAATGAATGCTGTGGTTATAACCGTCAATAATTACAGCGATTTAGCTACTTTATTTGATAACAATATTTTGTTTTTCTAATAAAACTAATTTCATTTTTGTATTTTTTGTGTCAATTATTCACTATTAACTGTAAAGGTTTTAAAATCAACATAGAAGAGGAAAGTGACTTTAAAAAAAAATGTTTGGATGTGAGAATATATATAGCTTATTTCAATTCAAAGCTTATTTTAATTTTCAAAGATAGCCATAGTCCCAGTAAAATCCCAAGAATCATTTTAGAATCATAGCATCACTATTAACCATACCTATTACCAGCCTTGTTTCAGATCATTTAGAAAATTGCTGATACTCTTTTTAATAGGCCAATAGTCTATCCGCCCTTCTTGTTTAACCTTAAATTAAGGGTCATTTTTCACATAAATCAAAGTGAGCCGACCATAAGATTTATAGCTATATTTGCGGATGTCTGTGGTCAATTCTACATCTACAATGGGCATAGACAACTACCTGAGAAAAGCTTTTTGCGACCATCGCGAATTGTGATGAATTTATGACTTATTCTTGTGACTCCTGACGTGAAATTGAAAGTGTAACGCTTAAGTGCTTTCGAAAGTGCTACAACGTACTTTGGGTAGTATAAGAATAAAAAAATCTGTGGAGATAATATCTGAGTGTAATTTACAAAATAACAATATAAAATAAATTTATAAAGATGAAATATAAGCAGGAAAGGTAGAATGTTTATGAAAAGTATATAACAAATAGAATTTATGACTTTTATCAAAGTAACGGTAATCATATTCTGTACGTCTACCATGAGTTGTCACAGTAAAATCGCCTGACTTTACTACAGTAGTTACGTCAATATATATTACGAATTTTAGTACCCAACTATCCGCTAGAGGCGCTGTACAAATCTTCATACATTTTTTTAACTACAGACGCTAGCGAGTATAGTAAATATAGTATAGTAAAAACTTATGGTAGACCTACTGAAGTACGAAGAGATTCAAAGATACGTTAGATAACACTTCCAAATATTTCCAATTAACAAAAAATACTACCTAAATTTTACAGTGGGTTGTTTTATTTACGTACAGTTTCTAATTCCCATCATCACTGTTAGAGTACTATTTTCCTTTTAATGTTTTTCTTCACCGTTTAAATGGATTCGAATCCACGACCTTAGCATCGAAAGGTGCGGTCACTCCCACTAAACCACTGGTCGAAACTTTGCCATAATAAAATTGAATGAACAAAACTTTATTCAATAAAATGAATAAAAAAGCTACCTATCCCTGCAGACAAAGACGCAAATTGTCAAAGTTCCCATGCCATCATCATCATTACTCTACACTGTAATTGGATGGTATTACTGAATATTTCAGTTGTTTGGTTACAGAACGCGATCTATCGCACGCGATTTCAACCCCATTGTATTTGAAACAGAGTTTGTGCCGTATAATTTATTAAAGTGGATTGTATTTTAAATATTGTGAAAGTTTTTGTTTTTTTTTGAGCTGCAATTATTATAAAATGACATATTTGAGAAAAATTTTTGACAAATACAGATACCTAATAGATAATAACCATAGCTAATCAAACATCTAGTGAATAATAGTTTATTTTAGTCTGGTAGATGATGTTTTGTAAAATGTCCATATTATTTATTAATGTTTCAAAATATAACTTCAAATATATCTCAGATTTTTATACGATTCATCCTGAATTCAATGCTGCTAGAAATATACAAGTAAGTATATTATTGAAAAAAGTATCTACTCTTCATGAATTGTGTTCATTTTATTCAAAAAGCAATTTCGATTTAAAAAGAACGTTGGATCACACGTCGATCAAACTCCCGAACAAATTGAGACAGTGCAAAAATAATAGGGCATTGTATTAAAGGATATTTTTTTTTATTCGAATGATCGATCGCGTCAGGGCGTACAGTTTTAATTTCGATCTTGGATATACGGCCGGAGGCGTGGTTCGCGAACGATTTGTTTCGCGTCCCTTCGTATCTATCTTCCTGTGGGATGTCTGTGGAAAGACAATAGTCTATTCGTATTCTACAAATATCAGGATGGTATTTTTTTCAGCCAATGAGTTGCACAAAGTTATAAAAAACCCTGAAAGCATGAAAGACCCTAATCTTTTCTGATGTCAAAACCGAACACTTAAATACTACAGATATTTACAAATAAGGACATTTGTATTGTGTCAACATAAATCTGTAGGATATTTTATATTTATCGAGAAACTATAAAATTATAAAAAAATCTCTAGTAGGGAACATTGAGGAGCAAACAAAGTAGCTCATAATAAACAAATAAAAAAACCCGCGGACATCCGTATCACGTCACAAAATAGACGTCACAGCCACTTATGGAATCAGTCAAAGTTTGTTTCCAATATCTAAGTTTAGAGGCACAAAAGCTCGCGAAGTTGCATAGAGCGACGGGCGTGCATCGTTCGATAGCGCCGACAGTGATGGATTACCCGGCGGTTCACGGCCGGCGGCCCCGTCGACTGATGCTGCATTGCGAAAAAAGAATATCCAAGTAATGATATTAGAACTAAGAAAGGTGGGGAACTGTTTTGTTGAGTTTTAGGCGATGTGCTTACCTTGTGTGTTTTATGAGGCTAAAAATATAATTTGGGAATCCCAGTTATAAACATATCCTTCTAGGATTGAACACGATGCACGAACTACTCAAAATGTCTCAGAGTTTAGAATTTTAGTAATTTATAACCGATACAAAAACGTCAATCACTGTGTGATTTAGCTAATAAAATATATTCAGTAAATGTTCATTGCTTGTTTGTCATTAGTTTTTTATAAAACAACATGGAATTCAGAGCCCTGTGCATTTCGACTTTTTGATTTAGATAAAAACAATTGACTGTGTAACCCAGTGGTCATTGACCCATAAATGAAAACATAAAAAAAAAACTACTAAGCAGCTCAAACATACTGATTCATCAAAGAATGGCGACTTTTGTTCGTATTCCACTTTTCTTTCACTTCGAACTATCAGATGGAGACAATGGAAAAAATCTAGAAAGTTTTCTTTAAAGACAATAGTGATTAATTTAAAAGATTAAAATGACTTTCTTCGAGACTTCTCGAAGACTGCCAGTAGGATTTGGTATCACTGGTTTTATTTTACAAATAAACAGTGGTTTAAGACTAAGTTACATTACGGTATTACCTAGAATCAGCTGATAAGACGATTCTAAATGATCCTTGTGATTTTAAGGATTAAAAATATTTGGGTTTGAGTTTATCATATATACGACAGAATATATTTACACAAATATAATCTGTCGTGTTTTTAAATTCTATTAACTATTATTTTCAGAATGATACTGGTTCGTTCTAAGACTAGAAGATATCTACTAAGATATCTTAAAAACTGCTAAAATAATTGGAACTTATTTGAACATTTTTTTTCTCCTTCTTCTTCTTCTTATCGTGTCGATGCTACAACTGTACTTTGTTGTAGCATCGTGTTGGAAAGATTAGCCAGACCTGACACTGCTGTGCAATGCCTAGCTGTTACCGGTGTGCGCCACGAGGAGGCTCTTTCCATGCAATTTTCTCCTAAACATAATTGACAGCTTTAAAAATTTCCCTGATTATATCATCAACATACAGAAAGCTTATCTAGATAACTGGCTTAAAAACCTTGTTACTCAACTCTTCATTCAAATTAGTTTCTTTAACGGCCGGTTTCTGGAAACCCAAATCACGATTGATCCGAGTTTGACACATAGTAAGTATTTGATTTTTTCGTTGATCATCGTTCGAGAAACCGGCCGTATGAGTGAGCGAGTTATATATGATACGCCTAAAATAAGTGCAAAGTCGTTCAAAGGTGGCAGTGTCGGACACATCGTGTTAACACGCGGGAACCCCGGAGTGCGCGCCAGGAGGTCGCTTCTGTTCGAGTTGCTTCTTCGTTTTTTTAATATGGCTATGACACGCTTCATTAGTATGTTTTGTATTCAACTATTAGATAGGAAAATATTTTATTGTTTAGGTAGAGGATACAAAATTACGGAAGGAAATAGCTTTATTATTTATTATTTTTATTTAGCCACTATCGTCCCACTGCAGGGCAAAGACCTCTGTTCCCTCCTTCCACTCTTTGCGATTTAATGCAGGAAATAGCTATCTAGATTAATATTAAATAATAAATAATAAGGATAATTTTTGTGGCTATGATTTATGTGTCATTGTGTGTTGTGTTTGCAAATGCAATTCTATTTTGTAATTTTTATGTGGTTTGTTAAGTAAAATACGTAAAAATGATTTGAGTTGACATATTTATTTGCCCTGCACCGAGCATGATGTATCGGCACACCAGGTGAGGTCGCATTCCCACAGGAGCGGCCGACGAATGATGATGGATCATCCGCTCAACTCATTGTTCTCAACCACTCAGCGCTTTGTCCCGCTGACAAATTCTCTATTATGATGTTTGCGACACTAATATCAGTTGTAATGCTTCAGTTGAGTAAATAAACAATGGATAGTATCTATGCTTCCCAAGGTTTAAATATAGCAGACTTGTCAGCATATAAAATCATATTCCAAAGGTTCTCACTTATAATTTGTGGTTATAGTGCATGTCGAGTATTCCGTTCCGTTACACGGCACGTTGCGTTGGCGTCGACGCTGGGTAATGCCACCACACGTACAAATATCTACCTATCTAGCGCAGCCGCGAGACCCACTCCCAACAGTTACCAACACAAAACGTCGTCGCACCAAACAATTCAATATAATATTTCGGAGTAATTTGATGTTCATTAAAGAAACTCTGGGACCGTGAACCAGAACACAATGGTTGAATAGCCATTTCTTGTTGCCGTTGAAAAGCACAATAATAATTCTAAAGTAGTTATGCACGAGGCAGTTAGGGGCACTTACGAAACCAAAATGTCGACGTTTTTGATGGAGCGGCCATTTTATTGGTCACCTTACGCGATTGCGTCACGATAACTTCTATTTTAGATTTTACACGCAAAAATACTCTTTGTCAAAATATACTAAATCAACATGGTAGGATGTAAGAGTTAGGTGGGTATAACAACACTCACCTTGCTGACTGTTTTTTCGTGTTGTTTTTTTCTCTTTCATCCAAGGGTACTCGGGGACGTTGAGTCCGCCGCCAGGAGACGGCAGATCAGCTCCATAGCCGGGCGGCGTGTGCTGCGGACTCAGTTCTCCTGCTCCGAGTTGAGGTAATGCAGTCATGAACTCTGCCATGGAGGGCTGGCTGTTGATAAAACCGGTTTCAGTACACGTTTCAAGCATTGGGTGCGGTGCTCCAGCGGCCGTAACCGCAGCAAGCCAAAAGCCATTCCCTCCATGATCCATCCGCGGATGCTCCTGTCCCGGCGCTGGACCCATCGGAGGCGTATTCCTCGCCTTTACGGAAAAATCCTCTTCCATCTCATCTCGCACCCCCATACCGACTCTGGTCTGTTTCCCTCTTAATGTTGGGAAATCTTCGCATTTTATTTTGCGCACCAGTGGGTTATTATCCAGCGGCAGGGCGGTGGTGTTGCATATCTCTTGCATTGCTGCCGGTCTCCACTGGCCGTGCAGTCATTCATGTGATGAATGCGTTTCCTTTTTTGAAGCATGCGTCAACATTTGCGTTTAGGCATCTGGTTGAATGGATGAGGCCTAGAGTTTGTGCTAAGGTTTCATTTTTGTAGCATTGTATCTGAAAAGAGAGCAGATATATTAAAATTTATACTACAGCAATTTGTTAGTTCAATGATAAACATTGTAGGTAGCGCCTACACATCCATTTTGCAGTTTTGGTAAACAGGTCTAATCACTGTCAATTTGGGGTTTGAGGCGCCAAATTAAATATTACTGGAGGAGGCTGTCTGGTGGTTATTTCGCAATTATCAGACGTCAGGCATAGCATAACGCGGTTTGTGTCGAATAATTTGAACGCGTTACGTCGTGATGAACCCGCGAATAATGAGCGCATGAAATTGTTTATTGTAATTTGCTGCCGACATGAACTGAGCTGTACGTGACTACCAGTTAACAGGCCATCAAAACTGTCATGAACTCTACTGCGGAGCTAAATTATCGTTATTGCAAGCCTATGGCGCTTCGCTGGCATAGGCCTTACCTCACTTCTTTCTCCTTAAACGTCTCTTTTCGGGTTGCTGTTTATCAGTTCTCATCTTAAGCAAGGTTAAGGCATGTATGATGGTTGAAAAACTGAATTGTCTGAAAGTGTTGCTTGTTTTTATCACTGCTTATTAATAGTTCTCAGCTGAAGAAGAAACAGAGAAACAGCCCCAAGCAACAAAGAAAAACTGCAAGGCAAGTAGGTACTCTGATTCTGTCAGCTGAGTTGCTGCTTAGTTCAAACATGCTGAGTTAGTTTATGATTAGTCCATGATGTTCGAATCTGATCATGAAATCTGCTGCGGTATCGGCCACGTCATTTATGTACTACCTTACTAACTTACTTCATGTAATATAAAAAACTCTTTGGAGTGATTGTTATTCCGTGTTGTGATGTGTGCCCCACTGAGTCTAAACCATTTTCATACGTGTCGCCATTACTTTTATCACTCGCAACTGGTGGACGCGCCACATTGCTCGCACCCTTTAAACAAGACGAGACGTAAACGCGAAAACGTTCGCGATACCCTGCTTTCGATAGCATGGGTTCTGGCTGAATGTCAATTAAAATTCAAACCGCGTTCGAAATACGATTTTTTCCACAGGAATTTGCGGCGTGCCCGGGAGAAATGGCGGGAACGCGCCTTTTTGTTTTATTTTATTTTGGAAAATGGAACGGCTGGCGTTTAAACCTGTTTTAATGCGTATGGGTTGCGCTGTGTTTTGAATTAAAATTTTCTGTCTGTATGGTGAGTGTGCGCTGTGAATGGACAATGTAATGTCATTTCCTTTCGGAAAATGCACTGTTTAACATGTAACGGTGGAGCCTTTATTAAAATCATTGTATAGAAAATAAAAGAGGACATGTTGTAGATTATAAACATACATCATTATGGTCGTAATAAAACAATGAAGGTTTTGAATTAAAAATATTGTTATTTTCAAATCGTAAGATTTAGTCGCCTAAAATAGGGATATAAACAAATTCATAAGTAGGCCGTTTGGGGTTTTATGTGTTTTTAAGGGGTGCTCTCAGGGGTGCTTCGGAAAAGTGAAACGTGGCGTAAAACCTGCGGAGCCCTGCTGTGAAAGAAAAGGGCTTCTACACAGAGTTTTATTTATTTAAAAACGACTCTTGAGACGCCGTGGCAAGAGGGTTGAAATGTCAAATAATAAATGTAGGATTATTTGGTTCAGAATGGTTTGGTTTTAAGTCTGTGTCCTAGTTAATCTTGTAACAGTTACTGCACAGTTTCCACATCGGGAATATTTAAGTCCGAGTGGTGTATAGGTACCTACTACGAATCAATTTAGAAATAAAATATCAAGATAAGTACCTAAACTTGGTAACCCTAAGACCATCAGTCCAGACTTTTACAAGCAGCCTTATGTGATTAAGTTTTTCTTTTATATTTTGAACTTATCCAAGTAGATACATATCTACAGACATGCTGTAATCAGCCTTCCTCAACCTTTAAAAAGCCAAGAAGCAAAGGCTATTATCGTCAATTTATGCTTGTACAAGTAAATAACATCTGCGTGCCGGGACGGTCGAAGTAGTGGTTAGGGCCCAATTTGGCCGCCATAACGATTTCCTCTTCGGGGAACCGAATGGCGTGAGTCTGAATACCGCCCACTGTATGTAACTACAATATGTACTTACATGTAGATATTTATATTAACGGGTCATTGAACTAAGGGCTTCAAATGTAACACACACAGTACTTATCATATTTTATTGATGTGGAAATGGACTAGCATCTTCAGGATGCAAACTTCTAGGTCTAGAGTTTCCTGTGTTGGACAATGCAACTAGTGTCCTGTGTTGGACATTATGACAACATATTTTTATACCTACCTGTGCCCTATCTCTGGGTTTCTGGGTGTTACTATATATTCTATGTAAGTAGATATGTAAAAAATATATAAGTATGTATTCTATCAGCAATCTAGTTCCCATAGTACCTACAAGGTTTGCTTAACAATCTATAAATATCTATCTATGTAATGTATTATAATATTAAGTATGTCAGTCTTCTAGTACCCATAACACAAGCTCTGTTTAGCTTGGGGCTAGATGATGTTGTGTGGATTGTCATAAAAAAATATATATATAATAATGCTCATTAAAATAATTGCATTCGTAGAATTGAGAGAATTTAAAATTTAAATATTGATTAGTATAATATTTAAATTAAATTATATTATTATGAATAAAAACTTCAGATAAAACTTCAAATTATATTCCAGAGAACAGCTATAATATGGTAGAGCAATAAATAAAGTTTACAAGCTATTTCAGCGTTGTGACGTAGTGCTGGGGTCGTGTGTAGCGGAAAGTATACATCATAATTCTGCTCGTAAACGTCTGGGGTACATCACTAGTGCTGTGATTCTTGATGGATGAGGGTGCGCTGCTCAAGTAGCAAGGTAATAGGTAATTCAATAAAGTTTGCAGATCTTACTTAATATTATAAATATCTAATCGGTAAGTACTATAAATGACCTATCATATTGCAATAAATGGTCTTAAAACTAGTTGTATATTTATGGTTTTCCTTGATTAAACTGATTGACTATGTTAGTCCTGAAATATTATGAACGAGACACGGACAAAGGGCGCAGCTAGTTTCATAAATAAAGGTAAAAAGCAGTAGCTAATACAAAAATAAATATGTTATGTTCATAGTTTTCTTTATGAACAGGACATTAACCATAATTTGAGTTGAAAAAGAAAACTACTTATGTTCAAAACCGTGATAGTTTAAAGTAGGTATTATGTTCAGTCAAATGATTATTAAATCAATACCTTCAGGTTTTAAAGATTCATCTTGAACAATGATCTAATTCTGTGGTTTCTGTGAAAGTTTTCCGCACGGGTAACATGCTAGTTCCCATAGTACAAGCGTTGCTTAGTTTGGGACTAGAGTGTGTTGTGTGAAATATCCGTGAATGAATTTATTATTATTTATTCCTACTTTATTTTTATTTTTTTTAAATAAGGGGTTTTGAGAGATGATTCTCTTTTATGAGACGTAGGTATACTTATGATTCTTTCAAACTGATCAATCTCTTAAGACAATGTACTGTTGGTGTATTAGGATGAAAGGGTTCTCACTTCGCGTCAGATTGAAGCGCGTGATGGATCACACGAGGGGAGACTTTCAAGGAACTTACTGCAAATTAAACACACGCACTACGGAATTTGATAAAAAGCGGATAATCATTTTAAAATTAGTATGATAGCAACATATCTAGTATCTTGGGTACGCTTCCGATTGCTATTGATTTGGACCAGTTAAACTAATTAATTTTATATGCCTATGTACTTACATTTTCTTTCTTTCTTTCAAATTTTGTTAATACAGTAATAGTCGTAAGTTTGTTTGTGAATAAATTGGTACCTAATTATTATCCGGTAATGTTTTCAGAAGTTTTACTATTGTTATCAAAAACCGACGATGAATAGGTACTTAACGGCAGTATCACATATAATTAAGTTTTGATCTACATTTTATTACTAATCCACTTTAGAAATTAATAGATAGCGTTATCTACACTAAAATTATAAACCCACTTGATATTAAAAAATAAATTCATTTTTAGTAAGTAATCTAATTTTGTAAATAAACGCAAAGTAAGTATAAAAATCTTTTGGTAAGTTTTGTATCTGAAATAATCAAAACTACCACCTCCTTGCAATTTAAAATACAATCAGCTATTCATTCATTGGTTCCATTATAGCAAATCGTAAGAGCCGAACGCCCCGTTGGAGCACTACAATATTATTGCCCTTAAGGCAATTTTTAGACCTACATTGCAGTGTCCATGCAAGATGCAAGTAGTTACTCACCTATTACAAGATCTGTTATAATAAAATATACATATACCTAAACAATAAATACAAATACAAAATTAGACAAAACTTACGTATAAAACACCTACCATAGCACACGAACACTCACTGACTTTAGAGATCACAAGAACAGCAAATTGAACGCGCTACTTGAAACCCTTAAAACACACTCATATTCACAACACGAAACAAGCTTCATTTTATATACAGTTGATACATTCAGTATGTGATAGTCCATACACGTAGGCCACGGAGCCAGTGTAGCCACGTAGGATGGGCGTGTCCTGAAACCGCCCAGCGACGGAGGGCGGGCCGATAGCTTTTCTAATATATTTACTGCATGAATATTGAAACTTACACGGCTATTTCATTCGAAAACTGCTTGAGGTTTGATGGTAAATAATTGTGTTTAAAACGGTTCTATAGGGTTTTTTTTTACCTTAATGTATTCACAGTTTTATTGCCCAGTTAGCGCCATACTTATTTTATTGAATGCGTTTTTTACGATAGCTTATAAATGTAGTATGGTGTTTACTTGTTTTTGGTAAAGCTTAAATAATAATTTCACAGTTATGATAGTATTTAGTTGTGGCAATGCTGTAGTTTCTTTGGCAAGAAACTACTAAAACTAGAAGTAAAACTGGCGTTTTACTAGGCTCTGGTCGCGAGGAACTGGCACCTAGAATCACCTAGTATATAAGGCGATGCGTGATTGTAGTGAATAAATAAACTTTGAGTATAATATTTACATAAATTCAGCCCATTGGAACTGCAGTTCTAATGACTGAAGAACTTGAAAGCTTACCCAGCAGTGGGATATTTCTGACAACAACCTTAAGTTGTCAGTCATGCAGCTGAAATCTATTTGATCTGCTTAGGTAAACCTTCAATAACTAAAAATAAGAAAATAGCAGTGTGCTGGATGTCGATATTCATCATCATATCAGCATAAAAGTCTACAAGACATTATTGATTCCTTATTTCCAGATGGATTCAAAGAATTTATTCTTATGTTTAGGTACATTGGTTTTATATGTGTGTAGGTTATAGATACTTACTTATTTAATATAAATACATAGGTACATTATGTAGGTATGACTGATTGGTTGTACTTAATTGAAACGGCATGTGCCACATAATTTAATTAATTTATAAAAAAATATATATAATCAGAAACAAATAAGTATCGTATTAATGAATGTCATTAAATACTATTTTAATTTAAAGTGCTTCTATTTTAATTGAGGTTACCTTAATTTTTAAGTAAATTAAGGTTATAGTTGTAAACTTTCAAGTAAAGTAGGTATACGTAGACAATAATAAGTAGAGAAGGGTCCTATACTCAGCGGGTGCTAACGGGCTGAAATAATGATGATGATAGGCAATAAATTCAAAAAAATACTTAATAGAACAGCTAGCTATAGATAATATACTTGTGTAGGTACATTACTGATACCTATGCATATAGATGCACGTACATTTTACTATACCCATTGAGATCCATAAAAACCTCAAACGCGTTAGGTAGGTAGGTAGGTACCTACTCGTTCTTTTAGCGGGTATTTAAAATGAATTTGAGGCCCTGAAGGTAAAATAACTAAAAAAACCCAGTAAGTACATTCAATTTTCAAACTGCGCCGGAAAAACAATAAAAGTTTTCAGTTAAAATTATTTGATAAATTTTCAGTTTTCGGTATGTCTTACCTATGTGAATATATTCACAAAATCACCTTAAGAGATCCAAGAGAGGTGGGTAGTTTGTTATCAGCAGTCACTGAGCACTAATAATGTTCCAATCCACATTCTGTACATATCACAACACTACACTTTGCACTACATAAGTAGGTATTTACCAGCTATGACATAAAAACAGTCAATATTAATATTAATTAACACAAAGTTTTGTTCAATCAAAACACAAGGTAAAGTCAGCAGAACATTATCAATAGAAAAATTGTTATCAGTCCTACTATCGGAATGTCAGTGTGGCGTGGCGACTGTCAACTGTCTACTAAACGAATCGTCACTGCTGAGTTGCCGCCATGCCCACTTCTATACAACCGTTCAACACAAAAGGACGTAACAGACAAATTCATAAAACATAACTTTTTCACAAAGTCAAAGGAACTAAGCCCAAAACTGTTCGCCCGCTGTTCGTGAGATACGCCGTTTGGTCGTTATCGCAATTTCATAAAATAAATTATCTTTGCTTCTCTCACAAGGCTAAACAGCTATGTTGCATCTCTTTTGTTTGAAGTTACTCGCAAAGATTTAAAAAAATATTTGACAAAAACACAGCTCTAAAAATCTTAATATATAAACTAGAGTTAGGATGTATTGTTTTGTAAAGAAAATCTATGAATTTGAATTCAAAAATTGTATTTTGACGTAACTTCTCGCGAGTTGGGTAGCGCTGTCTCATTTACTCCCACATTTCTTGTTTGTTTCACGTTGCGCCATTGGGCCAATAGCGTTTACGGAGCATCCCACCTTACGGCACATAAACTACTGAGGAATATTGTGCTCTATCGCTTGTAAATAAAGTTTAACTTTTGAACATTTAATTCGAAGTTACCGGCGTTTGTCACGCAGGAGTTCTAATTTTAAATCAAGTGTAGGCGGAGCTCTAGTGTTGGAGCTTTTATATTGAAAAACAAAATGTCTTTAACGAAAACCTGTTTCGAGAAACTTAAGCCTTTTATGCTCGGAAGTTTAAAGTTTAGCGTTGGAAGCGACTTAGAACCTTTTGCGTCCGATTGCAATGCTTCGAGCAAGTCCCGATGAAATAAAGTAAAAAAACTTTAGTAACCGGCTTGTCGGTATTTTAGTTTGGTTTTTGTTTTTTGAACGGGACATCGCATGAGAAATGCAACACAACAATATGGCGTCGGCATTGTACTTGCTGCTAACGTCATGAATTACTGAATTTCATGCTTCATCTGAAGCAGTAGGTAGGTACCTAGGTACCTAATGTCTTACAACATAAACCAACATAAGACATAAAAATATTGTATGGATGAGGTAACAAAGAGCAGAGTCGCCGTCTTCTGTCTGAGCGTCTTGGAGTGAACTCATTACGGGTGTCGGTCAAGGCCTCGGGGTCGCTGCGGTGGGTGGTCGCCTTAATTACACCCTGCGTTTAGGACTCTTTCTGTATCTCGGGGCACTCTCGAATATGGTATGATACCGTAATCATTGGACACGGAAAATATAGTTTTCTTTATTTATTTTGCTGAGTCATATGTATGAGTTACATTATTAGCACAGTTACATCATAACTAGGTAAGTACAAAAATATTACTTCATTAAAAAAAAATATTTTCAAGTCTTTTCAACGATCTTTGAAAAGCATTTTTACCCCTGACTGTACCTTGTATATTTTCTATTTTTATTGTACACAATAAACTTATATAAGTACTTAATAAAAACAGAAAACTGGACAATGGACATGTACCTACAAAGGTAAGCTTATTTTAAAATATAAAGGTAAGCTTAACCCTAAAAAGAGTTTTATATTGAATTGTCCATATTTTGATTTTGAATAAGTACCTACTGTAAAAGCCAGTCGCAAGTACCAACTTTACTATGTCGCATCAAACAATAAAAAAAAAAGAAAATCCCTTTAACGAGAACAAACTTATTTTTTTTTATCTTTCTACATACAAATGCTCCATAAACTAGAAGAATTCTAGCGCATATTTTCCTGAAAAATTGCACCAAGTTCTAGAAGAAGTTGTTAATAAAAAGCTCACTGCGTCTTTTATTTATCTGAAGCATTCCAATGGTCACTGGGCTCCATAAAATTAACTTTAATAGCCACTTGTAGCCCGAGCTGCTTTCGTTGAATATTCAACCAAGACTGAAAAGGAATAATTAAATATGGTTAAAAACTTATTTACGTATTCCGCGCTGCGATCCAGCCATCAGCTATTCAAAAGATGTTTTATCCATTAGCTGGTTTTTGTTCCAACTATGCTATCATACCTAAATCTACCTATCTACTTAAAGTAGGTAGGTACGTCCGGGCGAAGGTTCGCCTGCGAGGTTGCGGGTTCGATTCCCGCCTTAGGATAAATGTTTGTATGATCTTCAAATATTTATTCCGGGTGTTCTGGGTATTTTATATGTACTTATAATAAAAAAATATCTATCTATGTAATTAATTGTTTTAAGTATATCAGTCTTCTAGTACCTACCCATAACACAAGCTCTGCTTAGCTTGGCTAGGTGGTGTTGCATGGATTGTCCAGCATTATTTATTTATTTATGTCCTGGAACATTAGGACATCCTCAGTAGTTGGTGGCCCGTGCAATGCTAGGTTAAGGCCACTCGCACTCAAGTCTTTGATGAAAAAAACAATCGACTTTCATTGTTACCACATAATGGTGATTAAAAAGCGTTAATTATCAAGTTTTCCTAGTAATTATAAGTTGTTTGTATATAATCACGGCATGTATCAGAGTAATTAATGTGTATCAAGTGCTAATATGCTGTTATTATTCAGATACACGCAATGGAAGTTCATTAATTGTTTTTTTTGTTGAACAAACGTGTGTTGAGGTGCTTACATAATGAAGCTTTATTTTATAAACACAGTAAAAATAATATTTAATGAAATCATACTCTACGTATGATTTCATTAAATATTATTTTAGTATCAAAAGAATACCGAAAATAAAGTCAAATTCAATAACTATTTATTTTGTCTGTTTCGAAACATTGTTTTTTCTCATTTCTTATTTACATGTAAAACCTTTTTTTAGGGTAAAAAACAACTTCAATTGCTCAAATAGTTTTTTGATGGGTTCGATTGTTTTTAGTATTTATTCAATTTTGTTAATGTAATACAAACAATGGATAGAGAGGAAAAAACAATCGACAATCAACATCAGGAAGTCGTCAAGACACGCAATTCAAATATCAAGAGCAACTGACATTGGAATCGCAACTCGCCGCTCAAACATCTACTTGCGAAATCAAAATACAAAAAGGGTTATTCTCAAAATGTACTTTACAAGTTTTACAACCTGCAGGTCCGACGCAGGCCGAAATAATGATTAATGATGGCAAATAAGCGGGTGCGTGCCACAGTACAAAAAACTTGCTCCAGAGTGCAGGCACAGTACACTGAACCGAGACCAAGGATCCAGATATAATATGGTGATACGGCTAATTATGGATTTTATCAGAATCATCAAGACGTGATGGCGAGAGGTTTTTCATTAAACTGGTTGTATGGTTGTTACAATGTCGCGACAATAAAAATGTGATAAGTTAAAATTTAATTAAAAAGTTTTTATTCTGTTTGCAATATTGGTTTATTTAATACAAGCGGCATAACGTCTCAGCTTTACACAAAATATTCATTAAATCAATGCTATGTAACTTGTAAAAACAAAATTAAAATCGGTAAAGATGTTTTCGAGTTAAATTGGTACAAATAAATTAGCTAACAAATTTTTCCTCTGGTTATATTAGTAGATATGAATCTAGATATAAGATACAAATTATTAAAATAGAAGCAGGTAATTAAAAAATAAACAATTGTATGTGGCATATTAAAATATATGATTAAACTTATTCTTCATACTATAAAACCACTGGTGCTAGACTAATTAGACTATCAACTAGGAACAGTTACCACCTTGCAACCAGCTCACAAATCGAAAACAAAAACGTGCAAAATAATTTTCTCTCCATAATTAAGTTTCAGAACAGAATATTAATCAATTTCCGTAATTAATTTAAGTTGTGAGGTGGCGATGCGTCAGTCTCAGGTACCGACAGGTGGCAAATTTACAGGAAACTGTAATTAGAGACCTTCCGACCAGAGCCAATCCGGTGGCAATCTGCTTGTTCAGATGCTCAAGATTATATAAAAAGATAAAAAGTTTATATGAAAATATAATGCTGGCTGACTGACTTACACAAGTAAACTTATAAGTAAGTTTACTTGTGTATCACGTGGTCAACATATCTGAACCAAAGTTGGTACCTTTATTTAAGTTTAACTGTTTTAAAGCAGCAAGGTACTAGGTAATGTGTTGCAGTTTGTAGGTAGGTATGGCCTTATAATTACGTGCACATTTGTTTTAAGGTCCTTATTTCTCAGAGTGCTGCTAACAGTATTTATTATGCTCTATACATCGTGGAAGGATATATTCGTTTTATCTCTGACAATTATCTATGACAAATATAATATAAAAAAAGACTGAACTGTGTGTCAATGTGAGATACATAAAAAAAAAGCTAGCACTCCGGGAGTGCCGGCAGAAGTGAAAACTTCAATATTAACGTTGTGTTTTCACTTTTAAGTTTTCACTTCAAAAATATAACCACAGTCGTGATTGTGTCATGTCATTGTGTCACATTCGCGCAAGCGCGAATGTGACACAACGACGAAGACAACGAAGACACACTGACACAGACACATTCGCGCAAGCGCGAATGTGTCTGTGTCATTGTGATTGTGTCATGTCGTTGTGTCACATTCGCGCAAGCGCGAATGTGACACAACGACGAAGCCAACGAAGACACAGACACATTCGCGCAAGCGCGAATGTGTCTGTGTCTTCGTTGGCTTCGCGCGAATGTGTCTGTGTCTTCGTTGGCTTCGTCGTCATCGTCACGTCACGTCATGTCGCCACGTCATCGTCACGTCATCGCGCAAGCGCGAATGTGTCTGTGTCTTCGTTGGCTTCGTCGTCATCGTCACGTCACGTCATGTCGCCACGTCATCGTCACGTCATGTCGCCACAACACTATATAATTGTTTGAGTCATACGTCGCGTGACCGCAAGTGTGTTCTTTTGTCGTCTCTTGTTTTACGAGCAATGTATAAAAATTAAATAAGATCTTACGCTTTTTCGACGTCACGTGACCCTGACGCGAATTTGAAAGTTTTTACCCACCCAGCGCCGCTAAAGAAGTTTTCACTTCAAAAATTAGTGTTATATTATCGCTACAAAATCTATAAATTACTCGGTATTTATGAATTTTAACTCCAACGGTCAAATTTTTATTACCTGAAATTAAGACGGGCTAATAATAAAACTATTTTAATGAAGTCTCAGTATTTTTAATTCAAATGTTATGAATTAAAAATGATTCATTATTAGTGCTCGTCTTTCAGGTTATAAAACTTTTGACCTTTGTTAAAATAATAAACGTATACCAGCAAGATCTGAAGCATATACCCACATTGGCCACAAATGTCATAGAAGCAGTTGACAGACGGGCCAGCGCATCTGACACTAATGAGGCTCAACCCTTTCGTGCACATGTCGCGGGAACAGGCCTAAATTATACCTTATCACTTGAACTGGCATGCCTTTGTTTTTGCAGGGTTAACTGTGATCCTTCTCTTGGAAATCGAACTCATGGGAAATGATTGTTTAAATTGCTTGGTCATCATATCAGTCTGTACTGTATTATTCCACAGCTACTTACTAAGAGTTTTCCAAAAAGGTTGATTCTAAAAAGGCAGGATTTTGATTCTACTCTATATTTTCATTTTCCGCAATCGTAACAATGTTCTTAGTTTAATGAGTAGAAACCATCTTGCTTTCGCATCCAGTATGTGCTCGTCTTTTGAGATTGTAATGTTCTTCGTCAATTCTGCAAACTATATGGACCTACTGTTGTCACTTCAACTAGCGAATCTTAAGACATTATTTACATACAGGCGTCACAGCTCAGTTAGTAGTAGCTCTGCCTTCCATGGGTCAGCAATCAAGTTCCCGTAGTACAAGCTTTGCTTAGTTTGGGACTAGAGTGTAATGTGTGAAATCATGGTCAATGATTATACAAAAACTAGGCAATTGTTTTGTCATTGGTAAAATTACAGTTTCTATAGGTGTACTACATTCAGTTCGATCTTCAGGTATAGTGACATATGAGTTGGGATGGGGGAGGGG
This sequence comes from Ecliptopera silaceata, assembly GCA_932527185.1. Taxonomy (NCBI): domain Eukaryota; kingdom Metazoa; phylum Arthropoda; class Insecta; order Lepidoptera; family Geometridae; genus Ecliptopera; species Ecliptopera silaceata. The sequence continues at coordinate 3,724,641 of OW052200.1, forward strand.
CGGTAACAGATGCGCTGCATTGCATTGCGCCAACTTCTGCTCCGTACACAGGGGCGGACTATAGTGAACAAATAAATAATGCTTTAAATCTAAATTGTAGTGCCTTAAGATGGTTTTACTATTTTGGACCAGTTGAACTATCTATAGATCGTTTGCAAAGGTCTGTTGATAGCTCAACTGTTTCTTATGTATTTTATATGCCTATGTACATTTTGTAAATACTGTAATAGTCGTAAGTTTGTTTGTGAATAAATAAATACATAGGTACGAATATCTAGAAGGTTGATAACGACACAACTAATGATTATATTTTAGACAGCTCGCGGTCACCTTTGCACACTTGTCACTTCTTGCCCGTGTAGGTAATAACTACGTCTTTACCCTAATAGTAATTATATAAATTAATTAATAAAATAAAATGTGTTTTGTTTTTTTTAGTGATGTAACAATACATTGTATTGTATTGTTGCGGTATACTTGGGTATGTGGTGCCCGCGGTATACTTGGGTATGTGGTGCCCACGGTATACTTGGGTATGTGGTGCCCACGGTGTAGTTGGGTATGTGATGCCCGCGGTGTAGTTGGGTATGTGATGCCCGCGGTATACTAGGGTAAGTGGTGCCCGCGGTGTAGTTGGGCACCACATACCCTAGTATACCGCGGGCACCACATACCCAAGTACACCACGGGCTCATCATACCCTAGTACACCGCGGGCATCACATACCCAACTACACCGCGGGCACCACATACCCTAGTATACCGCGGGCACCACATACCCTAGTACACCGCGGGCATCACATACCCATCTACACCGCGGGCATCATATACCCAACTACACCGCGGGCACCACATACCCTAGTACACCGCGGGCATCACATACCCAACTACACCGCGGGCATCACATACCCAACTACACCGCGGGCTCATCATACCCTAGTACACCGCGGGCATCACATACCCAACTACACCGCGGGCACCACATACCCTAGTATACCGCGGGCACCACATACCCTAGTACACCGCGGGCATCACATACCCAACTACACCGCGGGCATCATATACCCAACTACACCGCGGGCACCACATACCCTAGTACACCGCGGGCATCACATACCCAACTACACCGCGGGCATCACATACCCAACTACACCGCGGGCTCATCATACCCTAGTACACCGCGGGCATCACATACCCAACTACACCGCGGGCACCACATACCCTAGTATACCGCGGGCACCACATACCCTAGTACACCGCGGGCATCACATACCCAACTACACCGCGGGCATCACATACCCAACTACACCGCGAGCATCACATGCCCAACTACACCGCGGGCACCACATACCCCACTACACCGCGGGCATCACATACCAAACTACACCGCGGGCACCACATACCCAAGTATACCGAAGGCACCACATACCCAAGTACACCGCGGGCATCACATACCCAACTACACCGCGGGCACCACATACCCTAGTACACCGCGGGCATCACATACCCAACTACACCGCGGGCACCACATACCCTAGTACACCGCGGGCATCACATGCCCAACTACAGCGCGGGCACCACATACCCTAGTACACCGCGGGCATCACATACCCAACTACACCGCGGGCATCACATGCCCAACTACACCGCGGGCACCACATACCCCACTACACCGCGGGCATCACATACCCAACTACACCGCGGGCACCACATACCCAAGTATACCGAAGGCACCACATACCCAAGTACACCGCGGGCACATATACCCTAGCACACCGCGGGCATCACATACCCAACTACACCGCGGGCATCACATACCCAACTACACCGCGGGCACCACATACCCTAGTATACCGCGGGCACCACATACCCTAGTATACCGCGGGCATCACATACCCAACTACACCGCGGGCATCACATACCCAACTACACCGCGGGCATCACATGCCCAACTACACCGCGGGCACCACATACCTCACTACACCGCGGGCATCACATACCCAACTACACCGCGAGCATCACATGCCCAACTACACCGCGGGCACCACATACCCCACTACACCGCGGGCATCACATGCCCAACTACACCGCGGGCACCACATACCCTAGTACACCGCGGGCACCACATACTCAAGTACACCGTGGGCACCACATACCCTAGTACACCGCGGGCATCACATACCCAACTACACCGCGGGCATCACATGCCCAACTACACCGCGGGCACCACATACCCCACTACACTGCGGGCATCACATACCCAACTACACCGCGGGCACCACATACCCAAGTATACCGCGGGCATCACATACCTAACTACACCGCGGGCATCACATACCCAACTACACCGTGGGCACCACATACCCTAGTACACCGCGGGCATCACATACCCAACTACACCGTGGGCACCACATACCCTAGTACACCGCGGGCATCACATACCCAACTACACCGCGGGCACCACATACCCAAGTCCCAAGTATACCGCGGGCACCACATACCCTAGTACACCGCGGGCACCACATACCCCACTACACCGCGGGCATCACATACCCAACTACACCGCGGGCACCACATACCCAAGTATACCTAAGGCACCACATACCCAAGTACACCGCGGTCATTATATACCCTAGCACACCGCGGGCATCACATACCCAAGTATACCGCGGGCATCACATACCCAACTACACCGTGGGCACCACATACCCTAGTACACCGCGGGCATCACATACCCAACTACACCGCGGGCACCACATACCCAACTACACCGCGGGCATCACATACCCAACTACACCGCGGGCATCACATGCCCAACTACACCGCGGGCATCACATGCCCAACTACACCGCGGGCACCACATACCCCACTACACCGCGGGCATCACATACCCAACTACACCGCGGGCACCACATACCCAAGTATACCGAAGGCACCACATACCCAAGTACACCGCGGGCATCATATACCCTAGCACACCGCGGGCATCACATACCCAACTACACCGCAGGCACCACGTACCCAAGTATACCGCGGGCACCACATACCCTAGTACACCGCGGGCATCACATACCCAACTACACCGCGGGCATCACATACCCAACTACACCGCGGGCATCACATGCCCAACTACACCGCGGGCACCACATACCCCACTACACCGCGGGCATCACATACCCAACTACACCGCGGGCACCACATACCCAAGTATACCGAAGGCACCACATACCCAAGTACACCGCGGGCATCATATACCCTAGCACACCGCGGGCATCACATACCCAACTACACCGCGGGCACCACATACTCTAGTACACCGCGGGCATCACATGCCCAACTACACCGCGGGCACCACATACCCTAGTACACCGCGGGCACCACATACTCAAGTACACCGTGGGCACCACATACCCTAGTACACCGCGGGCATCACATACCCAACTACACCGCGGGCATCACATGCCCAACTACACCGCGGGCACCACATACCCTAGTACACCGTGGGCACCACATACTTAAGTACACCGTGGGCACCACATACCCTAGTACACCGCGGGCATCACATACCCAACTACACCGCGGGCATCACATGCCCAACTACACCGCGGGCACCACATACCCCACTACACCGCGGGCATCACATACCCTAGTACACCGCGGGCATCACATACCCAACTACACCGCGGGCATCACATACCCAACTACACCGCGGGCATCACATGCCCAACTACACCGCGGGCACCACATACCCCACTTCACCGCTGGCATCACATACCCAACTACACCGCGGGCACCACATACCCAAGTATACCGAAGGCACCACATACCCAAGTACACCGCGGGCATCATATACCCTAGCACACCGCGGGCATCACATACCCAACTACACCGCGGGCACCACATACCCTAGTACACCGCGGGCATCACATGCCCAACTACACTGCGGGCACCACATACCCTAGTACACCGCGGGCATCACATACCCAACTACACCGCGGGCATCACATACCCAACTACACCGCGGGAATCACATACCCAACTACACCGCGGGCACCACATACCCTAGTATACCGCGGGCACCACATACCCAAGTACACCGCGGGCATCATATACCCTAGCACACCGCGAGCATCACATACCCAACTACACCGCGGGCATCACATGCCCAACTACACCGCGGGCACCACATACCCCACTACACCGCGGGCATCACATACCCAACTACACCGCGGGCACCACATACCCAAGTATACCGAAGGCACCACATACCCAAGTACACCGCGGGCATCATATACCCTAGCACACCGCGGGCATCACATACCCAACTACACCGAGGGCACCACATACCCAAGTATACCGCGGGCATCACATACCTAACTACACCGCGGGCATCACATACCCAACTACACCGTGGGCACCACATACCCTAGTACACCGCGGGCATCACATACCCAACTACACCGTGGGCACCACATACCCTAGTACACCGCGGGCATCACATACCCAACTACACCGCGGGCACCACATACCCAAGTCCCACGTATACCGCGGGCACCACATACCCTAGTACACCGCGGGCACCACATACCCCACTACACCGCGGGCATCACATACCCAACTACACCGCGGGCACCACATACCCAAGTATACCTAAGGCACCACATACCCAAGTACACCGCGGTCATTATATACCCTAGCACACCGCGGGCATCACATACCCAAGTATACCGCGGGCATCACATACCCAACTACACCGTGGGCACCACATACCCTAGTACACCGCGGGCATCACATACCCAACTACACCGCGGGCACCACATACCCAACTACACCGCGGGCACCACATACCCAAGTCCCAAGAATACCGCGGGTACCACATACCCAAGTCCCAAGTATACTGCGGGCACCACATACCCTAGTACACCGCGGGCATCACATACCCAACTACACCGCGGGCACCACATACCCAAGTATACCGCGGGCTCATCATACCCTAGTACACCGCGGGCATCACATACCCAACTACACCGCGGGCACCACATACCCTAGTATACCGCGGGCACCACATACCCAAGTACACCGCGGGCATCATATACCCTAGCACACCGCGGGCATCACATACCCAACTACACCGCGGGCATCACATACCCAAGTACACCGCGGTCATTATATACCCTAGCACACCGCGGGCATCACATACCCAACTACACCGCGGGCACCATATACCCAAGTATACCGCGGGCATCACATACCTAACTACACCGCGGGCACCACATACCCAGGTATACCGCGGGCACCACATACCCAACTACACCGCGGGCATCACATACCCAACTACACCGTGGGCACCACATACCCTAGTACACCGCGGGCATCACATACCCAACTACACCGCGGGCACCACATACCCAAGTCCCAAGAATACCGCGGGCACCACATACCCAAGTCCCAAGTATACCGCGGGCACCACATACCCTAGTACACCGCGGGCATCACATACCCAACTACACCGCGGGCACCACATGCCCTAGTACACCGCGGCCATCAATACAATACAATAAATACAATACAATACATGTATTGTATTGTATTTGTATTGTAATGTGTTGTAAGAGCGTTGGGAACTTTGATGAATCAACGAGCATTTACAGACAGGAATTTTGGTTCTGAGTACGTTCCTGGCACAAAACGCGAGGGAGCATCGATGACAAAATACAAATTTTATTTTATTAAATTCAAAAAAGCCTTCAATGATTGATAGACGGCGCGCCCTGGCGGGGGCTGCTCGTAACTGCATAACTCTTGCTACCCAATAAAATGGATCATTGATCCTGTGTCAGACCTTTGACAGATCTTTTGGTTCTGCTTTTGTAGTCACAATATTAGTGCTCTTTTGTATCATTTTTTATTCCACTTTTTTATATTCAAATGTATTTTAATTAGCCAAAGTGCTTTTCAAAATGTTATTCCGATCAAGATAATTACCGATCGTCTGATTGACGTTTAGGCAAGCGTAGTGTAGGACGCCCTCCGGCGAGATGGAGCGACGATTTGCGGAGTGTAGCTGGCAAACACTGGATGAGAAGAGGCGAAGACCGGGCTCAGTGGCGCGTCTTGGGAGAGACCTACGTCCAGCAGTGGACTGCTATAGGTTGATGATGATGATGACGATTGGATTAGACTATTATTAAGCTTAAAGTTCATCCAAAAACGTATAAAAAATATTAATTTTATATTTATTAAATTAAGTATTCCCAAAGCTATTCATGACTTTATTTTCACTTACTTTGTCCAGCAGAATCCAACACATAATTGTAATGTCCCATAAACAATAAGGGCCGTCCCACACATGGCGACAGCGCCGGTTAATGTGGGTGAAGTGACCGCGCCAAGATATATCAGCGACTTGTTTACAAGAACGCGACATAATGGTCTGCTTGTAAAATATTTGAGTTGTTCCGCTTGCGTCTCGAATATCGACCCACGTTTTTGTAGGAGAATTATAATCTATGCAACGTATATGAGGATATTGGAGATAGGTGAGGATATTTCTACTAAAGCTTTTTGCATAATATCAAGTAATACTTATGTGAAATTAATTTTACATTACCTTACCTGTAAGCTAAGTGGATTTCACCTAACATAGAGCAAGCCAAAAGTTTTGGGTGATTGTTTACTACGAATAAATGGGACAATTGTAAACGTAATTTATTTAAGATACTCTGTTCGCTCACGCTGCAACTTTCGACAAAATCTGATGTTGACACGCAGTGAATCTCAAATAGTGCACTGTTTCGATACGTTCTGTACACGGGTTTCGTTTAGGTTACTAAATATAGGCTCAAGTGGAACAGACCTTTTACCTCAAGCCAGGGTCCGCTAGGGATGCTTTACACAGTTAATTTAAAATTCTCATTCGTATAAATAAGGAGGGTAGCGTTTGCGTTTTATAGCTTACGACACGGAACTCTGAAGTAACTCCCTCACTGTAGAGACGGCATTAAGTGGGTACAGCTTGTATTTCACTTTATGCGCAAAATTTTCTCTCCTTGCTCTGTATTTTAATTGTTCTCAAATAAGTAATATATATTCATTGACATTTCAAATATAGATAAGTAGGTATACTAAAATAATAATGTTAATAGGTGCTTAGTCTGTTACAAGAATTGACATAATTTAAGGAAAATATAGGGAACATTTATTCAGTACCTTGTTATAGCTAAGTTTGCGCTAAGAGAACAAACTCCTGTATCAAAGAAAGTTCACAAAAATAACATAATGTGTGTATGTCATCACCGTGGTATTTATAATAAGATTCTTTGTAGAAAAGCAAAAAAAATCTTCTTGCTCGATTTTGAACCACATCTACACAACTTGTGATCTGTACTCCATGGCATGCAGCGTGCAAACGGTATGACGCTCCTTTGCGGTCGCGGACGTATTTTAATATCGTTAATTAGGTGTGTACGGGCCTTTATGGGCATTGCGGCTCGTAAACGCTCTCATGTTTTTGGATAATGTTCGCGTGAATTTACAAATTACCAAAAGTGTAATTGTTTTTGATATTGTTTTATGATTTATAAATATAATTATCACTTGAATAATCAAACGTTAATTAATTGCAGTAGTTATTTGTAAAAATCTAGAACCTTAGCCATGTCCAAATGTCAAAATACTCTTCAACTCTCGTCTTTTCAAAAGCACAAATAAGACATAGACATAGACAGATAGATATAGACAGATTTTTATTTGCGAAACAGTAACACACAAAGTACAATAAACAGCAGAATCGGGTATCAGAGGCCAACTAGATTTTTTTTACCTGACTTTTCAATTGGATAAAGTCTATCCTGCTTAAATTATAAAAAAGTTTACAACACGGCGACAAAGTCGATACGAAAACGAAACTTTCTAATTAATTTAATCTCTTTGAGCTACCCCATTAGCCTAATTGAACTGCGGTGTGCGTCAATTCTTTGGTGATACATTCTAGCTACCGTACTATAGCTTTATTTTAATTTGATAAGAAGTGTTTTATTATTTGCTCTATTGTTATGAGGCATTGTTTTTCATGTTGACGTAATATAAGTAGTTAAAAGCAAAATGTTTACAGAATCAGTGACATTGGTCCACCCATGAACACTCATTAACATTACCTATATGAATATTTGAAAAAAAAAACATATTTAAACGGCTAGAAAAAAAAAAGTTTGAATTTCATTTTCGATCTTGACAGTAACAGATTTAATAAATTTTTTAATACAATTTTGTATAATAGCTATCATAAAAATCTATCAATACGTGACGATAATGATTCTGGTAACCAGTTTTTGTTTATTGAATTCACTATTCTTGAATTTTTCTAATAAGTTTTACCAACTTAGCTCCTAGACATTGTTAACTTTATTCACTTCGGCGCACTGTGAGCACACCCAAGGCATTTTCAAATATTGGTAAATAAATATGGATAAGAAAACAGTCAAAACAAAAGTGGACTGAAACAATTTAAGTAATAACCAATTCCATTATGGAAATAGAGTGATCCACAGACATTAGAGCCATAAAGAAACATTAGGAATTGTTGATAATAGCTGTACTTAATTCCCATTGATACCACAGAGTACATTGGGGTATTATAACTATCAGTCAAAATGACAGGTGACTTTTGTTAACTTTAGCTTTAGAGTATTCTTATTGGAACATTTCTTACCGTACTAATCAGTTAAAATCATCTTCATGATTTTTTAAACACTTACAAAATGAAATTTACACGAATTTCATTCAATTAAATTTTTCGAAATATAGGGTAAATAAATTGACAATTCTATACTGCAGTTGTACTGCACGAAATTTCTTATCTTTTCTAGAGAATTACTTGAATATCAACGAAGCGTAGTGTAGGACGCCCTCCGGCGAGATGGAGCGACGATCTGCGGAGTGTAGCTGGCAAACACTGGATGAGAAGAGCCGAAGACCGGCTCAGTGGCGCGTCTTGGGAGAGACCTACATCCAGCAGTGGACTGATATAGGTTGATGATGATGACTTGAATATCATGGTAAGCTATTAATATGAATCAATTTCTAATAAACGTGACAATAACACTATAGAAAACACAAATGAACATTGAAAAAAGATCATTGGATCAATAGATAGATAATGCTAGCTCATTAGTGCTACCTAATGCTAAAGTTTATTAATATTCTAAGAGACATGAAACAAACGATGTTAATCCACCTACATGTTTACAATAATTTAAACACAGCTCAGTTTATCCAGTCGATGTTTCCTTTGAGTTTGTTCAGAAGAATTGAGCGATCATCGCTCCCCGACACCCGTTTGTTTGCGCCCGCTATTGACAAACCCCGCAATGACACGCACATCCTTTTCATAGACACGTCTGTTTAAATTAAAACACTTTGAATGAACCAAAATCGTGGAAATTTAAAAACACCAGTCACTACATATTTAAAAAAAAAAGTTATATATGAAATGTAGGTGCATAAACGCAGGATATCGAGATGAGTGAAGATGAGTGGGGGAGATCTTTGCCCTGCAGTGGGACACAAATTGTGTCACACAATAAGTTAAATTAAAAAAAAAAAGTGAGCCTTTTTGATGTTGACTTTTGTCGACACGACAGTATCTAAGGTGTCAATTACGATGAATTTCCGTATAAGTGTATACTTAGGCCCTCAGTTTTTTTTTATAATATAGCATCTGATGAAAAATCCTGATTAAACGAGCAAAGTATGGGCAATTTACATGCTTGTAGAACAAACTGGCTGTAAGCTTTCGGACACTTTGGTGGAGCAGGTTCGAAACGTCTAGTTTCACAGGCTAGTCTTGTATCTAGTTACAGATATTACTTATAATAATTTGAAGAATAGTCACATGCTTATTAAACTGCGTCTTTTCTCGATATTATTTAAAACAGATATATGATAAAGTTGCCTGATCTATACGTATTTGATAAAATAAGAGATAATCAAGCTATAATTTGAATATGTAAATGCTGGTGCAAATGATCATTTATAGTACGTACATCATTCATAGTACATCTCTCGGGGCATGACAAAGTTCCATGAAATGAGGTAAAACGTAAAACTAATCTCGTGGACAGTGCCATGTGGCCGTCCCCGGTTCGATTCCCGCGGGGGACGGTTCAATGTCACGCCTATTATTTGTCGATATTTTTCGAAAGACGGATTATTTTAGTGCATTTTTGGTTGGACTGTGGATATAATTATAAAAAAATTCGAACATTATAATTTTTTTATGATACCTTGTGTCTATTATTTAGATCTAGATTCATGATTTTTTTTATAGTTACAGTGCTGCTAATCGGGTCAAAAATAGTTAAACCTTAAGAAACAATATGTGTTTATTAGAACATATTGTTTTACAGTAACTGGTATGGATGTGTTGGTATATTCACACATCCATACTCCGTAAATGACTGAACCTCTTCAGCCTAAGCTTCGGTTTCTCCTATTAAAACTATCGGTCTTTTTCTATAGGAATACTAATGGCTGCAAAATGATGGAACGCTATCCGCAAAGTAAAGACTAATGCCTTGATCAAACGTACCGAGTAAACCAGCGAGACAGTGACATATTTAAGATACACTGCGCGCTAACGCTGCAACGTTCAACAGTAAAACTGATGTCGACCCGCAGTGTATCTCAAATACGTCACTGTCTCGCCGGTTTACTCGGTACGTGTGATCAAGGCAGAAGAGCTCATTCATCGTCCGCTAGCAGACTGACCAAGCCATGCATCACTACTGAAGCCAACATAGAATCTTATGGGAGATCCTGCGACTTGGCTCGTTGTTTTACCCTTTATTGGACGTCCGGATTGGACAAACTGTATAAACTTGTAAGTATTTCTTAACATTAAGATATTTTATGTACAACAGTTAAACAATAAAATATTTCTGATTTCTTATTTATATATTCACGGACATTTCACACATCGCGCTCTAGTCTCGAACTAAGCCAAACTTGTACTATGGTATCTAAATTGCTAATAGAATTATTTATATTTGTTATGGTTTTGTTACATATCCTGCATATTACGTGATCCGACACCCTTGAATAAGTACCTAGTTCATAAAGTAATAGGTGATTTCGTATGCTAAAGTCGCTGAACCTAATATTCTATCACTAACACGGCATGTTAGTTTTTTAAGCTATTTTTTACAGATTTCGTTTTTTGTTTAGATTTGTGTCCACAAGGCTGTGGACTATCAGTCAGTCGTAAATACAGTTCAACATGTTTGTATAATAAGATCTCGACCATCGCACGTCAAGTCTCACACGACCCGCCCATCCTTTATTCAAATAAACCCTATTTTTATGGAAAACTGGCCCTTTCCACATCAATATCAATTTCGAAGCGATTGTTGCAGAAATAAAGGGATGACCCTTCAGGGACCGGCCTTGGCAGGTTATCTACTCAACTTTATTAGAGGATCTTTTGGAGGTAAAGATTTAGTCGCCTTTTTTGGGTGCGTAATAAAATCTCTCCATTCAAAGAATTTGGAATGAAGTTGCTACCTTTTTATTCAAGGTTCAAGTATAGTGTAGTCAACTTAAAATTCGTAAGTTAAAACTGGATTAAACTGGTCTTTAGTCTAAAACTTTAATTCAAACCTTGTTTTCTAGTAATTCTAACTACATTAAATATAAACTGATTACTTTGTTTTGTTTTACCGAAGTACGTACCTATACATATCTGTGTTACGTTTTCGTGATCAAATGATACCACGCTAAATATATAACGTCATTTCCAGAACCATTTACAAAAGCCAAGAAACAAGTTAAGGAACCTTCAGTATGCTCCACTATTATTACGAGCGATTACCCCGTCACCATGGTCCCCACTTAATATAATAAGCATCACCGAATCGAAACCGATGCCATTACATGTCTGTTCTCATTCATAATCAGGCTTCAGGCTCCGTAATCGGTCAATCATCTGTAATTTACAATCATCTGTCTTTTGCTCAGACTGGCTAGCCAGCCCTATTGGGTTATCGATCTAATTGGGAAATTACAGCAGCCTAACCATTAGCAAAGCAACCCACATGCAAGTGCTTTGTAAGATATGATATAACTAGATTTTGTAACTTTTTGTATTTTTTACTAAACAACTTCGATGACAAATGCGTGTGCAGCTGCACATAACTCAGGTATTTCCAACAGACCAATAATTATGGGGTATAGGAGAGCTATTACTGACCACGGTAAAAAATATAGCAAGTACTCTGTAATATATTTTATTTTTAACTATAAACAACCCGAGTTGAAACCGAACATTGGATCCGCCCCCTGCGCCTGCGTCGGTTTTTATTGCTTTTTTTTTAACTTAATAAACTTTTTCCTATTGGCCGTAAAGGAATTACAAAACTTTTTGTCTGAGACGGAATAAAATTTATAGCAGGTGGAATTGTTGTAATTATGAAGATTGGAATCGATATCTTAGATCGATCCCTGCGATTGGTTCGTAAACGGCCAATAGCGGTCGAGATCGATAAGTTCGATACAATTTAGCTTTTGTACATAACCATGGTGCACCTCTCTAATAAAAATATCAATATGGTGGTGTGATACCGCTGACCTCTTACTATAAATATGACAACATTTTGTAACGTCTTTGTAAATCAAATGTTTGACAGCTTTTTGAAAAAGATTAATAATGTCACCGTATTAAGCTGTCAGTCAGCAATAATTATATTATCTACCTGCCTTACAAACAAATATTTAAATCCTTATCATCTAAATATACTAGCGGATCAAGAGATGGGAGGTTAGGGGGACCTTAGTTACCTCCACAGCAGTACAAGGCTTCGAAGGTTACTATTTCGGGTTTCGGTACCGAAGTTCGGTTCGGAACGCGATCTCGCGTGACCGGGGGGCGTGGCGAGTGATTACAGCTAAACATTGTGTTCAAACTCCCAGGGAACCAGTACCTAAGGCTTATCCAAAATCCAATCAAATTCAACGAAATTATAGTTCTTTCTTGACATTTGGATAAAGTATACGAACCTTTGAAATCATAAAACTTTTAGTAATTTGTGATAGTTTTCTCTAACACAAAAGGTAATTTTGGACAGTCTGGAATTCGAAGATGCGATCTTTTACTAACACGTAGACCGCCAAGGTTTTTGCTTATAAATCACAAAACCATCATTAGATATTTTTTGAATCTTATTTTTAAAGTAGTGTGCATACGTAGTCAGTATATTTATTTATTTAAATGTTGCCATAGTGTTAGAAAGTTATAACTGCAATTAATTTGACTGACTGCCAAATAAATTGCCATTTAGTCTACATTTTAATTATAAGGGTTGCCACACTTCACGCCAGGTGGTATTCCGGTTCACAAGTCAACAGTATTAACATTATGACTCATTAATATCCGTGTATACAAAAATAAAGGACATCAAAGACTTGGTTATAATTTGGTTACAAACAAATTTTATTGTAGTCATTAGTCCACGTCCCAACAAATGTGATTCGTGACAAAATATTGACACCATCACGTACGGAATGAATAAAATGATGTAATAAATATAAAAACTTGGTCTGTCAAGCATTCGTCTGACCGGCACTAACGTGATTGAGGTAATATCCCGTAGTAAATATTTAGGGGACCGTTAAAATTAGAACACATCGACATTTTTTTTAAGCATTGTAGACAAAAGCTTGGCCGCAATCACATCTGATGTTAAACAATGATGCGGTGTAACGCGTTTGCCTAGATAGAACCTATTCACTCTCCTCTTGAAAGATTGAATGTTGAATAAAAAAATAATTTTCAATGTTGAAAGGCATTGAATCAAACATTTGTAATTAAAAATTAGAACAATGTATATTACATAGGGGTATCTTGTTAACGTAAAGATGTTTAATATTGTTCAATATTTTTACGTTCAATATTGTTGCGTCTCTTTGACGCAAATGTTAATTGTTATTTGATCTAAATCTTATTTCTGTCTGGTATAAAGAGGGTTTTTTTTAATCTCTTACATCAAAAAATGGACATGTTCTAAAACAGTAAGTACTTATACGAATACTTAGACGTAGAAGTTTTTTCTACGAGTACCCAGGAATATCGGAAAATGACAAAATAAATAAAGTGAAAAAAGCTGCATTTATTATAATATAAGTATAAATTATACGGAACCATGGAAGCGTATAAAACTAGATTATTGTTTTTTCTAGCACCAAGTCGTAGATACAACTTCATGCATAGATTAATTCGTTACGTTTTCATGTCGTTAATTTGGTTTGTAAGCGTAAAAAGGTTTTTGTCTATGTAAAACTGAATCATAAAATAAACTTAAAGTTGATAGATAATATAAATAAAAAAAATATTTAAATTACTTGACCTTGAGTGACTTGAGCGAAACTACCAACTAAATTATAAGAACTCATTTTTTACATAAAATAAACTTTATAACAATACCTACTATATTAATTTTGCAAGCATGAGTAACTTTAACGACAACTTAGTATTACTTATTTTATACTGTGTTCCATTATAAAAAATACATAGGAACTTGAATACCTTTAGTGTAGTTTTGTCATCTAAAAAACTAGTTAAAACCAATTTAAAGTTTCAGGAGAGAGTTTTCCATAGACGCCTTCGTTGGTTTGTATAGTAGTGAAGTGGTTAGTAATGGTAGCGTATTTAAGACACATTGCGCGGCAATGTTTCAACGTTCGGCACACGTGCTTGCGTTTTCGCGCAGTGTATCTCGAAAACGTTTATGATTCGCGACGACGACTGTATTTTTTTTTTATTAGGTATAGCGTCTTCGAGCACGAGCAATACCTACCATTTCGTGCTTTCAAAATGATAAAAGGCTATTCGCCCATCGGTAATTAAGATACTATGCCGAAATATTTCAAGAAATCTACAAAATAGACGAACCATCCTAAACTTGTAGAACACTTTTTATTTTACAAATAAAGCTTTACCATTCTCTACCGTATCTACTTTGTAATATAGTTCATTTTACTGTGTTACGTTACATTTATCGCTGCAAGGGTGATGTGATGACGTATGGTGATCATCAATATGTGTCGCGGTAGAGCATTAACCCTAACTAATGAGGTCGGCCGTTTAATAGAATCAAAGTTACACAGGTCTACAAATTCATATGAAATACTGGCTAATGCCCGCGATTTCGTCTTATTATCGTTATATTTTGAATATTTTGATGTCACACAATATCTTTATAAATTGTATCATTATGATGTTTAAGGTATGTTGTAAAGTAATATAAGTAATATCTTAAAGTATCATTAAAATCTATTGCGTAGTTTTTGCGTCAAGGAGTAACAAAAACATCCTACACATCCTAGTAGGAAGTAAGATTGTCGATTGCATAAAAAATAGTCATGAAAAATTATAGTTCTCTATTGAAAAAGGTAGGCACAAAAACTTGTTTTGATTCTTTGAATCTGAAATGAAAGACATATTTTTTTATAAAAGTAATAGCTCATCACTTAGAAAATCCGATAACCTTTGTCTTACCAACTGTAATTTAATTTTCTGTAAAACCTTTTTTGTTAAGAAAAACTTGTTGATAGAAGTAGTCGAGCATCCTTTGTTATTGTCTAAGTGCTTTGTGGTCGGCGGCTAAACTGGAGGTGACTCAAATCATTTTATTCTAAAAGTGCTTGCACACGAGGCAAAACACTTTGACAAGTACCATGACACATGACATGATAATAGATCTAGTGCACTATCTCTTTAGTGCACTAGATCTATTATCTATTATTTATCTTCGTGTAACCTGAATAAAAAAACTGCTTGGTAACAAGAAAATTGTGAATTAAATTGAACCCGTCCCTTAAAAGTTACAGTTTAAAGATTCATAAAATACTTATATTAGATGTGAGCCAAAAAGCTTAACATAGTTTTTTGGTAAATTTTTGTATGAAAAACTGACAACAAATCGGTACACGAGTTGAATTAGATACATTTGATTTTCAATATACTTAGCTGAAACCCGTCATAAAACCAGGTGACCAGTTCGGTTCGCCAACGATTTAATGTTTCACCCCCTATCTTATAAAAAGTTAGCGTTGACATTATGTCACCATTACATATGGTAGGTAATCAAGACATCATGTCTGCGCTAACTTTATATAAAATAAACCGACTAAAGTCGGTTAACTCAACTAAGAAACAAGTTAATATTAAAATACTAACTTGTTTCTACTGATATGTACCATAGCCTCGTGTTGTATACCTCTTGCGGGCGTATGTTCTCACGCCTTCGAGGTCACGCCTCGCTTTGACCATCACCGGCAGTACATCCTACATCGCTATGAAATGACGGAATACCGTACGGAGTTCGGTCTACAGTATTCCATAGCGGAGGTTCCGTGTGATTTCACATTTCAAATGTTCACAGGGAGTTTTCCGAAGTTGGATAATCGAGAGCTGTTGTTTGTAAAATACGAGTTTGCTGACAACTGTTGTATATAATTCATGTGAATATGAGTGTGAGTAGAGGAGGGGATGTGTAAGTAGAGGAAGGCTGAAAAAGAAGTGATATCATCTTTTACACAATCCAATTGTGTAAAAGATGATATGAATGTAAAGGTCAAAGTTGACGAATAATAGGAGTGAGTGGAAGAAGAAAACATGTTGTGCTGACCCCAATTAGATCAGGATCAGGATAGGGAAATGATGATAATGGTAAGTAACATCCAAGATTTCTTTAACTTGGAAAAAAGTTTTCTTAGTGCTTTTTGAAGGTTATTTTTTAGTCTTTTAAATGGTTTATTAATAAATAATTTCTAGACACGAAATGCTCAAAATGTTTTCTTAGTGCTTAGTGCTTTAAATGTTATTTTGAAATGATTTGTTTTTAGTTGTTTAAATGGAAAAGGATTTTCGTACTCGTAAGTACCTACTTATTAGCAAGACCTACGCTGCTGGGTGAACTAAGGCAGTATACCATTAAGATTTTTTCTTCGCCAGCTTTTGTACATAATACATTTGGCACACTAAAGCCTAGGCAAACCCTTTGTAATCCTGCAAGCATTAGCGCGGTGCGGCTTGGAATGAACACAACACGTCACAAAGCCAAGATATCCCACTTGAGCGCACCATTGTACTCGCATATCGTACCCAAAGATATTACATATGAATTCTCTCAACGTATTTACAATGATCTTCTGTTCAACTAAATGTAGATGCGTATTTAGGGTAGATAAATAATGATAGCTCGTTTTGTGTAAAGCAAAATCGACACTTTACTGCGGTAGAAATAAACTAAGATTAGTATGTTATGAACATATTATAAATAAACTAAGTTTAGTATGTTATGAACATACTAAGCTATATTTCTTATAAAACAGTTTACAAAATGTTTAGTTAACAGACAATTTATTTTCAAATCGTATTATTTTATTTTAACCTTTTTATTACTGAGCCTTGAGCACTGTTTTATAATAATATTGAAGCCATCTTAAATAAATTCAGGCTTTTTCCGTGTCGGTTAAAGACTGGCTGAATTTTTTGATGATTGAATTTTTGAAGGATTATAAAGCAAACTATGTCATAGGGATTTGAGATCATAGAGAAGAACTTTGTTACAGATGAACCTAATGTTTTAAAGGTAACTATTAGAAACTAGTGCTTCGAGTTCCTGCGGTCGAAACAGCTTCGTCCCGGGCGCGGCGTGAGTCTGCAGAACCGCGGGCTAACACCTCCGCGGCCCCAATTCACACCAAAGCCTTGTTGAAACGATTCAAATCAGAGATTTCAGGACGATACCCAATTGTATTATTCCGGTTTCGTACCCAAAAATCCAATTGTGCCGGGAAAATCTGAGGATTCTGAATCCCGCTGAGAATGGCGAGATTGCTTCAATCGGCCGGCACTGAATAACCGCGAATAATACGTTGTCATTCGCCATTATTATCTCACAATGATACAGTGCTTTTGCGATAGGATCTTGGTTAGCAATCGGCCAACTATCGCCCGTTAGACGCACACAAGATAACCTATTATAATAATGCACGTAATAGTGCACGATTAGAGGAATTATTTCAATGTCTTTATTATAATTAGCTTGTTTTGTCATGATGTCAGCCGTGAAATCACTGGCCAAATAACCGGATTTTACTATAATCACTTTATGTCCGTGTGATTTGTGTGTGATATGTACTTGCATATTTTTTTATCTTTGCTATCATCAAAGTTAACCACGGTCGATTATCTTTAGAAAAATATTCAACTTAAATCGATGTTCTAAGCCAGGTATTATCTTACCTAAGTATTTCAGGCACCAGTCTCCCACAAAACAAGTAACTTATTGTCAATCCTTACGAAGACGATACGTAGGTACTTTGAACTGAGCCAAAAAACTCAAAACGTTTTTTATACTCAGTTTCTTAGGAGCATACTTAGCATAACTAAAACCTGATTTTAGAATGATATAAGTATTAAAATAAAATATTATTTAATCAGAAACAGGAAGCAAAACTTCTTGTCTTGTTTTTTACACTCCTTAATCCTTAAGTATACTTACTTAAGTACTATATATTTTTATATTAGTATCTACTTATAAAAGGTAATATTTATTACCTATAAAGACGTAGAAATACAGGTAACATTGTAGGTATAGTTAGTTTCCAGAATATTGGTGTGTAGCCCACAGCCGTGTCGAGAGTTTGATTAATGACGTCACCAGCGCGAGGACAACGTACTACCGCAATGAGAATCGGCCTCATATTTTATTTATTCTTTGTTAATTTTGTAATATTTTTATGTGCCATTTCATTATACACACATATTCTATAGCGGTTGCATACACGTTCCTTATTACACTTCTCAAATTACAACCGATCAAAAAACAAAATTTCTTGGCTTCAAATAATAATTAGATAAGAACTCACAGACATACATAGCAACCTAGGCACTGAACAATTAGTGTAAGATTAGAGGAATGTTGGTTTTTAGTTGGGATCGAACCCACGACCTACGCTTGGAAGGCAGAGTCATTACCAACTGAGCTGTGGCCTTGGTCTTGGTCTCTCGTACCTATATTATTATATTTGGGTGTGTTCTTATCAGCGTCTTTACGTGGGCATCGTTATGTGAGATAAGGGATATAATGAAAATATGGCCAAGAAACGTGCGCAGCGTGATATTTAATTATGTATTACATCTGCACTTAAATCACATTTTATTTAACTTTTTGCGCTCCAATAATCAACATACAATGACATTCATTATTCGAGCGTAAAAAGTAAAAAAAAAGGTGATTTAATTCCAAAGGCCATTATCCAACATCCTTAGAATCCCTATACCTACTGTAGACGAAGGACACTGAACAATTGAGATGACAGTGAGATGATGACGTCACTACATGTCATGATACACCACTTTCTCAACCCTCAGATTATTCAAGCCGACTAAAAGAAAGGATTCATTTTTAAGACAAATTATATTTTAATTTTCAATAATCTTCTTCTTCTGTCGTGTCGATGCTACAACTGTATTTTGTTATAGCATCGTGTTGGAAAGATTAGCCAGACTAGACACTGCTTTGCCGTGCCTAGCTGTTACCGGTGTGCGCCACGAGGAGGCTCACACTTTCATTTTCAATAATAAGCCTCTGCTTAAGGTTGAAAACATTAAAATATCCTCAAAATCCTGCTCTCTCAAGCTGTGACAGGAGCTGTCACAGCTCAGTTGGTAGTAGCTTTGACTACCGTGCTGTGTGTCTCGGGTTCAATTCCCACTCAGAGCAAATGTTTGTGTGATGAACATTAATATCTGATACTATGTATTCCATGTATGAATTTACAAGCAAAGTAGGTATGTAAGTATTCTATCAGCAATTTAGTTCGCATAGTGGCTTTGCTTACCTAGTTTGTGACTAGAGTGTGATGTGTGAAATGTCCGTGAATATTTATATTTATTTAATTTAAAAAAAGTACCTGAAACGTTCCCTAGTTACTTGCACGAGCAGACGAGGTGGTCCATTCATTCTCCCCACAATGAGTTGCGTGCCGGTGGCGCCCTCTCATTGTTTTAATTTCACTCGAATCACTAATTGCCAAGCGAGCCGCATAAAAATATCCCTGCAAACGTTTTTAACAACCACCTCATTGCATTTTAAAGGAAGGATTATAATTTCTTTTACCCTCGGTAGGCGGAGATCTTTTATTAATTCAGTTACTTGTTTGGATTTTTTTCACGTTTCCTTGAATGGATTTTACGCGTGTTGCGGATTTTCTTGAGATTTATTATTTACAAGGTTTTATTGTTAAACAAAAGAAAGGGTTTAGGGTTTCAGGTACCTTAGGACGGGTACCAGGATATTATATTTTTTTGTCAATGTTTTGTTCCTGAAAAATTGTCTGATATTTTTCTGCCAGGTCATTATTTCGAATAAAAAAGTAATTCCAATAAGAAATAAATAAGTACCAATATTTTGTATGACTATCTTCTTGCATCCTCAAGAATAATGAATTTAGCTGAATTTATGTCGTCACGCTTTTTCGCATTTGACAATGCCATAACGTAGCGTAACTCTCCCGAGCTCCAGTTCCAGTAAGACTGCGAAAGACCCGAACCAATCCATAATACCACTCGAAGCGTCCTTCTTCGAAACCAATGCTTCAAAACACCGTGAACAGTGCATGTGTGTACGCCAAAACTAGGGATAAACATGAAAACATCTGACAATCGCGATTGTACAGCAATCGTAGCGTAGTCATGTTACACTGCGCAGTAGCGCTTCAACGTTCAGCAGACGCTCTGTTGTAGACACGTAATGTGACTGAAATATATTATGTTTCCGCAACGCGAAGACTGTTTGTATTATTCGTGGTGAAACCTCTCAAAGGTGCACCGTTTTTGCGTCCAAATCGCAAAATAATGACAGGCGCACGCCGCCGGGTTTCGCCGCGCTCCCCGCATGCTAATAAAAACATGAATATTTATGCAAGGGACAAAAATACAAAACAATTATGATATCACGAAAATAAATATTGTATAAAAATTGAGGTGTAGATATGAGTAAAATGTGAACGAAACAAAGCTTACCTAGATGAGCATTATTTTCAATAAATTATATTTAAAAGCATGTGATTTATAAAGGTTTAATGTAACTTTTAACATTAGCAAAATAGTATTTGAAACCTACACCTAGATATAAATTTTATTCTTATCAAGATTTTATTTTGATTCGCTGTGTTTTGAAAACAGTATTTCATTAGTTATTTTTAAAAACCAACACTTTTATATTTTTTACTTTTTATTTTGGCATCCAATTATGCATGTAGTTTAAAACGTGTAACACGCTTAGCTATCTGCTTCTGATCGGCGAGTGGAGCTAAAAGAAGGGGAGAATGGGCTTTTCTAGGATTTAAATTTAAATTGGTTACTATCGTACAAGCGTCACTCATGTCCGTGGCTGTGATGGATCGCCGATTATATCGTGAAGATATTGTGAATCGTATTCAAGCATATACTTCAATAATGTATGTTCGAAAAAATATTAATCTTTTTCCTAAAAAAAGCGACAATCATAATGTTAACACAAGAAATAAGGATAAACTCGCTGTTCCCATTACTAGGCTCACCAAAGTAAATAAATCTTTTAAAGGGCAATGTGTACGCTTCTATAACATAGTCCCAAGCTATGTTTGTCAATTGCCGATTGGCAAGTTCAAAAACGTAATAAAACGAAAACTCTTATCAAAAGCATATTATAAAATATCTGACTATTTAGAAGACAAGCAAGCTTGGGACGAACTAGCTCCAACTTTGTTAAACAATTGTAAGAAGGATCATATGAAAAAAACGTTAGAATCCAGGTCTAGTTTCTTGCCAGTTCTTCTAGACACTGGTCGCGACGAACTGGCGCCTAGAATCATCTAGTATGTAAGACGTTTCAAAGTGATCCTTGTGATTTTATTGAATAAATGAATTTGAAGTTTGAAAGGGTTTAAGCATTAAAAAAAACTAACCTTTAAAAAATTTAACCGGTAAAACAAAAGAAAGTAATCAGTTCAGATTAAAAACAAAATTTTTATTATAAGTTTCAATTAATACAGTTGACAATAAATATTATGTATCATATTAGGTAATATGTATAGTTAGAGTTAACACAAAACAAGATATGAATTAAAGTTATACCCCCTATCTTATAAAAAGTTAGCGCTGACTTTAAATCATCATTAGATATGTATGGTAATCAAGACATCAAGCCTAACCTAACCTAACCTTCAATAAGTTTCATACGTAAATCTGTATTCTATAAAAGACGGTCTATCTTATAAAAAATTACCACAGACTTGTTGTCTTGATTACCATACGTAATGGTGACGTAATGTCAACGCTAACTTTTTATAAAAAAAAAATTATTGCCAAAAAATAGATATAAGATAGAGGGTTAGTTATAAAGACAGATTTCAAAAATCATATTGTGATATATTCAAAAAGAAATAGACTTATTCATACTGATTCAAATAAGAAAGTTCTATAAGTTTTCTAACAAGACGTACTATGTTGTACTATCGAGTATGACGGAATACCCGAGATCAATTGGAATTGTAAATGGACCCTGACTGTATCTAAACCGCAAGACTCGTGACTAAACATATAATTCAAGGGTAAAATATACTCACCTTCAATGTTTTTGAGAATGCATTTTTCTAACTAAACTTATTTCTATTTAGTGAATTAATTTTGCATTACTTTTAAATTCAAAACAACACAAACGTCTATCTACGTTTGGATTCGTTAAAAACTTTAATTCTAAGTTCAAATTTACGTATACACCTAAACCTCTTTGGTCGGATTTGTTACAAACTTTTTAAATTCAAAATAGGAACGCGCGCTTTTAAAATAGCTTAAAAAGAAAACAAAAAATTTAAATGCACATAATTTGAACGCCCGCGGCATCTAACAGACGGAAAATATTAAAGGGAACTTTACCTACATTTTTGAAAGAAGTTTTCTTTATCCGAAGAATAAATCGAAGGTGGGAGGGAAAAGTTTACCCGCGGAAATAGAGATCTGTTGTTTTATTCATGGGAAAAAAGTGGTGAAAACGCGAAATGGCAAAAACCTGTCGCTTTTAAAACTAGTAAAAAGTTTGCATACACCAAAAAAACATTTCAAAGGTATATTTTATTCGAACAATTGGTTTACGGATAAAGTGCCTACCAGAATGCTCATTAAAAAAACGTCAAAGATGTAAGTAAATAGGGTTAGAATTTCAAAATAATATTCTTACTAATTAATCAAAATACAATTTCTGTTATGAAGTGAAACTCGTGATAAATCCTCACGCGCGGTATCCATTAAATAATGTAAATTTGTTGTAGTCCGCGCTCCGTGAACGTCTCAAAGACCGCATTTACACTTAAAACAGGCCTAGTCTACTCTTGTTCCACCATATTGTGAAGGCAGTATTGACCTTTGTTTAATTTTCAGTAATATCGTAGCGTCAATTTTTAAATTATAACTTGCACATAACGATAACAAAGATTTTTAGATATAAGTACTTACTAAATCAAAATCCTTTTTTTATGTTTGTATTAGTTTAGAGTGCTAGTGTAGATTTTTTTTATAAAGCTAACTATCAAATGTCAAACGTATGAAATCTTGAAAAATTGCTCAAAGGCACCTAAAATCTGCTTTATATAGAATTGTGACCAAAGTCTCTGTGAGTGAAATATTTAATTTTCATAAAGTATACATTAGGCGAACAAGTTGCTTGAGTAGGGGAACGCTCGCATACCTACTTGTCTTCACGGCATAAAACGACACCGCAGATTAAATAACAGTTATTAGGAAATTTGGTTTTCAAACATTTCTTAGACTAAAAGATTCTAATACCGATTAAAAATTCTAAACAGATTCTGGCATCTAGAAATAGTATGTAAGACAATTCGATCCATGTGATTTTATTGACTGTAGAAAATTTTTACTTTGACTTTGAATTTGATTAGTATTTAAGGAATGCAGCTAGATTTCTCAACTTTAATGTAATTTGTAACGTAAAAGTATACAGGTAAACTTAAAAAAAACTTATAAGTACATCACTCGCTAATAAACTCAACAAAAAACTACCGATCGCAACAGATAACCACCGAATCTGCATATCACCAATATTATATCGTCACGAAAAACGTATCCCTTACGCCTGTGTACACATGAATGACGCGTGATGCTGCCGACCTTCTGCGTCATCCATCATTCGCCGTGGCGCCTGCAACTAGACTCGTGACATTGCGGGTGGAAAACTCCCAACACAGCCAAAACCAACCTTATTCTAAACCAATAAAGTTGGATATCCCCTGTGGATCCGTAAAGGTGGCACTCCACCGCCTCGCGAGGGAGGATCCCTGTCAAACGCTGGCGAAGAGTTTGACAGACGCGGGGCGCGGAGTATTTGACATGAAGGGGCTTGTTTGATACGGGGGGGTCGAATTCTGCCGGTCATGAATAGGCAATGGGCTGCTTTATTTATAAAGATTGGGTCTAGCTCAATGAACTTATTTGGGAAGTAAACACGATACCTAGTTAATACGTATCAAGTTGGTAAAATACAAAATTGATTGTTTATGTTTATAGTGTCTATGTTTCGAGTATTTATCCAATCAAGTAACATCTATCATAGATTAGAAATCTGGTTGAAAACTCATATGTTTTCACCTAGTTCCAGTTAGACCAATCCTAAAAGAACTACACAAGATATAAAACAAGATGACCTTTATCCAATAGGATTAAATTCTTACAAGAATTGTTTTAATATTTCTTAGATTCTATTATTATTTTGTGATTTCCATATTTATTCAGCTTAGTTTAACATTGCTCTTCTAAAAGACAGTTCCAAAGAATAAATAAACAAGAAAGCGCAGTAAAAGACTATCAACGACAATTTAATTCAACCGCAACTACCTTACCCTCCAGCATCTTGTAAGGGGAATAAAATCCATAAATGTGCCGCCACTGTGCCACTGACTGTATGAATCCATGCTGTATTTAATTTACATAGAAAGCAGGTTACCGGCGTACAGGTAAGCACATATAAGCATAGCATAATATCTGAAACCTGGTTTATCAAAGGGCCAACACAGCTACGAAAAATATACTAAACTTTTATGCTTATTAAGATTTAAACATGCTAAATTGGTAAATAGTATACCAAAATGGTATACATTTTCTCTGATTTTCTCAGATTGGTTGAAACGTTATCAACTAAACGTTATATTTTTATTTTGTATGTATTGTTATATGTACTTATGTATTGTTTTGTGTTGTAATTTAACTAGATAAAACAAAAAAATCAGATGAATGTATTCTGAATTAATAAAAGTATTTTATTTATTAAATTTCCCAATTCGATTAAAAAAAATCCTTACAAAGTCATTAGCACGATAATAATCATTTTTTAATTGCACATTTAGCTTATCCTAGTTAATATAATTAACTTTTAGGAAAGACTTCAAGTAATAGATAGTTTGATTTCTGCATTTAAAAAAATAAAATGACTAAAATGGAAATATAATGTTTAGTACTTGGTATAGTATTTGGTTATACATTTATATATTAGTGGTTTAGTAGTTACAACAGCAAAATGAAATAACTACTTAAATCTTTCAATCTACTTGAGAAAAACTGATTTCTTCAGAAGTCTATACCAATCGGTTTAAATACGCGCCGGTAACCAGCTTTTGGTGTAAATGCAGTAAATAGTAGCTGTATGAACCAAAACCACCGTCGAGTAGTAAATTTGATTATTCCGCGAGGTTGGCCTATCGCCAACGTGACTATTTATCAAAAGCTCTTCGCCCGACGCCGACGGTTTACAAGCATACCTACTAATCATCGATGAGGAAGTTTATAGAGCTGTTGTGACTACACATGTGATTTAGGTGTGATTAAAAATTAAAATATTTCGATAAATAAAAATTTTAGAAAATTTAGAAAATTTGAATTTAAATGAAATTATTTATTACCACAGTAGTAAGTAGTGACTGTCAACCTCAGAAAAGTACATAAAATACTAAATTGAGAAACAGTCGTGCTACCGGTACTTCGTCCTATAAATGTGCACAAATAAATACAATGCAAAAATGACCTATGCACCTAACAGAGGTGCAAGCAATTCCAAATAATAACTAACGATAAAAGTGCCCATATAAAACTTTTTACTTATTAATAAAAAAAGAAGAGAGAAGAGGCAATGCATCACAGGGCACGTCCTCAGCGGACGAAGCCAGATGTTCAGCGAAGTAATGTATCTTGACTACTGTTACCATAAATGCATTAGGTATATCAGCACTGAATTTTTTTGTAGTACAAGATTTTTATTATAAATTTGGTACTAGTTGTTGTCTACAACACTATATATAAAAAAAACTAATGTGGTTTTTACCACTCTATAGCGGGTCCACGCCGTAAAATTTATCGAGTTATTATAAAGGCATAACTGAATCCTTAGTACCTAAATAAAACTTTTTATTGATTCAACTAGTGTGCTTAAAAATGTACCTCAGCATACTAATATCTTTCATTTGTCATTTGAGAACAAGGTCTAAAATTATATGAACAAATGGTCTGAGCGTTAGAGAGTGAATTGATCGTAACCGTGAAAGTCAGTAAGTAAATAAAAAATAAAAAATTAAGATATTCCTCAAGTGTGACGTGTGAAATTTCCGTGAATATTTATTTTATTTATTTATTTATAATCGTTCATCCTTTAAATATGTATGATGAGTTTACGCTGATGATGATGATGATACAATTTCTAGTTAAAATTCTCACACTTATCCTTTCGTTAATTTGGATACGTAAGTAAGTCTAATTAATCCCTAATAATAGGTTACTTTTAAATTAGACAAGTAATCAATTTGGTAAATTAATTCTTACTAAAGTTATGTGAGGAGTCTAAATGACCATAATTATCGCAAATTAACATACGCAGTAAGTATAGATTGAGAATCAGTGAATCATTTTAAAGTCACTCATAATTTTGCGTATAATATAAAATGTCAATTAGTTAATTTTAATAAGGTTAGTGACGTCAGAATTCATTTATATTTTTATTTTATTAGCATAAAGCCAAACTCAAAATAAATTTGTTTACTAATACAATCTCATGGATCACTTAGAAGTGTCTTTTTAAATAAGTACCTACTAGGTGATGACCGCGACTTCGTCTTCTTATCGTTATTGAAATAATTCACACAATATCTTAATAAATTGTAACCTGTGTTATTCTGATGTATAAACTAGATTATTGCAAACTACCACTAAAATCAATTCCATAGTTTTTCCGTGAAAGAGTAATAAACATACATCCATCCATCCATACAAACATATCGCGTCTATACGAGTAAATGTAACATTTATTTTTATTTGATATAGTTTTTTAGTATTTAGATATATGTATATATTATTTATTTTATATACTGTGTTTGTAAATAAAATATTTCTTTATGCTTCTTTATCTTTAAATATATTATTAGTAGGGAGATAAGTAGGATAAGTCAAAGTATACAAATTTTAGGTGTACGGCCAGTAGCGTGTTGAATCAGCGATTAAAAAATAGATGGGACACCTCCAGATAAACATTAAAATGTTCCCCTAGCATAGAAACCAGGCTGGCTGCCAGGGCTGTTCCGTTCTATGATTTATAGCGAGCGAGATTTCGCTCCAAGCTCTCGTTTCCTTTGTCGCCGGATTCGGCTGTGGCAACCCTCGATTTGTAATAGACAACCGATGATTTGAAAGTCACGTGACTAAATTTATAAGCATGATTTGTTGAATTGCAGATGTTTTTTGTGTAGGTACTACTTGTTTGAACTAAGGTTTGCTTACAATATTATTGATACAAATTGAGACCATGTAAGTAGTTAGGTCTTAGTAAAAAGAGCATATTAAAAAATGGAACCTATTTGATATTCAACTTATGGATAAGCCATAGGTTGAATACCAAATAGGCTGATCGATAGCCGATTATTTTGATGTTTTTATATGGTTAATTAGGTTTTACATGTAAGTGATACGGGGTAAATAAATGTTTTCTATTCGATTCTACCTAAGTTCATAAGAATGGCGATACTAAACAACTTAGTAAAATAGATGGTTTGTTATTTTATTTAGAAGCTTTCGGCATTTTTTTTTGATTATTTATTGGGTACGGTATATTTAGATTTAATTTATGTTGGAAGAGAATCGAACTACAAACCTTGTCTTAGCGTAAGTTAAGCTGATAATAAAATCATTTTTCCCAATCCATCGTGGCTAACAATTTAAGTAACCCCATAAAAAAGAAAAAAGCAAGAGAGCGAACTACCACAAAGTAAACCTCAGCTCATCACAGACATTGGCCACATTATGTTAAGCGATCATCCCTCATAATCTCGTCTTGGGGTGGCTTTAATAAAACAAAAGACAACAACATGTCGACACACCGTCGCTCGATCGCGTCTGTCAAATAATGATGCTCATTTGTCAAACGAAATCTCTGGGAAGGAAGCGTGCGGGACAGACTGTCATACCGTACGAAATGGTGTGCTATAAAAAATATTAGTGTTGGCGAACCTAACCAACGAGACCATGAATGTAGCTAAATAGATGTAAAACTTTTTGTAAAAAGCTCATTCGAGAAATACCTACTTTGTTTTGCCATCAAGTAGTAATTTTAGTAGTAACGCAATGGACGTAGCCTGATGCATGATAGGACACGTCCTTTATGTACCAGGTAAATCAATGTATTACTGAGTTTACCATCTGTATGCTGTTTTAAGTATTTAAAAAAATATATTTTAAAATAGTGTTTTTGGGATAACTATATCTAAACCTTTTTGGAATTGACGCTACAGCACCATGTTATATTTAATCATTTTTAAACATAACATAAATTGTTCTTGAAGTTGCGATACACATAATTATAATTTAATCAAGTTTTTATTTTACAATATTTTATTTATAAAAAGTTACGTACCATACGTTGATAAAAAAGACACAGTAGGTATCTACAGCTGGGTTACTTGTTCATGCTACTATCCGCTCATATCCCCAAATAAAGAACCAAGCAGCAGTGGATTGCAAGCAGGCAACGTCGATCCCTTTATATTTTTTCATCAATGTCACATGTGACGCCTCAATGTCATTTTCATAAGACGAAAAAAAATGTTTATTAAGACGATGCGGAGCTTGCGCGATATTACAATATTTCGACTAGTGAAATATGGAAAGCTATTTTTTACGAGGAAGTTACAAGGTGCGTATGAGATTAAAATCCACGGAGAGGGTTGGTTATTAATACTTATTCGTCTAATAGCTTTTTTGATGTTAAATGAAAAATAGCAAAAATAACGGGGAACTTTCTTCTGCGTCTTTTGACGAAGAATGTGATAAATAAATAAACAGTAATATGTGTAGCATATGATTTAGACAAAATACTTGTCTTCTCTTCTTTCGACAGATCTCGCGTCTTCTTTTTTATTAAGGACTTCGGAGATTAATGGTTCATAAGTAGGTATTACTTTAATGTCTAATATTAAACGATATCTTCATCTTTTCTTCTTATATTTTTTTGCTGCTGTATAGACTTGAAAAGGGTAGTCAGACTACAGCTTTCATCGTCCACTACTTATATCCAAGCAAGTAAAATCAAAAGATTTCAGAGCTTTGGTATTAAGTTTTGACCCTAATCAACTTATTTATATTGTATTAAGAAGGTCACATTATTATTTTATAAAAAAAAAATATTGATTTATAAATAATAGAATACGTAAATAAAACGTATAGTTGAGAGTAGAACTCCGAGAGTGACGGTGACACCGCGTCACCGTTTTGTTACTAAACAAAACTAAATCTAAAGTAGGTATAAAATAACAAATAATATGATTCAATATTTATTATTAATTATCTAAAATAATTGATCTATCTATAATAGACAACGATGCGAAAACGTATAGTAACAGGACTGCGATAGTGACGGTGACGGTGGCGCGGTGCGAATGGAAGGCGCTCGGCAGATGTGCGATGAGCCGCCGGTTGTGATTGTCTTGCCGCGATGATTGATGATCTTCCGCCAGCTGCTGTGTAGGGCTGCCACGCTGCTACTTTACATTTTGCAACTATTTAGGTAATTACTAATTTTAATGTTTTGGGTTTGCACTTGGGTTTGAACAACGTGATCTTTTGATTTGAGGCACAGCACCGTAGTTGGTACCTCTTCCATGGTATGGGTTCTATTCCTACCCAAAACAAATGTTTTTCTGGTGAATATGAATAGTTAGTTTTCTCCAGTTGCTGCTATTGACGACGGTTTTGTACGCTATACTTTAATGCAGGATTGAAATTTATGATTGCGCAAATAACCGGATTTTTTCCCCGTGGCGTTTACGAAGGATTTTTTGAGTTTGCTATTTATTATTTTATGGATTGATACGAGATAGAAAAGGCTCAAAGATCTTAAAGACTCAATATTATATAAGCAGATACAAAACACATTAGCGTAAATATAAATAATAGTACATAATAGATAACCATTCTTATTTTCTTGTCATCACAAGATAAAAACAATCTTAAATAGATAAACAACATCATTAGTTAATTGTTCTTTTTGTACACAAAATATGTAAATACTGAGAGGGATGAATGAAAGTACTGTATACAACAATAAGTACGGATACTTACCCTTAACAATGCAGGATAATCCCCCTTTCAAATCGTTTGATTGACAGATCTTAGTTTCTTCTCTTTCTCTCATCGATTTTTAGACTCCGCCTACGAATGCGTACCTATTAAATACTCTTTTGTACAATACAAATAGTATTCAGGATACGAATAATTATTAAAAAAAAATATTGGTTTATGTAGATACAATATAAATACATATAATGTATTCTATCAGCAGTCTAGTTCCTATAGTACAAGTTTTACACTTTGTTTGGGACTACAGTGATGTGTGAATTGTCCGTGAATATTTATTAATTTATTTATAAATATTAATGTAAGATTTACGGTAAAAAAAGCGTTCTTTTATATTAATATTTTTTAAAGCATGTTTTTACATGTGAACCTTTTGGTCTCAAATAAATTAAAAACAAATCTTCAGAAATAAAAAAAATAGTTGCGTATTTAAAAAGTTCGTGGCAGCCCTACCGTTCTATTCAACTCACGTTTATTCAATATAAGTAAACTCAGACGACACAGAATATTTCGTCCAAATATTCTACATTCGTCAGGAGACGCTTTTGCATGATTCTGTATTCATTATACAAGTACTTGTTTGGGTAAGTACTTGTTTTACTTGAAAAATTAATCTCCTCCCTTTTTTGAATTCTAAAGTATAAATTTACTAATCTCTGTACACACATAATATTAAGACACACACACATATGATAATATCAAGTCAGTAAATAATAAAAAAAATAGATAATTTTTTCAATCTACTCTACCTACATTTAATTAAAATCTGCAGTCAAATCTATTCTTAGATTCTTAATTATTCGGAAAAACAATTACACTCAAAAGCTCGAAGTTTGAAAAAGTGTAATTTTAATTGATATACTTAGATGACTTTTTTTATACGGTACCTACAACTAATGTATGCCCATAACGTTATATAGTACCTACTATCTCGCTCTAACACATCATATCTGTGCATGTGCAACCGAGACGCGAAACTTCTGACAAAAAGCTTTTAGACCACTATTTTACTATTCTATGGTCGAGTCAAGATTATGATGACTTCGGTCAATAACAGCCCAGTCCAATATAAAACTCTTTATTAAAATATTCTGCGTCAAATCTAATATTTTTTACTAAAAATAAATATAATAAAACAATTGAAAAGATTGAATAATGAGAACATATTTTAAACGAATGTTGAATCATAGTACTAGTTAAATTAACTATCTAGTGATAATAATTAATGCACCTGCATATCTCAACCCATAATTATAATTACTGGCAAGTTAATGCAATAATTAGGTAAATTGCACATTATATAATTAACTTCATTTAAATATGCAACTGAATCATTTCTCATTTACGTACGCAATTATTAGTTAAATGGTAAAAATCAAGTTAATGTTCGACTAATATTACTAAGGACTACCTACTTAGATCTATTAGTATAATAATATAATTATGTTAAACAATTTATTTTTACAGTTCTGTCTTTTTGATTTTTATATTGATAGTTTTATACTGTTCAAAAGTTTTACCAATAGCATTTGGTAAAACTACATTCTACAATATTTGTTGATATGCGATGGAAATAAAATAATATTCTTCAAACTGCGGCGTGTTAAATAAAAATATCCGTAAATTTATAAAAAAAAACTATACGGGCCAACTATATGGGCTGAGTAAATAATAAATTAATTGAAGAAATACGAAACGTAGAATCTGCTTACACTGCCATCTGTGTGTTGTTGTTCAACTTATTTCGTTCAGAGCCTTGAAGCTTTCAAGGTTCTATTTCTCACTTTCCTTTTACGAAAACATAAAATGAAAGCCTGTTTTTGAATTTTCTTTACGTTGGTTAATAAAGTAACTAAATCGTCACATATTTTTTGCGACGATTGTAGCGTAAATAGCATATTTTTGAAATTTTTGTATCCTTTTGATTTCTATGAAAATTTCAGACGTGCTGAAAATTATGCTTGACGTATTTGCTTGCGTTGTTAACCATGAACCCTTGATGACAAGTGAATAGGCTTAACATTGGGTTGTAAGTTCAAACCTGCTACACTTCGTAATCACTGTGCGTGATTCTAGATGGCGCTGTTAGCGCTCGTTTCAACTTGCGTAAATGTAAGTTATAAGTTTATAACTGACGGTTTTGACCAAAAAATATTTTTGAACCAAAATACTACTTGGTAATAGATTGGCTATTTGGTCTTATTTTATGATATGAAGTAGGTAATTTACCAAGGAGAAGCTTTATTCCATGTAACTGGGAATTTTTTCGCCTATAGGAAAACATGACGTCATTGTCCAAGTCCATTCTTTTGCTGCCAAGTAAAAGTATCTTTGAAAGTAGCTACTTACTGATATTTATCTAAGTACTATATTTACTTCTCAAACAAAAACACTGCGATTTTCGTAAACAAAAATAAAGTATGTGTTCTACAATAGATAATATGTATTACAAAAGGTTTATTTTATCAGTAAGATTGAATCTTTGTTGTGATTGTTAACTTATTTTTCGTAAAGTTGTTAGTTTTGTTTATAAGTTTAAGATAAAATTTATTTTTATTTACTTAAACAGATTTAATAATAATAGCTTCGAGTTATAAATTTATTTATGGCGTTATGCAGTAGTAAGTCATTTAAAAAATGATAATTTTGGATCTTTTTAATAAGTACTAAATAATATCACATAGCTGTAAATATCTATACAATAATTTCTTCGTTAATAAGCTTGTGAATCTATTAGCAGCTTCAGACATTTTAAAATATCTAACTTATAAATTACAAAACCGAGACCCCTTGTTGTTGGCTTTTTATTTGAAATTTTAATACATACCACTATATTATTTAATTCTTCAATTTAATACATAGTTACTTAATCTTCTAGTACCCATAACAGAAGCTCTGCTTAGCCTGGGGCTAGATGATGTTGTGTGTATTGTCCAGCATTATTTATTTCATATTTACTTACGATAGCTACAAATACCGGTTTTCGAGTCAACTTCATTGTGTCAAGGCTAGCCTGTTTAGGGTTCGATTTCACCTATTGTTTTAACAATGGTAAAATAACGAAAACTACGCTCAACACGAAACATTTTTTATCAAATTAATAACAGAAATGGTGGTGCATTGGCTGGTTATGGCAGTATTTTACAAGTATGTCAATAAATAAATAATCATGGAAATTTCACCAAATTGTTAAAAAAATTGTAACAATTATTTAGTTCACCAATAAATTTCATTTCATTTCAGTTCCACAAAGCATAGCTTATACTAAGAGAACTAGATACATGGAAGAATACTTTGTACCTACATTATTTTTGTAAACTCATTCATAGAATGTAACTACCTAGTAACATTCATACGAACAAAACTGTTTATGCAACCAAATAGAAGATTTTTCTTTCATCTTGAGTATCGAATCCACAACCCACAGCATGATTGACAGAACTAATACTAACTGTGCTGTCAATCTTTCTTAACAGCTCATAATTAAAGGCTAATAAGACAGCTTCTCATTATGTACATTGGTCTCAATATAGGTATTTAATGATCAACTACTTACTACCGTTTGTAATGGTTGTCAATTTAATAAATGATTAAGTGAAGTATAAATGTTTTTTGGATTTAACTGTTAATTTAGTTGCAATCCAACTGTTCTGTTGAATGCTTTTTAATAATTTCAGGTTTTTTTATAAAATTGTGTTGTAAAAATATCAAAACAATTTTACGAATTGTTAAGCTTTTTTAAAATAAATTATGTTGAAATTTTCGAACCTTTATAAATTGATTGCTTAAAATATTTTATTTTACACTAACTCAACAAAATATTGCACATTTTAAATACAAATAAAATCACCAGCAGAACAGTTTAATTATTACATTCATTTATATTCTCAATTCAATATCATAAAACATATTGAATTACATTTACATAAGAATTTTAATTATTCAAATGACAGGTTTTCATGAAAAACCAACGTATCCATTCTATTCTCTGCTACATATATGTATTCGTTTATCACATATCATATCTATAGGTTTATTGATAAAGCATCGATACGAATTCACCAAAACTTAAACACCACAAACAAAAGACTAATCACCTTATCGCAGGAGGTCCAGTTCGCTAATCACCTGGGCATGACACATAACAATAGGACACCATATAAAATCAGGAAGTATTTTTAACAAAGCATTATAACTGATTGAGCTTTCGCAGTGAACGTATCAATAATCATATTTAGTAAAATATAAAAGTTTTAAATACTTTCAAAAGTTTGCAATATGCCAGAGCCAACGTCGAGCCAATCGCCCTCAGAAGTTTTTAGCTGTAACAGTGCGAGCGAACAGTGGAGCCAAGAACAAGCAACTGTTCAAAATACAATGGTAGTTATTTTTTCCTTACTTCTAACTAAGTTAACCTGCCTGAAGCCCCTGAAAATCATTTGATAAATGTGATATAAAAAAGCTTGTTCTTAGTTTTCTCGTTTTTGTTGACAGGGTGCAGAATGGAACGAGCCACCAGCGCAACCAGCAAACAACTACGCCAACACACATTTCAATTTCAATCCAAACACTGCTCCATTGGGGCACAACGTTCAGCACTACATCAGTATGCCATCGTATCAAAGAAACGTTGCGTCCATACCCAACGGCTACCACGCCATCCATGTTCCACAAAACATGCAGAACGTCCCACTAATGGTGTCGAGACCGGTCAATGTACCTATGCCCAACGCTTGGGCACATCCACAGATCGGTAGACTGCTCCAACCTGCGAACTGGAAGACTAAAACTAACGGAGTAAAGAAACAAAAGCGCATCAGGACCGCTTTTACAAGCCAGCAGATGATGCATCTTGAACAAGAATACGCCAAGACAAAATATCTCGACCGCACCCGTAGAATAGAACTAGCGGATGTACTCCGTCTGAACGAGAGAACAATCAAGATATGGTTCCAGAACCGTCGGATGAAGGAAAAGAAAGATAGAGCGGATAGTCTAGAAGAAATTGAGGAGGTGAATTCCACGGAGCCCTCGGAGATTGACGTTCCGATGCCCGCGCAGCAATATCAACAGAACGAAGTGTTCCACCGTCAAGGAGTGTTCATTGAGCAATACCCAGTGTCATCAACATCGATGCTGGCACCTCAGGTCGTTGCTCCTGTGAGCTACCCTTACCCACCAGAGGTACATTCGCAGTACAATCAGGTTCAACTCCAAGTGCAACAGTACCCGTCTCCGTACAGCGAGGGTCAGGAGCTGTCTCCAGACTCCACGGCGCAGTCAGACAGCTCAAACAACCACGGTGACATGACTGAAAAGAATTGGGATTTGTCTTGGATCAGAAGTATTCAGGCTGAAGAAGAATATTAATTAATAAAATACGGCTTTTAGTCTAAAATCGATTTAAAAAAAATGTTTTAAATTGTGTTTTTGTAAATAGATTAAGTTTATGATGAAAATACATAGATAATATTTTAACAAAAAACTTTTTAAAATTTAACCTAAGTCTTCACTTGACATAACTAAACCCTACTTTAAAATGCAATACTTACTAAAATTTCTAAAACAGACCTTCAGATTAATTGGTTTAGGCTGTTTAGGTTAAATGGTTTTAACTTCAGTAAAAGTTGGAAGGTAACAAGGTATATATGTATAAGCTGTGTTACTTTTTAGGTAATTGGCTGAATTTTTTATATTTTAATTATAGTAGGAAGATTTTAGTGGTTAACATTAGGCGGATTTTTTTCTTTTTCTATCGCTTATTCTCATAATAAACCAAAAAAATATCGAACTAGTCTGCCCTATGCTCCTGAAGCGATTGCAACTATTTAATTAGGTTATTGACCTTGCATCTGATAGCTGAACTCTGACTTACCTTGCAGAAAGTAGGTACCTACCCATAATTAAACATCTATTTGTATGGCAAAAAATAAATTTATATTTTATGTACTTATAATTTTTTTTTTTTTATGTACTTGTTTAAGACTGTTTTATTTATTTAATAGAATTAATAGATCATCGATCAATTAATACTATTACAGTATTTACAAAACGTACATAGGTATAAATAAAATACATAAGAAACAGTTGAGCTATCTACAGACCGTTGCGAACAATCTATAGATAGCTCAACTGATCCAAATCAGTACCGATCGGATGCGTACCCAAGACTGGCTGCTTTCAATTAATTCGATCATATTAAAACTAAAATAATATGGCTAGTCTTAAATTTACCTCTATTTAATAGTTTGTATTGAAATATTTAATATCTAACGTGTTAACTTGAATTTATTTTTGAAAGTTGATTAATTTGTCGTTATGTAAACGAAACTGGTTGTTAATCATTAACTTAGTGTAACCATAGTGCATTGATCATTTGATGCGATAAGGTAAATTATCATGACAAAACAGTCTCAATAGTTGTGGATTTATCGGTACTAAAAGTAGATACAAAAACATTATATAATTGATTTATAAGTACCTATACTTTATAGAGGAAGTTTTTTTACTTACTTTATTTTTATGTAAAAATATAAAATACGCCATCCATATTGCACCTATTGATCCAAAAAATATTCAATAAATAAACCTTAGATTATATAAATATATTGCCTTTTCAGTTTCTGCAAAGACTAAAGTAAGTAGTTGCTATACCTACTATATAGGCGATTTCGTCTTAAGTCAATAAGTAATAAGTCAACGAAGTTTAATGCAAACGCATATTTAGATCAGAATGATATTACACGTTTTGATAAATAAAAACATTCAATAAATGCTTGCCTTTAAGGTTTCTACAAACACTATAGTATCTACCTAAAGTAACTACCATAGTAATTAGGTGGTTTTGAAGTCAATGAAGTTTCATGCAAACTCATGCTATCGAGAATCATTACTAGTCATGTTTGCAACGTCTTTGTGTCTCAGTCTACCGTCAAGTAGCGTACTTAGTAAATACGAGTCTCAAAATCAATCAAAATACTTCAATAAACTGATAAAGAATCCATGTAGCTACTATCAAAACCAATATAAATAGGTACAAGATCTAATGACTCTCTAATTGACATAGCCAGTCAACTATTAGTTAATTGTGTACGATTTGGTAATTTTTGTAATTAAATAATGTTCTTTGCTATATAGGAGACTACAATAGTTCAAATGTGTCAGTTATTATTGAATTGATCGCGGTCACAGCGTGTGGTAATCAATTATTGTGAATAACAGCTTCCCTAATATACTAAAAAGAGGATTATATGCAGCATTTCATAAACGTAAGTATACACTTTAGTTTATATTAGCCACTAGATTATGCGACAACAATATTTTGTGCTTCAAATTGATTTTCTATCAGATTATGTTCCAGCTGTATGATCAGTCTTATCTTTGAAGCTACTTCATCTATTACTAAAATGTATTAGAGCTCTGATGAAAATCAGTTTGCCACGGCTAAGTTTTTACAATGCCAAGTAAAACCAAGGACAAAACAAATTGTAAGTTAATGAAAATTTTTGTTTCACAGATGGACCCCAGTCTTATGCAAGCTACAATAAGACCAATACGTAAACCAAAAAGATTTAGAAGTGCATTCACAACAGAACAAATAAAGTTTTTGGAGGTTCAGTTCAAAAAGTTCCCATACATCAGCAGTGAACATCGGAAAGAAATCGCAACTGCTTTGAAGATGCAAGAAAGAGCTGTCAAGATTTGGTTTCAGAACCGACGAATGAAGGAAAAGAAGGAATCTACCAATAAAGAACCGGATCTTGAAACAACTGATAAAGCAGAAGAGTCTGATCGATTAAATAATGCACATACTTTGCTATCAACTAATAGTCATCTTGCATACTCATTACCAAGCGCTGTGAACCCTATTGTTATTAGCAAATATTTTGCTGGAGCTAATAGTGGTATTCGTAATGAAAGATCAGAAAGTTTTGAGGCTCAAGACGCACCTCAGAATTTATCAATGAATCATATGAAATTACCAAATCCTCATCAAACCCGTAGTGTTGAGAATCAAGCCCCTTTCTTCGGCGGACTTACTTCCACACAAAATGAACTGACGAGAAAACAGATCAAGAATAGAAATCCTCCAATTCAAAGAAAACCAGTTGAAGTTTCGATGGATCTGAGTAAGAGATTGAAGAAAGTAAAGCGGGAGATAAGTCAAGATCATAAGTTAAAAATGCAGAGAAAGTTAGAGCTACATTCATCGATTGCTGTGAAATCTAGAAATTCTATTGAACAAATGCCATCGAAAAGAAAGACATTGCCAACGTCAAGGTTATCAAAACAGTCCAAATCAAACGAAGCAGCATATTTACCTGTGATGCCCACTGTATATGCTCACCCTTACATCTCATCTGGTGGTGTTATTTGGAAGCCTATCAACATCATGCCTGTGGTTACTCCAGGAAATGCTATACCTGTTCCCAGCAATCAGAATTTTGGACATAGTCAGAATAACAATTGTGGTTGTAACTGCCATGGAAATGCTATGACAAGTCCTTCAAATGTAACGAATCCATATGCTCAGTATGTTTTTACGGCACCTACACCTTATCCAAGCTAAAAAAAGTCTAAAGTTTAAGTTAAGTTAAATAAATTTGTAATATTTAGATATAAGTAGTTGAATAAAAGTTGAATTTCGAAAATAGGAATCTTTATTAAAAAATTGGACAAACATTTCTTTCACTTATTTCTATCATTTAATTCATAAATATACTTAAAATTATACTTCTAAGATATAATATTTTTGATAAAATTACAAAAGAAAGATAAATAACAGAATCAAGTTATGGATAAGATAACAGAAGATAGTTTAATTGATTTAAGAAAAATAGAGAAGTTTTATATAATTTGAACACAGACATTATTATGAATAATTCATTTTCTTAAAACTTATATAAATTAATTAATTTCATAGTATATTGAATAATTAACAATCATTCATTAGTTTTTTCAACTAATTGTATTCTAAAATAATTTAAAATTGATAAAAAGTTTTTTTATTTATCAGTAGCTAATATGAATAATTTATTAAATCTAAATTAAATATAAATACAACTTTTTATACTTACCTACTAGGAATCAAACCAAAAATAAAAATCTTAACCATAAAATAAATATTAAAATAACTATTCTGGATGTGTTTACTGGTAGTAGTTAGAAAAATCCGTATTATTTGTGTACCAGTTATACATTTCACTGTCGTATTGATATTGATTTTGTACATAGGCAGTGTTTACATCTATTTTGCCACTGGGATAATACTCTGCAGGGTAAGGATTCATTTCGTTAAAGGACATACCATTATTATAATCATGTATTGGTTTAAATGTGTTGTCGGGTAACGCTTCTACTTTATTCAAACCGAAGCTTTGAAACACAGGTGATTGGAAATAGGTGTAAGGGTCATGATACGTTGGTAACACATACTGATTTTGTTGACCGACCAGAACTTCTGGATCTGTCTGGTTAACAAGTGAAGGAGACATCACCTCGCTTCGAACTGTTTCACTCGACGAGTCACTGGAATCGGACGATTCTCGCTTTTCCTTCATTCTTCGATTCTGGAACCATATTTTAATGCACTTCTCACCTATGTTCAACATTCTAGAAAGATCTTGACGCTTTTCGGAATTGATGTACTTGGTTAGTTGAAACGTTTTTTCTAATGCTTTCAGTTGGTCGGTTGTGTAAGCTGTGCGTATCCGTTTGCTTTTCTTTTGTATTGTTCTGTTTCTTGTGATATCTATAATGAGAAAAATAACTAAATAAGATTGTCATGAACTAGATATTGAGTACACACGTGTGAGCTCAATACTTTTGCACAATCGCCGACTATTATTTTACTAGCTGACTTTAGTCACCATATTCTTTCAAGTTCAAACAAGTACCTAAATATTAGATATATTGAAAGTCGATAAACGGATATGAAATAAATAATATAATGTACGTTCTGAAATTATAATATAAAATGCAGCAACGTTTAAAAAATGCTAAAGTTTGATGTGATTTAGGTACATACAAATATTTGGTTAATCTAGACTAGAATTAAAAACTAACCTGTCTTCTTAGTATTTTTTTCAGTCCAAGCACCATAAAACGGGCGGTTTTCCCAATTATTTATCTGTAAACAAAAAAAAAGATTGTTAATAAATATGCGTGGACGTGCCTCTGATTAGCTCTATTACTTAGATGTTTTGCTACATTGAACTTTTATAAACTGGAGGTCATTCAACATACGTAGCGTGGCATTGATACTGGATTTTTTCTTTGCCGACGTTTGTTTTGATTAGTTTAAGAGTATTTTGGGAAGATACTAAAAAGACATTTTGAAACAAATGCAAATGCGCTTATTTCTTTTTAAACTAAATGCATTGCGAACCTAATCTATTAACTTAATCTAAATGATAACCTCCAAACTGAAATAGATATTACATATTTCTACAATAGAAACTTACTTCATCTTTGTTTTGGAGAGGAGTTACACCAGTCACTAACATGGTATGCAGCATTTTCAATTATTTATATTTTTTTCGACACAAATCACAAAATGTATCGAAACCACACTCAACGGTCAATAGCACAGAACATACTATCCTAACGGATTCCATAGGTTTATACAAGTATAATGGCGGATCTTGTTTGAGAACTACCTCACTTTTCTGGTATTTAAAATTTTTATTAGCAATTTTTGTTTGCAGTTTCTGGGTTTCTTAAAATTGAACGGAATGGTCTGTGAAAGTACTTACATAATTTAGTTTGTGGGAATAATTTTATTTCTAAGTCGATAAATATATGGCGAGAAAAAGAAATGTTTTAGAAAAATTAATCATTTATTATAAAAAATATTCACAAAATCTTATTTTTAAAATATAGATAATAAAATACATTTTTAATATTAACAAATTCATAATGATATGTAGCATAACATTTATAAAATCTAGGTAAGTATATACAA
Organism: Ecliptopera silaceata; assembly: GCA_932527185.1. Lineage (NCBI taxonomy): Eukaryota > Metazoa > Arthropoda > Insecta > Lepidoptera > Geometridae > Ecliptopera > Ecliptopera silaceata. Next base: position 3,766,327 of record OW052200.1, read on the forward strand.
CTAATTATAAATTACTATTCAAAAATAAATTATTGAAAATACACTGTTGTACATAAATCTATTATTAGTATTCTACATAAATCTATTTTTAGTTTGATATTATTGATTCAATATCCATTAGATTTTGCAAATAATCGTATCCAATAGGCGATTGCGATTCTAAAGAACTTTCTTCATTCGAGTTATCCATTGTGCTTGCGGGAGATATTGGTTCATACAACGGTACGTATTGCTTTCTGACTTCTGTAACTTCTATTTTCACATCATTACTTGAAATAGCTTGACTTGGCTTGTACAAGTACTCATCAATCACCGTTACAAGATCATTCATGATTTTATCGTCGAGAGTAACGTAACCAAACTCATTGGTTCTTTCATGTATTTTAGATTCCATGTTATCGAGGCGATCCAGATTAGGTGAGCTTCTGTTTTCATCTTCAGAGATGTACTGATCATCGCCCCTTTTGTACTTCAATCGGCGATTTTGAAACCAAACTTTGATGGATTTGTCGCTGAGGTGCAGTGTGTCGACAAGAACTTTGCGATCTTCTTTTGTTACGTAAGGTTTCTTCGCGAAGACTTGTTCCATAGCTTCAATTTGGTCTGTTCTGAAAACGGTCCTCTTTCGTTTGCGCTTCACAATTGCTTTGAACTGACCCGCTGCTGTAGGAACCACTGTGAAAGAAGATATCATTATTAAAATACCTACTAAATATTTAAATAAAATATGTATTAAAAGTGATCAGGTAAAAAAAAACAAATTTCTCAAAATTGTAACTTACTTTTGATATGTGCGTGATGAGGTTTCTCCATAGCATTCTGAAGTTTATGTTGAATCTTGGAGCTCTGAAGCTGGTTGGGTTTGAACTGCAAAAGAAAAAAACAATTTTAGATATAAGCTGTAAATTAATTTTATCAAAAAATACATTTTAAAACATTAAGATATATTTTTAAATTACCTGAATCGATGGATCGAAAGTTGAAAAGTATGTAGACATGTTGAGGCTGTTGGAACCTTCATCACTGGTCGTGGTCTCCCAGTTAGGTAGCAGAGACGTGGAAGGCCCTGTCTGGACATAATCATGATCCATCTGAAAGGAAAACATCATCATCATCAATAACCTATATAAGGAAAACATAAGTATTTTTAACATAAGCTATAGGTCGATAATAATAAAACTATTTAGCATCTTTGTAATATTAAATTCTATCTTATGCTCAATTATTATTATATTAATTAATTTTGCATGGTTATAAATAAATAAGTAGTATGTGCTAGATATTTATTAAGGAAATAAAAAGGTTATAAAAATAAAAAATTATAATCGTAAAAAACTTTTTGCTAAGACTTTAAATAAATGTGTAAATAATAATGAAATGTTGATTATATGAAAATCAGATATGATTATAATTAAACGTATAATGTAGATACATATAAGGAAGTTTACCTGATGCGCGTAAAGGCACGATGAATCTTGAACCACATTTTGATTTGAATTTACAACTTGAACTGGTATTTTTTTATCATACTGTAAAAAAATAAATAAAAATATAAATTTAGATTTATTTAAAAAAATATATAGACTTAAATTTAAAGAGTTTTTAAAAGTAAATCGAGGAATAAATATTTACATGATTATTGCTCGAGATATTTTGCGAAAAGAGACTTGTGATAAAATCATCTTCCAGCTGTTCACTTGAATAAGTCCCGAAAGCAGAGACACTGTTACTTTGTAAGGAGCACATGATGTCTTTAATTACTGGGAATCGAATGATGTACTATCCATTTTTACTTTACTATTTATACATATCTACAGTAATTAGGCCTCTTCACCCTTTCCAGGGTTAAAACCTCTGGTATTGGTCAATGGTTCTTAATTAGCCACCATTTTGGCACCTGCCAATAACAATAGTAATAATTTAACTTGAAATTGTTTACCGATTTTTAATTTAATTGAGTCATTACCGGCTCAGGTAGTGAAAGATTACTTAATCATAACAACTTATTTTACAATAGATGAGAAGATTAATCCATTATGAAATAGTTAATTATTTTTAAAACTTTTCAAACCAGAAAAACATCTGAAAAGTAAAAACAAATTACTTAAAAGTACTAGGTATACCTACACACATAAATCCCGAGATCACACTAACATGTGAATCTTATAATACCCCTATAGCGTCAGAGTGCCAATTGAGAAAGTGTAGTGTATGATAATTAGGCACTATTAGAGCATCTACCTAAAGGTAAATGTTCTACTACTTAATTAGGTATTATATCATAAAGGCATGAATTTTTTTTATTTACAAACCAACTTACGACTATTCCAATATTTACAATACGTGCATACATATAAACGAGTATAAAATACATAAGAAACAGTTGAGCTACTTACAGACCGTTACAACCGATCTATAGATAGCTCAACTGATCCAATCAGTACCAATCCGATACTAGTTTCATTGCAATCATAATAAAGTGAATAGAACCTAATTTTCAACTAGCTGTAACACCATCGGATCTTTGTCTATACTTATTTATATTTTTACTAACTAAGCATTATTTTTACTAATTTGTACATACGAATGGCAATAGTTCATTAATGTACAGAAGCTCTTTGCTATCTTAATCTGCCTTCTGGGCGATACGTGTATAGTTAATTTATTTATTTTGTTTCATTTTCTGTGACTCGTAGGTACTATATTTTTTGATTTATTGAAATGAATTCAAGCGCACAATTAATTCACCAAATTTAATACCACACCTTCTTTCACACTTTCTTTAATTAAAACCTAAAGTTTTACACAGATGTGTTTGTACGATTACAGTCACAAAAGTCTGTCTCAGAGTATTGGGCGTAGGACAGGGGTTGCGCGAATAAATGTGACATTCGTAAACGTATCCAAATAGTGACGTGTTTGAAATACACTGCGCGTCAACATCAGCTTTACTGTCGCACGATGCAGCGTTAGTGCGCCGTGTATCTCAAATACGTTACTGTGTGATTCTCACATTTATTCGTGCTCAGTTCTTAGTACATTACAGGGCACGTCTCTAATAAGTGCTTTTTGAGTGGTGACCAAATTAAAAGAAAACATGGCAAATAAACAAAATTACTTTATTTCTTGTAAAAATAAGTAGCACGCTTTTAAAGTTTTAGTTCAGAAGATATCATTATGATAAGTACCTACATAATTACAAATATATCGTACATACTAGTTATGTAATGTACTTACAAACTAAATATTATCTATAAAAAATCGTAAGTTACACTTTATATACACGCTTTGTATACATTTTATAATAGTAAAGAATACATCACAAAATAGTACCGTATTGTTTTTGTATTTATTCAACAACAACAACATTCAAACATAACATTTTTTATAACATTTTTTCGTATGTTAAATTCACAAAGTTATATAAGAGGATGAAGCATATTTGCTTGCTGAAGACGACGGTTGTTGACCCGTGGTGTCAGATGACGTCAAATATGAAAAATAAGAGTCTTGTGGAAGACTCAAGCTAGGTGCTCTTGCATGGAGACTGCTATCGTCATACGTAGGAGTAGATAGCGGTGCCATTGAAGAACTAAAAACGTAACTATCAGTTGTCGCAGGATGTATCACAACTCCAGAAGACAACGGGTTATAGTATGGGGAAGCAGCAGAATAACGCACTAAGTCATCACCTAGTTTCAAATTCATTCCGTTCGGTACGTAACTGTCCGAAGTTATCGTCGGCAGTGTAGAATTCTGAGCCAGTGATTCATCACTGTACCGATAAACTTCGGGCATCTGTGAGTAAGCGGCTCGGTTTCCTCCAGCGTAGTACGACGAGTAGGACAGGTTTGGAGTGTAAGACGGTAGCTCAATTGTGTTTTGGGGGCTTTTTATCACAGACTTTATCGGGCTTATCGAAGGGTATTCCGGCGGCCTGGGAATTCCATCGCTCGTCAAGTAAACTTTGTGATGCGTTGCATGGCTATCAACTAGCAGTCGTCTGTGGCGATCATGGCCACCGCAGCTTCTTCCGTGACTCATCTTATGGTCTTGGTTTGGCGAATCTTTTGAACTAGAAGGGCTGCTGTCATCTACCGAAGATGATGGTTTGTTGTGCTTATTATCCTTCTTGTACTTCATCCTGCGGTTTTGAAACCATATTTTTATCTGTCTCTCTGATAGTTGCAAGTAGTTTGCGAGCTCGATCCGTCGAGGACGGCAGAGATAGCGGTTTTGATGAAACTCATTTTCCAGCTCAACCAGTTGGGAGCTAGTGTACGCCGTACGTGCTCTTTTTGAAAACCCTTTTTGGTAAGAAGATTCTGATGACATATCTGGAATACACAAAAAAAGTTAAATACAAACATATTATCCGCAAAGAATAGGTACTGATTCGGATCAAGTGAACTAACTAAGTACTCTTATCGCAAAAGAAACTATGCAGATTCTTTGCAACAGAAACGCTATACAATAAGCTACAGTGTCCAACAAAATATTTGAATTTAGTTTATTACTGCTTAGACCGTAAATTAAACTTACCGTCAATTGGCAATTCAGAAGACGACCTGGTTTCTTGAGTGCTAACAGCGTGTTTGATATTCCATGGAGGATTCTGAAAATGCAATGTAAACTATGACTGGCTAAAGAACTATAACGTCTTGCTCGGCCCGATTTTAGTGAAATAATGAATTGGCTTCAATTTATTTCTAATAGATAGCAACCAAAAGGTAGGTATTAAATTGTCATTATAAATCCGGTTGTTTTGTGGTCACAGTATTTGTGAATTAGTGATGAAATCGAACCTGTCTTTGGGCCTTGTTTCCAACTTGAAAAAGGTTTTAGAAATTTAAACAAACCTGACTAGGGAAACTTGATTCATGGATGTCGTTTATGTCCCTTGTACAATCTTTGGTATTACTCTCTACGTGTCTTTGGTGGTATCGTGCAAGGTCATTAGCAGAATAGTTTTTATTGTAAATAGCTTGATTGATGACTTGTGGTGTTGCGGAAAATATGTTATCACTTGCAATGCAGTCTTCTGTGATCACTTCCTCTGCACCCGATGCATAGTTGTTTGAACTATTACTTATGTTTTCATAATTTGGTGCGTCATAGTCATATCTAGGCTCTAATACTTCAGCGTGTGAAGTGTATGGGTGTTGTATCCCAAGAATATCTTGAATGCTGAATCCAGTTGAGTCTCTTGAGTTATAGTCATGGGAAAAAACTTGAGGCACTGCTGATAAAACTTCTGGCTTACAGCCTTGGTACGGTTCATCATTCACGTAGCTTACTCCATCAGATAAAATATCTTCAACACCATGTGATATTATAACAGTGGTTTTTGTATCTAAAGAGGTATCATACTTGGCTAAAACCGTACTTGAGAATTCAGATGAGCTTGAGTTGCTTGAGTCATCTTGATCTGATTGCGAACTTGCCGGAGAAAGGCATGGTGAGGACATAATACCTATCCACGAGTTACATCTAGCTTTATGACGTCACAACAATCACTAGCACTTAGGCAACCGTTCGGAATGAAGCTTGTTTACCAAATGCTTTTTCGTCACCTGAGTGTCGTTAATTTGGTAATGACTTTGTTTGTTGGTGTGTATAGTTTTTAGAAGACTGTTTGTTTGTGTGCAACAGATAAGAGAAATACCGGGTCTTCTGATAGTGGACAGAAGATAAAGCCTTGGTCGCTTCGTAATAGCGTACGGTAGCTAAACCTGTCATTACACAAATATGCAAAACATGCTAAGTTTTATTAGATTTTTTTTAAAGTAAGTATATGAAGATAATATTTCCAGCATACATCTAAATTTTAGATAAGTAGGTACCTAAATTTTTATTGATACATTGATAAGTTTAAGACTAGGCTTTTAAGGCCAGCTTCTGTGATAAATAATCACGTGTATAAATATATTCATACATAGGTACCTACTCTAAAACTGTATTTTTATGACGATTGTACCGTGGGTTTACAAACCACAGGTCCATACGCAGATAGGTAATGTAGGTCCTTACCTACCTCTAGATACTAAAGTCATTAAGATAGCCGTAGGTATCAACCTACCAACAAACTAGCACAAGAGTGAGTAAAATATGTACCTATATAAGATACCATTTAATAGGTGATATTTTATGTATCACAAAACCTTATACCTACTCCTAAATATTTTGACAGCAGCTGGCAAAAAAATAGGCTGTCCACGATTGATGTATTTAGGATTATCTTCTAACCATTATTTACAAAAATGAACAAGTAAGTAAAAAAAAAGTATTTCGAAAAGATACTTGTGTTTAGAGAACCAATTTGGATAAAAATTGAAATGAAATGAAACCAAATGAAATGAAATCATTTATTTTACAGGTGATAGTGTTCTAGTTGTTAAGTTTCACATACTTCACCTATTAAGTAGGCGTACAAAAATACACATTAAAATTAAATAAATTGGGTAATAATATTATGTATCTCACTACACTATGCTACTCACACATCGTTTGCTTTTTTATGTTGAATAGGGTAGACAAAATAATAATTAGTGTGACAATTACCATAACGTATAAAGCAATCTAGAAATTAACTGTGCTGTTAGCATCTGTTGAAAACAATCAGAAACCTATTGAAATCATAACATCTTCGCACCTACTTTGGCACGTGCTAATAGATATGCCCATAATACTTACACCTAAGTCTGTCTAGCTATAGGAAGAACTCCGAATTTTGAAACTTTTGCCCAGGATAATATAAGTTGAAAAAAATGTAAATACACCATTTCAGCCAGATTTTTAGGATATTTTCTATCAAAATAATGTTATGGGAGCACACCGATGATAAAACATCTTTTGAGGTTTAACCATGAGTAAAGGTAACGTGAATGTACGAGGACTCTCTTATTATTGGTACTTCTTCTTCTTTTTATCGTGTCGATGCTACAACTGTACTTTGTTGTAGCATCGTGTTAGAAAGATTAGCCAGACTAGACACTGCTTTACCGTGCCTAGCTAGCTGTTACCGGTGTGCGCCACGAGGATGCTCTTTCCATGCACCAATGGCACTCTTGTGCGCGCACCGTATGGATCAACATGACACATTAATCGAAAACAATAAAGTTATGATATTATTATTATTATTTCTTTTATTCTTTAATTCTATTATTAATTTGACAATGTAATATTAGCTATTAAATAATGAATTGTATATTATTCAATTTTGCATGCCTTATATAAGGTAGAATTATATTGGGACTAGTATGTATCTTTTGCCACCTATGTACACATTTAATTCCTGCAAATAAAATAATATTGACTTTGACTTTATTATTTTATCAAAATGGGTACTTAATTTTGAATGAGTGAGAGACTTTCTCTTCTTAAACCCAACATAAGTTGAAAGTTTACTAAAGTTTATTACAACCATGTCCAGCCGCAGGAACCAAACCTACACTGATTGCAACAACTGCTAGAAGTCGTAACTTTAAGAAATATAAAATCAATATATTTTATACTCAAAATTCCGGTTACAGAGGCAAAAAATCAGCTGCTCAATGAACTCCCGACCCTATTGTTGCACTTTGATAGATGGCCTTCGTCCGTGAGAGCTGAGGGCTATACCGGCTTAGGGTCTGCCCTTACTGTACTGTATGCTTTCACTCTTTGTGGCTACCACAAATGTTCTGAATCCATAGTCCATTACAATGTGACGAACATTGTGCCCTGTGCCGTCTAAAGTTCTAAAAAATAAGTTGTTTTGACGCTTATGAATTACAGTTTTAAAATGAACAGAAATAAAATCAAAAGATACACTTAACTCGCCCACTAAAAGCCTTCATTTCATACAAAACTAACCAATAAAAATGTGTAATAACATTGAAAATGTTATTACAGTATTAGTTGGTTCAAGTATAGATAGTAGGTAAGAATAGTCTGCTGTCTTTATTATATTCTGATCAATTAAAATCTTTTTCTATTCAATTATTTTAATTATATCTGGTAGTTTCTGTTACACGTATCCGTAACACCCATGTTGGGTTGGTTCATACAACAAATAATAAATGAATATTATTTTACTAGATAGTGTGGGCTGACCCTTGTTCCGCTGTTACAGGAACACTCTTCGGAACTAAGCTGATTATAATATTGAAAAGTATTTCTGAGTTTATGGGTTTAAAAAACAGTTGGGTTAGGCAAAAACACATGTAGGTAACTTGCGCAGGTTTGCTATATGTTTAATTAATTCACGAAATCAACTATGTGAACTAAACTAAAAAAAATACTTCAAGTACCTACCTATTGCTTGTTCTAAGATAGATTTTTCTATCAGTCATAGAACTTTGTAAAACTATACACTAGCGAAAGTTTTTCAGGAGTCGCCATCTAGTGGTGATAGCTTGAACTTTGATTTAGATTTTACACGTAAGTAGGTAGTGCTGTAATAAAATTATGTTTCAAATACTCAGTAAACCTAGTAACCGGTTGACCAGTAAGATATTTTTTGAGTTGGCTACTTATTATTATTTGTTAAATTCAACCCCTATTTTCACTTTCTAAATATAAAATGCATTTTGTTTAAAATTGAGCTTATTCTGCGTAGGACCGTTACGCTAATAAAATTTACTGCTCTTGGACAAAGGCAAATCCTGGCCATAGACCCCATAACGTCAAACCG